>CANJKZ010000022.1:172500-840000 GCA_947471745.1 Closterium sp. Naga37s-1 | reverse complement strand
CGCGGCGGCAGTCCCCGACCCCGAAAGAGGCGCTCCTGACCGCGGCGACCCCCGGAGATGTCATTCGTGCGGTGAAGCGGGGCATCTGAAAAGAGACTGCCCGAGCCTACCCGCGTGCGAACGGTGCGGGAAGAGGGGGCACCGCCAGACCGAATGCTATCAGCGGAAGCCTGGAGCGGAAGTTTAGTCGCGAGAGGACATACAAGAGGAGATTCGGAAGCTGAAGACGCGGTTAGACCGGATGCCGAAGGCGGGAGGGAGGAGCCAAGCCATGCTAGCGATAGAGGAAGTAGCCGACGACGAGCTGCCAGAGGACGAGCTGGTGCAGGAGTACGGCTTCATGGCACACCCGCGGGAGCGTAGCGACTTGGAGCTGAGGTCCCGCTCCGATACGATGGGAGAATCCAGCACCACGACCAGGCGGGAACGGGCGCCCGCGAGGAGGGAGGGGGCGGCTAGCAGCGACATGAGGAGGCATCCTAATGAACGCATGGTGTGCCAGGTGTCGGTGCTGATAGCTGAGAAGGGGAGCCTGACGGTGGGGGGACTGCCGGTCAGGCAAGGGATAATCGACACGGGTGCTTATCATGTCATACTGGGCAAGGGGCTAGCCAAACAGCTCAGACTGGACCTTCCAGAGATGCAGGTGGAGAGGGGGGTCCTGCTCATGACGGCGGAAGGGGGAGACCCGAAGTGGATGCCCAGCACTAAGCGGCCCGTGGAAGTTATGCTGCTTCCCGGCACGGACAAGGAGTGCTGTGTTCGGCTGAAGTGCGGGATTTCGCAGTCCGAGGACTACGACTTCCTGGTGGGCATGGAGCTGCTGTATAAGGTGGGGGCGACCATTTGCACGTGGCAAGAGAAAATGCTCTACCGTGTACAGTACTGGGACCCGGAGAGCTCCGTGGGGACGCTGCTCGTACGGTTCGTCAAGCAGGAGCCAAGAGCGGCCTATCGAGCAGAAGAGGCCGACCTGTCAAAGGAGCTGGATGACTGGACTTGGCAGGAATACGCCGAGGAGGGGACGAAGAGGATTGAATTGGCAGAAATGGGACAGAGGACACCCGACCTGCGGGACCGAGTCAGCAAGACCTGGTGCCTTAAAGGTGCCATCTGCATTCTAGAACTCTTCGGGGGCATCAGGACCGGACTAGCCGCGGCGCTGAAAGCAGGCTGCTTCGTGCGGAAGTGGATTCACGTGGAGAAAGACGCAGTGGTACGGAAGATGGCGCACCACCACGCGCTGAAGCTGTTAGGAGAATACCCCCAGCAGATGTCTATTTCGGCGATCCATATGGAGGGAGAAGACGGGATTCATGACGTCCGCGACATTACCCGACCCCAGCTAGAGGAGTGGGGGCCGATAGAGTTAGTAGTCGCAGGATGGGAGTGCCAAGGGTACTCAAAGGGAAGGGGAATGGAGGACCCCCGAGGAGCATCCTTCAGGGATCTGGAAGGCATGCTGAGGATGCTACAGCAGACTGGCCGAGAATTCGTTTATATCCTGGAGAATGTAGACATGGCGGATGACCGGAGGGAACCGGTGAGACTCGCCTTTGAGGAGATTCAGGCGGCGCTGGGGAGAGGGGTGCCTGCAGACGCCGCGCAGTTAGGATCGCGCGCGCACCGGCCACGGCGCTACTGGCAGAACGGCGTATCCGACGCGGTCTTGCGCCACTCCCTGGCCCAAATGCAGAGGCCACATCCGCGGCTTGTCAAGGACATCCTGGGGCCCAACCGCATCCCCGCGCCTGTAACAACGGAGGATCACCCTTCGCAGTACCAATGTAACGTGCCGGGGGAACCCAGGAGGGCCTGGCCGACGCTGGTCTCGTTCGCCGAAGCCATGGGCTTCGTGATGGACGGGAACCTGCCAGGGCTGGGGATGGTGTACGATTCTCGGACGCGGAAGTGGGAGGCGCCGACAGCGGAAGAGAGGGAGTTGGCTATGGGGCACAAGTGGGGGGCAACGGCGCACCCGGATGTGACGGAGGCACAGAGGAGGGCAGCACTGGGAAGAGCGATGGATTTGAACGCCATGACGTGGATTATAGAGACAATCCGGATGCACCTGAAGACGAAGGCCGTACAGCGGGAGCTGGACGGGAGCCTACACTACCAGGACGAGCGGGAAGCGGCGTGGAGGAGACAGCATCGAGGCTCAGCGGAACGCGCGGATAAAGGAGGGGTGGACCTTCATGGCGGTCGAGGCCCCAACCAGGGAGAGCGAGGGGGCAGGCGCGCTGCCGACCCCCGATGCCAAGGGAGACGGGCCAATCGAGAAGGAATGGAAGATAGGCGAAGGGCTGGGGGAAGAGGCAGCGGCAGCCCTACGCGGAGTACTGAAGGAGCACCGCCAGACATTCGCCTTCACGTTACAGGAGTTGGGGAGGTGTAATGTGCAGGAGATGCGGATTACGCTCAACAGCGATACACCAGTCTACCATCGTAAGCGTCGGATGAGTCCGGGGGACGTGGAAGTGTGCACCGCCAAGTGCGCGGAGCTGCTGGAAGCGGGGCTGATAAGGAGGTCCGAGAGCGAGTTCGCGGCAGCGACAGTAGTGGCGTCCATAACCGATATCACGGGGGAAGTGTCGGCCAAGCGGATGTGTGGGGACTATCGTGGGCTGAATAAGGTGACAGTGCCGGACCGTTACCCGATGCAGTCTGCGGAAGAGATCTTTGATAAACTACACAGAACGGTCGTCAGGCAAGGTTTCAACCAAATCTTGATCCGCGAAGAAGACAGGAAGAAGACCGCGTTCCACGGGCCGGACGGTCTGTACGAGTGGACGGTGATGCCGTTCGGAACGAGGAACGCGCCTGCGGTGTTTCAGCGGACAATGGACACAGTGCTGCGGGGGGTTCCGGCAGCCGCATGCTACATAGACGACGTGATCGTGTTCAGCGCGAACGAGGAGGATCACGTGCGGGATGTGAGGGCGACGCTAGAGGCGATTAGGCAAGCTGGGTTAACTTGCCACCCGAAGAAGTGCAAATTCGGACAGCGGACCGTGCAGTATCTTGGGTTCGAGGTGGGCGACGGGACGTTGGGTGTCCAGGAGGCGAAGGTGGAGGTCCTGGACCGTGTTCCTCCACCCACAGACCGATCTTCACAGCGGGCAGTGCTCGGATTCCTCGGGTACTATCGGAGGTTCGTGCCGAACTTCAGCAAGACGGCGGCAGTACTAAACCGTCTCCTGAGAGACGATCAGCAGTGGCAGTGGGGAGACGAGGAGCAGCGTGCTCTGAACCACCTGATTCGGGCCGTCAAGACAGTGACAGTGCTAGTATTGCCGAACAAGGACGACCCGTTTGTCCTGTACATTGATTGGAGCAGTGCAGGGATGGGCGGAGTATTATGCCAGGAGAAAGAAGGAGAAGAGAAAGTCGTAGCCTTCGCCAGCCGCAGCTCTAACCCGGCCGAGGCCAACTACAGTTCGTACGAGGGGGAGGGATTGGCAGCCGTCTGGGCGATCACGCACTTTTGGGTGTATCTGCAAGGGAGGCCATTCACGCTGATGACAGTCCACCAGCCATTGACCTGGCTGATGACCAACCAGGCGCTCACCGGCCGGAACGCCAGGTGGGCCATGAGACTGCAAGAATACGACTTCATCATCAAACACCGGCCCGGGAAGAGCATGCAGCACGTGGATGGCTTGTCAAGGCACCCGGCACTGGATAGGCCGTCTGCGTGCCTAGTGGCCTTAGCGCTAGACATCGATCGGGCGGGAGCCAGGAAGCACCGCGACAGGGGGCCCGAGGACGTGTGGGAGGACTCGGAAGTACTACAGTGGGTACAGGGCAAGACCGGGGAGGACGGGGCAGTACCCGAAAGAGTTAGGGCGCGATGGGCCCACTACCGGTGGTATCAGGACCAACTCCAAGTGAACACCAAGGAAGGCTGGAAGGTGGTGCCGGAGCCAGGGCAGCGAGAGGCGATCATAGCAAGAGTACATCGACTGCTCGGGCACTACGGGAAACTGCGGACACTGCAGCTGGTGGAGACCACGTGGTGGTGGGCAGGGATGCGGGCAGAGCTGGACCGCGGTCGGCAGGAGCTCCAGTCGCTGCCCATCTACGGCTTGGGGTTCCGCTGGTCGCTGGATTTAGCGGGGGAGATGCCACTGAGCCGACGAGGCAAACGCTACATCCTCATCATGATGGAGCACGGTAGCAAGTGGGTGGAGGTGAAAGCGTTGCCGAGCAATAATTCAGCACGGATAGCAGAGGCCTTCGAAGAGCAGGTCCTGACGCGGTTCGGGGCGTGCGGGGAAGTGCTCACTGACCAAGGCACTGAGTTCCAGGGACACTTCGACCAGCTGCTGAAAGAGACGGGAATCACCCACAGGAGGACCTCCAGGTACCACCCCCAAAGCGACGGCCTTACCGAGAGATTCGTATAGACACTGAAGAAGGGGCTGCGGGCTTACGGCGAACAGTATAAGCAGGATTGGGACCTGAGGTTACCTTGGGTGACAGCTGGGTATCGCTTCAGTAAACAAGCGGCACTACGAGACATATCGCCGTATTACCTGCTCTTGGGAAGAGAGCACGTCCTCCCTATTGACGCGCCGAAGCTGCTGACGGACACGGTACTAGTGGGGACGGAGGAAGCATGGATAGCGGTGGCAGAAGAGCAGGCTAAATATCTGAGGGAGCTACTGCCGGCGGCATTAGAGAATCTGCATGTGGCTCAGTTGAGAGATGTGCAACGGTACCGGCAGAGGGGAGGCCAGAGAAAGGAAGGACGGGGAGGAGACATCCGGCCTGGAGGGGAAGTCTATCTCAGGAAGGCGAGAGGAGATCTGCTGGACATCGGGCTCACAACAGAGCGGTGGAAAGTGCGGGACGTGAAGGACTCGGGGGAAATTGTACTCGTGAGTGCCAAGGGGGAGGAGCGCAGGGACCATGTCACCAACGTGGCAGCGGCTAGACCCAGGCGGACAGGAGCCGGCGTAGGGGGAGCAGGCCAGGGAGGATTCCCTGTCAATGACCGCAAGGATCCATCGGCTAACCCAGGGACCAGGAGCCGAGGAGGGGGCAAGTGAGTATGACAGGGAAGTCAGTGGTGCGACCAGAGGAGAGGCCCGGAGTGGAGGAACGACGCCGGAGGGGAGGGGAGTACGGGAGGAGCTGACAGGATTCCGACAGCTGTCACGCAATTAATAAAGGCATCAGTAGGAAATAGGATAAGAAAACTTGATATAATTGTGTGACAGAGTAGTGTAGCAGCGCTTGGTAGCGAGCCAAAGAGGTAGGCGGGAAAGACCAATGTGCTAACGGCCCCCCACTGGGGGAAAGCTGGAAACAGAAAGCGCCAAAAGGCAACGGTACACTAGGTAGTGATACTTAGGGGTGCAGAGGGCCTTACGGCCTCTACTTGCTTGTATGAAAATCTAATTAGCTAAACAACCTTTCAAACCCTAGCTATAGAAGCCAGTTCAAGCAAGAGCCAGCTGAGCTACTCTGTGAGAGACGAGGGTTCAGTGAGTTAGTATGACAGGGAAGTCAGTGGTGCGACCAGAGGAGAGGCCCGGAGTGGAGGAACGACGCTGGAGGGGAGGGGAGTACGGGAGGAGCTGACAGGATTCCGACAGCGCCGATGACCGATGATGCTCGCAAACCTTCCACGCCCTTGCTGGCTTGGCAATAGGCCCAGACAAGCGCATCCACGTGACCCGGTGGAAGAAAAACGCTCGGAACGAGCGCTTCCACCCACAAAACGCGGACGGATCCGCACACGTGCAGGAATTGCAGCGGGCGCTCTTCATTCGCGAGCGCTGATGACCGATGATGCTCGCAACCCTCCCACGCCGTTGCTGGCTTGGCAATAGGCCTAGACAAAAGCAGCCACATGACCCGGCGGAAGAAAAACGCACGGAACGAGCGCTTCCAGCCCCAAAACGCGGAAGAATCCGCACAAGTGCAGGAAGTGCAGCGGGAACTCTTAATTCGCAAGCGCCGATGATTTATGATGCCCGCAACCCTCCCACGCCGTTTCTGGCTTGGCAATAGGCCCAGACAAGCGCAGCCACGTGACCCAGCGGAAGAACGCTAGGAACGAGCGCTTCCAGCCCCAGAACGCAGAAGGATCTGCACATGTGCAAGAAGTGCTGTGGGCGCTCTTCATTTCTAGAGCGCCGATAACCGATGATGCTCGCAACCCTCCCATGGCCTTGCTGGCTTGGCAATAGGCCTAGACAAGCGCAGACACATGACCCGACGGAAGAAAAACGCTCGGAACGAGCACTTCCAGTCTTAAAACGCGGAAGGATCCGCACATGTGCAGGAAGTGCAGCGGGCGCTCTTCATTTGCGAGCGCCGATGACCGATAATGATCCCAACCCTCCCATGCCCTTGATGGCTTGGTAATAGGCCTAGACAAGCGCAGCCACGTGACCCGGCGGAAGAAAAACGCTCGTAACGAGCGCTTCCACCCCCAAAACGCAGAAGGATCCGCACATGTGCAGGAAGTGCTGCAGGCGCTCTTCATTCGCGAGCGCCGATGACCGATGATGCTCGCAACCATCCCACGCCCTTGCTCGCTTGGCAATAGGCCCAGACAAGCGCAGCCACGTGACACGACGGAAGAAAAACGCTCGGAACGAGTGCTTCTAGCCCCAAAACGCGGACGGTCGCACATGTGCAGGAAATGCAGCGGGCACTCTTCATTTCTAGAGCGCCGATGACCGAAGATGCTCGCAAACCTCCCACGCCCTTGCTTGCTTGGCAATAGGCCCAGAAAAGCGCAGCCACGTGACACAGCGGAAGAAAAATGCTCGGAACGAGCGCTTCCACCCCCAAAACGCGAACGGATCTGCACACGTGCAGGAATTGCAGCGGGCGCTCTTCATTCGCGAGCGCCGATGACCGATGATCCTCACAACCCTCCCACGCCCTTGCTGGCTTAGCAATAGGCCCAGACAAGCGCAACAACGTGACCCGTCAGAAGAAAAACGCTCGGAACGAGCGCTTCCACCCCCAAAACGCGGACGGATCCGCACACGTGCAGGAATTGCAGCGGGCGCTCTTCATTCGCGAGCGCCAATGACCGATGATGCTCGCAACCCTCCCACGCCCTGGCTTGGCAACAGCCCTAGACAAGCGCAGCCACGTGACCCGGCGGAAGAAAAACGCTCGTAACGGGCGCTTCTAGCCCCAAAACGCCGAAGGATCCGCACAAGTGCAGGAAGTGCAGCGGGCGATCTTCATTCGCGAGCATCGATGATTTATGATGCTCGCAACCCTTCCACACCGTTGCTGGCTTGGCAATAGGCCCAGACCAGCGCAGCCACATGACCCAACGGAAGAAAACGCTCGGAACGAGCGCTTCCAACCACAAAACGCGGAAGGATCCGCACATGTGCAGGAAGTGCAGCGCGCGCTCTTCATTCGCGAGCGCCGATGATTGATGATGGTCGCAACCCTCCCACGCCCTTGCTGGCTTAGCAATAGGCCCAGACAAGCGCAGCCGCGTGACCCGGCGGAAGAAAAACGCTTAGAACGAGCGCTTCCACCCCCAAAACGCGGAAGGATCCGCACAAGTGCAGGAAGTGCAGCGGTCGCTCTTCATTCGCGAGCTCCGATGACCAATGATGCTCGCAACCCTCCCACGCCGTTGCTGGCTTGGCAAAAAGCCCAGACAAGCGCAGCCACGTGACCCGGCGGAAGAAAAACGCTCGGAGGAAGCACTTCCGGCCCCAAAATGCGGAAGGATTCGCACATGTGCAGGAAGTGCAGCGGGCGCTCTTCATTCGCATGCGCCGATGATCGATGATGCTCGCAACACTCCCACGCCCTTTCTGGCTTGGCAATAGGCCCAGACAAGCGCAGCCACGTGACCCGGAGGATGAAAAACGCTCGGAACGAGCGCTTCCAGCCCCAAAACGCGGAAGGATCCGCACATGTGCAGGAATTGCAGCGGGCGCTCTTCATTCGCGAGCGCCGATGATTGAAGATGGTCGCAACCCTCCCACGCCCTTGCTGGCTTGGCAATAGGCCCAGACAAGCGCAGCCACGTGACCCGGCGGAAGAAAAACGCTCGGAACGAGCGCTTCCACCCCCGAAACGCGGACGGATCCGCACACGTGCAGGAAGTGCAGCGAGCGCTCTTCATTCGCGAGCGCCGATGACCGATGATGCTCGCAACCTTGCTGGCTTGGCAATAGGCCCAGACAAGCGCAGCTACGTGACCCGGCGGAAGAAAAACGCTCGTAACGAGCGCTTCCAGCCCCAAAACGCGGAAGGATCCGCACATGTGCAGGAAATGCAGCGGGCGCTCTTCATTCGCGAGCACCGATGACTGATGATGCTTGCAACCCTCCCACGCCCTTGCTGGCTTCGCAATAGGCCCATACAAGCGCAGCCAGGTGACCTGACGGAAGAAAAACGCTCGGAACGAGCGCTTCCGGTCCCAAAACGCGGAAGGATCCGCACATGTGCAGGAAGTGCAGCGGGCGCTCTTCATTTCGCGAGCGCCGATGATTGATGATGGTTGCAACCCTCCCACACCCTTGCTGGCTTGGCAATAGGCCCAGACAAGCGCAGCCACGTGACCCGGCGGAAGCAAAACGCTCGGAACGAGCGCTTCCACCCCCAAAACGCGGACGGATCCGCACACGAGCAGGAATTGCAGCGGGCGCTCTTCATTCGCGAGCGCCGATGACCGGTGATGCTCGCAACCATCCCATGCCCTTGCTGGCTTGGCAATAGGCCCAGACAAGTGCAGCCATGTGACCCGGCGGAAGAAAAAGCTCGGAACGAGCGCTTCCAGCCCCAAAACGTGGAAGGATCCGCACAAGTGCAGGAGGTGCAGCGGGCGCTCTTCATTCGCGAGCGCCGATGATTTATGATGCTCACAACCCTCCCACGCTGTTGCTGGCTTGGCAATAGGCCCAGAAAAGCGCAGCCACATGACCCGGCGGAAGAAAAACGCTCGGAACGAGCGCTTCCAGCCCCAAAACGTGGAAGGATCCGCACATGTGCAGGAAGTGCAGCGGGCGCTCTTCATACGCGAGCGCCGATGATTGATGATACTTGCAACCCTCCCACGCCCTTGCTGGCTTGGCAATAGCCCCAGACAAGCGCAGCCACATGACCCGGTGGGAGAAAAACGCTCGGAACGAGCACTTCCGGTCCCAAAACGCGGAAGGATCCGCACATGTGCAGGAAATGCAGCGGGCGCTTTTCATTTCTAGAGCGCCGATGACCGATGATGCTCGCAACCCTCCCACGCCCCTGCTGGCTTGGCAATAGGCCCAGACTAGTGCAGCCACATGACCCAGAGGAGGAAAAACGCTCGGAACGAGCGCTTCCAGCCCCAAAATGCGGAAGAATCCGCACAAGTGCTGGAAGTGCAGCGGGCGCTCTTCATTCGGGAGCGCCGATAATTTATGATGCTCGCAACACTCCCACGCCAATGCTGGCTTGGCATAGGCCCAGACAAGCGCAGCCACATGACCCGGCGGAAGAAAAACGCTCGGAACGAGCGCTTCCAACCCCAAAACGCAGAAGGATCCTCACATGTGCAGGAAGTGCAGCGGGCGCTTGCACCTTCCGGAGCAAGTTCAGCTTGGTTCGCGCGCACATAAAAGTTCGGCGCCCGCGATGACGGCCGTGCCTGCCAACAAATGCTAAGGGAAGCGCATGGATCCCTATAGGCGTAGGGAAAAACATCGAACAACCCGAATGTTGTTGCAGATTCGGGTGGTCCATGTTCAAATGCACCTTCCAAAGCAAGTTCAGCTTGATTCGCGCGCACAGAAAAGTTCGGCGCCCGCGATGACGGCCGTGCCTGCCGACAAATGCTAAGGAAGCGCATGGATCCCTATACGCGTAGGGAAAAGCATCGAATGACCCGAATGTTGTTGCATATTCGGGTGGCCCATGTTCAAATGCACCTTCCAGAGCAAGTTCAGCTTGGTTCGCGCGCACATTAAAGTTTGGCGCCCGCGATGACCGCCGAGCCTGCCGACAAATGCCAAGGAAGCGCATGGATCCCTATACTGTCAGAATCCCAACCACTAGACCATTGGAATAAAAGGGCTTGTTAAGTAGCGGGTCAGTGCGCCCATAACCCCCCAGGACAACGAGCCTATAACCCTTCCCTAGGATCGACCGAGGATCACCAGTGGACCTCTGACATATACGCGTAGGGAAAAGCATCCAACGACTAGAATGTTGTTGCATATTCGGGTGGCCCATGTTCAAATGCGCCTTCTTGAGCAAGTTCAGCTTGGTTCGCGCGCACAGAAAGTTCGGCGCCCGCGATGATGGCCGTGCCTGCCGACAAATGCTAAGGAAGCGCATGGATCCCTATACGCGTAGGGAAAAGCATCGAACGACCAGAATGCTGTTGCATATTTGGGTGGCCCATGTTCAAATGCGCCTTTGAGAGCAAGTTCAGCTTGGTTCGCGCGCACAGAAAAGTTCGGCGACCGCGGTGACGGCCGTGCCTGCCGACAAATGCTAAGGAAGCGCATGGATCCCTATACGCGTAAGGAAAAGCATCGAACGATCAGAATGTTGTTGCATATTCGGGTGGCCCATGTTCAAATGCGCCTTCAAAAGCAAGTTGAGCTTGGTTCGCGCGCACATAAAAGTTCGGCGCCCGCGGTGACGGCCGTGCCTGCCGACAAATGCTAAGGATGCGCATGGATCTCTATATGCATAGGGAAAAGCATCGAACGACCCGAATGTTGTTGCATATTCGGGTGGACCATGTTCAAATATTCATTTTAAAGCAAGTTCAGCTTGGTTCGCGCGCACAGAAAAGTTCGGCGAAAGCATCCAACGACCCGAATACTGTTGCATATTCAGGTGGCCCATGTTCAAATGCACCTACCAGAGCAACTTCAGCTTGGTTCGCGCGCATAGAAAAGTTTGGCTCCTGCGATGACGGCCGTGCCTGCCCACAAATGCTCAGGAAGCGCACGGATCCCTATAGGCGTAGGGAAAAGCATCAAACGACCCGAATGTTGTTGCATATTCGGGTGGCCCATGTTCAAATACACCTTTCAGAACAACTTCAAATTGGTTCGCACGCATAGAGTTGCAGCGGGCGCTCTTCATTCGCGATCGCCGATGACCGATGATGCTCGCAACCCTCCCACCCACTTGCTGGCTTGGTTATAGGCTCAGACAAGCGCAGCAACGTGACCCGACGGATGAAAAATGCTCGGAACAAGCGCTTCCACCCCCAAAACACGGAAGGATCCACACACGTGCAGGAATTGCAGCGGGCGCTCTTCATTCGCGAGAGCCGATGACCGATAATGCTCGCAACCCTCCCACGCTCTTGCTGGCTTGGTAATAGGCCCAGACAAGCGCAGCCACGTGACCCGGCAGAAGAAAAACGCTCGGAACGAGCGCTTCCACCCCAAAAACGCGGAAAGATCCGCACATGTGCAGGAAGGCGCTCTTCATTCTCGAGCGCCGATGACTGATGATGCTCGCAACCCTCCCACACCCTTGCTGGCTTGGTAATAGGCCCGGACAAGCGTAGCCACATGACCCGGCGGAAGAAAAAAGCTCAGAATGAGCGCTTCCACCCTCAAAACGCGGAAGGATCCGCACATGTGCAGGAAGTGCATGCATGGGGGTGAACGTGAATGGGGGTGAACATGCATGGGGATGAACATGAATGGGGGTGAACATGAATGGGGGTGAACATGAATGGGGATGAACGTGATTGGGGGTGAACGTGATTGGGGGTGAACGTGAATGGGGGTGAACGTGAATGGGGATGAACATGAATGGGGGCGAACGTGAATGGGGGTGAACGTGAATGGGGGTGAACGTGAATGGAGGTGAACGTGAAAATGAGATAGGGGTGAACGTGAATGGGGGTGAACGTGAATGGGGATGAACATGAATGGGGGTGAACATGAATGGGGGTGAACGTGAATGGGGGTGAACGTGAATGGGGGTGACCGTGAATGGGGGTGATCGTGAATGGGGGTGACCGTGAATGGGGGTGAATGTGAATGGGGGTGAACGTGAATGGGGGTGAACGTGAATAGGGGTGAACGTGAATGGGGGTGAACGTGAAAAGGGGATGGAGGTGAACGTGAATGGGGGTGAACGTGAATGGGGGTGAACATGTATGGGGGTGAACGAGAATGCGGGTGAACGTGAGTGGGGGTGAACATGAAAAGGGGATGGAGGTGAACGTGAATGTGGGTGAACGTAAATGGGGGTGAACGTTAATGGGGGTGAACGTGAATGGGGGTAAACGTGAATGGGGGTGAACGTGAATGGGGGTGAACGTGAATGGGGGTGAACGTGAATGGAGGTGAACGTGAATGGGGGTGAACGTGAATGGGGGTGAACGTGAATGGGGGTGAACGTGAATGGGGGTGAACGTGAATGGGGGTGAACGTGAATGGGGGTGACCGTGAATGGGGGTGACCGTGAATGGTGGTGACCGTGAATGGGGGTGAACGTGAATGGCGGTGAACGTGAATGGGGGTGAACGTGAATGGGGGTGAGCGTGAATGGGGGGAACGTGAAAAGGGGATGGGGGTGAACGTGAATGGGGGTGAACGTGAATGGGGGTGAACGTGAATGGGGGTGAACGTGAATGGGGGTGAACGTGAATGGGGGTGAACGTGAATGGGGGTGAACGTGAATGGGGGTGAACGTGAATGGGGATGAACGTGAATGGGGGTGAACGTGAATGGGGGTGAACGTGAATGGAGGTGAACGTGAATGGGGGTGAACGTGAATGGGGTGAACGTGAATGGGGGTGAACGTGAATGGGGTGAACGTGAATGGGGGTGAACGTGAATGGAGGTGAACGTGAATGGGGGTGAACGTGAATGGGGGTGAACGTGAATGGGGGTGAACGTGAATGGGGGTGAACGTGAATGGGGGTGAACGTGAATGGGGGTGAACATGAATAGGGGGTGAACATGATGGGGGTGAACATGAATGGGGGTGAACATGAATGGGGGTGAACGTGAATGGGGGTGAACGTGAATGGGGGTGAACGTGAATGGGGGTGAACGTGAATGGGGGTGAACGTGAATGGGGGTGAACCTGAATGGGGGGTGAACGTGAATGGGGGTGAACGCGAATGGGGGTGAACATGAATGGGGGTGAACGCGAATGGGGGTGAACATGAATAGGGGGTGAACATGAATGGGGGTGAACGTGAATGGGGGTGAACGTGAATGGGGGTGAACGTGAAGAGGGGTAGCGTGAATGGGGGTGAACGTGAATGGGGGTGAACGTGAATGGGGGTGAACGTGAAGGGGGGTGAACGTGAATGGGGGTGAACGTGAATGGGGGTGAACGTGAATGGGGGTGAACGTGAATGGGGGTGAACGTGAATGGGGGTGAGCGTGAATGGGAGTGAACGTGAATGGGGGTGAACGTGAATGGGGGTGACCGTGAATGGGGGTGATCGTGAATGGGGGTGACCGTGAATGGGGGTGAAGGTGAATGGGGGTGAACGTGAATGGGGGTGAACGTGAATAGGGGTGAACGTGAATGGGGGTGAACGTGAATGGGGGTGAACGTGAATGGGGGTGAACGTGAATGGGGGTGAACGTGAATGGGGGTGAACGTGAATGGGGGTGAACGTGAATGGGGGTGAACGTGAATGGGGGTGAACGTGAATGGGGGTGAACATGAATAGGGGGTGAACATGATGGGGGTGAACATGAATGGGGGTGAACATGAATGGGGGTGAACGTGAATGGGGGTGAACGTGAATGGGGGTGAACGTGAATGGGGGTGAACGTGAATGGGGGTGAACGTGAATGGGGGTGAACATGAATGGGGGGTGAACGTGAATGGGGGTGAACGCGAATGGGGGTGAACATGAATGGGGGTGAACGCGAATGGGGGTGAACATGAATAGGGGGTGAACATGAATGGGGGTGAACGTGAATGGGGGTGAACGTGAATGGGGGTGAACGTGAAGAGGGGTAGCGTGAATGGGGGTGAACGTGAATGGGGGTGAACGTGAATGGGGGTGAACGTGAAGGGGGGTGAACGTGAATGGGGGTGAACATGAATCGGGGTGAGCGTGAATGGGGGTGAGCGTGAATGGGGGTGAACATGAATGGGGGTGAACGTGAATGGGGGTGAACATGAATGGGGGTGAACGTGAATGGGGGTGAACGTGAATGGGGGTGAACGTGAATGGGGGTGAACGTGAATGGGGGTGAACATGAATGGGGGTGAACGTGAATGGGGGTGAATGTTCATGTGGGTGAACGTGAAGGGGGGTGAACGTGAATGGGGGTGAATGTGAAGGGGGGTGAACGTGAATGGGGGTGAACGTGAATGGGGGTGAACGTGAATGGGTCGTGAACGTGAATGGGTCATTCGAAGCTTTTCCCTACGCCTATAGGGATCCATGAGCTTCCTTAGCATTTGTGGGCAGGCACGTCCGTCATCGCGGGCGCCGAACTTTTCTGTCGCGCGAACCAAGCTGAAGTTGCTCTGAAAGGTGTATTTGAACATGGGCCACCCGAATATGCAACATTATTTGGGTCGTTGGATGCTTTTCCCTAC
Organism: Closterium sp. Naga37s-1; assembly: GCA_947471745.1. Classification (NCBI taxonomy): domain Eukaryota; kingdom Viridiplantae; phylum Streptophyta; class Zygnematophyceae; order Desmidiales; family Closteriaceae; genus Closterium; species Closterium sp. Naga37s-1. The sequence goes on along the minus strand of CANJKZ010000022.1, from coordinate 825,471 downwards.
GCCTAGAGGGATCCATGCGCTTCCTTAGCATTTGTCGGCAGGCACGGCCGTCATCGCGGGCGCCAAACTTTTCCGTGCGCGCGAACCAAGCTGAAGGTGCTCTTGTCAGAACTAGCAGTAGAAAGTAAGAATGAAGAAAGGAGGAGGTTCACTAGCAAGCAGTTGAGTACATATAGGAAACCCTAGATTGGGCTGTACTCGCTATAGAGTACCCCACTGCAGGCTAGACAAATACAACATTCTGACACACCCCCATAGCCAAAGTGGGGTGTAATCAGCACAATGAGCAGGTATAGCAGGAGTTCACAATAAGAAGCAAAGCTAGAGGTAATCACAGCGGGCAAGTGAGGAGGAGGAGGGACTGTGAGAGGAGAGAAGATGAGAGACGGCGGCTGAAGCTGCAGACACACGGGCAACAGGAGCTGCTGGCACAGTGGCTACCGGGACAGTGCGCCCCGGACTATTGGAGTAACTGGCTCACGGGCTACGACGAGCTACAGGAGCAACGGACCCTCGGGCGACAGGCGCAGCAGACTCTCTGGGCTACCAGGACAGTGCGCCCCGGACTACAGGTGCTGCGGACGACAAGACAGCAGCCTCCGCTCAACCTCCTCCAACTGTCCCACACACCCCCCACACACCCACTGCTTCACTCCTAACTCCACTTGCACGTCACCCCCCTAGTACCACTCCTTCGGCTCCCACACACCCACCCCCCTCAGCGGCAGCTGCAGCACTGGGAGACGGAGGAGGAGGAGGAGTAGGGGACGACGCACAGAAACTGCACCCCCATACCCCCCACCCCCAAACCCTAATTCAGGAGAACGGGCAGCAGCAGGGGTGGGGCGCCGTCAGAAGCACGGGGGACAGCGGGCAGCGCAGGGGCAGAGAAAACAGGGCGCCCACGGGCCTGGCGCAGCCCGTACGAACCGCGTGCGGGCGGCCCGAGGCGCGCCCTGGCCTGGCGCAGTCCGTACGGGCCGCGCGCGGGCCTGGCGCTGCCCGTACGGGCCGCGCGCGGGCCTGGCGCAGCCCGTACGGGCCGCGCGCGGGCCTGGCGCAGCCCGTACGGGCCGCGCGCAGGCTGTACGGGCCGCGCGCGGGCCCTACGCAGGTCGCGCAGGCCGCGACGGGCGACGGGGGGCGACGCGCGGGTCCCCGTCGCCCGTCGCAGCGCCTCCCGGGAGCGACGCGCGGAGTGACGGGGCAGAAAGCCGCCGCGCGCCTCGGGGCGCACGGCGGGCAGAAAACCGCCGCGCGCCTCGGGGCGCACGGCGGGCAGAAAACCGCCGCACGCTCCGAGCGCGCGGCGGGATGAAAAATCCGTCGCACGCCACGGGGCGTGCAACACACAGAGTAGCAGTAGCAGCGGAAGCAGTGAGGTGGTGGGCCCACCCACAGGATCGACCCAAGGGGATCGACCTGCTCTGATACCATGTCAGAACTAGCAGTAGAAAGTAAGAATGAAGAAAGGAGGAGGTTCACTAGCAAGCAGTTGAGTACATATAGGAAACCCTAGATTGGGCTGTACTCGCTATAGAGTACCCCACTGCAGGCTAGACAAATACAACATTCTGACAGCTCTGGTAGGTGCATTTGAATATAGGCCACCCGAATATGCAACAATATTCGTGTCGTTGGATGCTTTTCCTAACGCCTATAGGGATCCATGCGCTTCCTTAGCATTTGTTGGCAGGCTCATCTCCCTTCTCCCTACTCTCCTCACCTTTCTCCCTACTCTCATCACCCTTCTCCTTTCTCCCTACTCTCATAACCTTTCTCCCTACTCTCATCTCCCTTCTCTCTACTCTCATCTCCCTTCTCACTACTCTCATCACCCTTCTCCCTACTCTCATCACCCTTCTCCCTACTCTTATCACCCTTCTCCCTACTCTCATCACCCTTCTCCCTACTCTCATCTCCCTTCTCCCTACTCATCACCCTTCTCCCTACACTCATCACCCTTCTCCCTACTCTCATCACCCTTCTCCCTACTCTCATCACCCTTCTCCCTACTCTCATCATCCTTCTCCCTACTCTCATCACCCTTCTCCCTACTCTCATCACCCTTCTCTCTACTCTCATCACCCTTCTCCCTGCTCTCATCACCCTTCTCCCTACTCTCATCACCCTTCTTCCTACTCTCATCTCTCTTCTCCCTACTCTCATCGCCCTTCTCCCTACTCTCATCACCCTTCTCCCTACTCTCATCACCCTTCTCCCTAATCTCATCACCCTTCTCCCTACTCTCATCACCCTTCTCCCTACTCTCATCTCCCTTCTCCGTTCTCTCATCACCCTTCTCCCTACTCTCATCACCCATGTGCTTCCTTTCCTTAGCATTTGTGGGCAGGCACGGCCGTCATCGCGGGCGCCGAACTTTTCTGTGCGCGCGAACCAATCTGAAGTTGCTCTGGTATGTGTATTTGAACATGGTGCACTCGAATATGCAACAATATTCGGGTCGTTGGATGCTATTCCCTACGCCTATAGGGATCCATGCGCTTCCTTAGCATTTGTCGGCCGACACAGCTGTCATCGCGGGCGCCGAACTTTTCTGTGCGCGCGAACCAATCTGAAGTTGCTCTGATAGGTGTATTTGAACATGGGCCACCTGAATATGCAACAACAATCGGGTCGTTCGATGCTTTTCCCTACGCCTATAGGGATCCATGCGCTTCCCTACCATTTGTCGGTAGGCTCATCTCCCTTCTCCCTACTCTCATCACCCTTCTCCCTACTCTCATCACCCTTCTTCCTTCTCCCTACTCTCATCACCTTTCTCCCTACTCTCATCTCCCTTCTCCCTACTCTCATCTCCCTTCTCCCTACTCTCATCACCCTTCTCCCTACTCTCATCACCCTTCTCCTTACTCTTATCACCCTTCTTCCCACTCTCATCATCCTTCTCCCTACTCTCATCACCCTTCTCCCTACTCTCATCACCCTTCTCCCTACTCTCATCACCCTTCTTCCTTCTCCCTACTTTCATCACCTTTCTCCCTACTCTCATCTCCCTTCTCCCTACTCTCATCTCCCTTCTCCATACTCTCATCACCCTTCTCCCTACTCTCATCACCCTTCTCCTTACTCTCATCACCCTTCTCCCCACTCTCATCATCCTTCTCCCTACTCTCATCACCCTTCTCCCTACTCTCATCACCCTTCTCCCTACTCTCATCACTGCTCTTGTAGGTATATTTGAGCATGAACCATCCAGATACACTAGAACATTCAGGTCGTTCGATTCTTTTCCTTATGCCTGTAGGGATCCATGCGCTTTCTTAGCATTTGTCGGTAAACGCAGCCGTCATCGCAGGCGCCGAACTTTTATTTGCGCACGAACCAAGCTGGAATTGCTTTGATAAATATATTTGAGCGTGGGCCATCCGAATATGCAATAACATTCAGGCCGTCCGGTGCTTTTCCAAACGCATGTAGGGATCCATGCGCTTCCTTAGCATTTGTCGGCAAACACAGCCGTTATCGCAGGCGCCGAACTTTTCTTTGCGCACGAACCAAGCTGAAATTGCTATTATAGGTGAATTTGAGCATAAACCACCCGAATATGCAATAACATTCAAGTCGTTCGATGTTTTTCCTACGTCTGTAGGAATCCGTGCGCTTCCTTAGCATTTGTCGGCAAACAGAGCCGTCATCGCAGGCGCCGAACTCTTCTTTGCGCCAGAACCAAGCTGAAATTGCGCTAATAGGTGTAATTGTGCAAATCCGAGAGTGTTGCCCTAACATTAGTGTCCGCTAATACCCTCCCAACCGTTCTGGATATCTGCTGGACCAATTTAGAACGCAGCATTTCTTCCTGGGGGTGCATAGTGGTGGGTGATGATTCGATGAGGCGAGCGGAGTGAGTTTTGAAGCACGGAAGGAGATTGTCGTGCATCCCACCCCACCCACTCTTTCCATTCAGTTGTGTTGTTGGGGAATCGGTATGTTCTCTGCTCTGCTCTTTCCCTAGCTAATCGTCGACGCTGACCTTCTTTGGCGCGCCGAGTAATCATGAGATATTTAGCGTAGCATGATGGATGATGACCGGCAACGCATCAAATTCCCAAGCTTCTCAGGTTCAACCGGACGTGCGCAGGCGATGGCTGAAGGTACGGTGGTCCTGTCGTAGTGTTTGGATCCGCTTTGGTTGTTATCCTTCCTTTGCCCTACAGCCGCTTTGACGCGCCATGCGTGCGCCGGGTGCAGGTGGGCGAGCAGGAGCAGCAGCTGCGCGCGCTGCTGGCCAGCAAGAGCCCCCGGAACGCGACGGTGCAGCAGCTGCGGGCGGTGATCCGCGACTCGTATGAGGCGCTGCTCTTTCTCGACTTCCGCTTCGCCGTCGATCACGACGTGCTCTACCTGCTATGGCGCCTGCACTACAACCGCATCGAGGAGTTTCGCGCGCAGATCCGCCGCATCCGTTCTGCGCCGGCCACTTCCAAGGCGGGTTCCGCGCAAGATCGCCAGCCCGCGTCCGTCTCGATCCTCTCCCGCGGGTCCCCCGCCACACGTCGTGCGCAAGCGCGTCCGCAAAACGCGTCCGACGGGGCGGGCGAGCGCGCGGAAGCGTCGACAGCGGCGAGCGCGGTGGCGGTGTACCGCGGGTTTCTGTCGGAGGCGGCGGGGTTCTTCCACGAGCTCGTCGGCAAGCTCAAGGCGCGCCGCGCCCTGCTGTGCGACCGCGGCGTCGCAGACTCACAGTCGCAGCAGGGCAGGGCGGGCGACGGCGACAAGTGGCGCGCGGCGTGCCAGCAGTGCCTCGTGTATCTGGGCGACCTCGCGCGCTACCGGGAACTCGTCGTCGATTGTGACATGGTGACCCGTGATTGGTCGGTGGCTGCTGGCTACTACATGCAAGCGGCGCTCATGCTGCCGTCCACTGGCAACCCGCACAACCAGGTGCCCCCCATAACCCACCTTACAAACCCTAATTCCCTTTTCCGCCTTTGCTTCTCTGCCTCCCGTTTTCCGCCTTTGCTTCACTGCCTCCCGTTCTCCGCCTTTGCTTCACTGCCTCCCGTTTTCCGCCTTTGCTTCACTGCCTCCCGTTCTCCGCCTTTGCTTCACTGCCTCCCGTTTTCCGCCTTTGCTTCACTGCCTCCCGTTTTCCGCCTTTGCTTCACTGCCTCCCGTTTTCAGCCTTTGCTTCACTGCCTCCCGTTTTCCGTCTTTGCTTCACTGCCTCCCGTTTTCCGCCTTTGCTTCACTGCCTCCCGTTTTCCGCCTTTGCTTCACTGCCTCCCGTTTTCCGCCTTTGCTTCACTGCCTCCCGTTTTCCGCCTTTGCTTCACTGCCTCCCGTTTTCCGCCTTTGCTTCACTGCCTCCCGTTTTCCGCCTTTGCTTCACTGCCTCCCGTTTTCCGCCTTTGCTTCACTGCCTCCCGTTTTCCGCCTTTGCTTCACTGCCTCCCGTTTTCCGCCTTTGCTTCACTGCCTCCCGTTTTCCGCCTTTGCTTCACTGCCTCCCGTTTTCCGCCTTTGCTTCACTGCCTCCCGTTTTCCGCCTTTGCTTCACTGCCTCCCGTTTTCCGCCTTTGCTTCACTGCCTCCCGTTTTCCGCCTTTGCTTCACTGCCTCCCGTTTTCCGCCTTTGCTTCACTGCCTCCCGTTTTCCGCCTTTGCTTCACTGCCTCCCGTTTTCCGCCTTTGCTTCACTGCCTCCCGTTTTCCGCCTTTGCTTCACTGCTTCCCGTTTTCAGCCTTTGCTTCACTGCCTCCCGTTTTCCGCCTTTGCTTCACTGCCTCCCGTTTTCAGCCTTTGCTTCACTGCCTCCCTCTTTCAGCCTTTGCCTCACTGCCTTCCTGTGCCTCTCCATGCCACTCTCTCAACCTGCGTTCGTCCTCTCTCTTCCTCTCTCTCCAAGTGTTCTTTTATCTGTCTCTCTTCACCGCTTTGTAACCTCTGTTCACCGCCCTGTTGCCTCTCTCCACCGCCTTCTTTTCTCTCGCCACGGCGCGGCAGCTGGCAGTGCTGGCGACGTACGGGGGCAGCGAGGTGGCGGCGCTGTACCGCTACTACCGCTGCATCGCTTGCAAGCAGCCCTTCGCCACCGGCCGCACCAACCTGCTCGTCCTCTTCGACCAGGTGCGCGCTCCTCATTGCCTCGCCTTGCCCGCCTGCCGCCGCGCCACCAGGCCGTTCGCCCCCCGCCTCCACTGTCCAAGGACGTGCCACGTGTGCTTACCGCTTCTGTACACACACTGGGTCCGTGTGTGCGCGGCGGAGTATGGGAGTGATGTGAGCGGGGCGAAGGGTGGCGGCTGTATGGGACGAGGGAGTTGGTCGCGAGGCGGTTCTCACACCCACTCATTCCATTCTCCCGTCTCTTGGTCGTGCAGAACGCCAATCGCTGCAATCGCCTGGGTGCGATGGGGCCTCAAGCAGCACAAGGGGCGGCGCAGGAGGCAACGGGGCAGGCACAAGGAGCGCCCGCTGAGGCACTGGTGGTGACGTGGAAGAATCTGTGCACGAGATTCGTGCGCCTTAACGGCATCCTCTTCACACACGCCAGGTCCTCTCCCGCTCCTCACACTCTCTTCTTAAACTCCATTTTCTTGCCTCGCGCCTTTCGCTGCCACCAATGCCTAACCGTCTACGTGCTGTGGGTCGTGTGCAGCCTGGAGTCCTTCGGCGCCGTGTATCTGGCGGCCATGAACGACTTGGAGCGCCTGCTCGCCGCACCGCCACACGCCCTGCAACCCGTGCTGGCGGTGGGATCCTCCGCGTGCCCCACTGTCCCCGCCGCGGGCGCGGAGGCCACAGTGGTGGTGCAGATGGTGGCGTGCCTCGTGTGCACCGTGCACGCCATGCTCGCCCCGCACCACGCCTTCCCCTTCGCCCCCCGCCCCGCCAGTGACGCCGATGACACGCCCAGCACGGGCGCGCCCCCCAGCGCGCAGCTGCAGCAGCAGGCGGACCGCCTGCGCCACGCCGTCACGCTCGCCTTTGAGTTTGTCGGCCGCCTGCTCTCGCGCTGCGCCGCCTCCCCCGCGCCCCTCGCCTCGCCGCTCTTCCCCGCCGCCACCGTCTTCCTGCGGTGGCTCGCAGCCCACCCCCACCTCGCCGCGCGCACCAACGATGAGGCGTCGTGGCCGGGGGGACACGCGGGCGAGGGCGCAGGCGGGGGGGGCGAGGACAGGGAGAGCGCGGCGCGCATGTTCATGTGGGGGCAGGCCGTGGTGGTGCTCAACCGCCTGCTGCAGGAGCACAGCCGCCTGCTGCCACCGCTGCTGGCGGCGCACCAGGGGGGCGTGCAGGGCCTGGCGGGCGGGCAGGGGGAGAGCAGCGGCGGGGCAGTGGGGCTGTGGGAGGACGTGGAGCTGCGGGGCTTTGAGCCGCTGCCGCATGTGTGTAGTGAGGGGCCAAGTGACGCGCAGAGGGACGCGCAGCTGGACGTGGACGGCTGGCAGGGCGGCACGGGGGGCGCGGAGGGGCAGGAGGCCGCGTGGGCGCGGGGCAGGAGGGCTGTGTGCGCTGCTTTGACTTTGTCGGGATGGGTGCAAGGCGGTGCAGGTGGGGCAGCATGGGCGCCAGGGGACGGCAGCAGCGGCAGCGTGTTGCACTTCAGCAGGCGGCATGGGAGGTTCTTCATTGCTTCACTCGTGGCGGATCAGCTGCCCTCGCCGCCTGCTGCCAGTGCACCACATCCCACGCACGTGGTGCATGGCACCAGCGCGGGCAGTGCACACACGGCGGCACCAGGGTCACTCGCCACTGCCTCCGCCGCCCCTGCTCGCCCTGCACCCGCGTCCAACCACCACGTGCCTGCTGCGCCCCTGCCGTGGGGTGCTGCAAGCATGGGAAGCGCGGGGCAGGGGCTTGCGGGGGAGATGGCAGGGGTGGAGGCAGGGGACGACGGGCAGGGCGAGGAGGAAGGGGAGGGGGATGGGGAGGACGTGCCGCTGTGGGCGGTGGAGGAGCTGATAGGCATGGACAGCTCGGCGGAGCAGAGCGAGCAGCACATGCGCGAGCTCAGCGCACACACTCACGCCGCTCACTCCGAGCGCCGCAATGGGGTGCTGGTGGGTGCTGCTGGTAACGGTGGTTTGGAGGAGCAGGAGGAGGAGGAGGAGGAGATGATTGTGTTCCAGCCCTGGGCCTCCGGTGCTGCTGCTGCTGCTGTGCCGGCTGTGCTGCACGCCGCTGCTCCCAGGGCAACTGATTCGGCCGATAAACTAGCGGCAGGGGTGCAGGCAGCAGGGGGTGGGGGCAGGGCAGGTGCGGAGGGGGGTGCATGGCAGGTGTCACACGGACTGCTGGCAGCAGGAGGTGAGGGGTTAGGTGGCGACTTCCTGGCAGGGCTCAGTGGCGCCGCCGCACCGCACTTGTCCTCCCTGCCACCATCCTCCTCTCCCTCCCCGCGCTCCTCCTCTCCTGCCATGCACACTGCACCCTCGCCCAACCTGCAACCCCTGCCTGCTTCGCCTGCCACCACTGTTGCCGCGGACGGCAGTCTGCGTCGCGTGCCATCGGGAGCAGGAGTGATCGGGCAGGACCGCCACCGCCTGGCGCACACCCACGCCCACGCCCATGCGCCCACGCATGGGTACATGGAGACAGCAGCAGGCCAGCCCAGCCACCCGGCTGCTGACCTGCCTGGGCTGTGGGGTGCTGCACCTCTCCATGCTGCTGCCACCGCCCCACCTGCCCCTACAGCTTCCGCTGCTGCTGCGCCTGCTGGTGGCTCTGCTGCGCTGACGGCGCTGCTGGGCGCGGGGTTGAGTGAGCACGAGCTGAGTGCGCTGCTGGCCAAGGCACACCAACTCGCTCTGCACCCTCATGCGCCGCCATCGGCAGTGCGAGGCGGCGAGTATCAGAGTGGTTATTCTCAAGTGAGTGGGGCGGGAGCAGTGTGGCCCACGTCCCTCACCCACACCCCTCCACCCGCAGCTGCGGCACCCAACTCTTTCTTCGCCGGCCCCTCTGCTGCACCCCTTGCTGCCGGACAACAGCCGTTCCCTCACCTGCATGCGCAGCAGCACCCGGGCTATGAGGTTCAGCAGTATGGGGGCGGGGTGCAGAGGGGCATGGGTGCAGTGGATCAGGTCATGGCCTCCTCCGCCTTCTCTGCGCCCTCAGCACCACCACCAGCCGGCAGCAGTGCACACACAGGCGCTGCTCCCCCGCCCATGCCAGCCATGCACGCTGCTGCTGCCACTCCATCTATGTCGCAGGCAGCAGCAGCGCAGGCGTCTCTGCAGCCCCCGCAGGCAGCAGCAGCGGCGCCCAACTCGTGGCACTGGATGCAGCGCGCACACCACCCCTGGGGGCCCTGACCCACTCCACTTCTCCTTCAGCACAACTCAACACAATCGGTGGGCTGTATGAGCGTGTATGCTGGACCAGATCAGTGCGGCTCTGTGTACCAGTGCTGGATGGTTCCAGGCTTTCTGGGGATGTGTGTTGTGGGGTGGGGCCCATGTGCAATCCTCACTTGCCTCATCTCTTCAAGTCTGCTTTCTTTGTCCCAACCCTTGCACATGCCCTCCCTTCACAGCCACATCAGAAGCACCGAACGCTTCGCCGGTGCGGCTGCTGCACTGCCAGCAGCGCTGCTGCTGCCATGCTGCAATGGGCCGGCAGCAGGTGCATGGATGGCAGGTGGGCAAGCCGCACCTTGTCAGTGCCACCCTGCATGCATGCCTGCCTGCCCACACACTTGCTGGCGGGGCAGCATGGTGGGGTGGCGTGTGGTTGGACGTGGAACAGCACTTGGAGAGTGGGTCAGAGAAGCATGGGAGTGGGTCAGAGAAGCATGGGAGTGGGTCAGAGAAGCATGGGAGTGGGTCAGAGGAGCATGGGGAGTGGGGCAGGCTTGACCCCTGCTTGATTGCCCCATTCAGCACCATTCCACGCAGTTGGTCTGATTCCCTGGCAATGCAAGTGTCAACAGTGCCACCACAGCAAGCAGCTTTGGGCCGCCGGAGCATGAGCAAGCAGTTCCCGTGGCACACATGTGACTCTTGGGCACTGGCCGTGTGGATGACATGCCACCTTTGTCACCGTGTCGTGCTGCTACCCGTGCTCACTTATCTGGAGGGATGGCATGGAATGGAATCGTGGTAGTGGCTGTTGGCGCGTATGGGAAACCGGGTGTAGTTTATGCATGCCGATTTGGATATAAGCAGCATTTAGGTTAGGCTGTGACAATGTGACTGGAAGCATAGTATGTTGTCTATGGCTGTTATGGAGGTACCGTACGGTATGGGCTGTGCTTGAACAACAGCATTCTTATCAATTTTACTTATGGACTGGGCGAAAGCGAGTAAACTCAGGGTTACCAGTTTGCCCTGGTCGCGAGCGTGAGCAGAAATGGACACCCTTTTGAGCTGAGAGGCACGTTCGCCACCCTTTTCGCCTGGCCAGTGGGCCCTGCGGTCCCTTGCGGAACGATCTCCTTTCCACCTGCCCTGCCCCCCACCCGCCCCGTTCACCACCACCTCCCGCGCGGATCACAACGCTCCCTCGACCCACTTGGACTCAACCAGCGCACCCCCAATGTTGACACGCACTGCACATGCCACCCATTCGTCTGAGAGCCCTCGAGATCGTCGCGCCTTGACGCCACTTGCGCTCTTCCGCCTGCCGTGCCGCACGGCGCGTCGCCGGCGTGGCGGCCGCTGCATTCCATCCCATCACGCCGCAGCCTAGCGACGGAGTACGACTGTGACGTACCAAAGCTTTGTGTGTCCGCTCCCTAATGCTAGTCTTTTAATTAACCAGGCGACCCACTGTGCACTCTCCTGCGCGTCGCGTTGCTGACCTCGCCACACTCACATTCCTTGTGCCTGGCGGCAGTGCTGCGATCGTGCGCGTGGGCAATGTGAGCGCCTCTTGTGTGGCGGCACATGTGGCGGTCCAGGTGGAGTCGCGAGGGCCGTGAGGCTGCACGCGCAGTGACGGCTGAGACGCATCATTAACGCCCACACTTCCCCATTGCCCAGGATTAGGGTGCGCGCGCGGAGAGACGGCCGGGGAAAAGACGGCGGCGACGAGAATAGGACGGAGGGAGGGAGCGGGAAATGGAGAGGGACAGCGCGGGGAATGGCGAGCGCGCGGAAACAAGCGGGGCAGAAGCGGAAGCCGTGCAGGGGGGACCGGAGGAGCCGATAGAGGCGGCAGGGGCAGGCGAGGGGGAACGGGGGAGCGACGCGATGGAGGACGATGGGGGTGTGGGGGAGCGCGATGGCGCGGCCGCGGCTGAGGCGCGGAATAACGAAAGGGAAGCGCCCGGGCGGCGCAGCAAGGAAGGCACCAGCGGGCGGCGCACAGGCGGGCGAGACGCGAGTGGGCGAGGAGGGGCCGAGAAATTGGCGGGAGAGGGATTGAAGGCGAGGGGTGAGGGGCGGCGCAGGAGCGAGGGGGCTGCGAATTTGAACGGGGAGCCAGCGGAGGGCGCCAAAGGGAGGGGCGCGGGACCGCGCAAAGGCGAGCGCGCGGTGAGGGGGAGTGCAGGGAATGCCACGTCGTCCCCCCGCTCGAATGGCAGCAGCGGGGCGGCGAGGGCAAGCGCGCGGACCCCTGGCAACAGCATGGCGTCTCCGCGGAACGCTGCTTCTTCCGCCACTGCTGCCGCGCGGGCAGACGGCCCAGGGGCGGCAGCAGAGAGCGCAGGGGAGGCAGCAGAGAGCGCAGGGGCGGCAGCAGAGAGCGCAGGGGCGGCAGCAGAGAGCGCAGGGGCGGCAGCAGAGAGCGCAGGGGCGGCAACAGATAGCACAGGGGCGGCAACAGAGGCGGCAGCAGGGAGTGCAGCGCCAGCAGCAGCGGAGAAGAGGCGCGCGAACGGGGGAGACGCGGAGGGTGGGGCGGAAGGTGAAGACTCTGGTGAGGGGGAGAGTGTGACAGGGGGAGGAGGAGGGCCCGCGCAGGCGATGGAGAGTGCAGGCGGAAGCGAGCAGACGACACAAGGGGAGGTGGCGGAGGAGGCTGTGCGGAACAACGATGGGGGCAGCAAGGATGGGGGGAAAAAGGGTGCGAGAGAGGGAGGAGAGGGAATGCAGGGAGGGGAGTGTGCAGCGGAGCCAGGCTCTGGTAAAGAGGAGGAGGGGTGCAAGGAGGGGGAGGCGGGTGGAGGCAAGGGGACCGGAGGGGTGGACGGGCAAGATGGCGGGGTGGGTGGTGTTGAGGGCGATGCGGCATGGCAGGCAGTGAGGGGGCGGTTAGAGTCCTGCGTGGGTGCAGCGGGCGACATCGCCTCGCCCCGCCTGCTCGCGCCTCCCCTGCCCGCTGCTGCTTCTGCACCAGCCGCCCCCACAGCAGAAGGGGCAGCGCCCGCTGCTGCAGCGCCAGGCGCTTCCGCAGCGGTGGGCGGGGCAGAGCAAGCCGCATGGGGTGCTGAGGGGGACGAGCAAGTTCCAGAGCAGCATGAGGAGGGGGAGGGCGCGGAGGGGGAGGCGGAGGGCGCGGGGGGGGGAGGGGCGGGGGAGGCGGGTGCGGCGGGTGCGGTCGATGGACGCGGCCTTCTCCCCGCTGCTGGCTGCCGACCCCTCCGCCTGGCAGGCCGCCGGCCGCCCCGCGTGGCACGGCGTCATGGGGTGGGGCGCACGCGTGGTGCGCAGCCTTGCCAAGGGCGGGCTGGGGGGGAAGCGCGCGGGCAGGGGCGGGAAGGGTAAGGGCGGGGCGGAGACAGAGGGTGAGGAAGAGGCGCGGGCAGAGGAGGCGGCGGCGTGGGACGCGTATGTGCTGGCGGGGGACGCGAGTGCGGGGGGCGATGGCGTGGTGGTGCTGCCACTGGGGCCAGCAGGGGTGCCCCGCACACACACTGCCGGGGAGGTGTGGGCAGCGCCGCCTGGCGTGGGCGCTGCTGTGGCGGGGCTGGGCGGGGTGCAGCGAGGCGGGGCGGGCGTGGGGTGGGCGCAAGCGGCGTTCCCCCGCAGCCACTCGGACAGCGTTAGGGAGAGCCGCGCCGGCCGCCGCGCCGCCTCCCTGCTCGCCCCTGGCGGCGGTGGTGGTGATGTGTGGGCTGGCGCAGCAGCGGCGGAGAGGGTGGTGGTGCTGCGGACCAGTGGCGAGGGGGGTGGGGAGAGAGAGGCGCAGCAGAGTGGCGCAGGCAGAGCAGCGGTGAAGAGTGCGGACGCAGAGGGGGAGCGGGAAGGGGGGGCCACGGATGGGGAGGCAGGGCATAGAGCGAGCGCGGAGGAAGGGGGGGAGGAGGCGGGCAGCAAGGGGGGGGCGAGTGGCGTGGCGGAGCAGAGTGCAGCAGAGGCGAGCAAGGCGCGCGCGGATGCAGTGCTGGCAGCGGCGGTGATGGCGGCGAATGCAAGCACCAAGCCACAGTGGGCCTCGCAGCACCAGTGGCACACGCAGCCACACGACCCACAAGGGCAGGGGGGAGGAGGGGGGACAGAGGCAGAGGCAATGGAGGAGGAGAGGAGGCGAGCAGAGGAGGCGGAGAAGAAGCGAGCGTGGGACGAGGCGGTGAGGGTGGTGCGGCTGAGGGAGCAGCAGCGCCGCCAGCAGGCCGCTGCCGCCCTCGCTGCTGAGGAGGCTGCACGGGGCGGCAGAGCGGGCGGCAAGGGAGGGCAGGCAGCACGGCGCCTGGCGAGGCGGCGACGCCGCGTGGTGGCTCGGCTGGTGGCGGAGGTGGGAGAGAGAGGGGAAAGGGCTGGGAGGCTTATTTTGGGGGAAAGGGAGGCTCCGGTTGGGGAGTGTGAGAGGCTAGAGGCGAGGGAAGTGGGAGGTGAGGAAGAGAGAATGAGGGGAGATGGGAGAGGAGGGTGCAGTATGCAAGAAGGAGAAGGCCTTGTCAAACGTTTCTCATGCACGTGTATCCAATGCCAAGTGCTTTGTTTCCCTTGACCTTCCTTCACCTGGCCCCACATGTTGCACGGCACAGACGGGCGAGCTTCGGGAGGCGGTGGAGGGCAGGAGGGCGAGGAGGAGTGCGGTGGAGTACCACCTTCTGCACGCCGGCATCTTCCTCCACCCGCCTGCCAACCCCTCCCCGGTACTGCTCCCCTCCCCATTACTGCCTTGCCTCCTACCATCCTATCCTTGTGTCGCCCCTCGCCATCTCCACCGCCCTGGCCCGTGTGATCCTTGCCATTGGTGTCGCGGCCACATCACTCTCTTCCACCTGCTCCCTATCCCTCCCTCCTTCCCTTCCCCCACCATCCCACATCCCTTCACCCTCCTGCTTGTGGAATCCTCTCTCCCTCCCCCCCCTCCCGCTTTGCCTTCTTTCCCCCGCCCATTTCCCCCTGTGCTGCCTGACTGACGGGCTGTGCTGGGTGTGCGGGGGCATGGCGGCAGGAGGAGGAGGAGGAGGCGCGGAGGGAGGCGGCGGAGGTGGAGTGGCTGAGGGGGGAGGTGAGGGTGGCGCGGCGGTGGATGGACGTGCAGCGCCTCGTGTGGATCAACCGCGACCGCCAGCACCGCTCCCTGCTGCGCCGCGGAGGGCATGAGGAGCAGCGCGCTCAGCTGCAGCACATGATGTGAGTTGCAGCACATGATGTGAGTTGCAGCACATGATGTGAGTTGCAGCACATGATGTGAGTTGCAGCACATGATGTGAGTTGCAGCACATGATGTGAGTTGCAGCACATGATGTGAGTTGCAGCACATGATGTGAGTTGCAGCACATGATGTGAGCTGCAGCACATGATGTGAGCTGCAGCACATGATGTGAGCTGCAGCACATGATGTGAGCTCTGTAACGTGTGTTGTGAGTTGTAACGTGTGATGTAATTTGTAACGTGTGTGTGATTTGTAACGCGTGATGTGAGTTGTAACACATGTTGTGAGTTGTCACGTGTGGTTTGTGTTGTGGCAAGGGGTGAGAGAGCTGTACTTGCTGAGTGGAAACAAGTGATTGCTTCTGTACCACATGACCACACCTCATCTCTCGAGTGTACAGTGTTCGCGCCTATAATGCCCCAAGCCTCCATGCTCTCCCATGCCCCATGCCGCCATGACCCCATGGCATGGCAGACAGCAGCTGGAGAGTCAGTTGTCGCAGCTGGAGCGGCACGAGGGGCTGCTGAGAGAGGGAAACTCGCAGGTGAGCGGACCACTGGCAGGTGGCCGGGCAGGTGGCAGGTGAGAGGTCAAGTGGCAGGCGGAAGGGTGGCTGGCAGGTGGGAGTAGCGTTCGCACGGCAGTTTTCTGAATGCATGTGTCACCCCACTTAACACACTACATGCCTCACCACACATTGCTGGTTCCCGCCTGTTTCCCCCCTCGCCGCAACCTCCCAACCCCAGCTCAACGAGGCGTTGGCGCAGGGCACGGCCCTGCCAGCAGCAGCAGCGGTCATGCTCTCCTTCGCATCCTTCTCCTCCCTGCCACCGGACCCCGCCTCCTCCTTCCCCCACGACCTCTCGCTCTCCGACCTGCCAGACGACGCCTCTCTCACCTCCGAGCCGCACTCCTCCGCGCTGCCCCCCTGGCTCGCCTCGCCCTCCACCGCCTCCGCCAGCCCCGCGCCCTCCATGGGCCGCCCCCCCTCCGCCTCGCGCCGCTCCCTGCCCGCCTCGCACTTCGCGCAGCCCGCCCCCCACGCGCCGTCGCCCTCCCCCCGCCACAGTGCGCGCAGCCTGAGCGGCCCGCTGCCCTCCCCGCGCTCGCGCTGGCGCTCGCGCTCGCGCAACGCCTCGGGGCGGCGCCAGGCGCTGGAGCCACTGGCAGTGGGGGGAGGGGCGGGGGGAGGCGAGGGCGAGGAGGGGATGTCGGACGAAGCGTCCCCCCAGCCCATGTGCGCGCCCTTCACCCCCACCTCCTCCCGCCGCGCCATCGACCAGAGCCGCGGCGCCCTCGATGGCCGCATGACCGGGGTGAGTGGCTGTGAGGAGCGACGTGATTTGTGGCATGACAGGGGTGAGTGCATGACGGGGGTGAGTGCATGACGGGGGTGAGTGCATGACGGGGGTGAGTGCATGACGGGGGTGAGTGCATGACGGGGGTGAGTGGCTGTGAGGAGCGACGTGATCCGTGGCCCCCACCTTCCTGTCTGCCATGGCACTCCATTCTCCACCCTTGTTGCCCGCCTGCCACTGTGCCTGCCTGCATGCCTGATTCTTCAACCTCGTACCCATTCCCGTTCTCCTCACTGCCGCTCCTCCTGTGCTGGTGGGTGGGCGAGGCAGGTGGCGGAGAGGGAGGCGGGAGAGGAGGAGGAGGACATGCAGGGCGCTGTGGACACAGGCGCACTCACGCCCTCGTCGTCGCGCTTCTGGGGCTCCGCCCCTGACAGACGGCAGACCGACCGCGAGCGAGAGCGGGAGAGGGAGCGGGAGAGGGAGTGGGAGCGGGAGAAGGAGAGGGAGAGGGAGAAGGAAAGGGAGAAGGAGAGGGAGCGGGAGAGGGAGAGGGAGCGGGGAGGGGGAGGCGGGGCGATGGATCTGGCGGCGCGCTTCACTCGCGCGCTCTCACTGGCGCGCACCGATGCAGACAAAGGGGGGGGTGCGGGGGCGAAGGGGGAGAAGGAGAAGGCGTCAGGGCGGTGGTGGGGGGGCCTCAACACACCGAGCTCACGGGCGGTGGGGCCGGCAGAGGCATACCGCGTGGAACCTGGAGAGGGCTCCACCATCCTGCACATCTTCCACCAGGTCACACCCCATCCTGCACATCTTCCACCAGGTCACATCTTCCACCAGGTCACTGCAGACCCGCCTCCCGGCCTCATTACTGCCTTGCTTTGCCTCTCTCTGCCATGCCTCCTCCCTTCCTCTCACCCATTTACTGCCCTCCCTTTGCCATCCCACCGACCTCTCACCGCCCTCCCCCCGCTGCCCTGCGCCAGGCATCACGGCGCATGCGCAGCATGGAGGCGGGCGACTTTGAGATCGCCGAGTGCGAGCTCTTCACGGCGCGGGACGACGTGGACGACCTGAGGGCGCACCCCAACCTGCTCTCCGAGCACATGCTCATCTGCCTCCTCCGTCAGTCGCGAACCACCCTTCATCTCATTCCCCCGCTTGCCCTGCTTTATCCCATCCATGTTTCACCGTTTCACCTGCTTGCTCTGTGTCTTTCTGCCCTGTCGCGCTCACCTTTCTCGTTCCTCACATCGTTCACTGCTCGCCTCACGCATCATCCACCACCCCTCTCCCCCCAACAGAGATCTACCGCCGCCATGCCTTTGGCGCCGTCACATCGCCCGACCGCTTTGCCACCACGCCGCGCTCCGCCACCTTCGGCTCCTCCACCCAGCCCCTCTCCTTCCCCGACCCGCCCCTGCCCCGCCCCCCCCACCAACCCCCTTCGCGCCGCCGCACCTTCTTCCGCAGCCGCAGCGCCGCCAACCCCTCCTCGCACTCCCCGCGCTCCTCCCCCCGCCGCCACAAGCGCGCAGCAAGGGGGGGCGGGGAGGGGTACGGCAGCGACGAGGACGCGGCAGGGCGGCCGTACCCGCAGGCGTATGGCGGCGTGGCGGTGGGCGGCGGGCCGTGGGAGGACGGCGTGAGCAGCACGGACGGGGAGAGCCCCTCGGGGCTGAGAGGCGCGCGGCACGGGTGGGACGACGGGGACGGGCGGGGGGGGCAGTGGCAGGCGAGGCGGGGGAGGCGGAGGGGTGGGGGAGGGAGCATGGAGGAGGCGACGTTGACGGAGGTGTCGGAGTGGGAGGAGGTGGGCGACGACGACACGGACGTGGACCTGCGCCACCTCCGCGCCTCCGAGCTCGACCTCCTCGGCCCGCCCTCCGCCTCGCCGCTGCGCCCGCGCCTGCGCCCGCGCACGCCCACCACACTCTGGCTGCGCCACCGCCACCGCCACCACCGCTCGTCCGGGGGGGGCAGTGGGTGGGGCGCGGGCGCACAGCAGCAGGGGAGAGGCGGCGATGTGGCATCGCCGTACAGCAGTGGGAGGAGGGGGGGCGGTGGACACGGGGAGTTTCCAAACCCCAGCACGCCCAGCAGTGGCAGCGCTGCAGCAGGCGCTCTGCGGCTGGGGAGAACAACGTCCACCCGCGTGGTCACTGCTGTCGCCCGCGTGCTGCCCCCCCCTGCTCCCTCCGCCCCCGCTGCCACTCCCCCTGCTGCTGGCGCTCCGGGGGCTGGGGCAGGGGCGAAGGGGGGTAAGGAGAAGGAGAAGGAGAAGGGAGGGAAGGGGAAGCAAGGGGTCAAGGACACAGCAGGCAGCGCAGCAGCAGCAGCAGGAGCAGCAGCAGCAGCAGCCGCAGCAGCTGCTGCAGAGAAGGGCGAGTTGGGAGCAGACGACTTTGAGAAGTTTTTCGGAACGAGTGGAGAGGTGCCGGCGCCCACGGAGTGGAGTGCTTTGAGCAGCGCGCAGCTGGACCCATACAGCGTGTTTGGCGAGCACCCGTGCCCCGACGCGGGCAACTACATTCAGATGCTGGCCGTGCAGCACCCGCCCTCCGAGGCCACCATGACCCACGCCGACGCCACTCGCCTCCTGCACTTCCGGTGAGAGTGGGAGCACGGATGGGAAGGAGCTTTGTGGGCCAGCAGCTGAGAGGGGGTCTCCCTCTCTCTCCTTCTCCCCGCCTCTCTTATGCCTGCCTGCCTGTGTGCCACCCTGCTTCGCCCCCCCATTTCCCCCACCACAGAGCCATGGCAGCGCAGCTGGAGGAGGTGGACCCATCACTGCTGGCTCACAACGAGCGCCTGGCGTTCTGGATCAACATCTACAACGCCATGCTGCTCTACGTGAGTGCTGCGCGCTGCCACTCTATGTCATTCCTTCTCCTGCATCATGCTTCTGCTGCTGCGGCTCCGTCTGTGCCTTTCAGTCCGCTACAAGCCTGTCAGCAAGAGGCCGTGAGGGACCAAGTGAAAGCGCCAAAACAGCCAGGATTGCTCGTCTACGTTTCTCCATGTTCACCCACTTTCTCCAATCTGGCCCCAGCCGCCCCTCTCCCCCTCCCCTCCCCTTCCCCTCCTCACTGTTTTCTGTGTGTGTGCCGCGTGGTGTGCGTGCGTGCAGATCTACATCGTCATCCCCGTGCCCACTGACTTTGCTGACCGCATCGCTCTCTTCAGCAAGGTCCGTGCCATGCCACTCCCTCTGCACACACACACACACACACGCACGCACGCACGCACGCACGCACGCACGCACGCACACACACGCATGGCATGTCGATTCGTACGATAAATGGTGGGAGCGAAAGCGGGGGAGTGGTAGTAGGGTTGAGGGAGTGGTGGTGTGTGATGGTGGGAGCAAAGGGCTTGACAGTGTGCGGATGCTGGCCTATCCCCATTGTGTCGTCTCACTACTCTCTCTTGTGCCACCCATGCCCATGCCACCACGCCATGCCACCCATGCCCATGCCACCACGCCATGCCACCCATGCCCATGCCACCACGCCATGCCACCCATGCCCATGCCACCACGCCATGCCACCCATGCCCATGCCATCACGCCATGCCACCCATGCCCATGCCACCACGCCATGGCAGGTGGGCTTCCTGATAGGCGGCCAGCTGTACAGTGTGCTGCTCATCGAGCACGCCGTGCTCAGAGCCGCCACCCACAAGCCCTACATTGTCAGTCCCTATCACCCATCTGCTCTCACCGTGCCACGAAATCAAGCATATCTCAGTCGTCCTTCTCCTTTGACTGCTCGAGTAGTGAAGCTTCCATCTTATGTCCTCGTGCTTCAGCCTCCACATTATCTTCCTTCCACCCCCACCTACTCTCATCATCCCTCACCCCCACTGCTCCCCCGGACCATCTCCCCTGCCCGCCCCCATCAGATCCGCGCCCTGCCCAGCACCACGTTCCGCCCCGACGATGCGCGCTCGCTGTGTGTGCTGTCACGCGCCGAGCCTCTCGTGTCCTTCGCCCTCTGCTCCGGCACTCGCTCCTCGCCCTCCGTCAGTGCCCCATTCCGCTCCTCCCCGCTGCTCTCCCTTTCTCTCTCGCTGCTCTGGCGCTGGCATCGAGTCTCTTGCTGCCTCCACCTCCGTTCGCCCGGCCCACATGCCATCCCTGCCCCCCCCCACCTTCCACCTCACACACTCCCCCTCCTACTCTCCCACTCCCACCGCCACGCCTTCTCCCTTCCATCCTCAGATGCGGGTGTACCGGGCGGAGAGTGTGCAGCAGCAGCTGCGCGGCGCCATGGTGGAGTACCTGGGGGCGGCAGTGAGCGTCAACGAGGCCAATAAGATCATCATCCCCAAGCTGCTGCACTGGTGAGATCATCATCCCCAAGCTGCTGCACTGGTGAGATCATCATCCCCAAGCTGCTGCACTGGTGAGATCATCATCCCCAAGCTGCTGCACTGGTGAGATCATCATCCCCAAGCTGCTGCACTGGTGAGACCAAGCTTCACCCGCCCAACCACTGCCACCACAATCACTCTCGCCGCACCATTCCCCTCGCTGCTGGGCTGCCAACCCACTAATGCCAACATGCCAACTTGCCCCATACCCCCTATAAATTCCCCCTTCCTCCATCCCTCATTATCTGTTCCCTCCTCTCGCCTCCCTCCATGCACCAGGTACCTACCGGACTTCGCACCGGACGTGTGGAGTCTGCTGGAGTGGCTGGCGAACGTGCTGCCCACCAACCAGGCCGTCGTGCTCATGAACTGCCTCCCCACCGGCGCTGCCAACGTCTCCGCCTCTAAGTGCGTCGTCGTCACGCCCTTTGACTACCGCTTCCGCTACCTCATCCCGCCCGTCCTGCCCAACTAGTGCTCCCCGCCCGCTCCGCTGCTGTCTGTGAGGAGTGGCGGGAGCATGCACTTGTGCTGCCAGAAAGGGATGCTCGGTGCAACACGCACGTGCTGGCTTGCTGTTTCACACAGTGTCTTGGTTCATTTGCACGTGCTAGGCAGTATGTTGGAGACACAGATGGGTTCATAAGTTATTGCAGTAGAGTAGCGGACATACGGTAGATACCTAGGGTTTCCCCATGTGCAGCTCACTTGTTGCGTGCAGGGTCCACAATAGTGTGTTTCACAACATGGCATGTGCTTGTTCACACGCAAAGCAGCAACGGATCACAGATGAGGGTGCTTATGGGCAGACTTTCATGCACGCCTCTTTAAAGCCCGGGGTCAGCATGGTAAATTATCAAGTTATGTGGAGTTGAAATAGGCTGTATGCGAGATCCGCGAAACCTATTTCGGCCTGCTGCCTTTGGCGAGAACACCTTTCCTCCGCAAACAAGTGAATGTTTCGCACTCACCAAACCTGCGAATCTCACCAACCCAAAGCGACCTATTTGTCGCACACATCCTCTCTTGCATCGGGCATGCATAGTGTGGCTCCACCAGAAGTCTCCTCACCACTGAATCAGCTCGAGTCTAACGGGACATAGAAAAACAGAGCAATGCACGTGCTGCGTCTCAACGCCACCTACTCAACGCCACAACAGAAACGTGTTCGGGACGTTCCTCGCCCCAGATTACTAGCCAGCCGACCATCGCAGGAGCTGGCAACATCAACGTCTAGGAACGTGCAAGCGCGATCGTGCTTACAGAAAAAAAGTGAGGACAGTCTGGCGACTATTGGTAGCTAGGCACAACGAGTAATCGGCAATGTATTGGGGTCGTTGTGACTAGACAGGGGGAAGAAAGCGAACGTGGTTCGGCTCTCGTACCGAGCGCCGAGTAGCACCCGCTCGTCGCATTTGGCAGCTCGCGTTCTGTGCGACGCGGAGCCCGCATACCAGTCGAGCGGAGCCCGCATACCAGGCGAGCGGAGCCCGCATTTCAGGCGAGCGGAGCCCGCATTACAGGCGAGCGGAGCCCGCATTCCAGGCGAGCGGAGCCCGCATTTCCGGCGAGCGGAGCCCGCATACCAGGCGAACGGAGCCCGCATACCAGGCGAGCGGAGCCCGCATACCAGGCGCGCGGAGCCCGCATTTCAGGCGAGCGGAGCCCGCATTTCAGGCAGCGGAGCCCGCATTCCAGGGTTTAGGGAGCCCGCATACCAGGCGAGCGGAGCCCGAATACCAGGCGAGCGGAGCCCGCATACCAGGCGAGCGGAGCCCGCATACCAGGCGAGCGGAGCCCGCATACCAGGCGCGCGGAGCCCGCATACCAGGCGCGCGAAGCCCGCATACCAGGCGCGCGGAGCCCACGTACCAGGCGAGCGGAGCCCGCATACCAGGCGAGCGGAGGCAACATACCAGGCGAGCGGAGCCCGCATTCCAGGCGAGCGGAGCCCGCATTCCAGGCGAGCGGAGCCCGCATACCAGGCGACGAGCACACTGCTGCTCTCGGCGACCACCACGCGCACAACCAAAGCGGATACTGCGCACTGACGGGTAGCAAGGGGCAGCACACGCCCCTGCGGGTTGCCCGAGAGGAGAGCCAAGGTGAGTGCCCAATTCCCTGCTACTCGACTATAGAACAGCGATACTGGTTGCTGCTGCCGAAGCCGGTCGCTCGAGAGGAGAGCCCAGGTGAGTGCCAGCGATACTGCTTGCACTTGCATGCACACACCAGCCCACACCCAAGGCACAGCAACTCTTGTTGCTGCTGCCTTGGGCCTGCTTGCACTTGCATGCACACACCAGCCCACGCCCAAGGCACAGCAACTCTTGTTGCTGCTGCCTTGGGCCTGCTTGCACTTGCATGCACTCACCAGCCCACGCCCAAGGCACAGCAACTCTTGTTGCTGCTGCCTTGGGCCTGCTTGCACTTGCATGCACACACCAGCCCTCACCCAAGGCACAGCAACTCTTGTTGCTGCTGCCTTGGGCCTGCATGCACTTGCATGCACACACCAGCCCACAACCAAGGCACAGCAACTCTTGTTGCTGCTGCCTTGGGCCTGCTTGCACTTGCATGCACACACCAGCCCACACCCAAGGCACAGCAACAAGAGTTGCTGCTGCCTTGGGCCTGCCTTGGGCCTGCCGGAGGGAGGGGGGAAGCAGGGCGAAGGGAGGGGGGAAGCCTGGCGGAGGGAGGGGGAAAGCAGGGCATAGGGAGGGGGAAGCAGGGCAGAGGGAGGGGGGAAGCAGGGCAGAGGGAGGGGGGAAGCAGGGCAGAGGGAGGGGGGAAGCAGGGCAGAGGGAGGGGGGAAGCCTGGCGGAGGGAGGGGGGAAGCAGGGCGAAGGGAGGGGGGAAGCCTGGCGGAGGGAGGGGGGAAGCAGGGCGGAGGGAGGGGGAAGCAGGGCAGAGGGAGGGGGGAAGCAGGGTGGAGGGAGGGGGGAAGCAGGGAGGTGGGAGGGGGGAAGCAGGGCAGAGGGAGGGGGGAAGCAGGGCAGAGGGAGGGGGGAAGCAGGGCAGAGGGAGGGGGGAAGCAGGGCAGAGGGAGGGGGGAAGCAGGGCAGAGGGAGGGGGGAAGCCTGGCGGAGGGAGGGGGGAAGCAGGGCGAAGGGAGGGGGGAAGCCTGGCGGAGGGAGGGGGGAAGCAGGGCGGAGGGAGGGGGAAGCAGGGCAGAGGGAGGGGGGAAGCAGGGTGGAGGGAGGGGGGAAGCAGGGAGGTGGGAGGGGGGAAGCAGGGCAGAGGGAGGGGGAAGCAGGGCAGAGGGAGGGGGGAAGCAGGGCAGAGGGAGGGGGGAAGCAGGGCAGAGGGAGGGGGGAAGCAGGGCAGAGGGAGGGGGGAAGCAGGGCAGAGGGAGGGGGGAAGCCTGGCGGAGGGAGGGGGGAAGCAGGGCGAAGGGAGGGGGGAAGCCTGGCGGAGGGAGGGGGGAAGCAGGGCAGAGGGAGGGGGGAAGCAGGGCAGAGGGAGGGGGGAAGCAGGGCAGAGGGAGGGGGGAAGCAGGGCAGAGGGAGGGGGGAAGCAGGGCAGAGGGAGGGGGGAAGCAGGGAGGAAGGAGGGGGGAAGCAGGGAGGAGGGAGGGGAGAAGCAAGGAGGAGGGAGGGGGGAAGCAGGGCGGAGGGAGGGGGGAAGCAGGGCGGAGGGAGGGGGGAAGCAGGGTGGAGGGAGGGGGGAAGCAGGGAGGTGGGAGGGGGGAAGCAGGTGAGGCAAAGGATAAGGGATTGCGGGGTACACAGAGCTGGTGGGAGAAAGGGAGGTCGGTCAAATAAAGAGGGGTGTAAACACTCTGGGAAAATTGAGGTCGATGGGGAGAGGGAGTGAGGGAAGAACCCGCTCTCACCCTTCGTCTCCCACTCTCTGCCCTCCCCCCTCTGTTCCTCCCCCTCCATCCTCCCCCTTCTATCTTTCCCCCTCGGCCCTTCACGAGGGGAAGCGCGCGAGACCAGGGAGGATAGCGCGTATCGAGGGGAAACGCGCGAGACGAGGGGAGGAGAGCGCGCAACGAGGGGAAGCGCGCGTGACAGGAAGGCGCGGGCGCGAGTGGAGGAAATGTGCGCGACGAAGCGATACGCGCGAGACGAGGGGAAACGCGCGAGACGAGGGGAAACGCGCGTGACGAGGGGAAACTTGCGCGACGAGGGGTAACGCGCGTGCCGAAGGGAAACGCGCGTGACGAAGTGAAACGCACGTGACGAAGGGAAACGCGGGTGACGAAGGGAAACGCGGGTGACAAAGGGAAACGCGGGTGACGAATGGAAACGCATGACGAGGGGAGGCATTCTATCCCGGGCAGGCGCTAGTGACGAGGGCGGGCGCTAGTGACGAGGGCGGGCGCTAGTGACGAGGAGGAGCGCGACTGGCGAGGGGGAGCGCGGGTGACGACTCGAGCTAGACGTGGGGTAGAATGGTGTCGCACTCGTTTGGCTCATACGTTCCGTGTGAGTGTGGCGACAACGTTTGTAAATATCTACAGCGATTCTAGGCTTGTGCTGCCTAGCTATTGTCGAGACAGCATGAGTGACGAGAGTTGCCATAAAACTCGCGGTCACGTGGTACTACGCTGTCGCTTTCTACTTACGTGAGAGCCTAGGCCGGTCATGAGTACTACTAGGCCATCAAGATATGTGTGAGCCAAACAGCGGGCCAACCTGAGCGACGCTCGGTTCTGTTTTGCGATCGTGCACATCAGCCAATTAGGAGAGAGTGTCGCTAGGCGTTGTCCCAGAGTCGCGAGCGTTCTGAGCAAAAAAGTAGGGTAACCCTGTTTTTGACGATTTCAAATTCAAGAATCTTGAACTTGATCATTACCATGCTGTACCCGGGCTTTAACTGTGCACTTGAGGTGAACAGGCAACGAGGGCCTGGGATGAGAGCAGGGCAGGGTGGGAGATGTGCTTACACCAACTAATATGTGCGTTGCCGCAATTCCGAAAAAACGCAGGTTGGATTTTGTGAATGGCCGCACAGCATCACTGACATGCAACACACTGAATGCTGGGCACAGGTGCATGCAGTGCACCTCACTCGAGGCACAGCGGCCCCACATGCACTGCACAAGCCTGTGGTGGGGTGAGGCAGCAGTTAGGGGGAGCGGGAGAGGGTCGAGGAGGGGGAGAGGGAGGGGGAAGTGGAGGAACGGGAGGGCGGGGTCCATTCAATGCCGCCCCCCTGCCTCCTCCCTGCACCCTCCACTTCCCTCCCTAGCACCTCCCTCGCTCTCCGCTTGTCCCTCCTTGCTTCTGTGCGCCCCACACCACCCTCCGGGGACCCATGCCCGCTGCTGCCAAGCACAGGCGCCAGAGAGGAGGGAGTGAGCGGTGGGGACGAGGGGCTGGCCTCGCTCAGCTCGCGGCTCTCATCTGAGCTCGTACCACCACTGCCACTGCCGCTGCCACTGCCACTGCCACTCCCACCCACGCTGCCCCCCGTGCCCTCCCTTTGCACCCTTCCCCTCACCGCCACTGCCCCACCTCCCCACCTCCTCTCCCTCTCCCCCCTGTCAGCAAACACAGTGCCTCTCGCTGCACCAATCAGGTCACGGCGCCACACTGCCAGCCCATCAGACGCTGCAGCAGCAGCAGCAGCAGCAGGAAGCCTTTCACTCACCCCAGCCCCTCCCACCGACGGCCCTGCCTCACTTCTTCCTCCTCCCATGCCCTCCCCCCGCCCCTGCACAGCATCACCCCGCATCCCCTCCCTTGCACTGCTCCCCTGCCTGCCTCCTCCCCCCCCCTGCTGCCTGGCTACCCCCACCAGCCGCTCTCCCCCCAGCTGCCTGGCGCGCTGGCGCATCAAATAAGCCTCCCACGACGACCCCACGGCCCGCCTCACTGCCTCGCTGCGCATCCTCACCTCCCTGCTGCTCGCCCCCCCCACTGCCGCGCCACCCTGCTGCATTGCTCTTCCCCCCACTCCCCTTTCCTCCATGCCCCCCTGCCGCACGCCCCTGTCCCCCACGCCGCCCTGCGCCGCGCCATGCAGTGGCATGGGTGTGGCGCCAGGCGAGGGGCGAGCAGAGGAGGCGGACGCGCGCCAAGAGGCAGCGGAGGGGGCAGGCCAGCGGTCAGAGGAGGCGGCACCCGAGGGCCCACGGCCCATGGAGGGCGAACGGGCAGGGCGGTGGGCGTGGGATGCATCATGGGCATGGTGATGGGTATGGGAGGGGGCGTGGGCATGGGCATGATGCTGTTGGCTCCAGGGCGTGGGGGCAGCAGTGTGGATGCGTTGATGCAGCAGCGACGAGAAGGAGGATGCCGCATGCCATGACCCTGCACCCCCGCCCTGCCTCGCCTGCTGCATCCCATGCCACCCCCACTCCCCCTCCCCATCCCTGCTGCCGCCACTGCTGCCATCCAAACCCCCCCACCACCCCACACCGTCCCCCACCTCCTCACCCTCCCAGCCCCTACCACCGCCAGCCCCCTGGCGCGTCTCAGCGCCCAGCAGGGCGCCATGGTGCCAGGGGCACGTGGGGGCGGCATCGGCCTCGGCCTGGGAGGGCAGGCGGAAGCGGCAGACGGGGCAGGTGTTGGACTGCGCAAGCCAGGGCAGGATGCAGTCGCTGTGGTACGCGTGGCGGCACGGGAGCTGCTGCGTCACGGCGCCCACGCCCATGTCCTCGTGGCACACCGCACACGCCGCCACGCCCCCCGCCACATCCTCCTCGCGCACTATGCGCAGCGGCAGCGCCCGCACCGCCGCCCTCGACGCTGGCGTGTGCGTGCTGGTGGCGGGGAGCGACGGGCGGGGAGAAGGGGGGGGTGGAGCAGAAGGGGAAGGGAGGGCAAACGTGGGAAACAAGAGAAGGAGAAAACTATCAGGGTGCGATGGAATGCTATGAGGGTCAGCTTGGTTGCGAATTCGTCTTCACCCCGCTGCTGTAACCACTGAGAGAGAGTGCCCTGTGGTGCTGCTGAGGCCACGCCAATGCAGGGCGCCACGCGTGCCACACGCGGGGAGGGGGGTGGAGAGAGCGGGGAGCGGGGAGTGCGAGGAGTGGTGGGGCGGGGAGTGGCACCTGGTGTGGGGCGCGGGGTGTGCGGTGGCGATGCGGTCCACGAGCGCGCTGAGGTCGTCCCCCAGGAAGTAGTCGCCCTCTCGCCCCGAGAACTCGCCCGATTCACTGATGACGCCCGCTGCAGCTGGCGCTGCGTTCGATGTACCCACGCGTGGCGGCACGGCGTCGTCGCTACTCTCGTCGTCACTGCCCGCTACCTGCCACGCCAGAATGGGTGGGTGAAAGCAAGAGCTCGTGCGACAAGAATGAGGGGGAAGGCGAGGGTGGGGGGGTGGCATGAGGGCGGCGCGTGACAGGGACAGCGCAGCACGGGGAGCCACATCATGGAACGTCGTCGCCACTCACTACCTCCTCCCCCTACTCCCTCCGTCCCTACGCGCACCTGCCCCCGGGCAGTGTCGCTCATCGGCGCGCTTCTGGCGCGCAGCTGCGCGGTGGCGACCTCCAGGAACGACGACTCCTCCCACATGTCGCGCAGGAAGCGCGCCAAGCCGTCCTCGACGTCGCCGTAGTCGCCGAACACGCCGCTCGGCGACTCCCTGCGACCGCTCGTGCGATGCTGCGAGCCCAGCGGAAGCACGTCGTCGCGCGGATCGAGCGAGTCCAGGACGACGCGGCGAGAGGCGTCGCGTAGTCCACGCGGGGAGCGGCCTGTGCGGGTGGGAGCGGTGGAAGCCTCGCCGCCGTCGGATGGCGATGGGGATGTGGGGGGCGACGCGGCCTCGCGCGCAATGGCGGCGCTTCCGCCGATGTCGGGCGACGACGACCGCGATGACCCCGGCTCGGCGCGCTGGTGCTCGGAACGCTGAGCGAGCACGCTGCGCATGTCATCCCAAGCGTCGGCGAACGAGAGGTCGGCACGCGCGGGCGACGAGGGGAGCGTGGCGGGCGCGGCGAGCGCGCGCGCGGGGAGCTCCTCGACGAAGCCGCCTCCGCACGCCGGGCAGCGAGGACCGCACATGGAGGGCGTGGGGGAAGGGCGCGCGATGGCGGCGACGGTCGCACACTGATGGCACCAGTAGGTGCGCGAGGACGGCGACGACATGGTGGTGCTCGCAGAGGAGAGAGGAAGAATGCTACTCACGTGAGTCAGTCGCTATGCTGGCGGGTTTTCATAATGCTCGTTGGACAAGGCGAATTGCGTCACGCTATTCGATTCGACAGGGATGAGGGCTGGAGACACGAGACGATACATTGGAACCATGGCCCGAAGACATCCATTCCATTCACCTGACCATCGGCGAAGCAAAGCCAAGAGATGGATGGAATGGAATGAAATGGAATGGGTAGCTAGGGACCCCCAGGTGGCCCTACCCTTCGCAAGCACCTGGCTGTGGCAGCGAGGGATGGGGGAAGTGAATTTCGCAAATCCCAAGGTGCCACCAACCAACTGATCCCCATGGCAGCAAACAGAGCGACACGAATCCGACGGTCGAGGAGATGCGAGCTGGGTGTGGCCTCCTGTCCGACCTCCAGTCCATCAGTTGCGGCGATCCGTCCGATAAACACACCTTCCCCGACTGCCGCAAACACACCCACTTCTATTGACTTGCACTCCTACCAACCTGGGACTAGATTGGTGCTACATGAACAGCTAACGACTTTTGTTCATGTAACGGATTACATACATACTTGGCAAGGCTGCTCATAATGCTAACTAGGCTACATAGCTACAGCATCAACTCGAGAGATGAGCACTTCCCCCATAACGTGTTCGGTTTCACTGGAATCACCACATTGGTGTCAAGGCGACCTCATTGCTGTGGGTGTTGTTGAACGATCAAACGTATCCATACTGCAAGATGAAAACATAGAATCTTAATCAAGACGTTGCACACTACATGTAACCAGAAAAGATGCTGAAACAAAAATGTGTTACATTACCTGGCTCTGAGGCTGCTGCCTGGCAGCAGTATCTGGCTGCTGCTGTGGGCTCGTATCAAGGCCCTGTGTGGAATCACAGGCCCCTTGCCGCCTCGCCTCCTCGACGACGCAATGCTCTCCACCTCATCATGCTCTGGATTCCATAGAGAGAATGGACACATTGCATGGGAATTGCATGACATTGCATTGGCACGTCACGTGACACAATGCATGACACATGACACACTGCATGACACATCGCATGGCAAGTACGGATGCAAAGGCCCATAAAAAGCCCTGCCAGGCACATGGTGCAGGTGCACAGGGAGGTGCACATGGTACAGGCCATGCAAGAGAGGAGCACAGTCATCTCGGCTCCCATCATTCCCTCTTTCTACCCCCCCCCCCCCCCTCAACCGTGGCCCCATCCCTGCAACCTCTCCCCCACCCTCTGCCCCACCTGCGTCTGTGCCTGAGGCTGCTGCTGCCTCGTGAGCCTTAGCGGCGAAATGGAACTGCTTCTGGTCGGGGATGACAATGGCGGCGTCGATGTTGTCTGGCAGCCCGCGGTGCCTCGCCAGCAGCATCACCAGCACCATCACCACCTTCGCCTCCGTGCGCCACACCCCTGCCCCCGCTCGCCCAGGATGAGAAGGGGAAGAGAGGGAAAGGGAGAGGGGGAACAAGTTAAGTGGGGAGAGGAGGAGGATGAGGGGATTCATCGAGGAAGGAGAGGCCGGAAGCAGAGGGGGTGAGGAGAGCAGCAGCAGAGAGCAAAGAGGGCGGCTGACCTGAGAAGCTGTAGGGCGGGGAGACACAGCCAGGGGGGGCATCTTCTGGACAGGTGTACCCGAGAGAGAAGCCCACGTTGCCATAGCCACTGCCGTGACAGGCATGTGTGCACATCCAGCATGCAAATACAGGGCACGTACAGACATTCATGCACACGATGCACATACACAGGCAAGGAGACGAGCACACACATGACATGAGGAAGCACAGCACACAGGGACACATTCGGAGAGGCAGGAGCACGGAGAGAGGAGAGGCGATTGCATGATGGGGAAGGAGCGATGCAGGCAGGAAGGGGTGCACTTGCAGTGGGTCTGGGCGATGAGCAGCATGCGGGCACCTGCTGCCTGCTCTCGTCTCACCCTCTCGCTCACACTCACTGCAAGTCACAGGCAGCTGGCTTAGCTGCCAGCGCAGCATGCCACACGGCACATGGCACAAGCACATGGCTGACCTCATGATCTCAAAGATGATGTTGAAGATGGAGAAGTTGGTGGGGTCGGAGGTGATCATGGCGCTCTCCATGATGCACACGAGGAAGATGGCGAAGAAGATGAGCGCCGTGTCGTGCAGGAAGAGCTTCTTGCCCTGCGTGAGCACGCCCGGGTCCAGCACGCCCTCCTGCAGGTCCTCGTAGAACACGCCGATGTCCTCGTCGTCGTACACCTCGCGCTGCTCGCGGGACGTCTGCCGCGCCAGGTACACCGGATACACTGCCACGTTCCTGAGAAACGGGAAAGTGGGGAGAGGAGGGTGAGGTACAGCATGAGGGGGCAGGGAGCAGTGCGGTGTGGTTGATGTCAGGTGGCGCCATGCAGGCCGGTTGGGAAAGGGCCGCGGGACATCAGCCGCGTCCAGCACGCCCTCCTGCAGGTCCTCGTAGAACACGCCGATGTCCTCGTCGTCGTACACCTCGCGCTGCTCGCGGGACGTCTGCCGCGCCAGGTACACCGGATACACTGCCACGTTCCTGAGAAACGGGAAAGTGGGGAGAGGAGGGTGAGGTACGGCATGAGGGGGCAGAGAGCATTGCGGTGTGGTTGATGTCAGGTGGCGCCATGCAGGCCGGTTGGGAAAGGGCCGCGGGACATCAGCCGCGTCCAGCACGCCCTCCTGCAGGTCCTCGTAGAACACGCCGATGTCCTCGTCGTCGTACACCTCCCTCTGCTCCCTTGACGTCTGCCGCGCCAGGTACACCGGATACACTGCCACGTTCCTGGGGGAGGGGAAAGTGGGGAGGGAGGGCAGGGGAGGGAACGAAGCATGGTATGAGGAGCAGTGTCGTGTGCGGTAAGCGCGTTAGGTGGCACCATGCTGGCAGGTGCGGGAAGGGCTGAGGCACATCGGCCACCCAGAAAGCAAATCAGGGGGCACAGAGGCATGCATGATGCAGGGTGGGCGGACTGACATCAAACCGATGTAGAGCACGAGCATGGGTGGCGAGAGCAGCGCGAGGACAACGACATTGTAGCCGGTGGTGCGCGTGCAGATGGACTGGAAATACCCCACCAGCACCTTCGTGCCGCCTGCCACCCCACACACCAGAGACGCAAGGGTGGGGGAAGAGAGGGGGATGAGGGGAGGAACGATGAACTAATGCCAGAATGATCGTAGAGAATTTCTATCTACAACTTATCATCCCCAACTGTACAGTACAGCCCATGATAACCATCCCCAGGATTGATTAGAACACCCGACAGCACAAGGCACCCCATGGCCCCCTGCTCGCCACAGTGGACAGCCCACCCATTGTGCAACGTGGACGTGCAGTGCAGCCGCGCGCACAGCACAGGGCACAATGAGCTCCGCCGCTGCTGTGACGCTCAGGGTAAAACAAAAACCAGAGCAAGGCGTATGCCTTCACCTGCCATCCCCGTGGGTGTGGCACGCACTGGAGAGGCCATCAAGGGCGGTGGAGTTCCAGTCGAAGACGCAGAAGAAGATGAACTCGATGCTGTTGAACGCCACCACCGTGGCCACCAGCCACAGCGTGGACGAGCGCGGGAAGAGGTGCGTGTAGCACTTGCGCGGGTGCTGCAGCAGATACTCGTACACCACCTGGTGGCAAGAAATGGGCGCAGGCAGGCAGGGCGGAGAGGGGAGGGAAAGAGGAGTGGAGAATGGCGGAGATATGACGGGGGAAGGCAGCGTGCACGCGGTGGTGTGGCGCTGCATGTGGCGGCGGTGGTGAGACCGGGTCGAGTGGCGGCGGCAGCATCGTGACATGTGACACACACGGTGGGTGCAAGGGGACGAGGAACGAGGAGTGCGGGGGGTGGTGGCAGGTGGCACCTTGTTCTCGCCCTTGGCGGCGCGGTGCAGCAGCAGCAGCAGGCCACGCAGCACGGGGGCGAAGAGGGTGTTGCCGAGGAGCATGAGCGCGGAGAGGCCCAGCAGCAGCGGCACGTTGCTGTTGAAGTCCATGAGGTTGCTGTTGAGCAGCACCAGCCCCGTGTTGCTGAACGATGACACCACCTGCCCCGTGCAGTGACGACAGGGACGAGCAGGGGTGACGGGTGTTAGAAGGGGAGGAGCAGGAAAAAGGTTATTGGGGCAGTGGTGATGGCGTGCACGAGATGATTTATGCTGGCAGCAAGCAACACATGCGGCACACACGAGTGGCACAGAGCATGAGATGTGGCAGAGAAGGCACACGAAGGGGGGGGCAGAGAGGGCGTGCGGAGTGGCAGAGGGGGGCACCTGGAAGAAGGAGAAGAAGACGGGGCTGACGCCGTTGCTGTCCACGACCTGTTTAACGGACGGTGACACGTGCACGAGCACGAGCATGAGCAGCACGGCCACGGCCTGCACCACCACGAAGTACACGGGCACCAGCCAGCTCAGCAACTCCAACGCCCTGCCACACGCGCACGCGCACGCACACAGGGGAGTGCGACGTGGGACGTAGGGGCGGTGCACGGATGACCGGCGGGGAGTGAGAATGGGTGAGCGACTTGTGGAGTGGGACTGGGGGTGGGGGTGGGGAGGTAGGGAGGGGACCTGGTGAAGCAGGATTGAATGATGGCAGAGCAGTGCAGTGCAGTGCAGACCACAAGAGCCATAATCTCGCCACAAAACTGCTCCTATCAGCTACCCCAGTAACCCCTCTTCTCCTAATCCCTATTTCAGCATCCCTTCCCTGCCCACCTCAGTTCCAGGAATCTTCGTTCGCCCGGGCCAATGGGCAGCAGTTCAGCATCAGCGCCAGCACTAGCCCCTTCAGCGTCCTCAGTGCGCCAGGTGCTGGAGGAGAGGGTGCGCTGGAGGAACAGCCCCGGTCGCTGCTCGCTGTCGCGCTGCTGCTGCTGCACGCGCATGATCTCCAGCGCCAGCTTCAGCCGCTGCCCCTCCGCGCGCGCCACGTCCCCCGACCACGTGTGCCACGCGTTCTCTTCCCCCGCCTGGTACCGCCCCGAAAGCGGCGCCACTGTGCGCTCCAGCGCGTCCTCCAGCCCGAACGCCCTCCGCGGGGTCAGCGCCGGCCGCCCCTGCGCGTTGCGCGGGCTGTCCCACATACGCCGGTCGCCGTCCCACCGCGCCGACCGCGGCCCGTGCTGGCTGCTGTCCAGTCGCAGCGCGTCCAAATCAGCGCGAGCAGATCTCGGACCATTCTGGCTGGAATCTTGCCGCGTGGCATCCACGTCGGACCCCGCTGGAGCGTCATAAACGGGAATCACAAGAGCTCCGTCCCGCCCTCTGCTCGCGCCGCTGGACCCAATCGGGGACACCTTAGCCGGGTCGCTCTGAACGTGGGTCACCTTGCTTCTACCACTCCCCACCGCACCTGACCCCTCGGCCTTGGTGCCCAATGCAGCATCACCGCGCCCGTCAGTGTCCTTATCGTCCTCCGATGCGCGACGCTGCTCCTCCTCCAGCACCCCCAAGGCCTCCCCGCCACCCTCGCCTTCCCCGATCATCTCATCCACCCCCCCCGCCTCTCCGCTCCGTACTGTCACCACGGGTTCGCTCCGGCGGCCGCCGCGCGTGACGTACCCCTCGCGGTAGAGGTAGCGGTGGAAGAAGAAGCGACGGACGTACACAGGGACGAGCGACGTCGTGATCTGACTGCCGATAATCATGAGCAGCAGACGGAAAACGTTAGCTCCGTCGGAAAACATGTTAACGTCAACGCTTATCATTCCCGTCAGGCACGTGGCTGACGTCACGCTGTACAGCGTGTCAATGAAACTCATTTTGCCGCCCGGGCCGCCCGGAATGAGGTACATGATGAACGTGCCGATGAGGATGAGCACGACAAAGCAGGCCACGTGGATACGGTAGAAGGTGACGTGGCGGCGGAACCACGGAGGAAGCTTCACGCTGAAAGCCCAGTCAATCCATGACCGTTCGACCTCGTGCCATCGGTCGACAGAGAAATACTTGCGGATGGACGCTGCGGCGACCGACAGCCGCTTGCTGGTCATCCATGGGGGAAGACGCCAGCTTCCGCGCGAAATCGTCTCGCGGTCGCTCGCAGCTCTTCCTGATTTCCGCGATGAACGAGCGTCAACATCATCTGACGGTCCAGATGACGATCCTTTAAGACCGCGACGGCTCTCCGCTTCCCTGGTTTCACAGTCGTTGGATTCTGCAACGTTACCGTTCGAACATTCATCGCGTGCAGCCTCCGTCGCCTCTACCACAACCAGACGCGACTCAACGTTCAGCGAAGGATTCAAGGGGCTGGCTCGTCTCCTACCACTCGTCTCTGGCGTCACGGGTTGATGGTCAGCCATGATAGCCCGGAAGCCACCCCAGCGAGTGCCGGCTTCGGGCGAGTGGAGAGCGGGCTAACAGATGTCAGTGTCTGGCCATGGATTTCACTTGACTCTTTGGTAACTTATCACTAAGTGATACAAGCTGACTTAAGCTCAAACTAGTTTTAGCAGTTACAGAAACTACAGTTGCCAACTGATGAGCCAAGCTGACGACGAGCGTTGAGGGGGGGAAACCCTGTCGGTCAATCGCAGTGGAGGTATCGGGAATCGGGATTCGGGAGGGACAGGACTTGCGGGACAAAAATTGTTGAGACTCAGGGAGGGCACGGCATGTAGCGTCGCACGGAGAATAGCAGCGAATCAACGTCGCCAAGCGACGCCCAGCCGTGTCGTCGTGAACCACAACCACAAGTCAGGCGAAACGGCAAGCTCGAGGGTCCTTTTTCTATCGCCGGCTAATCCCTAAGGCGAGTCCCGATTGGCTTGATGGCGTCATGCTGTCAGTACAGCGCACCACTGCCCAGACGAGGAGGACCACTCTGCGCCATGCGAAACTCGCGGCGGCGAAAGTCCGTTACTAAATGTGTGCTCGTAAGCATCAGTATACCGGTAATAGGCTTGTACACGTACCATCAATATTGCGTACACGGATGAGAATTAGATTCTAAGGAATGCTTTTCATCTCAACTGATTTCTTGTAAATCCCTCCTGCTCCTTGTTGCCTAGCAATCCAGGCGGAAGTGTTCCCACAACTTCCGATCCACTGCCAAGGCTAATGCAACCACCACAGGAAGTTAAATAAACCAGGCCCTTGTGGGAATCAGCATAACACTTGCCATGGGATGGATCTAGCTCCCTACGCGGTGGTAGAAGAGCAGATAGGCTTCACAGCGCAGCACTCTCTCTAGGGTAGATGCCTGGGTGTGCGTGTCACTGATGTACCACCACTGCCCACCCTCCCATCCCCTACTCTCCCCTGCCTGCCCTACACTCCCACCACCACACACCTTCCCCAGCACCCCATCACCCTCTGCAGTAACCCCATTGATCTGCCCTGTGACCCCGCTGCCCTCTGCCCTACTTGCTTGCACCAGCACCGCTCCACTGCATGCTTCTGCCTCTGCTTCGCCACTGCTGTGCACATCCGCTCCAGCCTCTTGCTGCTGCTGCTGCTGCTGCTGCTGCTGCTGCCAGCCGCGCCGCACAAAAGCCACGTAGTGCCCGCCTCGCATCGTGCCGCTATGCTCCACCACCCCACACAGCCGGTACCGGTGGGACCGACCCTGGGCCTCGGCCTGAGACTGGTCCTCCAACACACGATCCAATGGCGCCTCGCCACCTGTCTGCATGGCTAGAGGTGCCTCCGGTATGTGCGACGGCCTGGGTGGTGAAGTGGACGATGCTGATGGTGCTGATGGTGATGGTGTGGTGTGCGCGGGAGGGGTGCTGTGTGACCATGTGACAGTGCCACATGGGGGCAACCGAAAGGGCATATGGTAAGGGAGAGTGTTGAGGAGTGAGTGGTTTGGCATGTCACAGGTAGGAGCAGTGGAAGATAGGCATGCAGAGAGGCAGCAATAATGGGCCGGCAGGGATTTCAGACTATATTGAGCGACACAAGCAAGAGCAAACGGAAGAGAAAGAGAGGGAGGACGCGCAAGGGAGGACTCACAGGGGCTGGGGGGCAACAAAGGGGCTGAGGTCCAGCCACTCCCCGAACGCCACGTGGCCACTGATCTTGGAGAGGCGGCCGCGCGTGTCGTGGCGGAAGCGCTTGAGGTGCACCACCAGCAAGGGCGGCGCCCTGTTCACCCGGTACCGCTTCCGAGCCTCACTGCGCACCCGCACCCCCTCCTCCTCCCCCTCCTCCTCCTCCTCTGCCTCCTCCTCCTCATTCTCCCCTTGTTCGTCTCCTGCCCCACCGCCAACACCAGCGGCAGCAGGAGCAGCAGCAGGAATGGCAGGAGTATCAGTCACATGCTCCACGACTCTGCATTCCACATGACTGCTGTCATCAGTGCCACTGGAACAGCCTATTGCTGCCACACTGCCTGCTGCAGGTGCATCCTTCGCCGCAGGGTCAACATTTTCTGCAGTCACACCGTTCGCTGCAGTCACACCGTTCGCTGCAGTCACACCGTTCTCTGCAATCACATCCTTCGCTGCAGTCACATCCTTTGCTGCAGTCACACCGTTCGCTGCAGTCACATTGTTTCTTTCAATCCCATCATGTGCAGAGCTAACTACTGCGGTCGCATTGGATGCCACCACCACTACCTCATCCGCCTCGCCACTCACCGCCGCCACACCCTCTGTCCCTTCTCCCGTCGCCCCTTCACCATCCACCACACCCATACCCTCTCCGCCCTTCCCCTTCCTCCCTCTCCGCTCCTCCCTCCGCCTGCGCCTGGCCTCTTTCCTTCTGATGGCGGTGCAGCCATCGCAGCCCCAAGCATTGTCGCCTCGTAGCACCTCCTCGGCACTGAACTCCAACAGACACCCCTCCACTGACATGCGCGCCGCTGCCTGCTGCTGCTTCGCCTGCTGCACCTGCTTCTGTGACAGCTGCTGCGACTGCGCCTGCGGCTGCGGCTGCGACTGCGGCGGCTGCTCTGGCTGATCTGACAGGAATCCCACCCTCCGTCCCTGCCCTTTCTCTGTGCTCGAGCTCACAACGCCACCCTCCTGTGCGCCCGCTGCACTGCTGCTGCATGCCACACTCGCACCTATGCTGCTGCTCCCCATGGCACTGCCAGCGCCGCCCTCTCTGCTGCAGGCGTCAGCCCCGCTGCAGGCGCCGGTGACTGCACTGCTATCACCTTGCCTCGCACTCCCATCACTCTCCCCCGCCTCTTCTCCCACCCTCTGCTCCTTCCCACCCTCCTCGCCAGCATCTCTCCCCTCACCAACTGTCTCCTCAGCAGCCATCCCATCAGCAGCGCTCCCATTCACAGCAGCGCCACTGCTACTAGCCTCGCCACCATCCCCTCCACGCCCCTCTCCCTCTCCCACTGCTGCTCCCTGTCGTTCCTCTTCCACACCTCCACCTGCCACGTCACCGGCCACACCATCTGCCACACCACTTGACACGTCACCTGCCACATCACGAGCCTCTGCTGCAGCCTCACCATTCCCAGCACCTGCTTGCGTTGCTTCCACCACGCTGCTGCTGATGCCACTGTTACCATTGCTACCGCTGTTCCTGTTAACATCGCTGCTAACGCCACTGCAATCATTGCTGCCTGTGCCAGTCTCTGTGGGTCCTTTGCTCGCTTCCCCATCGCCCACACTCCCTTTCACCCCCTCCACCGCCCCTCCCTCCCCTCTCTCCTGCCTTCTTTCCTCTGCCTTTGCCTCCCTTCCCCCTGCCGCCTCCCCCTTGCCACCCCGCCCGCCTTTCCCATCCCTCTTCTCCACCGCCGTCCACTCGCCCAGCTCCGCCCCCTTCCCACCAACATGCGCCTTCCTGCTGCTCTGCGCTGCCATGTGCGTGCGGGGAGAGGGCGGGGGGGGCGCAACAGGGATGGGGAGGGAGAGGTCGAGGAAGGGTTCGCTCACAGTGGACGAGTGCCCGCACTCGCAGCACACCACTGTGCTGCTCAGCACCCCGCCAAACAGCCTCTCCACCACACTCAACCTCTTCCCATTCTCTCCCCCTCCCCCTCCGCGTCCCCCCTCCCCATCCCGCCCTGCCTCCTCCCCATCCTCGTCCTCCTCCTCGCTTTCCCCCTCGCCCCGCTCCTCTTCCTCCCACCCTGCTTCCACCCCGCCTGCCTCTTCCCCGCTCCCGTCCCCCTCCAGCCATCCCAGCCCCATGCTCTCTCCCCCCTCGTCCCCCCGCTCCTCCCTCATTCGCTGCACCTCCTCCGCGGCGGCGCCCCCCTCCACGCGCCTCAGCCGCGCCATGGCCAGGCCCAGCCCCGCACTCAACCCCGCCAATGGCCCCGAACCCCCCTGCCCCTCCGCCTTCCCCCCCTCCTTTTTCCCCCCTGCCCCTCCTGCAGCGTTCGCCGCAGGGAGGGATGGGAGAGGAGGGGGAGGCGGCGGGGCGGAGGGGGGAGGAGGGGGAGGCGGCGGGGCGGAGGGGGGAGGAGGGGGCGGCGGCGGAGGAGGGGTGGGAGGAGGGGGAGATGCGCGAGGGGGGCCATTAGCGCGAGGCGGGGGCGGGGGGGGAAGCGGGGGAGGGGGCGGGGGAGCAGCGGATGCAGCTTGGCGTTTCTTC
The DNA here is from genome assembly GCA_947471745.1 of Closterium sp. Naga37s-1. Classification (NCBI taxonomy): domain Eukaryota; kingdom Viridiplantae; phylum Streptophyta; class Zygnematophyceae; order Desmidiales; family Closteriaceae; genus Closterium; species Closterium sp. Naga37s-1. The sequence goes on along the minus strand of CANJKZ010000022.1, from coordinate 786,728 downwards.
TTGCGGGCAGCAGCGGCAGCGGTGGCAGCAGTGCCGTCCTCCTCCTCCTGCAGCAGCTGCAGCAGGCAGCGCAGCAGCTCGTGACTGTCCTGCTGCTCGTACCCTCTGAACCGCGGTGCATGCCTGCACACCGCGCCAAACAGCTCCCGCGGGTTGTAAGGCGGCGCTTTTCCCCCCCTGCCCTCCGCCTCGTGCTGCTGCGCCCGCTTTCCCCCGCCCCCCTTGCCATGCTTCCCCCCCGCGCCCCGCTTTCCTCCTCCCCCCGCGCGGGCTGTTGATCTGCGCGAATGGAGCGCCTTGCCCCTCGCCACGTGGCCGCGCGGACTGCAGATGCTCTCCTCCGATTGGCTGCCTGTGGCGGCAGTAGCAACGGCACCAGCGGCATCAGAATCAGCAGCGGGGACGAGGCCCGGATTCAAGTCTTCAAAGACGCGCCTCAGGGCCATTCCGATGGGCCCCTTGTATCTCCTCTTCTTCCCCCCCACCTTCACTCCTCCCCTCTTCGGCCCTCCGCCGACCTTCCCCTCTAACCCCTCCTTATCCCCCCCATCCGCATCCGCACCTTCATTGCCCCCTCCGCCATCGCCCCGCCTCTCTGTCCCCGTCTCAGCCAGAGCGGGCGCCTCGACACGTGGCAGCTCCGGATTGGCGAGGAAGTGGTCTCGGAGAGCGGGAATCGCGACGAGGTTCTGCAGGACGGAGTTGAAGAAGCACGTGTTGCCCAGATTGCTCAACCCGCGCACCGGCCCCTCGCCCCCCGCGCCTGCCCGCCGCTCCCCCTCCCCTTCCCCCTCATCTCCACTCTCCCTCTCTTCCGTCTCCTTCTCTACCTTGTCAGCTGACACCCCCGCCTTCCCCGCTCCGCTCTTCTTCTCTCTCCCTTTCGCAGCAGCCACCGCAACTCGCCCCTCCTTCGCCTTCCCTCGCTTCTCCCCTGTCTCCGCCGCTGTCCCCCCCGCATCGCCCTCCGTCGACCCCTTTTTGCTCTGCTCCGCTGCCTTAGCGCGCGCCACTTCCGCGCGCCTCTCCGCCAGCAGCAGGAGGAACTCGCGGAGCGGATGGTCCAAGGGGAGGCTTTGCGCCCATGGCGCACTTTCCCCCGCAACACTACCCCCAGCAGCGCTCCCCCCTTCACTCGCATGGGTGGTCGCAGCATTCGCTGACGTGTCACTCCGCGCCTCTCCCCCTCCCGCCTCCCCCTGTCCCTCCGCCCCCTCCCCCACCGAATTTTCTTCCGCCTGCGCACACACGGCGCCATCTGCCTGCGGGCGTACATCGCCATCGGCGCGCAGCAGCACGCAGCGGTGGCAGCGGAAGCACCAGACGCGCAAGGACTGCGCGTGCGCCATCAGCGCGTGGCTCTTCAGCTGCCCCCAGTGCTGCCGCGCGTGCCCGTGCCCGCTCTCCCGCGCGCTAATGCCTTCCCTTTCCCCTTCCCCTTCCGTTCCGCCATCCCCTTTCCCTGTTTCCGCATCCCCTTCCGCCATTACCGCATCTCCGCAAAACCTTCGCGCACACACCAGGCACACCCAGAGGGACTCCTCCGCTATACCCGTTATAAGCGCCGCCTGTTCCTTCTTCTTGCTGCCGGCCATTCGGAGGCTGTGTTGGCTGCACGGATCGCACGCATCCACGTGGCGCTTCTTCAGCTCGCGAGTGAACTTCTTCAAATCTAAACCCTTGTGGTGATGACACGTGGCAACGCGAGTCGGCGACTCGTCCTCTTCCTCACCCACCATCGCATCATTCGCCGAAACTTCCGATCCAGGAATACAACCAGCCGAAGATGCTTGCGACGAATCAGCATCACTGACGCTAGTCGGTAGCTCAGCTGCCTGCGTGGCACTCTTTGATTGGTCGTCACACGCTGACGTGGCACTCTCAGCTGCTGCGGACGACCCAACAGGTGTCCGCGCGGGTGCGGCTTGAGCTGCCGCCTTGGCCTTGCGTTGTTGCTTCCGCTTCGACATCGCGGCCGCTGAGAGTGCGGCCGGCGTCGCAGCGACGAAGTCCCACGGCGTCCGCGACTCAACTTGCTCTCACGCACTGCCAAAAAAAACGATATCCTGCCTGGTCAGGACAGGTAGTGTGGTGGTCCTAGAAAGGGATTCCCAATTACAGGGATTTGCGACTGATCATGGAACTGAAGTGCTCTAGTGAACGTTGGTTGGTGGTGGTCACGTGTTTATCAAAAGTGGCTACAACCCTCGGTAATACCGTACCGAACACGAGAAGCTAGATGCGAGGAAAATACACCGCCTTGTGCTTTTATAATACATGAAAGAACAGATCCTCTATCATCTCCTTTCAGTACCACATTTACAGCTTTATATATTAATCCTGTGGAAGGCGCGTTACCTTCCTGCGAATCATGAGTCGATGCTCCGAGCTGAACTTTTATTGTCGAGCAAGGGGCTCTCTAACGATGGCTGGGTGATTTCATCTGACGACTCGTCCAGGTGTGTCGTGAGCATAATGCCGCCCGCCAGGAGAGAGGAAACGAGGGGCAGCAGAAAAAGGACCCACCGCACAATAGAGCGCGGGCAGGTGGGGCTGGTGGGACCACAAAACTCTTCTTTTGCTGCACAGCACAATGCAGCATAGCATGGCACAGCAGAGGAAGGGTTGGCACAGCAGCAAGACATACTGATAACAGACGTGTGGGGAGGGGAGTGCTAGACACTGTCACATGCCCCGTCACATGTCCACTCATACAGGAAACAGGCAGCAGGCAGGGGGCAGGGGGCAGCAAGAGAAACTTGTGTTATGGCAAGGCTCGCATGGTTCAGGGCTTGGCACTGACAGTTGAAGGCCTGGATGGCGACGAGGGCGATGCCGCAGGTGAACTTGTCGAGGAAGGACAGCGAGCCGTACACAAACGCACACACCGACACGTGCTGCCCCACCAACACCCCCTCCAGACTCGTTGCTGTCACCTGATGGGTGGGGATGGGATGGGATGGGGGAAATGGAGGAAAAGGGGAGAGGAGGAGGGGCACTGGGGAAGCAGACAACGGAGCCGACACAGTATGGTGGTGACGGGGCGTGCACGGGCGAGTATGAGTGAAGTGATACAAGGAATTGCAGCGGCACGAGAATACGCCCAGAAGAGTGCTACGACGCAATAGAGGGGAGTGCAAACATGAGGGGTAGGGGGGTAGGGGGGGAGGGGGGGCGTACGAGCATGAGGGCGTTGGAGATGCCAACAACGAGGGCGAGGGCATAGACAACGAGGTCCATGGATGGCCCCGCGTCTACATTGAGGAACGCTGCACTCGCCCCCGCCCACAGCACTGCTCCCAGGCTGAACGCCACCCTCATGCGCCCCATGTCCCACTGCAGCTCCTGTGCGGGGGAGAAGAGGATGGGTGGGGTCGGGGGCGGGGGACGGGGGAAGGGGAAGGACTTGAAAAGAGTGGGGAGGAAGGAGATGGGAAGAGAAGGGCGCAAATACATTGGGCGAGACGGGAAGTGAGGGATGATGGGGATTGAGGGTTGGGAGAATGATGGGATGAGTAAGAGTGAGTGAGACGGAATAACTTGAAGCGGAGTGAGATGAGTGAGAGGTGGTGAGAGGGGTTACCTGGAGCAGTATGGCATGAAGGAGAGGGAGTAAGAGGGGGTCACCTGGAGCAGTATGGCATGAAGGAGAGGGAGTAAGAGGGGGTCACCTGGAGCAGTATGGCATGAAGGAGAGGGAGTAAGAGGGGGTCACCTGGAGCAGTATGGCATGAAGGAGAGGGAGTAAGAGGGGGTTACCTGGAGCAGTATGGCATGAAGGAGAGGGAGTAAGAGGGGGTCACCTGGAGCAGTATGGCATGAAGGAGAGGGAGTAAGAGGGGGTCACCTGGAGCAGTATGGCATGAAGGAGAGGGAGTAAGAGGGGGTCACCTGGAGCAGTATGGCATGAAGGAGAGGGAGTAAGAGGGGGTCACCTGGAGCAGTATGGCATGAAGGAGAGGGAGTAAGAGGGGGTCACCTGGAGCAGTATGGCATGAAGGAGAGGGAGTAAGAGGGGGTCACCTGGAGCAGTATGGCATGAAGGAGAGGGAGTAAGAGGGGGTCACCTGGAGCAGTATGGCATGAAGGAGAGGGAGTAAGAGGGGGTCACCTGGAGCAGTATGGCATGAAGGAGAGGGAGTAAGAGGGGGTCACCTGGAGCAGTATGGCATGAAGGAGAGGGAGTAAGAGGGGGTTACCTGGAGCAGTATGGCATGAAGGAGAGGGAGTAAGAGGGGGTCACCTGGAGCAGTATGGCATGAAGGAGAGGGAGTAAGAGGGGGTCACCTGGAGCAGTATGGCATGAAGGAGAGGGAGTAAGAGGGGGTCACCTGGAGCAGTATGGCATGAAGGAGAGGGAGTAAGAGGGGGTCACCTGGAGCAGTATGGCATGAAGGAGAGGGAGTAAGAGGGGGTCACCTGGAGCAGTATGGCATGAAGGAGAGGGAGTAAGAGGGGGTCACCTGGAGCAGTATGGCATGAAGGAGAGGGAGTAAGAGGGGGTCACCTGGAGCAGTATGGCATGAAGGAGAGGGAGTAAGAGGGGGTCACCTGGAGCAGTATGGCATGAAGGAGAGGGAGTAAGAGGGGGTCACCTGGAGCAGTATGGCATGAAGGAGAGGGAGTAAGAGGGGGTCACCTGGAGCAGTATGGCATGAAGGAGAGGGAGTAAGAGGGGGTCACCTGGAGCAGTATGGCATGAAGGAGAGGGAGTAAGAGGGGGTTACCTGGAGCAGTATGGCATGAAGGAGAGGGAGTAAGAGGGGGTCACCTGGAGCAGTATGGCATGAAGGAGAGGGAGTAAGAGGGGGTCACCTGGAGCAGTATGGCATGAAGGAGAGGGAGTAAGAGGGGGTCACCTGGAGCAGTATGGCATGAAGGAGAGGGAGTAAGAGGGGGTCACCTGGAGCAGTATGGCATGAAGGAGAGGGAGTAAGAGGGGGTCACCTGGAGCAGTATGGCATGAAGGAGAGGGAGTAAGAGGGGGTCACCTGGAGCAGTATGGCATGAAGGAGAGGGAGTAAGAGGGGGTCACCTGGAGCAGTATGGCATGAAGGAGAGGGAGTAAGAGGGGGTCACCTGGAGCAGTATGGCATGAAGGAGAGGGAGTAAGAGGGGGTTACCTGGAGCAGTATGGCATGAAGGAGAGGGAGTAAGAGGGGGTCACCTGGAGCAGTATGGCATGAAGGAGAGGGAGTAAGAGGGGGTCACCTGGAGCAGTATGGCATGAAGGAGAGGGAGTAAGAGGGGGTCACCTGGAGCAGTATGGCATGAAGGAGAGGGAGTAAGAGGGGGTCACCTGGAGCAGTATGGCATGAAGGAGAGGGAGTAAGAGGGGGTCACCTGGAGCAGTATGGCATGAAGGAGAGGGAGTAAGAGGGGGTCACCTGGAGCAGTATGGCATGAAGGAGAGGGAGTAAGAGGGGGTCACCTGGAGCAGTATGGCATGAAGGAGAGGGAGTAAGAGGGGGTCACCTGGAGCAGTATGGCATGAAGGAGAGGGAGTAAGAGGGGGTCACCTGGAGCACGATGGAGGTGATGAAGCTGCAGATGAAGATGAGCGCTGGGATCTGATGCGCGCGCAGTGGCGGAGAACAGGGGCAAGGGGAAGGGGAAGAGAGTGGAATATGGAGAGAGGGGGGAGGAGAATTGAAGGAGAGCGACAAATGAGCGCTGCGATATGACGGCGTGTGGCGTGGTGCAGAGAGAGGAGGCAGGGAGAAAGGGAGAGGCGAGGAGATGTGGTGGAGAAATGAATGAGCGTCAGCAGGCTGTGAGAACAGGCAAGGCAGGTTCCATTGGGCGCAGGCAGGGCGGAGGTGGGCGAGGAGGAGGCTCACGGTGGCTTTAGCGGAGGGGTGCAGCCCCAGGTCGAATATGAGGAAGAAGGGCAGCATGGCCTGGGGGCAGGGGGAAGGGAAGGTTGGGAAGAGGGAGGGAGGAAGTGGGAAGGGAGAGAGAGAGACGGTTTAGGACTGGAGTGTGAGATCAGTGCTGTGTGCGCTCAGCACACGGGCTTGAATAGGATTAGGGGTGCAAGGTTTCTGTAAATTAGAGCTATCTCTGTTATTTGAGTAACATTGCTTTTACATGAAGGCATTATTGCTGAACCGATATAAATACTTGCTGACCTGGGAAATACGTATGCTTTGCTTTCTCCCTGATTTGGCAATTATTACAGTTTTCTTCTTGAATTGGGATGGGACATATTATTGTTTCCTTGCTGACCTGGGAGACGTTGGTGATGAGTCGCACGAACATGTAGACAGCCGCCACCTGGAAGTATGCCAGCTGGCGGAACCAGAAGAGCCACGCTGGCACTGCCTGCTCCTCCCCCGCCTCTGATTGGCCGGCCTTGGCTCCCCACTGCTGTGATTGGTCGGTGCTGTTGTCGGCGGATTGGTCGGTGCAGAAGGAGTGTGAAGAGGGCAGGCGCACTGGCACACGGGAGACACTGGGGGGGTGGGTGGCGAGGGAAGAGGCGAGAGAGGCAAGGAGAGAGAAGGGGCGGATTGGTGGTGGTGCGTACTGATGACGCACATACACAAGGCTGTGGGGTGAATAACGCAAGCACGGCACGGCATGACACGGCACGGCAGGGCGTGGCACTCACGTGGGCTCGCTGACCCCGACGTAGAAGATGAGCAGGAAGGCGGCGCCCGAGGTGAGCGCCACAAACGAGATCCACCGGTACTGCGCCTGCACCTGGAGAGCGGGAGAAGGGGAGGAGAAGGGGAGGGGGACAGGTAGGGTGTGAGGGGAAGGGGTCGGTCGGGGGAAGATCCATTGGTACTGCGCCTGTACGTGATGAGAGGGGAGGGAAGATGAGGGGGGCTGCGAGGCCCATGTTGTTACGTTGGTCTAGATGGCATGCTGAGGCAACTCGCAAGGTCCAACCGATTGAACAGCAACAGCAGATATTGCTTAAAGAGGGCCGTTCACAAGGAGGTGTGCTGGCACTACAGCATGCGCCCATCATGAGCACGCACCTGGAAAGTGCCATGTCATGGGCACCTGGGCGGGGTCGTGGGCACCTGGGAAGAGTGGTGGGCAGGTGGGAGGGCGAGAGCTTACCTGGGCGGGGTCGTGGGCGGGGAAGAGGGAGAAGGCAGCGAGGGCGATGGCGAAGAGGGCGAGGTTGGCGATCATGGTGAAGGCGTTGCGACAGCTGTTCATCGCCACCCTGCTGCTGGGGTTGGCCGTTAGACAGTTCACCATCGCCCTGTTGGGAGGAAGGAGGGGGGAAGGAGTAGGGGAGCGGAAAGGGGGATGGGGGCGGGGGAGTGAGGCGAGAGGGGAGACGGGATTTGGGGGTGTGTCAAACCCAGTGCCGGGGAGAAAAGGGAGGGGGCGCATGTGTGTGAGTGCGCCACGCAGCTGCTGGGGTGCCATGTGAGACAGTTTAAGTGTGACACGGAAGCCAGGCTGGTCACAAGCACATGTGCCACACCTGCCTGCCCCACCCACATGTGCCCCACCCACATGTGCCCCACCCACATGTGCCCCACCCACATGTGCCCCACCCACATGTGCCCCACCCACATGTGCCCCACCTAGGGTTGAGCAAAAAAACGAACACCTGTTCGGTTCGCCTCGAACACGTTCGAGGCGAACCGAACAGGTTTTTTTTTTTGGCTTAAATTGTTCGCCGAACAGTGTTCGATGTTCGCCCGAACACGTTCGTGTTCGGGCCGCTGCTGCAATTTCCCCCGCAACGAACACGAACGTGTTCGAGGTTCGCCCGAACACGGATTCACAGGCGAACGGCGAACACCATTTTTTGCTCAAAGTGTTCGCCGAACCGAACAGTGTTCGGTTCGGCAAACGGCGGTGTTCGTGTAGGGGCGAACACGAACACGTTCGTGTTCGCCCCTTGCTCATCCCTAGCCCCACCCACATGTGCCCCACCCACATGTGCCACACACCTGCATGCCCCACTCACGCACATGTGAGACACCTGGGTGGCGGCCCAGCCGCAGTTGAAGACGGCAGCAAAGACGCTGTAGCTGGCGGTTTCAACGAGCGTGGAGTTGGATCCGAGCAGGCGGCACACGAGGCAGCCGCCGAACACGGAGGAGAAGGACACCACCGTGCACACCGACCCGCCAAAGTGCCACAGCTTGTAGTGCCCAAACCGATCGATCTGCAGGGGTTGGGAGGGATTGGAGGGATGCATTGCATTGTTTACTTGCTGCTGCAAACGTTTTCCCTTCAACGCATAATGGGAATGCTTTTAGGTTTGCCGAAACGTTCAGGGATGTTTTGTCTGATATTCGCACCTCTTACGCCCACTGCTCCTGTCCACCCATGTTCCCAATGCTACCACTGTCACGACGCTTCCCATGTCCACCATTGCTCCCCTTGCCAGCATGCGACTCACTCACCAGCTCGCCGGCGACGAGGGTGGCAGCAGCATCGGCGAATTGCCCCGACAGCATCACCACGCCTGCCTGCCTGCACGCGAGCCCGCGGAGCCAGGGATCATGCACCAGGACAGGGTTAGGGACCAGAACGAGGAAGAGAAGGAAAAGGAGAGGAGGGGGAGCTGCCAGTGGCAACTTCAGAGCATTCGGGTAACTCAGATGAACAAGCTGTGCCACCAATTCAAGCACGCATTGTAACACCCGATAGCACTCCACGCACCCACATTCACTGCCGGTCGCTGGCATCTGAACGCTATTTTTCCGAATGGGAGCGACCAATTCCGTGAGAAATTTCCGCGACAGACCGAGACTCAACCGTCCCTAACGAAAGACCAATGTTGACTTAGTGACAGTGGGCCGTACTTAGGGGAATCAGATGCACGTGATTATTTGGAAGGCCAGTACCGCATACGTACGAGAGCGACCGAAACGACGCATTGCGGGGGAGGGGGCGAGGGGACGTACTGCGGGGAGAGGCCGATATCGGAGAGGTAGATGAGGAGGTAGGTAAACCAGCACGCGGCCGTGATGTCGTTCAGCATGTGCCCCGTACCGTACGCCACCACCTGCCACCGCGGCAACGGCCGCCGGCAAGGGCCCAGCGGCAGCACCGCGTCGCTTCCCGTGGAGCCTCGGCTGAGCGATGGTTCTAGAAGCGGGAGATAGCCGTCCTGCCGGGGATCTGCGCCGCCGTTTGCGGCGGTTTTTACGGCGTCATTTCCGTTGGTTAGAAGCGGAACGACTATGGAGACTTCTGAAGTGGAATCGCGTTGCGACGTTGACGGACCCATTTGCGATGAACGGAGAGAACGGCGACGTGGAGGGGAGCTAACAGACAGCAAATCGTCGCCAGAGTTTACTAAGTTGACCACGGATCGACCTAATGCAGACTAATGAATTTCAATAGCGAGAATCAAAAGCCTAAGAAGGTCGCGAGAATTGCTACTGCGAAGGAAAACAGGTCGGAAACTTCACAAACGACTCAATTCAATGCGTGCTGGCGTAATCCTGCCTGACGGGAATGCGAATACTGTAGCTTGAATTCCCACGTTGCGCTGGAGTGACACGTCAGACGAATCAGCCATGGCCGCCTAGCCAACCAGCCACGAATTTTGCTGTGCTGCTTTCCAGATTCTCAAGCCGCGTCTCCAGCGCAGATGGGAGCTTGAGGCGAACACGAACATGGAGGCAGCAAATGGCTGCTTTGGTGGAGTGAGAGTGAGCTTGAATCTGCTGAGGGACTGGTGGAGGTGAGTGCGGAGCATCAAGACGGACCGTTGGAAGTCTGCCTTTTCCCTGTTGGAAAACAATTTCCCTTTTCTTCGCCTCGCTCGCTTCGCAAGTTTCACGGAGGGAGTGAGATTGTAGGACGCGGCGAGTACGAATGGTTTCGAAGAGCTGTCAGATGATACTGTACCGACCGAACCCAGTCATCCCCCCACTCCAGTTTCATGTGCTGCTGCAATTCGCTAGACCGTACTTCAAGGGTATTGGCGGTCGTATTTGAAGGGATTCGAGTCCGTCTAATCATCGTGACGCAATGCGCCCGCTGATGGGAGGAAGGAGAATGGTCGGATCTTGAAACGTGGAGCAACGAAGAACCCAGGATGACTTGTGATGGATGGACGTTGGACATTCGGTTCGTACATGCGGGAGTCACGCAGATATCGAGGACCAAGTGTAGAAAGAACCACCGCACACGGAGTTCTGCGTCGAAAGCTCAATTGTTACAACAAAGCATTCAACAACAGATAGGTTTTATCAAATTATGGCCACATACCTACATGCTAAGCTATCCTTCCTGCCAAACACAACGGAGCTGTAGCATCTGATGATATATGCAACTGCCACTAATTTCACTAAAAACAAAACAGCACAACACTCTAAACCATGCGAAACAAATCATCAAAGAACTGGAGCACACAACAAAGCAACCCCACCTAGATACGGACTGGCCATGCCCACAAAAAATGTTGCCCCATCCCAGCAGCTTTCGACCGTACGGCATCCACTTCAATGGTGATGATGGTGGTGGTGCCGAGACTTCTCCCCCACTCCTGCACTGCTCCCACTAGCCACGCCCGACCTACTCCGATGCGTCGAGTGCCCGCCCGTGGCCGTGCGAGTGCGCGACGAATGGTGAGCCCCACTGCTCGACCCATGGTGCGTCCTGTGGTGCCCATCCTTCGACCCCCCTCCACTCGCCGACCCGCTCGTCCCTCCCGTCGCAGCCTTCCGGAGCCCACTGCTGCTGCTCCCACCAGTGCGGTGCCGTGAGGTGCTGGTACCAACAGTGCGGGAGGCAGAGCGCGAAGAGTGCCCGTGGTGCAGCTGGGGCGCGCCGGCCCCGCGCGATTTGAGCGGGTCGGAGAGCGCATCGCGTGACGAGGGCGTCTTGATAGGGCGCTGGTTCAGGTACAGCAGCTGCGGCAGCAGGCCTGGGGGGAACAGAGGGGAGGAGGGGAGGGGAGGGGAAGGGAGGGGAAGGGAGGGAATGGGCAAGAGATGCTCACACATATGAGACAGCCAGCCAGATTCACGCACGAACAGCCCGAGCAGACACAAGCATCAGCATGCACGAGCCCATCCACCCACCGAACCAACAGCACCCAACGCACCGATGAGGTAGCGCTTGAACGCATCGTCCCCCAGGTTCACGTGAATGGGGTTCCCCGCGAGGTTGAGTGCGCGCAGCGAGGCGTAGTTGGCAGCGAGCTGGCCGAGGGCCTTGGTGGTGGTGACCTTGTTGGCGCCCAGGTCGAGCACGGTGAGCTTGAGCAGGCGGTGCAGCCCCTCCACCTCGCCCACCCTGTTGCCCACCAGGTACAGCTCCCTCAGCGCCACACATCCCGACAGCCCTGTGCGTCGGGAACGAGGGACGGGGGGTGAAGGGGAGCAAGGAGGATGTGAGGGCGGAAGAGAAAAGTGAGTGTTAAAAGACGGGTTAGGGGGGACAACGGACTCACACATCCATCTCGCCTCCACTGACCCCAAGCACCATCTCATCCCTACCTCTTTGTGTGACCCCCCATGCCCCCTGCACCCGGCATTCCGCCCACTCTCTCTCAGAAAAGCTCTTCCTGCCCGATGGACGTGCCGTGGCACCCACTCCCTTTGCACAACCCCCTCTTCCCCACACGCCAATGCCCCCTCCCTTTGCACAACCCCCCTTTTCCTATACGTCAATGCTCCCAGCACGCACCGTGGCCGATGCGGGCGAGGCGGTTGTTGGAGAGGTTGAGCACTTTGAGGCGTGAGAGCTCTCGCAGCCCCTCCACGGCGGCCAGGCGGTTGTGCGACAGGTCCAGGATGTGCAGCGACCGCGGCAGCACTCCCGTTGCCACCGACGCTGCCAAGATGGATGGACAAAGGGGGAAAGTGGGGTTGGAGAATTTGTAAGGTCCCCTTCATGTGTTCTTTCTTAAACCACGACCTTTTCGCTCTGTATCATCGCTTGACCTCGTCTATGCCTTTTTCAGTGGCGTGTCTTTGATAGAGGTACCAAGCCCCTTATTCGACAGTCTTAGGTTTGAGGAATGCTGGGAGTGAGTGGTGTGGTTGGAAGCAGCGCGGTGAGTGGGGTTGAGAATGAAAACTAGTGAGGTGGTAAAAGACCAGGGTTTGGTTGCGACGCAATGCAAGAAGGATAACGCTGAATAAACCCTGTGGATAAGAGGGAGGGACAGTTTGCAAGCAGCACACACACGAGGGCATGGGGGGGTGGAGAGGAGACTTGGCGAGGGGGGGGGGAGGTGGGGGGAATGGCAAGTTTGCACACGCAGAGCAGCACGCACGCCGCACACCCCACTCACTGATGTTGTTGCGCGACAGGTCGAGCGTCTTGAGCGACGAGAACGCCCCCAGCGGCGGAACGACCAGCAGCCCGCGCATGGACAGGTACACGGCCGCCGCGTGCTTGTCCAGCCCGCGCACCACCCTCCCCGCATGCTCCGCCGCCGCCGCCGCCCCCACCGCCACCGCGGCCTGCAGGTTCCCCGCCGCCGCCGCGCCCCCCCCGTGCATGTGGCCGTGCGACATGGAGCGTTTGCTCATGCCGCTGGAGGAATGGTGGTGGTGGTGGTGGGGTGCCGGAGGGGAATGGGGCGGGAGTTGCGCGCTGCTGCTGCTTCCGCCGCCGCCGCCCTTGCTGCTGCCGATGCTGCTCCAGTGCTCGATGCTCTCAGACGGCTCCCACTGCCCGCGCGGGAGGCACCGCACCCACGCCTCCACGCGCGGGATGCCCGCCAGCCACATCGCCGTCATCTCCCCCGCCTTCCCCGCCTCCTTCGCCTCTCCTCCCGCCACACCTGCCGCTTTCCCCGCGGACGCTCCGCCAATGCCCTCCCCCGAGCCGATGGTCCCCGCGCCTGCGCTTCCTTCCACTGCGGAGAGCTGCACGTCCCCCAGCTCCGGCATGGATTGCGCGTCCGCCGCAATGGCGTCCGCGCCAGCTGCCGCTGCGCCGACGGGGGAAGATGCGCCTGTGGGCGGACAGGCGAGGAGGAGGTCCCCCGTGGTGCGGATGCGCGGAAGAAGCATGTCCGAGCGGGGCTCGGTCCGCCCCGCCTGGTCGCTGGTTGCGCCCTCACTGGCTGCGGAATCCCCCGCGCCAACGTCCTCTCCGGCGGGGATGGCGGAAGCGTCCCGCTGCGGAAGGCCATCCGCGCCCCTGGCGTCAACGGCGGACGGGCCCAAGGAAAACGGCTCTTCTCCCCCTCTTGGCGCTTCCGCTTCCTCCCCCTCCGGGCTGAAGTACATTTCCGCCCGCGCCGCGCGAATCTCCTCCCGCGCATCCCGCGCAGCCTCCTGCGCCGCCTCCTCCTCCGCCTCCTCGTCCCACGGCAGCACCGACAGCGGCCCCGACACCCCCAGCTGCAGGTGATCCAGGAGCAGCGCCGTGTCGGAATGCGCGGACGCCTGGCTCCGCGTATCGTCGTCGGCTTCCGCCTCGCCCCCGCTCCCCGCCTCCCCTTCCGCCACCGCCTGCGCCTCCGCCCAGTCATCTTTCATGTTCTCGAGGTGCCCTGTCATATTGTGCCACATGGTACCGTACTCCGCCGCGTGCGCCGACTCCGCATCGTCCGCGTGCTGCCCGTCTGCGCTGCCGTCCTGCGGAAGCGACGTGCGCCAGAACTGGAACCCCATGACGTCATCGTTCCCGTGACGGTTATCGTTATCGTCATCGTCATCGTAGTCTCCATCCGCGCCGAATCTGTCTGCTCCCGTCCCATCCCGATAACCACACGCTTCGTCCCTATCCTCCTCGAACCTTTCCCTCTCTTCCCTCTCTCCCCCCTCGTCTCCCCCGTCCCCGTCTGCGCGGATCTTACCGCGGTCGCCGTCGGGCTGCAGTCCGCCGTGCGCGTCGAACATGTGCGCATAGTCGTCGTGCTCCATCGTCGTGCGACTGCGACTCCAAAGGGCGACATTCTCCACCGACGCGTCACTTAGCGACGTGCGCTTCTCTGCCTCCTCGCGCGCCAACTCCGCGTCCCCGCGATCCTCTCCAGGAGAACCATCGAGATCTCCGGCGGTAGGGCTGACCGGCGTCGTGTGCGAATAGTTGGACTTGTTCGCGACGTCGTCGTCCGGGTTGCACCATCGCATGGCCTGCGACAGCGCCGCCTCGTTCGCGGTCTCCTGCTGGAAATAAACACCCGGGTCGCTCAAGTGGTCCATCATCCCGTCATCATCCGCCTCTTCCACGTCAGCATGGAATGCCTCGTCGTGTCGCTCCATACGCTCGTCGTCCCGCTGCCCGCCTCCGCTCCGCGGATCTGCGACCGCCACCCCGGCCTCCCCTCCGCTCGCCATGCCCTCACCCACCGACCGTGTATCTCCCCTCCCCGTGCCGCGTCACCTTGCCGTCACCCAGTCCTCCCGTAACGACCGGCGAAGCCCCAACCACCACCCCAACCACGCTTCCGCAGATCTCGCCGCTAACGGTGGGAACTCGAGCACCAGGGCCGATTCGGCTCCAGGACAGGCAGGCGAGTGGATCCCGGCCTGCTCGCGCGGCGAACTCGCGGGCACGCGGCATCAACGTGCTCTGCACCCCTCGCAGGAGCTCGCGCCCAGCCAGATCGCCAACCATCCAGCGACGCTCGCTCCTAAGGAGCACTGATTAACGCCTAGCGTGCAACAGAAGCTAACGACCAACAAGGCTAAGGACTACTACCGAGGGTGGACAGACTAAGCAGTTACAAGTGGTTTATCCGATGATCTCAAGGGCATAATGCATCTGAGAATCCGAGGCTGTGCTGGTGAGAGTCATGAATCCATCGCGTGTTGGGTGGTCATCTCATGAATCTGTGAGAGGGTTCATCCTGTTGTCATGGATACTTCACACTCACTGCTGGGGTTCCAGCGGTGTTGGTTCGCTGCCGCTGCCTTGCACCTTGGGAATGCCGAGTTTGTGGCTTCGCTCCGTCAGCTCGGGCGGAGTTTCGGCTGGCTGGCAGTCCCCGTGTGCACCGTTGGATGGTGTGCGCCGCTCTGGCGGCTGTCGGGCAAATCGACTGTGGGTGCCCAAACGCCCACTGCACTGCACAACCTTGGGAGTGTCACGAACACATCGGGAATCCGCGTTACGGAAGTGTCCACAAACATCCGCAGGATCTTCTGGTTCGTAATAAATAACATACATGCGTTTCACACATAAAACACACTGAACAAGTGCTCAGGAATTCGAGAATCTTAACTTGACTGACTGCTTTCTTTGCGCCAAAGCCCTCATGACACTCCGAAACGCTCCCGCTGAAGCCACATCACGTGCCAGCTCGCCTTGCTCCTTATCGAGGATCCTAGAGAACGGATTATACTGCAAACTTGCCCATGCAAAGTGCACCCACACTCGTCGCAGTGCAGTTTGCTTAAGAGCGAGCTCTTGTGGGGGGATGCTGGTGAGGATGCCGTGGAGGTGGGGGATGTCGGCCGGAGTCAGCCTCACTGAAAAGTCGTCCCAGTCCAAAAAACCATCCCCTTCAAATGGCATGCTCACATTGGGCTGGTGTAGGAAGGGGGAATGAGTGAGAAAGGGGATTCAGGCAAAGTCACAAGGATGCTAAGCATTTATATGGAGTGAAAATAAAGGTATTTGTTAGCTGAAAGGATAAGGAGCTCTCACCTGTATAATCACTGGGATGCACCCAAGTGTCACCGCCTGAGTGGCTGTCTCATCAGCACCCCACCCCCCTGCCACCAGACAGAACACCGACCGAGCCATCCGCTCCAAGTACCCTCCCCCTCCCCCCGTCTCCCCTCCCACTCCTCCTTGCCCCTCCCCAAAATCCCCTTCCCCGGGTGTGCGTTCTATGACAAACCCCTTGGGCACAGCAGCAGCGGAGTCAAGCGAGTCAAACCAGTTAAACAGGGCCTGCCGCACCCCAAACGAGTACTTAAAGCCCAACACCGGCTCCACGTCCCGCCCATCAAATCCGCGGAAGAAAAAGAAAATATCCCGGCCACCAGGCTGCCCGTTTTCTCCTTGAACGCCCATGGCCGCCTCATACACCTCGGGCAGCAAAACGGGCGGGATAACAACATCCTGCCCGGGAATGAAGCAGCCAGGGAGGGCGGCATCGAGCGGCATGTTCCCCGAGTACCCCCACAGCGACAGCACTGTACTGCGCGCCAGCATCGGGTCTCGCCGCCCAGCTTCGCCAACCTCACACGCCGCCCAGTCATCATTGGCCAGGAAGACGTGGTCGGCGCCGGCGTGGCGGTCCCAGTAGGGCCACGCGTCCCTTATGTGCTCGATGGCCCACGACAGCACACTTTGCTTCGCTGTGCCTCGGTGCCTGTGGCAGGGCAGGAAAGAGGCGACGCAAGCATGGGGATTGGGCTATCAATGTGCAGGTGTGAGGTGCAGGTTTGAGGTGCAGGTTTGAGGTGCAGGTTTGAGGTGCAGGTTTGAGGTGCAGGTTTGAGGTGCAGGTTTGAGGTGCAGGTTTGAGGTGCAGGTTTGAGGTGCAGGTTTGAGGTGCAGGTTTGAGGTGCAGGTTTGAGGTGCAGGTTTGAGGTCAGGTTTGAGGTCAGGTATGAGGTGCAGGTGTGAGGTGCAGGTTTGAGGTGCAGGTAGGTCAGGTTTGAGGTGCAGGTTTGAGGTGCAGGTTTGACGTCAGGTTTGAGGTCAGGTTTGATGTCAGGTTTGAGGTGTAGGTTTGAGGTGCAGGTTTGAGGTGCAGGTTTGACGTCAGGTTTGACGTCAGGTTTGAGGTCAGGTTTGACGTCAGGTTTGAAGTTCAGGTTTGAGGTCAGGTTTGACGTCAGGTTTGAGGTGCAGGTTTGAGGTCAGGTTTGACGTCAGGTTTGAGGTGCAGGTTTGAGGTGCAGGTTTGAGGTGCAGGTTTGAGGTGCAGGTTTGACATGCAGGTTTGAGGTGCAGGTTTGAGGTGCAGGTTTGAGGTGCAGGATTGACGTCAGGTTTGAGGTCAGGTTTGACGTCTGGTTTGAGGTCCAGGTTTGAGGTCAGGTTTGACGTCAGGTTTGGTGTCAGGTTTGACGTCAGGTTTGAGGTCAGGTTTGAGGTCAGGTTTGAGGTGCAGGTTTGAGGTCAGGTTTGACGTCAGGTTTGAGATGCAGGTTTGAGGTGCAGGTTTGACGTGCAGGTTTGAGGTCAGGTTTGAGGTGCAGGTTTGGGGTCAGGTTTGACGTCAGGTTTGAGGTGCAGGTTTGAGGTCAGGTTTGAGGTCAGGTTTGAGGTCAGGTTTGAGGTGCAGGTTTGAGCTGCAGGTTTGAGGTGCAGGTTTGAGGCGCAGGTTTGAGGTGCAGGTTCGACGTCAGGTTTGACGTCAGGTTTGACGTCAGGTTTAACGTCAGGTTTGAGGTCAGGATTGAGGTCAGGTTTGAGGTGTAGGTTTGAGGTGCAGGTTTGAGGTGCAGGTTTGAGGTGCAGGTTTGACGTGCAGGTTTGAGGTGCAGGTTTGAGGTGCAGGTTTGAGGTGCAGGTTTGAGGTGCAGGTTTGACGTCAGGTTTGAGGTCAGGTTTGACGTCAGGTTTGACGTCAGGTTTGACGTCAGGTTTGAGGTCAGGTTTGAGGTGCAGGTTTGAGGTCAGGTTTGACGTCAGGTTTGAGGTGCAGGTTTGAGGTGCAGGTTTGACGTGCAGGTTTGAGGTCATTTTTTAGGTGCAGGTTTGGGGTCAGGTTTGACGTCAGGTTTGAGGTGCAGGTTTGAGGTCAGGTTTGAGGTCAGGTTTGAGGTCAGGTTTGAGGTGCAGGTTTGAGGTGCAGGTTTGAGGTCAGGTTTGACGTCAGGTTTGACGTGCAGGTTTGAGGTCCAGGTTTGAGGTCAGGTTTGACGTAAGGTTTGAGGTGCAGGTTTAAGGTCAGGTTTGACGTCAGGTTTGAGGTCAGGTTTGAGGTGCAGGTTTGAGGTGCAGGTTCGAGGTGCAGGTTTGAGGTGCAGGTTTGAGGTGCAGGTTGGACGTCAGGTTTGACGTCAGGTTTGACGTCAGGTTTGACGTCTGGTTTGACGTCAGGTTTAACATCAGGTTTGAGGTCAGGTTTGAGGTCAGGTTTGAGGTGCAGGTTTGAGGTGCAGGTTTGACGTCAGGTTTGAGGTGCAGGTTTGAGGTGCAGAATTGAGGTGCAGGTTTGACGTCAGGTTTGACGTCAGGTTTGAGGTCAGGTTTGACGTCTGGTTTGAGGTCCAGGTTTGAGGTCAGGTTTGACGTCAGGTTTGACATTAGGTTTGACGTCAGGTTTGACGTCAGGTTTGACGTCAGGTTTGAGGTCAGGTTTGAGGTCAGGTTTGAGGTGCAGGTTTGAGGTCAGGTTTGACGTCAGGTTTGAGGTGCAGGTTTGAGGTGCAGGTTTGACGTGCAGGTTTGAGGTCAGGTTTGAGGTGCAGGTTTGGGGTCAGGTTTGACGTCAGGTTTGAGGTGCAGGTTTGAGGTCAGGTTTGAGGTCAGGTTTGAGGTCAGGTTTGAGGTGCAGGTTTGAGGTGCAGGTTTGAGGTGCAGGTTTGACATGCAGGTTTGAGGTGCAGGTTTGAGGTCAGGTTCGAGGTGCATGTTTGAGGTGCAGGTTTGAGGTCAGGTTTGAGGTCAGGTTTGACGTCAGGTTTGAGGTGTAGGTTTGAGGTGCAGGTTTGAGGTGCAGGTTTAACGTCAGGTTTGACGTCAGGTTTGAGGTCAGGTTTGACGTCAGGTTTGAAGTGCAGGTTTGAGGTCAGGTTTGACGTCAGGTTTGAGGTGCAGGTTTGAGGTCAGGTTTGACGTCAGGTTTCAGGTGCAGGTTTGACGTGCAGGTTTGAGGTGCAGGTTTGAGGTGCAGGTTTGAGGTGCAGGTTTGACGTGCAGGTTTGAGGTGCAGGTTTGAGGTCAGGTTTGAGGTGCAGGTTTGAGGTGCAGGTTTGACGTCAGGTTTGAGGTGCAGGTTTGAGGTGCAGGTTTGAGGTGCAGGTTTGAGGTGCAGGTTTGAGGTGCAGGTTTGAGGTCAGGTTTGAGGTCAGGTTTGACATCAGGTTTGAGGTGTAGGTTTGAGGTGCAGGTTTGAGGTGCAGGTTTAACGTCAGGTTTGACGTCAGGTTTGAGGTCAGGTTTGACGTCAGGTTTGAAGTGCAGGTTTGAGGTCAGGTTTGACGTCAGGTTTCAGGTGCAGGTTTGACGTGCAGGTTTGAGGTGCAGGTTTGAGGTGCAGGTTTGAGGTGCAGGTTTGACGTGCAGGTTTGAGGTGCAGGTTTGAGGTCAGGTTTGAGGTGCAGGTTTGAGGTGCAGGTTTGACGTCAGGTTTGAGGTGCAGGTTTGAGGTGCAGGTTTGAGGTGCAGGTTTGAGGTGCAGGTTTGAGGTGCAGGTTTGAGGTCAGGTTTGAGGTCAGGTTTGACATCAGGTTTGAGGTGTAGGTTTGAGGTGCAGGTTTGAGGTGCAGGTTTAACGTCAGGTTTGACGTCAGGTTTGAGGTCAGGTTTGACGTCAGGTTTGAAGTGCAGGTTTGAGGTCAGGTTTGACGTCAGGTTTGAGGTGCAGGTTTGAGGTCAGGTTTGACGTCAGGTTTGAGGTGCAGGTTTGACGTGCAGGTTTGAGGTGCAGGTTTGAGGTGCAGGTTTGAGGTGCAGGTTTGAGGTGCAGGTTTGAGGTGCAGGTTTGAGGTGCAGGTTTGAGGTGCAGGTTTGAGGTGCAGGTTTGAGGTGCAGGTTTGACGTCAGGTTTGAGGTCAGGTTTGACGTCTGGTTTGAGGTCCAGGTTTGAGGTCAGGTTTGACGTCAGGTTTGGTGTCAGGTTTGACGTCAGGTTTGAGGTCAGGTTTGAGGTCAGGTTTGAGGTGCAGGTTTGAGGTCAGGTTTGACGTCAGGTTTGAGATGCAGGTTTGAGGTGCAGGTTTGACGTGCAGGTTTGAGGTCAGGTTTGAGGTGCAGGTTTGGGGTCAGGTTTGACGTCAGGTTTGACGTCAGGTTTGAGGTGCAGGTTTGAGGTCAGGTTTGAGGTCAGGTTTGAGGTCAGGTTTGAGGTGCAGGTTTGAGGTGCAGGTTTGAGGTGCAGGTTTGACATGCAGGTTTGAGGTGCAGGTTTGAGGTCAGGTTCGAGGTGCATGTTTGAGGTGCAGGTTTGAGGTCAGGTTTGAGGTCAGGTTTGACGTCAGGTTTGAGGTGTAGGTTTGAGGTGCAGGTTTGAGGTGCAGGTTTAACGTCAGGTTTGACGTCAGGTTTGAGGTCAGGTTTGACGTCAGGTTTGAAGTGCAGGTTTGAGGTCAGGTTTGACGTCAGGTTTGAGGTGCAGGTTTGAGGTCAGGTTTGACGTCAGGTTTGAGGTGCAGGTTTGACGTGCAGGTTTGAGGTGCAGGTTTGAGGTGCAGGTTTGAGGTGCAGGTTTGAGGTGCAGGTTTGAGGTGCAGGTTTGAGGTCAGGTTTGAGGTGCAGGTTTGAGGTCAGGTTTGACGTCAGGTTTGAGGTGCAGGTTTGAGGTGCAGGTTTGAGGTGCAGGTTTGAGGTGCAGGTTTGAGGTGCAGGTTTGAGGTGCAGGTTTGAGGTCAGGTTTGACGTCAGGTTTGACGTGCAGGTTTGAGGTCAGGATTGAGGTGCAGGTTTGACGTGCAGGTTTGAGGTGCAGGTTTGAGGTGCAGGTTTGAGGTCAGGTTTGACGTCAGGTTTGACGTGCAGGTTTGAGGTCCAGGTTTGAGGTCAGGTTTGACGTCAGGTTTGACGTGCAGGTTTGAGGTCAGGTTTGACGTCAGGTTTGAGGGTCAGGTTTGAGGTGCAGGTTTGAGGTGCAGGTTTGAGGTGCAGGTTTGAGGTGCAGGTTTGAGGTGCAGGTTGGACGTCAGGTTTGACGTCAGGTTTGACGTCAGGTTTGACGTCAGGTTTGACGTCAGGTTTGACGTCAGGTTTGACGTCAGGTTTAACGTCAGGTTTGAGGTCAGGTTTGAGGTCAGGTTTGAGGTGCAGGTTTGAGGTGCAGGTTCGAGGTGCAGGTTTGAGGTCAGGTTTGACGTCAGGTTTGAGGTGCAGGTTTGAGGTCAGGTTTCAGGTGCAGGTTTGACGTGCAGGTTTGAGGTGCAGGTTTGAGGTGCAGGTTTGAGGTGCAGGTTTGAGGTGCAGGTTTGAGGTGCAGGTTTGAGGTGCAGGTTTGAGGTGCAGGTTTGAGGTGCAGGTTTGACGTCAGGTTTGACGTCAGGTTTGAGGTCAGGTTTGACGTCTGGTTTGAGGTCCAGGTTTGAGGTCAGGTTTGCCGTCAGGTTTGACGTCAGGTTTGACGTCAGGTTTGACGTCAGGTTTGAGGTCAGGTTTGAGGTCAGGTTTGAGGTGCAGGTTTGAGGTCAGGTTTGACGTCAGGGTTTGAGGTCAGGTTTGAGGTGCAGGTTTGGGGTCAGGTTTGACGTCAGGTTTGACGTCAGGTTTGAGGTGCAGGTTTGAGGTCAGGTTTTACATGCAGGTTTGAGGTGCAGGTTGGACGTCAGGTTTGACGTCAGGTTTGACGTCAGGTTTAACATCAGGTTTGAGGTCAGGTTTGAGGTCAGGTTTGAGGTGCAGGTTTGAGGTGCAGATTTGAGGTGCAGGTTTGAGGTCAGGTTTGACGTCAGGTTTGAGGTGCAGGTTTGAGGTCAGGTTTCAGGTGCAGATTTGACGTGCAGGTTTGACGTGCAGGTTTGAGGTGCAGGTTTGACGTCAGGTTTGACGTCAGGTTTAAGGTGCAGGTTTGAGGTGCAGGTTTGAGGTGCAGGTTTGACATGCAGGTTTGAGGTGCAGGTTGGACGTCAGGTTTGACGTCAGGTTTGAGGTCAGGTTTGACGTCTGGTTTGAGGTCCAGGTTTGAGGTCAGGTTTGCCGTCAGGTTTGACGTCAGGTTTGACGTCAGGTTTGAGGTCAGGTTTGAGGTCAGGTTTGAGGTGCAGGTTTGAGGTCAGGTTTGACGTCAGGGTTTGAGGTCAGGTTTGAGGTGCAGGTTTGGGGTCAGGTTTGACGTCAGGTTTGACGTCAGGTTTGAGGTGCAGGTTTGAGGTCAGGTTTGAGGTCAGGTTTGAGGTCAGGTTTGAGGTGCAGGTTTGAGGTGCAGGTGTGAGGTGCAGGTTTGACATGCAGGTTTGAGGTGCAGGTTGGACGTCAGGTTTGACGTCAGGTTTGACGTCAGGTTTAACGTCAGGTTTGAGGTCAGGTTTGAGGTCAGGTTTGAGGTGCAGGTTTGAGGTGCAGGTTTGAGGTGCAGGTTTGAGGTCAGGTTTGACGTCAGGTTTGAGGTGCAGGTTTGAGGTCAGGTTTGATGTGCAGGTTTGACGTGCAGGTTTGAGGTGCAGGTTTGAGGTGCAGGTTTGAGGTCAGGTTTGACGTCAGGTTTGACGTGCAGGTTTGAGGTCCAGGTTTGAGGTCAGGTTTGACGTCAGGTTTGAGGTGCAGGTTTGAGGTCAGGTTTGACGTCAGGTTTGAGGTCAGGTTTGAGGTGCAGGTTTGAGGTGCAGGTTTGAGGTGCAGGTTTGAGGTGCAGGTTTGAGGTGCAGGTTGGACGTCAGGTTTGACGTCAGGTTTGACGTCAGATTTGACGTCAGGTTTGACGTCAGGTTTAACGTCAGGTTTGAGGTCAGGTTTGAGGTCAGGTTTGAGGTGCAGGTTTGAGGTGCAGATTTGAGGTGCAGGTTTGAGGTCAGGTTTGACGTCAGGTTTGAGGTACAGGTTTGAGGTCAGGTTTCAGGTGCAGGTTTGACGTGCAGGTTTGACGTGCAGGTTTGAGGTGCAGGTTTGACGTCAGGTTTGACGTCAGGTTTGAGGTGCAGGTTTGAGGTGCAGGTTTGAGGTGCAGGTTTGACATGCAGGTTTGAGGTGCAGGTTGGACGTCAGGTTTGACGTCAGGTTTGACGTCAGGTTTAACGTCAGGTTTGAGGTCAGGTTTGAGGTCAGGTTTGAGGTGCAGGTTTGAGGTGCAGGTTTGAGGTGCAGGTTTGAGGTGCAGGTTTGAGGTGCAGGTTTGAGGTCAGGTTTGAGGTGCAGGTTTGAGGTGCAGGTTTGACGTCAGGTTTGACGTCAGGTTTGAGGTCAGGTTTGACGTCAGGTTTGAAGTGCAGGTTTGAGGTCAGGTTTGACGTCAGGTTTGACGTCAGGTTTGAGGTCAGGTTTGAGGTCAGGTTTGAGGTGCAGGTTTGAGGTCAGGTTTGACGTCAGGTTTGAGGTGCAGGTTTGAGGTGCAGGTTTGAGGTGCAGGCTTGACGTCAGGTTTGAGGTGCAGGTTTGAGGTGCAGGTTTGAGGTGCAGGTTTGAGGTGCAGGTTTGAGGTGCAGGTTTGAGGTGCAGGTTTGAGGTGCAGGTTTGAGGTGCAGGTTTGACGTCAGGTTTGACGTCAGGTTTGAGGTCAGGTTTGACGTCTGGTTTGAGGTCCAGGTTTGAGGTCAGGTTTGAGGTCAGGTTTGACGTCAGGTTTGACGTCAGGTTTGAGGTCAGGTTTGAGGTCAGGTTTGAGGTGCAGGTTTGAGGTCAGGTTTGACGTCAGGTTTGAGGTGCAGGTTTGAGGTGCAGGTTTGACGTGCAGATTTGAGGTCAGGTTTGAGGTGCAGGTTTGGGGTCAGGTTTGACGTCAGGTTTGACGTCAGGTTTGAGGTGCAGGTTTGAGGTCTGGTTTGAGGTCAGGTTTGAGGTCAGGTTTGAGGTGAAGGTTTGAGGTGCAGGTTTGAGGTGCAGGTTTGACATGCAGGTTTGAGGTGCAGGTTGGACGTCAGGTTTGACGTCAGGTTTAACGTCAGGTTTGAGGTCAGGTTTGAGGTCAGGTTTGAGGTGCAGGTTTGAGGTGCAGGTTTGAGGTGCAGGTTTGAGGTCAGGTTTGATGTCAGGTTTGAGGTGCAGGTTTGAGGTCAGGTTTGAGGTGCAGGTTTGACGTGCAGGTTTGAGGTGCAGGTTTGAGGTCAGGTTTGACGTCAGGATTGACGTGCAGGTTTGAGGTGCAGGTTTGAGGTAAGGTTTGACGTCAGGTTTGAGGTCAGGTTTGAGGTGCAGGTTGGACGTCAGGCTTGACGTCAGGTTTGAAGTCAGGTTTGACGTCAGGTTTGACGTCAGGTTTAACGTCAGGTTTGAGGTCAGGTTTGAGGTCAGGTTTGAGGTCAGGTTTGAGGTGCAGGTTTGAGGTGCAGGTTTGAGGTCAGGTTTGACGTCAGGTTTGAGGTGCAGGTTTGAGGTCAGGTTTCAGGTGCAGGTTTGACGTGCAGGTTTGAGGTGCAGGTTTGAGGTGCAGGTTTGAGGTGCAGGTTTGAGGTGCAGGTTTGAGGTGCAGGTTTGAGGTCAGGTTTGACGTCAGGATTGACGTGCAGGTTTGAGGTGCAGGTTTGAGGTAAGGTTTGATGTCAGGTTTGAGGTCAGGTTTGAGGTGCAGGTTGGACGTCAGGCTTGACGTCAGGTTTGAAGTCAGGTTTGACGTCAGGTTTGACGTCAGGTTTAACGTCAGGTTTGAGGTCAGGTTTGAGGTCAGGTTTGAGGTCAGGTTTGAGGTGCAGGTTTGAGGTGCAGGTTTGAGGTCAGGTTTGATGTCAGGTTTGAGGTCAGGTTTGAGGTGCAGGTTGGACGTCAGGCTTGACGTCAGGTTTGAAGTCAGGTTTGACGTCAGGTTTGACGTCAGGTTTAACGTCAGGTTTGAGGTCAGGTTTGAGGTCAGGTTTGAGGTCAGGTTTGAGGTGCAGGTTTGAGGTGCAGGTTTGAGGTCAGGTTTGACGTCAGGTTTGAGGTGCAGGTTTGAGGTCAGGTTTCAGGTGCAGGTTTGACGTGCAGGTTTGAGGTGCAGGTTTGAGGTGCAGGTTTGAGGTGCAGGTTTGAGGTGCAGGTTTGAGGTGCAGGTTTGAGGTCAGGTTTGACGTCAGGATTGACGTGCAGGTTTGAGGTGCAGGTTTGAGGTAAGGTTTGACGTCAGGTTTGAGGTCAGGTTTGAGGTGCAGGTTGGACGTCAGGCTTGACGTCAGGTTTGAAGTCAGGTTTGACGTCAGGTTTGACGTCAGGTTTAACGTCAGGTTTGAGGTCAGGTTTGAGGTCAGGTTTGAGGTGCAGGTTTGAGGTGCAGGTTTGAGGTGCAGGTTTGAGGTCAGGTTTGACGTCAGGTTTGAGGTGCAGGTTTGAGGTCAGGTTTCAGGTGCAGGTTTGACGTGCAGGTTTGAGGTGCAGGTTTGAGGTGCAGGTTTGAGGTGCAGGTTTGAGGTGCAGGTTTGAGGTCAGGTTTGACGTCAGGTTTGAGGTGCAGGTTTGAGGTGCAGGTTTGCAGGTTGGACGTCAGGTTTGACGTCAGGTTTGAGGTCAGGTTTGATGTCAGGTTTGACGTCAGGTTTGAGGTGCAGGTTTGAGGTCAGGTTTGACGTCAGGTTTGACGTCAGGTTTGAGGTCAGGTTTGAGGTGCAGGTTTGAGGTGCAGTTTTGAGGTCAAGTTTGAGGTGCAGGTTTGAGGTGCAGGTTTGAGGTGCAGGTTTGAGGTCAGGTTTGAGGTGCAGGTTTGACGTCAGGTTTGAGGTGCAGGTTTGAGGTGAGGTTTGACGTCAGGTTTGACGTCAGGTTTGACGTCAGGTTTGAGGTGCAGGTTTGAGGTCAGGTTTGACGTCAGGTTTGAGGCGCAGGTTTGACGTGCAGGTTTGACGTGCAGGTTTGAGGTCAGGTTTGAGGTGCAGGTTTGACGTCAGGTTTGACGTCAGGTTTGAGGTCAGGTTTGACGTCAGGTTTGACGTCAGGTTTGAGGTCAGGTTTGACGTCAGGTTTGAAGTGCAGGTTTGAGGTCAGGTTTGACGTCAGTTTTGACGTGCAGGTTTGAGGTCAGGTTTGAGGTGCAGGTTTGAGGTGCAGGTTTGACGTCAGGTTTGAGGTGCAGGTTTGAGGTGCAGGTTTGAGGTGCAGGTTTGAGGTGCAGGTTCGAGGTGCAGGTTTGAGGTGCAGGTTTGAACACTGAGGTGATTGTAAGGTGCGACAAGGTACAGATTGGACGCTGACTAGACGCTGATTAACTGCTGACTAGACGCTGACTGGATGCCAACTCACCGCAGCAGCAGGGGCACGTAGAACAGGTCAGCCTCCTCGGGATCAGCAGTGCGCCACGCTGACGTCAGCAGCGCGTCCAGAAACACATACCCCTCCCACCGCCCCCTCCCCGCCCCCAGCACGCCCTGCCACGTGTTCAGGTACCCGGGCAGCTCGTACACAAATATTTTTGGCCGGGCAGCGGAGACGAGCGCAGTGGAGGGCGGCGGGATGGCGTCGGTCCAGAGGAAGGGTCTGCGGCGGTGCAGAGTGGTGGCGCCGTGAGCGTCGAGGGAAAGCGCACAGTCAATGCCAAACGTGCCCCTCGCACACTTGCACACCCCCTCCACACACTCGCCGCCCGCCCCTCTCTCCCCACGTTGCTCCCCCTCCCCGTCCCCTGCATATTCTCCACCCTCATCCCCCTCCCCCTCTCCCCCCAAGCTGTGAGCGCCACAGGCCCCGAAGCAGTCAAACGGCAGCCAGCCCGGCTGCTCACAGCCAGCACCTGAGTAGAGTGCTGGGCAGCTGGGGGGGGAAGGTTGTGGTGGAAGGAAGGGAGAGGGGGAGGAAGTTTGAGACATGTCGAAAGGAGAAATGGGGAAGATTGGGGGGAGGCAGCCTGGGTGGTTGCAGCAGGAGCCAGAATAGAGTGCGAGGTGGCTGGCGGGGAAGGCGGTGGCGGTGAAGATAGGGAGAAGAAGGGTGATGGGCGGCGCATGAGCATATGAGAAGAAGGGTGACGGGCGGCGCATGAGCATATGAGAAGAAGGAAACAAACGAGACAATAGACAGATGCACGTGAGTGTGGCACATGATGACTCTTCAGGTCACCACTCACGTGCACGTGAGGCTGCCCCTGTCACACACGCCAACGCCCGAGCAGTTATTCGGGCACTCGTGCGGCGCCCCAAACCCCCCTCCGTCCTCCTCCCTTCCCTCCGCATCCCCCCCGCCCCCTCCGCGCACTGTCTCCCCAGGCCCCACCTCATTCCCCCGCCCATCCAGCACCAGCGCCACCTGCCTCTGTTCATACAGCCTCCCCACGTCCACCCACGGCCCGCGCCTTCCAGGAAAGTCACCCCATGCCTCTTCTTCCTTGACCTTGGGCTCATCGTCCCCGTCCTGTCCCTCCTCCCCCTCCCCTCCCGCCTCCTTTCCTGCCACCCCTACTTGCCCGGCTGTCATGTCTTTTGTGCTGTTGCTGCCCTTGATCCAGCCCATCAGGGCGTCTCTTACCCCTCCACCACGAGCCGCCACAGCAGTCAGAAAGGAAGAGGAATTGCCCGCTCTGCTGCTGTTGACTCCACCAACACCAACACTGGCACCAGCACCACTACCAGCAGCAGCAGCACCGTTAGCAGCAGCAGCAGCAGCAGCAGCAGCAGCAGCAGCAGCGGTATCATTCCCCCCCATGAGCGCCCCACTCTCATCAAAGCACTCTGGTAGATGCTCCAGTCGGTACCGATCGCACTCCCTCACACACGCACACGATGTCGCCACGTGGCACGGCGTCCACACGTCCGGCGCCAGCTGGCAGCTGGGCATGGCCAACACGTGGCAGTGCTTGCCTGTGAAGCCAGGCACGCAGTGACACGTGGCAGTGGCCTCGTTGCACGTGCCCCGTAGAAAGCAGAGGGAGGAGCAGTTGGAGGGAGGAGAGGAGGAGGAGAGAGGGGAGGAAAGGGAGGAGGGGAGGGAGGAGGGGAAGGAGGAATGGAGAGAATATGCCCTGTTACGGGAGAGTGACTGTGAGGATGGCAGCAGTGAGAGGGAATGCAGCTGGCTCGTGCTGCCACCACCTCTTCCCCCCACCCCACTCTCCCTACCCTCCTCTCCCCTCTCTCCCCTGCTCTCCCCGTCCCCCTCCTCCTCTTCCACCACCACTCCCCCAACCGTGTACCATCTCTTTCCCCCAACCCCCCTCCCTTTCCCCAACGCTCCTCCCCCTCGCCCCACCCACCCACCCCCCTGCCTGTAACCCCCTCCTTCCCCACCCCCCGCCATCTTGCTTGCTCGGGAAAACACAAAGCTGCCCTTCCCACCAGATACCACCTGGCCAGGTCCCACCTGCCCCCCTGCCGCTGGCAGCGTCACCATCCCCTGCACAGCCGAAACTTCAGCTGCCCGGACCCGCCGCCCGAGAGCAGCCATGACGGACGAAAACGCATCTGATGAGGCGAGCAGAGGACGCAGCTTCTTCTGCAGATACAGCAGACTGGAAGGCGTGGGGGGGGCGGAGGAGGCTGAGGAGGCAAAGGCGGAAGAAGCGGAGGAAGAGGAGTAGGAGGAGGGGGAGGGCGAGAGGGGGCTGTAGAGCGGCGAGGCCCAGAGCAGGCGCGGCCAGGCGGCCTTCATGGCAGTGCGGCGCCGAGCCACCTCCTCCGGGGTGATGCCTCGGAGGATCTCCGGGAGCTCTGGCAGCTGCTGGGGAGACAGGAAGAGCGCCAGGGACGGCCAGTGGATGGCTCCTGCTGTGTGTGTGCGTGCGCTGGCGGTGGCATGGGTGTCATAGCCGGGGAGGAACTCTGTGCTGGCCAGGGGCTGCTGGCTGTGGGGCTGGACGATCACAGGGATGCACCCGAGGAGCACTGCCCGCACCACTGTGTCACTGTAGCCCGTGGCGGGCATGGGTGCAAAGCAGAACTGCGCCCGCAGCATGGCGTCTGTCACTGCGCCCTCCTCTCTCTCCTCCTCTTCCTCCGCTTCCTCCCCTTCCACCCCTTCCGTCCCTGCCTCCCCTGCCTCCTCCCAGTCCCCACCTTGCCCCACCTGTGCTGCCCCCATGCGCTGTGCGCCCAGGTGCATGATCCGGAACCCCACCTGCTGCTGCCGGTGGGAGAAGAGTTGCAGGAACCGTGAACCTATACTCGATACAGGCTCATTCGATACAAGACTCGAGGCCGACAACGAAGCAGCACGTGGGTCCCTGTGCACCGCGCCCCAGTCGCCTCCAGGCCTCCCCACCCACTCGCCTCCTCCCATCGCTTCCCCACCTCTCATACCCACCCCGGCCCCCGGACTCCACACCCCCTCTGCTTTCCCTGCTTTGCCCCTCCTTCCTCCTGCCCCTGCCCCTGCCACTGCCCCTGCCCCTCCGCTTCCCCTCGCCCCCCGAACAACAAAGAGCAGCAGAGTGTTGCGGTCGGGGGTGCCTTCAAGGGGCTCGCGCACGAAGGGGGAGGCGAGCACCACGGAGGGGGGCAGGAGCGGGGGGATCACCACGTCCTGCCCCGCCATGAAGCAATGCCCGCCTCGCCCCTGCTGCTCCCCCTGCTGCTGCTGCTGCGCCCCTCTCCTCCACCTTGCCCCGCCCATCCTTTCTTCCGACCCTTCCGACCCTCCCACCCCACCCGCGCCACCCCCTCCTCCCCCGTACCCCCAGGGCGTCAGCACCACAGCTCGCTCCAGCCTCGGATGCCTCTGCAGAACCATCCCTTCCCCCTCACCCTCCGCTGCTCCCCCGCCACCCCACCCGCTTGGCCGCATCTCACACGCCCCCCAGTCGCCGTTGAGCAGGAAGACGTGGTCGGCGCCGTTTGTCCTGTTCCAGAAGGGCCAGTGGCGGCTGATGTATGCCACTGCAGCGTCAATGGCGTCCCACCCCGCCATCGCTGTGCCACCATATGCGCCCATCCCCGTGCTTCCCCCCATGCCCCCCATGCTCACGCTCATTTGCCCGCGATTCCTGGTGATTGAGAGAGGAGCGATGGGGGGACAGATGGAGAAAGAATGGAGGGAGGTGAGGACTGGAAGGGGGGAAAGGGGCACGGGTCACAGCCTGCACCTGCAGCTATTGTTCTTCCCCAGATTCGGTCCGGCAAGTCAGGTCAGGGTGTCACAACTGCCACCTGGTTACCACAGCCACACAGGACCTGGTAACCACTGCCCCACCTCACCTGGTTACCACTGCCCCACCTCACCTGGTTACCACTGCCCCACCTCACCTGGTTACCACTGCCCCACCTCACCTAGTTACCACTGCCCCACCTCACCTGGTTACCACTGCCCCACCTCACCTGGCTACCACACTGCCCCACCAACACTCACCTGGTTACCACACTGCCCCACCAACACTCACCTGGTTACCACACTGCCCCACCAACACTCACCTGGTTACCACACTGCCCCACCAACACTCACCTGGTTACCAGCGGCACATAAAAGTAGTCCGCCTGCTCGCCATCTGCTGTGCGCCGGCCATCAGCCAGCAGTCGCTCCAGGAACACCACCCCCTCGGGCCGGTCCAGAGCGCCCGACTGCTCCCACTGCCACGTGTTCAGCTCCGGAGGCAGCTCGTAGACGTACACCCGTGGGCGGAGATTCTTGTCTTGTAGCGCCGCCCGGAAGGGCAAGGACTGGGGCGGCCATCTGAAGGTGGGGTTTGGGAGGATGCTGGGGCGGGAAGGTGGGGAGGGTGGGGTTGGATAAGGGTGGGTGAGAGGGGCGAAGGTGGGTGGGAGGAGGTGGAGGAGGAGGAATGCGAGGGTGACAGCAAGAGACAAATCAAAATGAGTGAGAGGCAGTGCAAGGCAGCTCCTGTCAGCCATACCCTCACCCTCACCTTGAGTTTCCAGTGCTGGGATCCAAAGACAGCGAGCAGTCGATGCCGAAGCTGCCAGGCTGGCACGCGCACGTGCCACCGTCGCACCTGCCGCGCCCACTGCACTCGTTCACGCACTGCACGCCCCCCGCGCGCTCCTCCTCGCACCCCGGGCCCGCGTACCGCCACGCGCAGCTGGCGGAGAAGGGAGGGGGGAGGGGAGGAGCGGGAAGGCGGGAGAGCAGGAGAGCGGGGAGAGGTGAAGAGAGGGGAGCGACAAACGGAGCAGAGTGAAGGGCGCGAATGCTTGATACTTGCGTTCTACTTGAATCAGAGGGCAGAGCGATCATAAGCTTTGAAATGATAGGAAATGGCGGGACATGGGCACGCACTCGCACGTCTTGGACGCGTCACGGCACAGCCCGCGACCAGAGCACCCCAGGGGGCATTCCCGCGGGTCCGTGTATCGCTTCCGCAACTGCCACGTGTACCGCGCCCACATCTGCTTCTGCGCTCCGCCCGACTCCCGCCAGCGCGATGCCTGTTCTCTCCCCCCTAAGCCGGCTGCCCCCACGCCAGCCGCACTTCCCCAGTCATTCCGAGCGCCCCCTGACGGCATGTCCCTTGCGCCCGCCCCTCTCCATCGCGCATTGCGCCCTCCGTCCCATCTCCGCGAGCTCTTGCGCAACGCGGGGAGATCGTTGCTGTGCAATCTGCTTGGCCCGCGTGGACCGGTGGATGCCCCCCCAGCCACTACCGCGGATGCAACTGCGCCGTTCCCCGAGCCAGTCTGCGCTCCCCCCTCCTCTATTCCCAGGGTCCCCCATTCTGCCTCATCCCCCTTTTCCGTTGCGCCCACTGTCGTGACCTCCGCGCGGAAGATGTCCGCCAGCGAGCGTGGCGGAATGGCGGAGGCGTTGGGGGAGGAGTTGAAACAAACCGCGCCGGGGCCGATGAGGTGAAACGCGCGGCACTCGCGCGCGCACGCACAGGTGGAGGGGAACGCGCACGGCGTGCGGAAGCCCGGCGCAAGCTCACAGGAAGGGAAGGCATCGGCCTCGCACGCGTCGCCCGTGAACCCCGCAGGGCAGTCGCAGCGACCGAGCTCCTCGTTGCACGTGCCGCGGCGCGAGCAGCGCTTCGAGCAGCGCGATCTGAATTGGGGACTCCATCGGCTGGTAGCGCGCGAGGAGAAAAAACCTTCTTCATCAGGGCCGTCCGTAAGGGCTAATCTTGTCAGATCGATGACTGCAAAAACAGCGAGGAGAAAAGCGACGGCGAGGATGGCAAGGCGGGAGAAACGGCGTAGGCGGGTAGGGGCGGTGCGGGCCCACTTAGAAGTTTTTGCGGAGACTGGTGACGGCGGAGGGCTAACCTTCTTATTGCGAAGCAAATGGTTACTATCTTCTGACTGCCGGGACCATCTAAGGCGGAACAACCGCGACGTGAAGCTAAATACCCCGCGTCGCCATTCTGAGCCGCGCGGACCTGCTGTGCTAGTCAACGTGAGTCGCGTGGGAGCGCAGACTACGTGGTAATTTGAGTCCATCGTCGGGTTACCTCTTTCTGAAGTGCATGAGGGCAGTGCTCGAGAATCTCAAGGATGGCTCTTGCTAGGGAATCCGCGGTTGCTGTGTGAAAAGCCAAGAGGAGGAGAGTTTGGAGGTTGAAAGGGAGGGAAGAAGAGAACCGAGAAATCTGTAACTGTATTGGGTGGCGCGAATTGACATAGGGAAGGGACTGTCGAGGAGGGTTGATGTGGCGGGAACTGTGTCAGAGATTTGAAGCCGATTCGACATAGAGTAGACTGCATGGGACATGTGGACTGTGTACCCAGCGTATGCTTCTAGCTTCAAACTCTGCATTTGTTATACTTCAAAACATTTGCAAGCAAAAAATAGGATTGTATTTATAGTGGAATTCGCTTGATAGGTTTAGGATTTAAGGTTTCTCTATTCGAGCAGAAAAATCGCTATCTTAACTGAAAGGGATTTAAGTTCCTACTGCATGATACCTCATGAGGGGTGAAATCTACCTCGAGGGGCAAACCCATAGAGGTGGGAGAGAGGCACAAGGAATGTTAGTGCTACTGAAGCATGTTATGCAAATTGGCGTTTCGGTATCCAGGGTGTACACGATTCACAAACGGGGATCAACTCACCCTGACCCGCTGCTGACAATTCCTCTTCCCGCCACACCTTGCCTCGAGATTGTCAGTGTAAAAGAAACTTGTATCAGCTGAATTTCCAGATCGCCATTTAGAGACTTCCATGGCAACTTGCTAAGACTAGATGTCGGGAACCGCAGAAATTAGTTACTTTTCACGAATTCCTGTGATCGACCACCTGGCTTGAAGGGCATATCGTGTGTACTGAACTCGTGTAGCTGAATCTGTCCCGATGGTGGTCTGCAAATGTCGTAAGGTGTGCCGCATGCGACTGCTCAATCAAATGTTTCAATCTTGTTGTGCGTAATCAGATCATCACAGAAGTCCTTCACCCGTGTCGTTGACTGTTTCGCTGCTTCAAAGAGTCCCATACCGAAATGATTTAATTTCCGTGGCAGGCCACCAAGCTATACTGCTTCGTGCACAAGACGCCGGTGTGCTTCGACTGCATATGCGCTCCCGATCACCAGCACTGCGTGGTACGTCCTGTCGACACCTGTCGCTTGTTGTCGTGCTTCCGGAGGTCCGTTGCTCTCTTGTGTGTCACCTGCAGCCGTTCGCTTGGACCATCGGGGAAGAGGTTCCTGGATCCTCGTGGCCATGACGATTGGAGTGGAAAACTATAGCATACCACCGTCCTTTTGTTGAATGTAGAACGTTTCTCGAAGCAACAAAGCATACGGATCTCGTATCCGTGTTTCCCTCCCTCCCTCCTCCCTCCCTCTCTCCCGTCCCGTCCCCGCGACGGTTGGACCCCAGGTATGGCAGTACTCGGACTGGGTGAACGACGGCGACTACGACTGGCCGCCGCACTGCGCCGTGTGCAGCGAGTCCCTCGAGGACTCCCACAAGCCCACCATCCGCCTCTCCTGCCTCCGTACGCGCGCTCTACCCCCACCCTACCTGCCTCACCTTCCCATCCTACCTCTTTGCTCTTCTCTAGATGCCGAGCCGACCCGCCTGCCTTTGCTCCCCGCCTTACTTTGCGCCTCGCCTGCATCGCTGTCTGGTATGACATTCACCGTGTCGTGTGCCTTGGTCTCGTGGGTGCAGACGTGCCGCATGCGGAGTGTGTGAAGAGGCACGTGGAGTCCTTCCCGCCCAACACCGCGCCAGCGGGCTTCACATGCGCCTCCCCTGGTTGTGGCCTTGAGGTGCGCCCCTTGGTGCAGCATGGGCCCGCACCCATGCCTTCTGCTCTGCTGTAGTGGCATATGCGTGCTGATCAGCAGAGACGCTTCATTGTGTTGGTAAGGTTCAGGGACACTCACCGTGCCTGGTTCTCTTGTCCTGGTGTGTGCGTGTCTGTGCGTTTGTGTGGATGTGTGTGTGGTGGGTGCTTCTGCGTATGTGGATGTGTGCATGTGTGCGTATGTGCATGTGTGCATGTGTGCATGTGTGCATGTGTGCGTGGAGGTGTGCATGTGTGCATGTGTGTGTGCGTGTCGGTGCATGTGTTTATCCGTGCATGCGAGCAGATATGGCCAGCCAGGTCGCACAAGGACTCTGCCTCTGCTCTCTACACGCACCTCAGAGCACTCCTGGCTCAGGTGGGTTTGTTGGAACAGCTCCTGGCTCAGGTGGGTTTGTAGAAATAGCCCCTGACTCAGGTGGGTCAGTAAATATTCCAATCAGCCATAACCCTCGTTTCCCCCTCCAACCAGCCATAACCCTCGTTTCCCCCTCCAACCAGCCATAACCCTCGTTTCCCCCTCCAACCAGCCATAACCCTCGTTTCCCCCTCCAACCAGCCATAACCCTCGTTTCCCCCTCCAACCAGCCATAACCCTCGTTTCCCCCTCCAACCAGCCATAACCCTCGTTTCCCCCTCCAACCAGCCATAACCCTCGTTTCCCCCTCCAACCAGCCATAACCCTCGTTTCCCCCTCCAACCAGCCATAACCCTCGTTTCCCCCTCCAACCAGCCATAACCCTCGTTTCCCCCTCCAACCAGCCATAACCCTCGTTTCCCCCTCCAACCAGCCATAACCCTCGTTTCCCCCTCCAACCAGCCATAACCCTCGTTTCCCCCTCCAACCAGCCATAACCCTCGTTTCCCCCTCCAACCAGCCATAATCCTCGTTTCCCCCTCCAACCAGCCATAACCCTCTTTCCCCGCTCCCGCACCAATCCCGCACAGACATCTGTTGCCGACGTCATCCTGAGCGCGCCAGTCACCTCTGACCCAGCAGCAGCCACAGCACTATCAGACAAACCCGCGCCGCCCGCGTTCGCCTCCGGCCCTCTCGCAGCGGTGGGGCGGGCGGCAGACTCCGCGAGTGCAGGGGCGGAGGGGGAGGCCCGGGGGGAAGCAGGTGGGGCAGTGGAGGAGAGGAACGGCGGGGAGGGGGAGGGCAGCGGGGGGGGGTCGTCAGGAGTAGCAGCAGCGGCTGTGGCGGCTGCAGCAGCAGCAGCGGCAGCTGCAGCTTCAGCTGGGGCCAAGCGTCAAGTGAGTGGCTGGAGGTGGGATTTGCTGTGCGTGTGCCAGTGGTTGGATGCGGTTTGCAGGGGTGCACCAGTGATACTACTCCCTGCCCCCCTCATTTTTTTCCCCCCTTCCAAGTGAAGGTGATTACCGCTCACTCTTCCCCCTCAACCCCCTCTCTGTCCTGCCGCTCACTCTTCACCCGCCAGCCACAGCAGCAGGGCGGGGTGAACATTGCGCGCAGCCGGACGGGCGGGTCGGATCGCACGGCGGTGGACATCACAGAGGAGATCGAGACGGCTTACCGCACCGATGAGGAGGCGGGCGACCGCAAGTACGCCAGACGAGGTGAGAGGGAGGAGTGGGGCGAGGTACTGTGGTGGGGGAAGAGGAGAGTGTGTGCATGCATATGAGGGACGGTGCACATGTATAGATGAGGTGGGCGAGAGAAAGTGGGCCATGCGACGTGATAGATATGGCGATTAAGAGACGCAGAGTTGGTGCTTGCCTGCAGGTGTTCCTCGCCTTGCTCTACCTTCCTCGACATGCCCCTCCCACCCGCAGGTGCTGCAGGTGGTTGGTTGTCTTGCAACCACAGGTCTCTCCTCTTAGCTCCAGCTTCTAGGGCTTTACCCCTCCCACCCCCCCATCTCAGGCCCGGCCCATCTGCGGCTGCTGCAGGTGCTGGGCTCGTGGTGGCCGCCTGATCTGTGTTTACGGTGGCGTCTCTCCTCTCATCCCCCGCTGCCAACCCCCAGGGTGTCATTTCTATTCCCCACGCCCTTTCCTTCCTCAGGTCCGGCGCATCTGCAGTTCCTGAGGTTGCTGGGGTCGTGGTGGTCACCAGCGCTGCACGCGCTGCCAGTGACGCTCACAGCCACGCACTCGCACCGCAGGGACAAGGACGAGCATGCACCCGTGGGGGCGCACGAGGACGGCAGGCGGAGAGCGGGGCAGCGGCGCAGCGGCGGTGTGGACCCGCGGAAGCTGCTGCTCATTGTGGCCATTGTGTAAGCAGCTTGCATGCCCTCCCATGACTTGCCCTGCCATGGCGATTTGTGAGTCGACTCAAGTATCATTGGGGCAGAGGCGCAGGTGGGGGTGTGGACCCGCGGAAGCTGCTGCTCCTTTTTGGGCATTCTGTAAGCATCTCGCATGCCCTGCCATGCCACGCTGTGCTGTGCCATGTGTGCCATGCCATGCCGTGCCATGCCCTTCAATGCCATACCATGCCATGCCATGCCTTGCTGCTGTGGCTGTGGTGTGATGAGGAGTGCGCGGTTCTCTGTGCCATGTTGGGTGCCCACTGCCCACTCATTGTCTTTACACGCACCACTGCTTACATCCTTCCTCCTCTTTCCTCCCTCCTTCCACCTCTCCGCCTCCTCCGTCCTCCACCTGCATTCATGGTGCGTTTGGCTGCACATGCAACCCTCTCACACCTTCCCCGGTGTTGATCACATGTTGCACTCCTTGCATGTGCAGGTCATGCATGGCAACAATGCTGCTGCTATACTATCGCCTTGCTCAGGGAGCCATGTCCGACGGCGCATCTACACTTCCATAGTCGTTAGCACGTGTGCTACATGTATCAACACTACACTCAGCGATATGCATAGAGTCGCGCCCTGGCGGCTTGTACAAGATTCATGCAGATGTGGAAGGTTGCTCTCAATAGTATGCCTACATGTAGCATGATTCTATAGTATTGTACCGGTATGGATGGATGGATTAATTTGAGGACAAACATGAGCCTCAGCACCTTATTTCTAGAATATTGTACCGTAGCGCGTTGCGCGCCTGTACCCCGTCTTACAATAAGATAAAGCTTTTTTTTTGTCGGTGTTTAACAGACTAAGTACCTATTCGTCCACAGGAATGTCAAGTTGCAACCGCAGTTGCTTCCCTATGACCTGCAAGGCACATAACCAGTGCACATAAGCACCAGGATGGTAACAGATGAATGGGGAGGAGAGAGAGAATGGAAGAAGATGAGTGGGTTGGTCACGGGACATAAGAGAGACAGGCAGTTGTGTGGCCAAGACCAGGCATGCAGCCAGGCAGACATTGATGGTATGGCATGGCATGGCATGGCATGGCACAGGGCTTGGTGGTAGATGGAACGGTATGGTATGGTATGGCGGGGTACAGGGCATGGCAGGTGACCTTGTAGACGTCAGTGAAGGAGAGCAGTGAGTCGCTGCTGAACCCCGCCTGCTGCATCGCCTGCACCACCACCTCCTGTGCGGTCATGCGCGGTGATGGGTGGTGATTGGGGGGGTGATGGCGGGTGATGGGTAATAAAGGGTGAGCAGAAGCGGCATATTTCTCAGTACTGTGTTATGTGTTTTGTGTGGTGCGTGACTTGTGGTGTGTGGTGTGTGTTGCGTCCCCCATCTGCGATTCTAAGCCCCACCTATCCCATAACACAACGTCTACACCTCTCGTTGCTAGTCAGAAAGGAACCCACTGACAGGTCCCTAATCATGGCGAGCAGGTCCCGTTTGCAAGCACCCTGTGTTGATGACCTGTGCGATTCCCCTGCAAAGCAACTCCCACTCGAAGCCCCGCCTCTCCCACAACCCACCTCTCGTTGCTCGTCAGAGAGAAAGCCCCCTGACAGGTCCCGCAGCATGGCGAGCAGGTCCCCCTTGGATATCTTGCCGTCGCCATCCACATCGTACACGGCAAACACCACTGGGGGGAGGGGAGAGGGGGAAGGGAAGGTGCGAGAAGGGGAAGTGTTGCCGTGTGGATGAGGACGTGCCCCTTGGATATCTTGCCGTCGCCATCCACATCGTACACGGCGAACGTCACTGGGAAGGGGGGTGTGGGGGAGGGAGAGGGGGGAAAAGGGGCGAAGGGGCAACATGCGGTGTGGTGGGTGAGGCGGCACAGTACCATCCATGTTGTACACCTGGGCGAACATGGCGACCACTGGGGGGAGGAGCGGTGGGGAATGGAGACATGCCGGCATGCCTTGGCACAGGTGGAGTAAGAAGACCTGGTGCCATGCCATGGTAAAGAAGGTCGAAGATCGGCTTCGCAAGGAGTTCGCGGCGAAGCTGGACAAAGAGCTATCTGCGAAGCTTCAGAAGATTGCGTTGGAGAAGAAGGTCTCTCCGTCGGCCACCGCCGCTGACTCTAAGCCCCAGAACAACAAGGCGAAGAAGAAGCGGGGGAAAAAGAAGAAATCTGACGCTCCTACCGACGGCAAGGGGAAAGGCCAAGCAGCACCGAAGCAGGCCTGGGTTCCAAAAAACGGAGGCGGCGGCCCCGCAAACGGGCCGCCAAAGAAGAAGTAACGGCGCGGGATCTCGCGCTTCTTTGGTTCGGCCGTTTGACTTCACGACAAGCCATGTCGCGGGTCTGAAACAACGGAGTGCATAACCTGAGTGATAAGGTTTTAACGACCGATGAGCGACGAGCACTCGGGATGGGATTGAAGTTCGTGCCAACGCCTACCAGGAGCCCTTCCATCGAAGCAGACCTCGATCAACTGCATCGACGGATTTCTCTTCATTTTTTCTTCAAGGATAAAGGGGATTCATCTGAGATGTCACGCTTCCGTGTGCGCAACCCAGATTGGAAACCCGATCGGGATGTTGTCCCGGAGTCGGTTTTCAGGGAGGCCCACAACGACCTCTCTTATCTTCTGAAAGCGACGACGCCACGGCGGGGTTTCAATATCTCGTCAGGAATTCGCAAGGCGTTGCGCTCCCTCGCCGCCGACCGCAGCATCGTCATCAAACCTGCAGACAAGAACGTTGGCGTCACTATCCTTGATCGGCAGCACTACATCGACCTTTGTATGGAACATCTCGGAGATGCGGAAGTGTACCAGCCGATTGAACGCAACCCGACGCCACGGGTTCTGCAGCAGCTGCGGGAGTTGAAGGTGACGTGGGGACCGGCTTTTCCAGACAGTCTCTGGAAATATTTCTTTAAGGAACCACCCGGGGGATGGCGGCCAGCTGCGTTCTACGTCTTGCCTAAGCTTCACAAGAAAGTACCCGTGGGGCGACCGATCGCTGCCTCACATTCATGGGCCACGACTAATGTGAGCAAGTGGCTTGACGCTGAACTTCGCCCGCTGGTCTTGAATCGTCCTACGTACCTCCGGGATTCTCTCTCTCTGCTGACAACGCTCGAACGCACCACGTTTCCGACGACGGTACTTCTAGCGACGTATGATGTAGCCGCTCTCTACCCCAGCATTTCGATCGAGCGCGGTCTTGATGCGGTCAGCAGTTTTCTGATGAGGGAGAAACCGCAACTCACCCCACCTCTCATGGCCCTTCTGGGTTGGATCATGAGGAACTCTTTTGTCGAGTTCGGCGGCCGGATCTTTCACCAACTACGAGGCACCGCCATGGGTACACCTGTAGCAGTCTGCTTCGCGATCCTGTTCATGAGCCGCCTGGATGAGTTACTGAAGGGGAAGTGGACCGGAACGTTACCTCTTTACCATGTGCGCTACATCGATGATGGTCTAATCGTATGGCCGGGGACGCGGGCAGATTTGGAAGCCTACCTGCGCACCTTCAATGAGCTTGATCCAAACATTCGGATCACATGGTCTGTTTCGGACTGCTCCATCGATTTTCTGGACGTGGTTCTCTTCAAGGGACCGCGGTTTAAGGAGCAGGGTACTTTGGATTTCGGCACGTTTCAGAAGCCGATGAATAAGTATCTCTATCTTCCCTTTGCTTCCTTCCACCCACGGCACTGCAAGGAATCCTTCATTCGCGCAGAATTGAAACGGTACCTGCTCCGCTCTACATCACCTGCGATTTTCCTCGCAACGAAGAAGGCTTTCTTCGGCCGGCTTCGTGACCGTGGTTACCCTCCTGCTTTTCTGCACCCAATCTTCCAAGGCGTCACCTTCGCTCACCGTTCGTCACTCCTCGCCACTACCATCGCTAACCAGGCGCTCCGGCAACAGATTTCTCTCCCATCCCGTGGACCCCTAGTTCTGAAGACGCAGTACACTTCGGTGTCTGCTCGTCTCGGGCTAGGGGTCCTTTTGAGTCGACTCAAAAATCGACTCACTACACGCGGATTATATGTGGAGAGGATTTTTGTTGCATGGCAAATTGGTTGTAACCTTAACAGGTTACTGGTACGCGCGCGACTTCCACAGTTGCTGCCTGGCGAGGATGCGAATTCGAACTTCAACGACGACGCTCCAAGGATTGAGGACGTGGCCACCTGAGAAATTTTCAAGGGTGACATGTACTGGTCCCCGTATTTCGGGCTGACCTGGTGTAGATAACCTAGAGATCAGTTTTTCTGAGGCTTCGTTTCTTCTTGAAGCGTAGCTTAGCTCTGTTTCTTTCATTAGCACTGATGAAGGCCTGCTAGGGTAGCCCCTTAACGGCCGAAACATGTTTGTTTTACTCTACTGCTGAAGTTCTTGAGCTCGGATTGTTGAGATCTAAGTTTTACAGAAGGGTTTTTACTGTCTATCTTTTGCTTTAAGCCTGAATAAGTTTGCTGCTCGCTGAGAACATGTCCCAAGACCAGTTGGCACTTACGCTTGACTCAGACGACGCCGAACTTAACGAGGGCAGTTCTGCTATTGTGATCCACGAGGCAGGTGTTCCCAAGACTTACGCGGGGTATCGCACGCACAAGCGACAACGCCTTCGCGAACTTGAAGGAGCAAAACATACTGCACCAACTCGCGGACCGACATCGCACGACGAGCAAACATTTTCTCCTCCCGCCATGGAGATGGATCCCGCTTCGAACGCTGCTCCTGCGGTAGCACCTGCTGTTGCTTCCACGAGCGCTAACCCGGCTGTTCCTGAGCAGTTCAACATTCCTGAGCGCTTTAAAGGCTGGACTGCGGTGGCGGTCAAGGGTTTTCGGGCGGATTTCAAATCACTCTTGAAGGCGAAGTCCAAGCTTCAGAAGATGAAGACGCTTGATGAACAGGGTGTGCTTCTTCACAGTATTCGCACCAAAGCAGTTGAGTTCCAGACGAAATACCCTTCTGTTCGGGAAAAGTCTGCAGCTTCGGTTGCTGCTGTTCATCTGGAGAATCAAAAGCGTATCCAGAAGGACTTCATCGCTTCGAAGGAGATGGAGGTCGAGGAGATTTTGGCGGCTTCTAACCTGCACGTGACGACTCTGGCGACAAAGCTTGAGGACTACCTGAAAAGTCTCTCGGAGAACCCTGACCTGGCGGTATCTGATGCTACCAGGGAGAAGTACAGGAAGATCAAGGGGGCCTGCATCGAGAAGGCGCAGTCCGACATAGCCATCGCCAGGGATGAGATCATCATCCAGGAGTTGGAACGGCAGAAAAAACGTGAAGCTGAAGATTTGAAGAAAGCTGCCGCGGCTGAGGAGATCGACAGAATGGAGTTGGATCCGACGGTCGACGCAATCGTTCAGAAGCACGTAAAGAAGGTCGAAGATCGGCTTCGCAAGGAGTTCGCGGCGAAGCTGGACAAAGAGCTATCCCATGGGGGGAGGAGTGGTGGGGAATGGAGACATGCCGGCATGCCTTGACACCACGTATCCCATCCCATCCGTTCTCACCACCCTCCCTCCGACTCCCATCC
This sequence comes from Closterium sp. Naga37s-1, assembly GCA_947471745.1. NCBI lineage: Eukaryota > Viridiplantae > Streptophyta > Zygnematophyceae > Desmidiales > Closteriaceae > Closterium > Closterium sp. Naga37s-1. The sequence goes on along the minus strand of CANJKZ010000022.1, from coordinate 745,194 downwards.
CACCACCCTCTATCCCACGCGCCGCCATCCCATCACCACCACGTGTACAACGAGTGCGGTCCTCAGAGGTGGCGCGAGAGCTGAGGGCAGCCAGCCACTTGATTGACACCATGTACCATCATCCCACCCCACCATCATCCCACCCCACCATCATCCCACCCCACCATCATCCCATCCCACCATCATCCCATCCCACCATCATCCCATCCCACCATCATCCCACCCCACCATCATCCCAGCCCACCATCATCCCATCCCACCATCATCCCATCCCACCATCATCCCACCCCACCATCATCCCATCCCACCATCATCCCATCCCACCATCATCCCATCCCACCATCATCCCACCCCACCATCATCCCACCCCACCATCATCCCACCCCACCATCATCCCATCCCACCATCATCCCATCCCACCATCATCCCATCCCACCATCATCCCACCCCACCATCATCCCATCCCACCATCATCCCATCCCACCATCATCCCATCCCACCATCATCCCACCCCACCATCATCCCATCCCACCATCATCCCATCCCACCATCATCCCACCCCACCATCATCCCATCCCATCCCATCCCATCCCATCCCATCCCATCCCATCCCATCCCATCCCATCCCATCCCATCCCACCCCATCCCATCCCATCCCATCCCATCCCATCCCATCCCATCCCATCCCATCCCATCCCATCCCATCCCATCCCATCCCATCCCATCCCACCCCATCACCAGCCTCACAGCGGGTGCGGTCCTCAGCAGTGGCGCGGGAGCTGAAGGCAGCGAGCCACTTGACAAAGTCTTTGAAGTTCACTCCCTCTAGCATGCCCAGTAGCCGCTGGGCAAGTGAAGGAGCAGGGGGGGAAAGGGTGCGGAGGGAGGAGGGTGAGATAACTTCTGAGTTGATTCAAACGCCTGCCAAGTCCTTGAAGCTCACGCGCTCTAGAATGCCCAACAGCCGCTGGGGTATTGGGGGAATGGGAAGGCGAGGGGGGTGGAAGCAGGGGTGGGGGCGAGAGTTCCGCATCAAAGCAGGAGCCAACTCACTGAGTCCTTGAAGGTCACTCCCTCCCATTCGCCCAGCAGCCGTTGGGGAGATGGGCGAGAGGGGGAGGGAAACAGCGGGGAGAGGGGAAAGGGGGAGGACGGAAAAAACGGGGGAGAAACGAGGGGGAAGGGGGCAAGAAGTGAAGGTTCAGCGCGCAACACACTTGACTGGGGTTGATCGGCGTTTGACTCACATGCGCGAGCGGGTTGATGGCGAATTCGGGGATGGAGAGGAACTCGTCCCCGCTCACGTACCCCTTGCCGTTGCGGTCCAGTGTACAGAATCGCCGGTACAGGGCGGCGATCTCCTCCTGTGAGACTGGGGGGGGGCATGCGGGGGGGGAGTGGGGGGAGAGGGGCGGGGATGGGGGAGGGGATGGGGGAGGGGATGGGGGAGGGGATGGGGGAGGGGGAATGGTCGAGTGCGCAGAACCGCCGGCACAGCGCCGCTATGTCCTCCTGCGAGACTGGGGGGAGCGGGGGAAGCGTGCGGGAAGAGGGAGGGGAGTGGGGGAGGGAGGATGGGGAGTTGTTGGGGAAGGGGGATGGTGCCGTGTGGGAGACGCCGGAGACGCGGAAGACGCAGTGGAGGAAACGCGGAATTGCTTACTCACATCGCCCGCTGCACTCACGCAACTCGCTAAACTCACATCGCCCGCTGCACTCACGCAACTCGCTATACTCACATCGCCCGCTGCAATCATGCAACTCGTTATACTCACATCGCCCGCCCACGTGCTGCTGCACGTCCTCGATGTCATACTGCGTCAGCAGCGAGTGCTCGTTCCCCATCAACGCTCGGTGCGCTGCCCTCTGCGTCGCGCCCCCTCTGTGACCTCCCTGTCTCTCGCCCTCGTCCCCGCTATCAACGGATTCGCTAAGGCGTTACAAAACACGGACGCGAAACGCAGGGATTATCAATTCTGTCGAATTGCTACGGGACTGCGACGTATTCAAGGCAACATCGGGGTTTGTTTTCACAAGAAGCAATAGCTAAAGGTCACTAAGGGAATAGTCACTCTGGACATTTCTTATCCAGCCCCGAGTGGGAAATGGAGTTAACATCTCCGAATCAGAGTTCCCGAAGTTCGGATGAGCTTCGCTAGTGCCCATTCCTCGATAACCGTTCATCGCATGGAAGATATGGCAATCATATACCACTTTATTCGAGCTGATAACTTTTCCACATCGTAGTAGAACTGGATGTCTGAATTGTGTGGCTCTAAAGAAGGTCGAACTAAAACGGGTTCGAGTCCCACCAGCTGTGCGTCTTGTCGTGTTCTTCGAGAAATTCACACGGCATGAGCCCAACGTCTGCCTCCCAAATAGCACCGACACTCCCCACAGAACCATGTCGTGTAGCACACGATTTCGGTTTTCCCTTGTCGCGTCATCAGCGCCTCGTCCGAATACCACCTCAGTTCAGCCCTGCGCCTCGGCTTCCTCCCGCAAAGGGGGACACCAGGCCCATGTGACTCTGGTCTTCAATTCGATTCGACGACGCCCCCCAACCACCCTGGGATTCGCGGAACAATTGCGCGTGCGGCCAGAGGGGGGGTTGGGTTCTGGTGCAGAGTGGATCCAGCTGTCTCGTGTGACGAACTGACACCGCAAGATGCGGCAAGAGCTAAGGAGAGCCCTACGATCTCCTCACCCCTAATAAGCCATCCGCCCTTTCATTCCGCTGCCTCACTCGCGCCCTTCTTCCCCCCCACTTCCCTCCTGCTTCCCTTCCACCGCCACCCACCCACCACCTACAGATCTCTCTCAACCACGATGGCATTGATGCAACCAGCTCATCTTCCACACAATTCTTTCTCGCCGCGTAGTGTACTAGCTGTTGACGGGCAACACAGAGGAGCTGCCTACAGATTTGTCGACCAGACCGTACGTCAAGCCATTGACAATGCTGCAGGCACTCCGTAGAACCTACAGCTGTCGAGACGCCTCAAAAGCAGTCCATAGTAAGTGTGGTCGCTGTTTCATCTAGGTGTAAACGCCGCCATCTTTTCACTTCTTGCCGCTTTCCAGTCCGCCATTTTGTGAATCGTGAAGCAGTCCAGAATAGACCCTATCAGCCTAAGAACGCCATTCTGTGAATTGGCAGCAAGAACGAAATACCGTAGCTCGAGAGCAGCATGACCGTTCTTAGGCTGATAGGGTCCGTAAGCGGCACTTAAGGCCACCGCGTGAAGCTTCCTCTAATAAACGATTTCCTATACGCGGTGTGCTGGGTACTGTGTTGAGTGAGTGCGCTCTGCAGCATTCCGTCTTGCTTCGCCCAACGCCCTTCCGCGGCAGAGAAGGCGCGGACGGATGGACCTCGAGAATGACGGCGCCGCGGGCACCGCCGCCGTGTGGGCGACCGTCTCCCCGCCGCAAATCCCTCTCGTCGACGGATTTAGCTTTCACCAAGCGCCGCCTCCGTGCGCAGCGGCAGGGTCCGCGGAAAATAACGAATGGGGCGGCGGGTTCATGGGAGAATGGGCGGACGGAAAGTGCAGCGAGGAGCAGTGGAGGTTGGAGAACAAGGGTGATAGTTGGGGCGCTATGCGGGAGGAGGGAATGGTCGTGGAAGGCGCTGCGGAGGCTCCGCCAACTCCGCTGATCCAAGCCATTGCGCGCAAGAACATATCCGCTTCCGCCGAAGTCTCCCCCAACAATGGCGCCTCCGCTGCCACACGCTTAACGAACGGGTGGGATCCGCTGCATCTGAACCTGCAGCCTCGGGAGAATGTTCAGGAGAATCTTCAGGAGAAGCTACAGTGGCAAGTCGGCCAAGGCAACGACGGCTCCTGCCTCACTACTTCCCCCTCCGCCGCCACATCCGCCGGTGGCGGCTGCGCTAGCCGCCGAAGCCTCGGGGGAGTAACCCCATCCGCAGCAACCAGCGCTTACGCCGCTGGCGTATCTTTTGGGCCCGCTATCGTTGCGCCCGCTATCCCCCTTCTGACTCTTCCGCCATCCGCTTCCTTCACGGGCCCGCCGCCTAGCGCTGCTGCCTCGCACGGCACGGGCAATCAAACCACGGAATGTGGCGGCCACGTGTCAGCAGCGTGGTTCACTCCCACTGCCACGTCAGCCACCAACGTGTCCCCCGCATCGCTGATGTCAGCACTGGGGTCGCTCCAGGGCAAGATCGCCGCGCTGCAGCTGCTGATTCCGCTGGTGGCGCAGAGCGGCCCCGCCGCCGCCGTGCGCGAGCAGCAGGAGGCGGCGGCGGTGGGCGTGGCGGCGGTGATTCAGCAGGTGGCGCTCGCCGCCGTGGGGCTGCTGCCGCCGCGCCTGCAGGCGCAGCTTCTGCTGCCCGACATCGCGGGGGTGGTGCGCGCGGAACAGATGTGCGCGGAACAGGCGGAGCGGCAGGCTGGGCAGGAGCAATCGGCGTTGCAGTGCGCGGAGAACGAGCAGCGGTCGGCGGAGAATCAGCTGGAAGAGGCGCAGCGGGAGCGGGGCCAGCAGGAGGCAATGATGATGGCTCTGGCGCAAGCGCTACAGCTGCAGGAGCAGCAGCAGCAGCAACACGAGCCGCAAGAGCAGAAGCACTACCCTGTCGCTCCCTCTCCCCCTCCTCCGCCTCCTTGCGAAGTGTCGCTTCCCACATTCGCACCCGGCGCCTCTCCCCCTTCAGCCGCGCCTCCGCCTGCTCCGCTTGCGCCTGCTGACCCTCTTGCGGTTCCTGCTGCCGCCCCTCTCCTTCCCCATTTCCCCCCTCCCCTCGCTTCCCCAGCACCCGCTTCCCCTGACTCTGCTGCAGCATCCGGGGCCGGCGCCAGCACGGAGGGGGACGACTCTGAGGCGGTCAAGGAGGGAGAGCAGAACAGAGCGGGAGGAAGCAAGAGAGGGAGGGATCTCGATTGTGAAGTGGAGGCAGCAATGGGGGAGGGGCCGCTGAAGCAAGCAAAGCTGGAGGAGAGCCAGGCAGCTGATGCCTTTGGAAAAGAAGCAGCTCCGGCCGTTGTGTTTGAGACAGCATCCCGGTCAGCATCTGGCACAGCATCAGAGGCAGCGCCAGGAGCAGCATCAGGCGGAGAGTCCATGGAAGGGGGATATGAAGGCCCCAAGGCAGCAGCAGGGTCGGCAGACACCACTGCCACTGCCACTGCAAGCGACACCGCCACTGTCACAGCCACTGCGAGCGACAGCGACGAGGAGGCGGCAGCAGCAAGCAGTGGTGGCGGGGCGGGGGAGTGGATGATAGTGGAGCTACGGGTGGCGGAGCTGACCAACGACCAGATGCACTTCTGTGACGCCTGCGGCAAGGGCTTTAAGCGCGAGGCCAACCTGCGCATGCACATCAAGGCACACGGCCGCATGGCCCCCACACACCCAGCAGCGTCTCCTCCTCCCCTCTCCTCCTCCCTGTCCCCCTCCGTGGATCCAGCGCAATGCCGCTTCAGCTGCCCTGTGGCGGGGTGCAAGCGCCACCGGGAGCACGCGGCCTTCCAGCCGCTCAAGACGGTGCTGTGTGTGCGCAACCACTACCGCCGCTCGCACTGCCCCAAGCTGCTTGCATGCTCGCGGTGCGGCGGCGCCAAGCGGTTTGCAGTGCTGGCGGATCTGCGCACGCATGAGAAGCACTGCGGCCTCACCAGCTGGACCTGCTCCTGCGGGTCTCGATTCAGGTGGGTTGCCGTGTGAAAGTAAATTGTTACGTCTCAAGACAGATATGCTTTCATCTGCGCACGCATGAGAAGCACTGCAGTCTCTAACAGCTGGACCTGCTCCTGCGGCTCTCGATTCAGGTGAGCGCTTTGAAGCCTCCTCACTGGGCAGATGCTCGTAGATTCACGCCTTCGTGTCATGGACTGCTGCCATCTGTTTGCTCCAACTGTTCGCTCATCACTCGGTTGTGTCCTCTGGCTTTCTAACCTCACTCCCCCTCCCCTTGCATGATCCTGTCTTCCTTTCTTTCCCTCGCCTTCCCCTGTGGCTGCCCTTGGACTTCCCCACCTCCCCCATGCAGCCGCAAGGACAAGCTGATGGCCCATCTGGTCACCTTCATCGGCCACTCCGCAGTCTCGCCGGGGAACAACCGCGCGTGACTGACTTGCCGCCTTGCCACGTCACACGCCACATGAGATGTGGCAGCGAGCGCTACGGTGGCAGTGCATGCCTGGTGGCGTTGCAAGCAAGATGTCTGCTTGCGCTCACAAAGACAGGAAAGGGTGTGCCAGTTGTGCCCAAGCACACCATGTGCTTCGATGTTTCTTTGCTTTTCTATTTCTTGCTTTTAGGTTTGTCTTTGTTTGGTGCAGGCAGGCTGTGCGTGGACCTTCCATCCTCCGCCTCTTCGCTTGTTTCCAGCAAACTGGCCCACTTTCGAGCCTCTTTGCTGGTAACAAGGCTACAGAATACACCTCTGTGGACGGAATTTGGAGGAGGATTGCAGGTCCTCGACACCAGCTGCTACGTAATCTTGCTTATGTATTGTATCATATTATTGCTTAATTTGACGTTTTTTTGTGTCATATTTAGTGTTGGGCTGAGAAAAGCCCTTAGGATCTTTGCAGGACTAAACTCTAAGTAGAACAGTGTAATAGCGGAAGCTTTTTAATGAAGTACTTTGAACCACCTTGCGCTAGTATGTGAGGGCAAAGTAGATTGAATAAAACAAAGGGATACAAGCTTTTATAAGAGTACAAGAGAATATGAAGGGTTATAACTAATAACTGTTTTTGCTGTTGCTGTTGCGGTTCGATACAGTGACGACTCGGGCAACTGCTCAATAACGAGTGTAAGGATTTAAAAATCCTTACTGAGGCGCTCGATAGCGAGGACATCCCGAGGGTCACGCGACGAACCTGCCTTGCCTATTTCGTCGCACCGAACCACTCCCGAGTCGGCCTCCGCTCCAATCGCAAGCATCACCGAGCCATCCCATCCCGAACCCCCCGCCTAGCTAGCATTTCCCCTATTTAGGCCTCGCTACTTCATTGTTTCTTGATTCGGTGATTCTGTAATTTCCATTCTCGTCATTCGATATTCTGCGCACTCTGCAAGTTCATTCATAACACCTGGTATCAGAGCTACTTTCCTAGCTCACCCCGCTTTTTAGAGTGTAATACCCCTCGGGGGGGGGGGCGAGGAAGGATGTCTTGGGGTCCAGGAGTTGCGTAGGCCGACCAGGAGAACGAGTCAGTTGCTCCTCGCGGCTATGTTTTCTACGGGCACTCCTTCGGCACCGCCAGATCCTTGCCTCGAACGGTCGTGATCGACCGTGACCTCCCTCCCCCCGGGCAACGGACAGCTGTAGCTGTCGCGACATTAAAACGTGAGTTACTATTCCGCTGCGGTTTTAACGACGATTTCGGAATTTTGTGAGGCAGCTGGCGTCAGCGGACCTGCGTCGGCACCCGCACGAAATTTTCGGAAGTCGTCAGCGTGTGTGGCAGTTGACGCCGTCGGACCTGAGTCAACAGTTGCGCGACAACTTCGGAGTCGTCCCATGCGGCAAGTGACAACGGTGGCTCGTCGTCAGTTTGCGCGCGTGACTCACGGAGTGTGGCTCGGCAGCTAAAGACAAGGGACGTGCGTCTCTGTGGCGATAATTTCGGAGCTACTGTGGAGAAAAAGTCGGCTGGGGAACTCGCTAGGCGCAAATGGAGTTTTGCGTCCGAAAATATCGGTGGACGAGGAGAGACGGCACGCGAATTGCCCGAATTATGCGGGGTCAACTGTCGTCCCGCCCGTTTGATAGTGCAGCGGCTTTTACTGCATGGCGGGCGCGTCATCGAATATTTCGGCAGAAGTGCTCGTGGACAGACGGGACTTCAGACTCGCGACACTTACGGGCTGCAACGAAAAGCGGAGTGGCCAAATCGCACTTAGCAGAAGTGGGACGCAGGCAAAAGGGGGAAATCGAGGCAGGTACACCTCGGAAACAACTCGTGCGACACTGCGTGCCTGGTGTTGTTGCAAGCTGGCCGGCAGTATCGAGAACAGTTTCCCCTGACCAAGGACGTTGTTTTCGGGGACAGCTGCTGACAACCCACGGTTAAACGGTGTCAAAGGTACCGCCCGACAATTTCGGAGGGGTCGGTACAGGCTGCCGGGACACACGGGAAGAAACGGTCCAACGGCTAAGCGAGGGTTGAAGAACGTCGTGGAGCAGATTAAAAGCCGGTGGAACCGATCTGCGGCCCTACTTCGCCCGAACCTCACCATCCCCACCAAGTCCTGGTTCTGACTCATGCAGTCAACCTACTTGGCCGAATAACGGGGGTGAACACGTGCCTACCCTGTGCTGGTTAAAAGCATCTGGTTTGGTGCTCGTTCGACAGCTGTACAGAAAAGACAAAAAAAGTGGAGTTCGCGGCACTGTTTTACTCCGAAAAAAGCGGGCTGGGTGAACGGCACGCGAAAAAATCGGGGAGCCGCAAGGACAACATGGTGCAGTTTACAGGTTTCTCCTGACCCGGGCGTCTACACGAATTGACGGCGCAGCGGCGAAGCTGAGACCGGGAAGCTATGGAATTGTTGTGGCGTGATAGGCACGGCGGGCTGCAAAACGGTTGGGCGATAGTTTCCTTTTAACTAAGGTTCCCCGACTCCGATAGTTTTTGCCTCTCCAACGTGGCCAAGTTCGCGCGGGCAACAACGACGATACCCCATCCGACAAAAGCGGACGCTGGGTGAACGGCGGGAAGCAGAATTGTCGGGGGGTGAATTCGAAAAATTTGACCACGGAGGGAAAGTTGTGGGTGATCCAGCAGATCACTTGAGTGATAGGTTGAGCCCGTGCACCAATCTACCGCGAATTTCGGAGTCTATTCGGTAGACACCCGAAAGGGTTTGACGCGTTACATGGAGGCGCGGCGAGCGGAACATTGCCAATGATACCTGGGATTCGCTAAGTGGCTTCGACGGGTACGAAGATGGGTGAACATTGGAGTACCATGGTTAAAAGGAGGAAACGTCGGGACTACACGGCGGAGAATAACTTCGGGACTGCTGCCTCAACCACGATTTTCGGGTTATTGTCCTACGAAAACGACAAAAAAAGGAGTTGAAGCTGAGGGTGTTTCCTCGCTTCTTGGAGTGCGGTTGAGCCGTTGGGGGACTTCGCCTGAAGGGTCACTTTTCAGTCGCCTGGCAAGAAACACAGCGGCGGGGATACCTAGAACCCACTGGTGTTTAAATGTACACCTCGGGAAATTCTTCAGTGTAAGCGTGGGAACAGCCTAAGTTTCGGGATTTTACCTGCCGACGACGAGCGATGGGTTAAACATCTGCAAAGCGCCAGTGGGAGTTTGCGAGGTTTTCAGTTAAACTTCATCGGCGGGAGCAGTCTCGACGACGGGGTCAACGGCGTTGATGCCACTAGGTTCCGTGCGATTCGGTCTCGGAATACCCAGGTCTAGTCCCCAGTTCCAGATTATGCCCCCAGATGGGTTCTGAACTGAAGGAAACAGCTGGTGACCGGGTGGGCGGCTATAGTAAGACCGAAGATTTCGGAGGAGAACTGCAACTGCAACTGCGGATTTTACGAGGTTGTTTTCGAGCGACAATTTCGGAGTTCGACGAAGGACTTACCGGTTTTACGGCGAAAAGCGCCGACAATTTCGAGGGATTCCTACGGCGTTTGGTTAAACGCGTGCGACATTTACGTGGGGCAACAGCGCGAGAACTACACGGACTTCAAGGGGTACGAACGACTTACGACGAACTGAAGAAGGCGGCAGCAACAGTGACGGGGGAGACAGCTGTATATTTTCACCCCTGCCCACGAACTCTCGACGGATTTACGACAAAATTCTCGGAGATTCCATCCCAACTCTTCTGCCAACAACTCGCCTTCGACCCACCCACGACAACTGCATTAATATTCGACCACGTCAGGTGCTGCCAGCTGCAACTGCTGATACACCTAACCACCGCTATTTTCAAGGGGAAACCCAACCCACTAATATCGCGTTTCAAAGTTACCCTGCACGTTTTCGACTATTTCAGTTCGACACCTAGAGACTGGGGCTATGAATGACGCCTAATGCTCGAAGTTTAAACTCATTATGCGAATCTGAATCCATAGTGCCAATTCTACAGTACTCTATTCGGGGATCTGGAACAGACTCTCGCTAAAATTTAATGATGCCCCACACAACCCTCGGTCAAAGATTTAGAAAGGGTGCATACCCCACTTGTGCAAGTGGGGTTGAAAATAGACCGAAAGAAAATAGCGGTGGTTATGTGTACTGCATGATTCTGGCACGTGAAGACAAAACAGGTTCAGTTCGAGCAACGCATATTTTCCGTCGCGGTTTCTGGTCTACTTTCGATGGTTCGCCCTTGAAGACTTTTGGGCACGTCACACCTGGTTTCGTCATCGACTTTTCCACACCGACGACATTTTCGCCTGGCATTCTACGCTTAACGCCCTTCGACGTGGGACTTAACACCTGGTCATTTTGTTGTTTTCATCTCGGCGCAGCTGCGGGAAATTTTCTGGAGTGTTTTCTTGGAAGGGGGGAGAAAGTGCTTCGCACTGTTCTTTCCTTGGCGTTTTTCTCGGTCCTTTCCAACCTTGTCAGGTTGCGTCAGCACAACGGACGACCGCGATCACACCGACCAGATCAACGGTTTCTGCTACATCGCGTTTGAATTTCGCGTCAGCAGTTTCCCTCCCTTCTCGCGTCAGTCGTCGACCGTCGGATCTGCATCTGCTCAATCAACGGCCCACATTCCAACCTTCACTTCATTTTGGGCCAGTTCATCCTCGTCCGTCAGATCGAAATCGGACTTCATCAACGGCCTACATTCCAACTTTTCAACAAAAATTGTCAAAGTCATTTTCAGCCGTCGGATTCATCTGAAAGGGAGATCTACGGCATTCTCGCTACTGGGGGACTCGTTTCAGTACAGGGCTGCCTTATTTAGAAGGTGGGAGAGTGTAAGGATTTACAAATCCTTACTGAGGCGCTCGATAGCGAGGCCATCCCGAGGGTCACGCGACGAACCTGCCTTGCCTATTTCGTCGCACCGAACCACTCCCGAGTCGGCCTCCGCTCCAATCGCAAGCATCACCGAGCCATCCCATGCCGAACCCCCCGCCTAGCTAGCATTTCCCCTATTTAGGCCTCGCTACTTCATTGTTTCTTGATTCAGTGATTCTGTAATTTCCATTCTCGTTATTCGATATTCTGCGCACTCTGCAAGTTCATTCATAACAACGAGTCAGTTGTTTGTCCTTGCTGTCGCGCTGTATTTGTCAGGTCAAAGGTCGCTGACCTTTTGACTTTCGCGTAACCTCCAGCAGTTGCTCAACCTCCGAGGGTTGACTCGCCGATGCTTCGATATGTTCTGCTTCGCTTATGACTTAGTGTTTCGACACGACAGAGGCGCTTAAGTCAATTGTTTCCAACACTCCCCTTCGCTTCTGGAGTCTCGCTGCTCGTGACGTGGCTCTGTCCAGTCAGCAGCATGCAGTATTCGATCTTCTGCTTTCCGAGCTTCTTGGTCAAGTAATCAGCTGCCATCTCGGACGTGGGACAGTAAGACAGCTCAAGTCTCCCCTTCTCGATCTCGTCCTTTACGAAGAAATATCGCAGGGCGATATGCTTTGTCCTGTTCGCGAATCCGTTTTTGTTGGCTATGCGAATTGCCGACTGATTGTCGCAGAACAAGGAGAAGCTGGGTAACTGAGCCAGCTTCGCCTCCTCCAGAAGTTCGCGAAGGTACAGTCCTTCCTTGGTGGCTGAGCAGAGTGCGATATATTCAGCTTCAGCTGAGGAGAGAGCAATTAACTCCTGCTTGCTCGACTGCCAGGAGATATGTCCGATTGGCTCGAGGCGATAGATGTAACCGGTGCGTGAGCGTCTGTTGTCGGAGTCGCCGGCGTGATCGGCGTCGACGTAGCTGATTAGATTAGGTGTCGTAGTCCCGTTCTTGTGGTAGGTTAGGCCGACGGTTGAGGTGCTGACGAGGTAGTGGAGAGCGCGGTCGAGTTCCGCCATGTGTTCTGCTTCAGGTTTCTTGAGGTAGGTCGCGAGCTGACTTGCGGAGTACGATAGGTCCGGACGGCAGGTGACAGCTGCGAAGAGAAGGCATCCCAGTTTTCTCTGGTAGTTGCGTATGCCGGCGGGCTTTAGTGGAGCGGATCCTTCCTTGTTATTTCCTGCCGTGTAGCGGTATGGCGTGGAGATGGTGGTCGGCGTGAGTGCGAAGAGTTTGGCGATGGTGTCGGCGTATTTTGCGGCGCTGAGGTAGATTGCGTTCTCTTCTTCCTGAATGTTGAGGCCGATATATTGCGTGACGGTGGACGAGACTGTGAGCGTGAGATCCTTCTGTAGCTCCCCTTCGAACCAGGTAGTGACGCCGTCGGTCGACCCGATATAGAGCAGATCGTCTACGTAGACGATTAGTAGGATGTAGTCGGTGCCTTTTGTAAGCCGGTACATGCCCTGGTCGTGAGGTAGCTGGCGGAATCCTATGCGGATAAGTCTTGCGTGCAGGTACTGTTGCCACAGCCTCGGAGCTTGTTTGATGCCGTAGAGCGACTTCAGCAGCTGACAGACTTGGTTAGGCTCTCCGTTGGAGCCATGTGGTAGTTCGACGAAGATTTCTGCGTCGACAGGTGCGTAGAGAAATGCGTTGGCGACATCAATTTGCCGCAATTTCTTCTTCTTCATGGCGGCGATCGCGAGGAGAATTCGCAGCGAGGTGTGTCAGCTGACCGGCGCAAATGTTTCGGTGAAGTCGCGTCCGTGTTCTTGGTCGAGGCCGCGTACGACCCAGCGCACTTTAAACTTGTCGATGATGCCGTCTGCCTTTGTCTTCACACGGAAGACCCATTTCCCGGTGAGTACTGTCTTGTTTCGTGCCACGCCGATGGGAACAACCTTCCAGGTGTTCCGTTCTTCCAGTGCTTTCAGCTCCTTGTCCATGGCTTCGCGCCATTTTTCCCTATGCTCCCCCCCCAGAGCCTGCTGAACCGTGGCAGGCTCCTTAGGAATGGCTGTGCCGTGAACCGCGGTGACGAGGCCGAGTATCTGGAGTCCACTCTGTGTGTAGCGGGGAAGTGTCGTATCCTCGGGATAAGCTGCTTCGTCACCTTCTTCTGGATCAGGTAAGAAGTTGGGTCCTATGCGTTCGGCTTCGTTGGTGTTGACTCGGGCGGGTGTAACGTAACCGTTGTCGGCGAAGTCGTAGAAGACTTCGGCGTTGATGCTTTCGCGAGGGTTGTCATCGTCCATTGGAACATCCACCGAGCAGTAGGGAAGTGGTCCGGCTTCTTCCGAAGCTCCGTCCATGGTCTGCTCGTCCAGGTCAGCTTCATCTTCTGCCGAAGCGAAGGCTCGGTCCCCACGAAATCCACCTGTGACATCTCGTGAAGTCTCCAAGTTGTGCAGGTACGTTGAAAGGGTGAGTCGCTCGTAGAAAATGACATCACGTGCTGCTACTGTTTCCTTTGAGTGGACGTCGAATATTTCCCATCGTTGTAATTCTTTTCGATGCCCAAGTGTAGTCCCCTCTGTGCGCGTTGGGAGAATCGGCCAGCGCGTGCAGCTGGGGGTCGGTACTGTACCATGCAGCCGAAATTGCGCAACATTTTTGTGCTGCCCAGTTTTCCTGTCCACAGCAGATGCGGTGATGCGTTGTTAGGGAGCGATGATGACGAGAGCAAGTTGTGCGGCATTACGGCGTGGTCCATTGCCTCGGGCCACTGGTGGTTGAGTAGCCGCATGCCACGTAGCAGCTTGCGCATGGTGTTCTGAAGGGTCCTGTTCATTCTTTCTGCTACACCCTGCTGTTGATGGGCGTAGGGAAGGGAGATGAGTCGCTTGATTCCTCTCTCTGCCAAGTACTGCTTGAACCTCTGTGAGGTGTATTCTCCTCCCCCGTCAGACTGAAAGCTCTTCAGCTTAACTCCCGATTCCCGTTTTGCTACTGGGAGCCAGGCTACGAAGGCTTCGAAGGCCATGTCGCGGCTTGGAAGGTTGAGATGCCAGACATAACGAGTGGCGGCATCGATGAACGTGATGGTGTAGTTGTATGCTCCTTGACCGGGTTCGCGATTGTAAAGTATGTCGCTGTAGACCTTCTCCAGCGGTGCGTACGCTGGTGCGCTTGGATTGTGATGGGAAACGAAGGGCTGATGCGGTAAGTCAGCTTCTGGGCAGGTGAAGCAAGTTCCTCTCATTCGTCGAAGTTCTCTGCCGTCGGGTAAGAGGAGTGAGTCTTTGTCAAGAACGCCTGCTCGTATCGTGTTGTTTAACGTCGTGTTGCTTGGGTGTCCCATTCGTTTATGCTAGAGATCTTCGTCGGCGCGATGTCCGGGTGAGCGACGGTACAAGTCGGAGTTAGAGTAGAAGCCTGCGGTGTGGTTTGCGCTTCGATGGACTTCTCGTGGGGTTGGATTCAACTGTTGCGAAGGAGTCGATGGTGTGTTGTCGACGAAGACCGGTGCCGTTGAAGGACCCGCTATTGGTGCCGATGTTGTCTCTGCTGCTGCTGATGTTGTCTCTGCTGCTGCCGATGTTGTCTCTGCTGCTGCCGATGTTGTCCCTGCTGCTGCCGATGTTGTCTCTGCTGCTGCCGGTGTTGTCCCTGCTGCTGCCGATGTTGTCTCTGCTGCTGCCGGTGTTGTCCCTTCTGCTGCCGATGTTGTCCCTGCTGCTGCCGATGTTGTCTCTGCTGCTGCCGGGTGTTGGATCGTTGCTAATGCTCTTGTTCGTTCTGCCTCAGGAATAGTATGTGAATACCAGAAGCCTTCGGGACTGAAGTCAGGATCAAGATCCGGTGGGTGCGTCCAGGAGGTGAAGGTGGCGATCCCGTCGCTGTCAGCGGTGCCAAGATCTGGGACGAAGTCGAGGACGAAGACGTTATTTTTCAGGACCGCCTTCCCGATGTAGAGACCGCCCTTCCCGTGGTATAACTTGAACTCCTGTGTTGTGCTGTTTGATTCGAGGTGGATGCCTTTCGCCATCAGTTGACTGACGCTCAGTAAGTTGTAGCCGAGTCCCTCCGCAATCAGCACTTGTGACATTTGCAGTATTACGTTTGTCTCTCGTGACTGAAGTTGCACCACTCCTTGTCGTCGTGTGCGCAGGTTCTGGTTGTTGGCGACGGTGATGACGACTTCGCGTTGAAGTTGGTGTTCGCGTTGAACGAAGCGCCCTGAAGAGCACATGTGCTGTCCGCAGCAACTGTCCAAGAACCACGTATCTTTCCCGGACGGCTCGCTTTGAGCGATGGCTGCATATGTTGGATTTGGTTGAAGTGACTCGCGGCGAGGGGTGCTGTTGTCGAGTTGTTCTTCCAGTGAGTAGTGTGGTGGTGACTCGGTGATGCAGGAGTCAGTCAGTCTTGCCATGCAACTGACAATGTTTCTTGCTCCTTGTGCAGATTGTGCTGACGACGTCGTTGAAGACTGCAGTTGATTCATGGGGTGTGCTTGCGTGGACGCCACTTGACTGCTCTAGGGACGAAGTTGACGTTGCGGCGTTGACTGCTGTCGATTCGGGCAGTGTGTGCGAGGGTGTCCTGAAGTCTTGCAGAGATGACAGAACGGAGGTACGGGTTTAGGTTGATGCCGATTGTTGTTGTTGTTGTAGCGCCGTTGAGTGTGAAACGCAAACTCGGGTACTGACGTCTTCTTCTTGTGCCGTTCTTCTTGCAGATCCATGTCTTGCTGTTCAGCGTGAATTTCAGCGTAGAGTGCTGCTTCGGAGATCTTCCCGTGAGCTCGGAGTATGGCGTGGGTGGAGCGCCAATGATGACTGTGACGAAGGCGTCTTCCGATATCGATCCTCCGCATCGAAGGAGTTTGTCGCGCAATTCGCGGCAGCGACTGATATACGCCATCCCCTTTTCACTGTCAGAACATATATAGCTTATGCTGTTGTGTAGGCTATAGTGGGGTATCCCATAGGGGGTACAACCCAATTAGGGTTTTCTACATGTACTCACCTCATTCATAGTTCATTCATCCTCGTTCTTCATTCTTCTCATGGTATCGAGCAGGTTCCCTCGTGGGAACTGTTCCTAGGGCCCACCGTTTTTTTTTTCCTGCCCGGAGCGCACTCTGCCCCTACCCGAGTCGCGCTCCCCTCTCTCTTGGCCCCTAGTGGCCCCTTTAGCCGCCCGTCACGGCCCTTAGACGCCCGCGCGCCGCCCGTCCCGGCCCCTTAGACGCCCGCGCGCCGCCCGTCCCGGCCCCTAGACGCCCGTGCGCCACCCGGCCCGGCCCCTAGACGCCCGAGCGCCGCCCGTCCCGGCCCCTAGACGCCCGCGCGCCGCCCGTCCCGGCCCCTAGACGCCCGCGCGCCGCCCGTCCCGGCCCCTCGACGCCCGCGCGCCGCCCGTCCCGGCCCCTCGACGCCCGCGCGCCGCCCGTCCCGGCCCCTCGCCGCCCGTGAGCCGCCCGTCCCGGCCCCTAGACGCCCGCGCGCCGCCCGTCCCGGCCCCTAGACGCCCGCGCGCCGCCCGTCCCGGCCCCTCGACGCCCACGCGCCGCCCGTCCCGGCCCCTAGACGCCCGCGCGCCACCCGGCCCGACCCCTAGACGCCCGCGCGCCGCCCGTCCCGGCCCCTCGACGCCCGCGCGCCGCCCGTCCCGGCCCCTCGACGCCCGCGCGCCGCCCGTCCCGGCCCCACGCCGCCCGTGAGCCGCCCGTCCCGGCCGCGCACCGCAGTCCCGGCCCCACGCCGCCCGTGCGCCGCCCGTCCCAGCCGCGCGCCGCCGTCTCGGTCCCCACGCCGCCTGTGCCGCTGAGGAGCTGAGCCGCCCGAGCCGCCCGAGCCGCCCGCACCGCCCGAGCAGCCCGAGCCGTGCTGCCCCTCAGCAACACAACCGAGCCGCCCGACAGCAGAGCAGCCGAGCCGCCCAGCAGCCGAGCCGCTCAACAGCCGAGCCGCCCAGCAGCCGAGCCGCCCAGCAGCCGTGCCGCCCAGCAGCAGAGCCGCCGAGCCGCCGAGCCGCCCGGCAGCCGAGCCGCCGAGCCGCCGCGCCGCCCTCCTTCCGGGCCGCCCGACCTGTCCAGTCTGGTGAGCACAGCGCCCTTTCACTGCACTGCCCTCACCCTACTGTTTGCGCTGCCAGTCGTCTAGGGTCATGGCTACCCCTAGTGTTCTAGTCTTTGACGCTGAGGGTCGGGCCATTGACTTTGAGGTCTGGGTGGATGACCTGCAGCTGTTCTTACAGTGCGATAGGGCAGATGGTCTCTCTCTCTTTGACCTCACCTCTGGCGCCTCCACTGCCCCTGCTGCTGACGCCGACGCCACTGTTCGCTCCCAGTGGGCCACGCGCGACGCTGCTGCACGTCTTGCAGTGCGTCGCCACCTCCCTACCTCCGAGCGTGCACACTTTAGTCAGTACAAGAGTGCTCAGACCTTGTACGACGCTGTAGTTGCGCGCTACTCCTCCCCTGCCACTGCTGCACTGAGCCGTCTCATGCTACCGTACCTCTTTCCTGACCTTGCTGCCTTTCCCACAGTCGCTGACCTCATTACGCACCTCCGCACTAGTGACACTCGCTACCGCGCTGCACTCCCTGCTGACTTCTGCGCCAAGAACCCCCCCCCCATGTACATCACTCTTTACTACATAGTCACTCGCCTTCCTGACTCCCTTCGCGTAGTCAGGGACCACTTTCTCTCTGTCTGTCCCACCACTCTCACTGTTGACCTCCTCGAGAAGTCCCTCCTAGCGGCCGAGAAGAGCATAGTCGCTGTAGGGGCCTCTCGTGGTGACCCGCGCACCCCCATCTTTGAGGGGTGTTCCCCCTCCCCCCTTCTGCCCTCTGTTGCCTCTGCTGCTGCGGCCGACCTCCTTGGCCTTGAGTCGGTCGGTGTGGCGTCTGCCCCTAGTGGGAGACGCCGCTCTGGCAAGGGCAAGGGGGGCAAGGGCGCTGGAGGAGCGAGCGGGGGCGGTGGAGGTGGAGGTGGCGGCAGTGGGGGGAGTGGGGGTGGCGGTGGGAGTGGAGGTGGGGGTGGAGGAGTCGGTGGCGGCAGTGGAGGCGGAGGTGTCGGCGGCGGTGGCAGTGGGAGCGGGGGTGGCGGAGGTGGCGGCGGCGGAGGCGGAGGTGGAGGCGGCGGCAGTAGCGGAGGCGGCGGAGGCGGAGGAGGCGGCGGGGGTGGAGGTGGTGCTGGTCGCGGGTCTTCGCAGAGGAGTGGCTCCGGTGGTGGCTCGCGCCAGCAGCAGCAGCGTGGTCGTGACACCTTGTCCCCTCAGCAGCTTCGTGAGTGGTACACTGCGCGTCAGCGAGGTGGGGGTTTTGGTCCGTGCTCCTACGTTTTGCGCACCGGCGACCGTGCGGGTGAGCAGTGTGGGGGTCCCCACCCCACTCAGCGCTGCTTTGGCCGCCTGACGGACGCGTGGCGTCACCAGTTCCCGGAGGCCTCAGAGATCCCTCGTTGGGGTGACCTGTCCAGGGCGGGTGTTGCCATCTATGATCTTGACTTTGATGCTATTCTCTCTGCCATGTATGCTGTGTCTATTAGTGATGAGGGTGACTGTTACCGGTGTTTCCCGCCCGATCCGGGTATTGAGACTGCTGCTCTAGGTCCTGGTGAGGCTGCTGCCCTAGGTGCTTGCGACGCTGCTGCCCTAGGTGCTCGTGTGTCTGCGTCCTCAGGTACTGGTGAGTCTGCGCTCTCAGGTACTACGTCGGCTTCGGCCTCCCTCACCTTCACCCTTGACTCTGGGGCGTCTCGCTCCTTCTTTAGGGACCGCACCACACTCACACCGCTGAGTCGACCGGTTGCAGTGTCTCTGGCTGACCCCTCTGGGGGTCCTGTCCTGTCTCGCTTCTCCACAGTCCTCCCGTGTCCGGCGGCTCCCTCTGGCACCCTGTCTGGTCTCTACCTCCCCTCGTTCTCTACGAACCTGGTGAGTGGTGCTGACCTCCAGGATGCGGGTGTACACCAGTTCACTCCTGCGCGTCAGCGGGTGACGCACTGTACAGAGGCTCGCACAGGCCGACACCTGGCTACGTTTACCCGTCAGCCGGGGTCGAGCCTGTACACACTGAACACTGCGTCTCCTCCCGTTACTGAGTCTGGTAGAGTCGCTTCGTCGGGTCAGGTGTTTGCTGCTGCGTCCAGGTCTGGTCCTGAGTCTGCCCCCTGTTCTTGTCGTCTCCTGTCTCACGAGACTCTTCTCTGGCACCACCGTCTTGGTCACCCCTCTCTGCTTCGGCTCAGAGGCATGGCCTCCCGTCTTCTAGTGTCTGGTCTCCCCCGGTCCCTCCCTCCCCTTCCTCAGGGCCCTGGCCCTACCTGTGTCCCCTGTGTCGAGGGGCGCCAGCGTGCTGCCCCTCACTCCTCCCAGTTTCCTCCGACAGAGGCCCCGTTGCAGACGCTCCACATGGACGTGTGGGGCCCAGCCCGCGTCCGTGGGCAGGGTCACGAGCGCTACTTCCTGCTCGTTGTTGACGACTACTCGCGTTACACCGCAGTCTTCCCCTTGCGCGGCAAGGGTGATGTCACTGAGGTGCTGATCGACTGGATCCGCGCAGCTCGTCTCCAGCTCAGGCAGAGCTTTGGCTCCGACTTTCCTGTTCTGCGTCTGCACTCGGACAGAGGCGGAGAGTTCTCCTCTGGCCTTCTGCGAGCCTACTGTCGTGCACGAGGCATCCGTCAGACCTTCACGCTCCCGGACTCTCCGCAGCAAAATGGGATTGCTGAGCGCCGCATTGGCATGGTCATGGACGTCGCTCGTACGTCTATGATGCATGCGGCTGCCCCCCATTTTCTGTGGCCGTTTGCGGTGAGGTACGCGGCACGTCAGATCAACCTTCACCCCAGGGTCTCCAGGCCGGAGACCTCCCCAGCCTTGCTGTGGACCGGGAAGGTGGGCGATGCGTCGGCGTTCCGGGTCTGGGGATCTCGGGCGTTTGTCCGCGACTTGTCTGCGGACAAACTGTCCCCTCGTGCTGCTCCTTGCGTCTTCCTGGGGTTCCCCCCAGACGCGCCTGGGTGGCAGTTCTACCACCCCACCTCTCGCCGTGTTCTGTCCTCTCAGGACGTCACGTTCGACGAGTCGGTACCCTACTACCGCCTCTTCCCCTACCGCACTCCGTCCCCCCCCCCGCCCCCGCTCTTCCTTGTACCAGGTCCCCCCCCGGTAGACCCCCTCCCCCCTCAGGGTCCTGCCCCTTCAGGTGTGTCCCAGGTAGACGCAGTCAAGCCTGTAGAGGTCACTGGTGACTCTGGTACTGAGCCTGGGGGTGCTGAGCCTGGGGGTGCTGAGTCTGGGGGTGCTGAGTCTGGGGGTGCTGAGCCTGGGGGTGCTGAGCCTGGGGGTGCTGAGCCTGGGGGTGCTGAGCCTGGGGGTGCTGAGTGTGGGGGTGCTACGCCTGGGGGTGCTTTGCCTGGGGGTGCTGGACCTGGGAGTGCTGCGCCTGGAGGTCCTCCGCCTCGAGTTTCTACGCGTGCTTTGTCTCGCCGGGAGCCACTCTCTCCACAGGAGCTGCGCGAGTGGTTTGCCCGGCGCTGGAGCCGTGCTGCTGGTGCTGGAGGTTCGTCGGCTACTGAGGGTGCTGCTGTTGCGGGTCCCGGCGGTGCTCGTACTGGGAGTACTGGAGCTGCTGGGCCTGCGGGTTCGACTGGAGCTGGTGCTGCTGAGGGTGTTGGCGCTGAGACTACCACTGGCGGTCCTGCTGGGGGTGCTCCTGGTGTTGCTCGGGGTTCTGGAGCTACTGGAGGTGCTGCTGGAGCGGGTGCTCCTGCTGGGGGTACTGGTGCTGTCCCTGCTGTTTCTGGCGTAGCTACGCGGCCTCGACCGTACTTCGTTCCACTCCTGCAGCAGGTTCTTGGTCTTCCGCCCTCTCCTGGTCCTCCTCCTCTCTTGGAGGGTCTACAGCCTGTCCCGTCACGGTCACTGCTACAGCCTACCTCCCCTTTGCCTGCTCCTTCTCCCTACACTGGTCCTACTGGAGGTCTTACTGAGCGTCGTGAGCCTGCGTCTCGCCCTGCGTCGCCTGTCCGTGCTGCTCGCGCTAGTGGTCGTGGTTCGCGTCAGCGTCCTCCTCCTGTCCCTGGCACGCACAGGATGTCTCTGCGTCCGTCTACTGCTCCTCTGCGTGCCCCTTTGCCTTCTCCTCCTGAGTCCTCTCTTCCTGCTCTTCCCGACCCGGAGTCGGACTCTCTTCGTGCTGCCAGTCCTACTGTCACGCGTCTCCTTGCTACTGTCGTCACTGACCCTTCCTTCGAGTCTACTGCTGCGTCTGCCCTAGTTACTGAGCTCGTCGACTTTGCTGCTCGCTGTCGCCTAGACTACGCTGCTAGTCTTGTCGCTGAGTCTGGGTCTGCCTGTCCTCCGTCAGTCGGGGGTGAGTGTGCCCTTGGCACGGACGTCCTTGAGGACAGGCAGGAGGAGTTCCAGTGTCTGACAGCTGCTTCACCTCATCTCGTGTCCGTACTGCTTACCCCTGAGGGAGACCCGGATGCACTTGACATCCCGACTCCGCGCTCTTACGCGGAGGCGATAGAGGGTCCCTACTCCTCTCAGTGGCAGGCAGCTATGGATGCAGAGATGGCTTCCTGGAAGTCCACAGGCACCTACGTTGACGCTGTCCCCCCTCTTGGGGCAAACATCGTCAGTGGCATGTGGATCTTCAGGGTGAAGCGGCCGCCGGGTTCTCCGCCTGTCTTCAAGGCACGTTACGTGGCTCGTGGCTTCAGTCAGCGACAGGGAGTTGACTACTTTCAGACCTTCTCCCCCACCCCGAAGATGACCACTCTTCGGGTGCTGCTACACGTTGCTGCTCACCGTGACTACGAGCTGCACTCTCTCGACTTCAGCACTGCTTTCTTGCAGGGCAGCCTGCACGAGGAGATCTGGCTGCGCCGCCCACTTGGCTTCACTGGGTCTTTCCCTCCTGGTACCCAGTGGAGTCTCCGGCGTCCAGTCTACGGTCTCCGCCAGGCGCCACGTGAGTGGCACGACACACTGAGGACTACGCTTGCGGCTCTTGGGTTTGCTCCTTCTACTGCCGACCCGTCGCTGTTTCTACGCACCGACACCTCTCTCCCGCCGTTCTACATCCTCGTGTACGTCGACGACTTGGTCTTTGCCACAGCTGACACTGCTGGACTCGCCCACGTGAAGTCCGAGCTGCAGAAGAGACACACGTGCACAGACCTGGGTGAACTGCGCAGCTACCTTGGCTTGCAGATCAACCGGGACAGAGCACGCCGCACCATTACCCTGACTCAGTCACACATGGTGCAGCAGGTCCTTCAGCGCTTCGGCTTCACGTACTCCTCGCCTCAGGCCACTCCTCTGCCTACTCGCCACTCACTCTCAGCTCTGCCTTCGGATGAGTCCGTAGAGTCGAGTGGCCCGTATCCAGAGCTTGTTGGCTGCCTCATGTACCTGATGACCTGCACACGACCTGACCTTGCATACCCTCTTAGCATTCTTGCACGCTATGTTGCTCCTGGGAGACACCGACCAGAGCACATGGCTGCAGCGAAGAGGGTGTTGCGATACTTGTGCAGTACGTCGGGCATGGGACTAGTGCTTGGAGGGCGGAGTCCAGTGGTCCTCACTGGGCACGCGGACGCTTCTTGGGCTGACGACCAGGCTACGCAGCGGTCGTCGCAGGGTTACACCTTCAGTCTTGGTTCCGGCTCTGTCTCGTGGCGAGCTACTCGCTCGTCCTCTGTTCTCGGCTCCAGTTGTGAGGCTGAGATCTACGCCGGGGCCATGGCTGCACAGGAGCTTCGCTGGCTCACCTACCTGCTGACTGACCTTGGAGAGCCGCCTCGTTCTCCTCCAGTGCTGTACGTAGACAACAAGGCCATGCTGGCCTTGTGTCGAGAGCAGCGCTTGGAGCACAGAACGAAGCACATTGCTCTCCGTTACTTTCTTGCTCGTGAGCTGCAGCAGCGTGGTCAGTTGCGACTTGCGTACGTGGCCTCTCAGGCCAACACTGCTGATGTGTTCACCAAGGCACTTGCGCCTTGTGACCATCAGCGCTTCTGCACTCAGCTGGGTCTTGTACCTGTCTTGCCTCACTTGCTCTCCTCTTGACCTTACTTGTACTGTCACATATATATACCTGCTCTTGCTTGTCTAGCTCTATATATATATGTGTACTCCTGCATGTGAACTGGCCTTGTGGCCTTGTCGTTGTGCTCGGACTGTGTGGTGACGTTGTGATCCACCCTGAGCTTGCTCTGCTTTGCTTGACTGGTCTTGTGACCCCTTGTTCTCCCCCACTTTGCCTATGGGGGTGTGTCATAACATATATAGCTTATGCTGTTGTGTAGGCTATAGTGGGGTATCCCATAGGGGGTACAACCCAATTAGGGTTTTCTACATGTACTCACCTCATTCATAGTTCATTCATCCTCGTTCTTCATTCTTCTCATTCACCCGGTTTCATTTCCACTGTTGTCAGTTGTGCCATTAACCGACTCTGATTGACGATGTCTGTTGCCTGATACAGGTTCTTCAGGTGGTTGTACGCAAGTTCGGCAGAGTTCCCGTATCCCCGGTAAGACCGAATGTTCTGCTGCTGGTTTGGTGTGACGTTGCGCAGTAGGATTGTGTACGCCATCATGGACTGGTATGTGTACTGCTGCTTGTCGTATTGCGTCCCGTGCGTTGGATATGGCAGGGACCCGTCGAAGAAGCCAAGAATCTGCGCGCCTTCCATCATTAGCTCGAATTCGAATGACCAGGTAAAGAAGTCATTTCCGTCGAACGGTCTTGATGTCTGCAGTTTTAAAACGTGCGCAAACTGCGACTGAACTTGAAGTGCATCCAATGTCTTCTCTTGCTCAGGTGAAGGCTGCTGGCGCGGTATGAAGCTGACGGAGCCGCGTTGGGGTTCGTACGGAGCGAAGGTAGGTTGTTGCTGATTTCCTCGCGCGTAGGATGAACCATCGAGGCTCATCGGCGTCACATCGTTGTTGTTGTCGCTGTTGTTTGACTGCGCAGGTGCCCCTTGCTGGTGTTGTTCGTAGAAGGACATGAAGGAGAAAAACTTCTCCATCATGCTTGGGTCGAAGCCCGTGGCTTGATTTGCGGGAGTTTCGATGGATCCAGCTGCTGGTCTTGTTGTTGTGCCCTCCTCTGTCTGTAGGCCAGAGGCAGGAGGTGGAGTAGGAGTAGTACCGGGAGAGCCGTTAGAGGAGCTTCTCTCCTTCTGTGTTGCCATGCCTTCTGATATTGTGGGTGTCTTGATAGTAGTTGAGTTTGCCCTGATAGCTCTCATACCATGTTGGGCTGAGAAAAGCCCTTAGGATCTTTGCAGGACTAAACGCTGAGTAGAACAGTGTAATAGCGGAAGCGTTTTAATGAAGTACTTTGAACCACCTTGCGCTAGTATGTGAGGGCAAAGTAGATTGATTGAAACAAAGGGATACAAGCTTTTATAAGAGTACAAGAGAATATGAAGGGTTATAACTAATAACTGTTTTTGCTGTTGCTGTTGCGGTTCGATACAGTGACGACTCGGGCAACTGCTCAATAACGAGTCAGTTGTTTGTCCTTGCTGTCGCGCTGTATTTGTCAGGTCAAAGGTCGCTGACCTTTTGACTTTCGCGTAACCTCCAGCAGTTGCTCAACCTCCGAGGGTTGACTCGCCGATGCTTCGATATGTTCTGATTCGCTTATGACTTAGTGTTTCGACACGACAGAGGCGCTTAAGTCAATTGTTTCCAACATTTAGTACTGCCCAAGTACAATCCATTTGTCTGTGGTTTGCTCAGCATTGAACCATGAAGGTGTGGTAAGGCTTTTATTGCACGAAGTGTAGTGTGGTTTGTTCAAACACTACAGTCCCCTTCTTTGGCGACGAGTATCGCAAATCAACGGGACTCGCACGGTCTTCACACGCAACGGTCGTAGAAAATCGCAGTGATCGCGAGGACCTCGCATCAGCCATGCCATCGCGAATCGCGAACCGCATGAGCTGTGGCCTGGTCAGGTCGGCTGCAGATCGACTTGTGTAAAAGGGATTTTCGTAGGTGACGCACGGTGATATGTGCTTATGAATGCTTCTGTGATGTCAAAGGTTTTCGCGTCGCCCAGTCTCCGCGCTCTCGCCCTTGGATTGAATTGTCAGAATTTGCCGTCCCTCCTATGTACAAAACATCTCCCTTCGACTCTCATCTCTCCTCGTATGGGCGACATTTCTGAAATGCTGTGCTCCAACGCAGCGCAACCGTTGCGTGACGCAAAGCTGCATTTCGCATTTTCCAGATCGTTTTCTCCACGCATCGTCCGTGTGACTTAAACTAAAATTCCTAGTCCTAGCATGTATCGGACGGCCAATTATGGTCCGCGCTGCTCCAAGCGCTGCTGGGATGCTAATGTAGAGCCGGAACTCGTGCCACGCGGAGGCGCGAAGCGGTTGCTCTGGTGGCTGACGCTGGTAGTCGTCGCTGCTTCTCTATTTGCTATAATATTCTTCTCGGGTACATAGTAACGCCTTCCTCTTTCTCCGTCCTTCTCTCGCCGCCGCCTTCCCCGTAGATCACGGTCATTCCATTCCGTTCCGTCTTGAAAGAGTGTCAGAACATTCTCCGTGCATTGGGATCTCATACCCCTCCTTTTGCGCTGTCAGAACATGAAACCAAATCTTCGTATCCCTTGCCTCTTCTCATCCAAACTTCTTGGTACATATCTTCCCCCCTCTAAGTCTCCCCGCACCCCCTCTCCGCCGCCCTGACCCCCCCGCCCTCGGCCCCTGTTCGCATCCACCCGCGCCAGGCCCGCCGCCGCTGACCTGCAATGGCGAACCGCCGCCGGTCGACGTCGCCGAGCCCGCGTGTGAGTGCGCGGTGATGCATTCCGATAATGAGATTCATTGCTTCCACGCCAGGCCCTCATGCTACCGCTTGCTCTGAAACTGTGACTCGCGCTCGCACAAGCACTAATATCGGAGCACGAATCCAGGACCACGAATCTAGTTCGTATCTCGGAACACAAACTTCCATTGGTTTGATTCCTCGATCTCTCTCCGCTGATGCTTTCCCCCATTCCTCTCCGCTGTTGCTTCCCCCCATTCCTCTCCGCCGTTGCTCCTCATGATGTCTCTACGCGTTTGCTATTCCCCATTTCTCTTCGCTGCTGCTTCCAAATCAAAAGGTTGGTGTCCCGAAAATATCCCTTCGCCGCCCTTCGCCGCAAGGCTTCCTCACCATCCCAATCGCCATCCCCGCGTCTTCCCCACGTGCCGCCCCCTTCAGGGACGGAGTCAGTGGTCCATTCTCCCGCCTACGCGGCTGACACACTCCCGCAGCGCCAAGTCCCCCTCCGCCGGAGTGTGTTGGGCTACGGCGGAAGCACCCGTGCCGCGCGTTGGCGCATTTGGGGATGCCATGCGGGGGAACTGCCGGGAGAAAACGCGCAACTAATAAGGACGAGGCTGTATTTCGACACAGTGGTGGTACGGAAGCGGAGTGGTGGAGATGGGGGGAGCTGGGCCGGGGGAAGCGGAGGGGTGGAGAGGGGGGGAGGAGGGCGGGGGGAGCTGGCGGATGGGGTAGCAGCGGAGGGGAAAAGGAGAGTAGGTGATGCAGCAGCAATTGCGATTGAAACCGCCGCAGCAGTAGAACCCACAACGTCAAAAACAGCAGAGACGGCAGAAACAGTAGCAGAAGAAGCAGCACACCATCCACCACAACCCCTCAACCTTCCCACTCAACAACAACATGCTTCCCAATCCCAGGATGGCACGAATGGCGCGGGTGGGGTGGACGTATTCTTTCAGGGCGAGTTCGGGTATGAGTTAATCGCCGTCCTCCCATTCGCCTACTGGCACCACCTCCGCGGCTCCCTCCGCTCCACCACCTCGTGCGGGCGGCATTCCTTGGCCTCAATTTATTACTTCGGCCCCAACCACACAGACGACGCCACGTGTCACCGAAGTGCCATGAAGAACAACGTCGCTGCATACGGTTTTAGTCATGGCATTCATTATAGTCGCATCCCGCCATCCTGGCAGCCACCCTCACTTGCCCAGCACTTCAGGAAGCTTCCCCCAGTGTGGCCGGAGATTCCCAAGGGATCCCGGTTGGTGGTCATCGGGAATAAATATGAGCGGGAGTGGGGCCATTCTCCGGTGAATTTCATAGATCTACCAACTCTAATGAGAATCGTCGCTGCATATTTAGAGGCCGGTTTTCATGTGGTGTACAATAACCCGGGGTTGTCTCTGCAGCCGCCCAGGCAGGCAATTCAGGAAGGAAAAGTCTTGGGAGACTACGAGGCGCTGCAGGAGCGGTTTGGGAATAATCCACGGTTGCAGATCATGCAGGACCTTCAAAAGAGATGGCCAGAACTGAGCTTCAACGATGTGGAGTTCCGAATGTTGGCGCGGAGCGCGTGTTTCGTGAGTGTACGGGGAGAAGGCAGCATTGTGGAGAGCTACTTTGGTGGCCGGAATATTGTATACTTTCGTGAAGGGCAAGAGGTGAAGGGCAGGGCCTATGGAAGGATTTATCCCCAGTTGGCTGGAGCTATGGTGACGGTGGTGACCAGCTATATGGGCTTGGAGAGGGAGGTGGATGGGATGATCAAGAAAAACAATTGCTACGCAAAAGCCGACAATGGCCTCTGACTGATATGGGGCTACCGTATAGGGCTATGGCTGAAGAATTCTTAGGAGTGCATCTCACCAACTGCTAATAATGGCTTTGAAATGTATTGCATCACTTCATGATTATGCACCATGTATGAGGTTTTTTATAGCTGTAAGGAATTTTCTCGGCATTCCTTACGGAGCCCGACTACATCGCGTACAGCAACAGCCGTTGTTCGCCCGTTACTGCTAACGGGGCTTCGCCGACTTCGCGCGCACTGTTTCACCAAACCTCGCACTGCTGGCCTGGCCGTGTCGGCCTACGCTTCGGGACTAGCCCGAGCCTCGCTCCAGCGCAGCACTAGCTAGCTCGCACGCACCGCGTTACCGTTTGCATGTTTCGCGTATAAATGTTCGCTCATGCCTTCGCTCACATTTTGTACTCGTTTTGACACCCTAGTGCAATTCTCGCTACTTCGATTCATTGCACCCGTAACACTTGGTATTCAGAGCCTCTTTCCTTTTCGGACCGCGCATCTCCGCACCCCAGGAAATCAACTTTTGATTTTTCACTCGAAGGGACTCACGTACCTTAGCACCTAGGAGCCGCTGTCCTCGCATTCTCTCGTAAACGCGTGCAGCCACGACTGCGCCTAGACTAAGACGAGCCGACGCCCTTCGAAATGGCTGAACATATCGACGTCACGACTCTCACGCAGGAGCACTTGAACCATCTGCTGCGACAAATCCGCGAGAGCGCCGAGGAAATCGCGACGCTGACGGCAGAACGCTCGTCCCTGCAAAACGACCTCACACGGGCACAATCCCAAGCACCTGACACTCCGATTCAGCCCGCACCACAGACATCACAGCACGGAAGTGTGGGGCAACCCGCGAGCGCCGCAAGTGATGGCGTCGTCCGCCATGACGGAGACGACGACCACGGCACGACACACCCCGACGCGACGAATGCGGCCAGGACTCAACCTCGAGTCACGATTTCGGTGCCGGCCGGCGAATCAACTCTTCCGTCGCCGATGCCACTAAAGCCGCAGCGTCCGCCATGCTTTGACCCAAGTCAGCGGGGTGGTCCTACCGTTCAGGCGTGGCTCTTCACGTTGAACGTCTTCTTCGACGCGAACTATGTCTCGGAGGATACGGCGAAGATTCGCTATGCCGTGTCGTTGCTGCGAGGACCCGCCATGGACTGGTGGCGCGTCATCGTCACGAAGCCGGTGGACTACGCTGTCAGATTTATATGACATAGCTACTGTAGGCTATAGTGGGGTAGCACATATAGGGTACAGTTGTCTAGGGTTTGCATTTGTACCCAACTTTCCCTTAGTCAATTCATTCTCGTTCAGTTTCTCATGGTATCGAGCAGGTTCCCCTGTGGGAACTGTTCCTAGGGCCCACCACCTTTTTTTTCCTGCCCGGAGCGCGCTCTACACTGCCCGAGTCGCGCTCCCCTCTCTCGACCCTGTCGCGCCGCCTTAGCGGCCCCGTCGCGTCGCGCTTGCGGCCCCGTCGCGTCGCCCTTGCGGCCCCTTCACGTCGCGCCGCCCTAGCGGCCGCGTCGCGCCGCCCTCGCGGCCCCGATCCGCCGCCCTCGCGGCTCCGTCGCGTCGCGCCGCCCTCGCGGCCCTTTCACGCCGCCCTCGCGGCCCTTTCTAGCCGCCCTCGCGGCCTCTTCAAGCCGCCCTCGCGACCCCCCCCTCCTAGCCGCCCTAGCGGCCCCGTCGCCTACCCCTGCGGCCCCGGCGCCGCCCTTCCCTGCCTCGGCGCCGCCTCTGCTGGCCCCGTCGCCTACCCCTGCGGCCCCGGAGCTGCCCTTCCCGGCCCCGGCGCCGCCTCTACTGGCCCCGACGCCGCTCCACCCGGCCCCGACGCCGCTCCACCCGGCCCCGCCGCCGCTCCACCCGGCCCCGCCGCCGTCCCCACGCGGCCCCGCCGTCACCACCGAGCCGCCGGCGCCGCCGAGCTGCTGCCGAGCCGCCCGATCCACCCGAGCCGCCCGAGCCGCCGCGCCACCTGAGCCGCCCGAGCCGCCGGGTCGCCGAGCCGCCGAGCTGCAGTTGCTGCCGAGCCGCCGTACCGCCGAGCCGCCCGAGCCGCCCGAGCCGCCGAGTCGCCGAGCCGCAGTTGCTGCCGAGCCGCCGTACCGCCGAGCCGCCCGAGCCGCCCGAGCCGCCGAGTTGCCGAGCCGCCGAGCCGCCCTGTCCGGTAAGAGCAGCGCCTCTGTCACTGCACTGCCCTTACCCTACTGTTCGCGCTGCTAGTCTACTGCTGTCATGGCTACCCCTAGTGTCCTCGCTTTTGACGCTGAGGGTCGGGCCATTGACTTTGACGTCTGGGTAGATGACCTGCAGCTTTTCCTACAGTGCGATAGGGCAGACGGTCTCTCCCTCTTTGACCTCACCTCTGGTGCCTCTCCTGCCTTTGCTGCTGATGCCGACGCCACTGTTCGCTCACAGTGGGCCACACGCGATGCTGCTGCACGTCTTGCTGTGCGTCGCCACCTGCCTACCTCTGAGCGTGCGCACTTTAGCCAGTACAAGAGTGCTCAGACCTTGTACGACGCTGTAGTTGCGCGCTACTCCTCCCCTGCCACTGCTGCACTGAGCCGCCTCATGCTACCGTACCTCTTCCCTGACCTTGCTGCCTTTCCCACAGTCGCTGACCTCATTACGCACCTCCGCACTAGTGACACTCGCTACCGCGCTGCGCTTGCTGCTGAGTTCTGCGCCAAGAACCCCCCCCCCATGTACATCACCCTCTACTACATAGTCACCCGGCTCCCTGACTCCCTTCGCGTAGTCAGGGACCACTTCCTCTCAGTTTGCCCCACCACTCTCACCGTTGACCTCCTCGAGAAGGCCCTCCTAGCAGCAGAGAAGAGCATAGTCGCTGTAGGAGCCTCTCGTGGTGACCCTCGCACCCCCGTCTTTGAGGGGTGTTCCCCCTCCCCCCTTTTGCCCTCTGTTGCCTCTGCTGCTGCGGCCGACCTCGTTGGTTTCGAGTCGGTCGGCGCTGCGTCTGCCCCGAGCGGGAGACGCCGCACCGGCAAGGGCAAGGGGGGCAAGGGTGCTGGAGGGGCTGGCGGGGGTGGCGGAGGTGGCGGTGGAGGCAGTGGAGGGGGTGGGGGTGGTGGTGGGAGTGGTGGCGGGGGTGGAGGTATCGGTGGCGGCAGTGGAGGCGGAGGCGGCGGCGGCGGTGGCGGTGGGAGCGGAGGTGGTGGAGGTGGCGGCGGTGGAGGAGGCGGCGGCGGAGGAGGTGGAGCTGGTCGGGGTGGCACTGCGCAGAGGGTCGGCTCCGGTGGTGGTCAGCGCCAGCAGCAGCAGCGCACTCGTGACATCCCCCTCCCTCAGCAGCTCCGTGAGTGGTACGCTGCACGCCAGCGGGGTGGGGGTACTGGTCCGTGCACCTACGTCCTACGCACCGGCGACCGCGCGGGTGAGCAGTGCGGGGGTGCGCACTCCACCCAGCGCTGCTTTGGCCGCCTGACGGACGCTTGGCGTCACCAGTTCCCTGAGGCCACTGAGATCCCCCGCTGGGGCGAGCTGTCTAGGGCGGGTGTAGCTGTCTTTGACCTTGACTTTGATGCTATTCTTGCTGCCATGTATGCTGTGACTATTAGTGATGAGGGTGACTGTTACCGGTGTTTTCCGCCCGACCCGGGCATTGAGACTGCTGCTCAAGGTACTGGTGAGGCTGCTGCTCTAGGTGCTAGCGAGGCTGCTGCTCTAGGTGCTAGTGCGTCTGCTCCCTCAGGTGCTGGTGAGTCTGCTCTCTCAGGTACTGCGTCGGCTTCGGCCTCCCACACCTTCACCCTTGACTCGGGGGCTTCTCGCTCCTTCTTTCGAGACCGCACCACACTCACGCCGCTTGGCTGGCCAGTTGCAGTCTCTCTGGCAGACCCCTCTGGGGGTCCTGTCCTTGCTCACTTCTCCACTGTCCTCCCGTGTCCGGCGGCCCCCTCTGGCACCCTGTCTGGTCTTTACCTCCCCTCGTTCTCTACGAACTTGGTGAGTGGTGCTGACCTACAGGATGCGGGGGTTCACCAGTTCACTCCTGCGAGTCAGCGGGTGACCCACTGCACGGACGCTCGGATAGGCCGACACCTGGCCACGTTTACACGTCGGCCGGGGTCGAGCCTGTACACACTGACCACTGCGTCTCCTCCAGTCACTGCGTCTGGTCAGGTAGCTGCGTCGGGTCAGGTGTTTGCTGCAGCGTCCAGGTCTGGTCCTGAGTCTGCCCCCTGTTCGTGTCGCCTCCTGTCTCACGAGACTCTCCTCTGGCACCATCGCCTTGGTCACCCCTCCCTGCTTCGTCTCCGAGGCATGGCCTCCCGTGTCCTTGTCTCTGGTCTTCCCCGGTCCCTCCCTCCCCTTCCTCCGGGGCCTGGACCTACCTGCGTCCCCTGTGTCGAGGGGCGGCAGCGGGCTGCCCCTCACTCCTCCCAGTTTCCTCCGACAGAGGCCCCGCTGCAGACGCTTCACATGGACGTGTGGGGCCCGGCCCGCGTCCGTGGACAGGGTCACGAGCGCTACTTCCTGCTGGTGGTTGACGACTACTCGCGTTACACCACAGTCTTCCCCTTGCGCAGCAAGGGTGATGTCACTGAGGTGTTGATCGACTGGATCCGCGCAGCTCGTCTCCAGCTCAGGCAGAGCTTCGGCTCGGACTTTCCTGTTCTGCGTCTGCACTCTGACAGAGGTGGAGAGTTCTCCTCTGGCCTTCTACGAGCCTACTGTCGTGCACGAGGCATCCGCCAGACCTTCACGCTTCCGGACTCTCAACAGCAAAATGGGATTGCTGAGCGCCGCATTGGCATGGTCATGGACGTCGCCCGTACGTCCATGATGCATGCGGCTGCCCCCCATTTTCTGTGGCCGTTTGCGGTTCGGTACGCGGCGCATCAGATCAACCTTCACCCCAGGGTCTCCATGCCGGAGACCTCCCCAGCTTTGCTGTGGACGGGGAAGGTTGGCGATGCGTCTGCGTTCCGTGTCTGGGGATCTCGGGCGTTTGTCCGCGACTTGTCTGCGGACAAGCTGTCCCCTCGTGCTGCTCCTTGCGTCTTCCTTGGCTTCCCCCCTGACGCGCCAGGGTGGCAGTTCTACCACCCCACCTCTCGCCGCGTCACGTTTGACGAGTCGGTCCCCTACTACCGCCTCTTCCCCTACCGCACTCCGTCCCTCCCCCCGCCACCGCTCTTCCTTGTGCCAGGTCCCCCCCCGGTAGACCCCCTCCCCCCTCAGGGTCCTGCCCCTTCAGGTGTGTCCCAGGTAGACGCAGTCGAGCCTGTCGAGGTTACTGGTGACTCTGGTGCTGCTGAGGGTGCTGAGCCTGGGGGTGCTGACTCTGGGGGTGCTGAGCGTGTGGGTGCTACGCCTGGGGGTGCTGAGCCTGAGGGTGCTACTACTGGGGGTCCTGAGCCTGGGGGTGCTGAGCCTGGGGGTGCTACTACTGGGGGTGCTGAGCCTGGGGGTGCTACGCCTGGGGGTGCTGAGCCTTGGGGTGCTACGCCTGGAGGTGCTGAGCCTGGGGGTGCGGAGCCTGAGGGAGCTGGGCCTGCTCGTGTGGCGTCTGGCGGTGCTGAGCCTGGAGGTTCTCCGGGTGCTTCGTCTCGGCGGGAGCCACTCTCTCCACAGGAGCTGCGCGAGTGGTTTGCCCGGCGCTGGAGGCGTGCTGCTGGAGCTGGAGGTTCTTCGGCTGCTGAGGGTGCTGGTGCCGCGGGTCCCGGAGGTGCTCGTACTGGGAGTACTGGAGCTGCTGGGCCTGCGGGTACGACTGGAGCTGGAGCTGCTGAGGGTGTTGGCGCTGAGGCTACTGCTGTCGGTCCTGGAGGCGGTCCTGCTGGGGGTGCTACTGGTGCTGCTGGAGGTACTGGAGCTGGAGGTGCTGCTGGCGCTGGTGCTGCCGCTGGGGGTACTGGTGCTGTCCCTGCTGTGTCTGGAGTCGCCGCGCGGCCACGGCCGTACTTCGTTCCGCTCCTTCAGCAGGTTCTTGGTCTCCCGCCTTCTACTGGTCCTCCTCCTCCCTTAGAGTGTCCACAGCCTGTCCCGTCACAGTTACAGTTACAGCCGGCCTCCCCACTGCCCGCTCCTTCTCCCTACACTGGTCCTACTGGAGGTCTTGCTGAGCGTCGTGAGCCTGCGTCTCGCCCTGCGTCGCCTGTCCGTCCTGCTCGCACTAGTGGTCGTGGTTCGCGTCAGCGTCCTCCTCATGTCCCTGGCACGCACCGGATGTCTCTGCGTCCGTCCACTGCTCCTCTGCGTGCCCCTTTGCCTTCTCCTCCTGAGTCCTCTCTTCCTGCTCTTCCCGACCCGGAGTTAGACTCTCTTCGTGCTGCCAGTCCTACTGTCACGCGTCTCCTTGCTACTGTCGTCACTGACCCTTCCTTTGAGTCCACTGCTGCGTCTGCCCTACTTGCTGAGCTCGTCGACTTTGCTGCTCGCTGTCGTCTAGACTACGCTGCTAGTCTTGTCGATGAGTCTGAGTCTGTCTGTCCTCCGTCCGTCGGGGGTTAGTGTGCCCTTGGCACGGACGTCCTTGAGGACAGGCAGGAGGAGTTCCAGTGTTTGGCTGCTGCTTCACCTCATCTCGTGTCCGTACTGCTTACCCCTGAGGGAGACCCGGATGCACTTGACATCCCGACTCCGCGCTCTTACGCGGAGGCGATAGAGGGTCCCTACTCCTCTCAGTGGCAGGCAGCTATGGACACAGAGATGGCTTCCTGGAAGTCCACAGGCACCTACGTTGACGAGGTTCCCCCGCCTGGGGCGAA
This sequence comes from Closterium sp. Naga37s-1, assembly GCA_947471745.1. NCBI lineage: Eukaryota > Viridiplantae > Streptophyta > Zygnematophyceae > Desmidiales > Closteriaceae > Closterium > Closterium sp. Naga37s-1. The sequence goes on along the minus strand of CANJKZ010000022.1, from coordinate 710,872 downwards.
CATCGTCAGTGGCATGTGGATTTTCAGGGTGAAGCGGCCGCCGGGTTCTCCGCCTGTCTTCAAGGCGCGTTACGTGGCTCGTGGCTTCAGTCAGCGGCAGGGAGTTGACTACTTTCAGACCTTTTCTCCCACCCCGAAGATGACCACTCTTCGGGTACTGCTGCACATAGCTGCTCACCGTGACTACGAGCTGCACTCTCTTGACTTCAGCACTGCTTTCTTGCAGGGCAGCCTGCACGAGGAGATCTGGCTGCGTCGCCCACCTGGCTTCACTGGGTCTTTTCCTCCTGGCACCCAGTGGAGCCTCCGGCGGCCAGTCTACGGTCTCCGCCAGGCACCGCGTGAGTGGCACGACACACTGAGGACTACACTTGCGGCTCTTGGGTTTGCTCCCTCTACTGCCGACCCGTCGCTGTTTCTGCGCACCGACACTTCTTTGCCGCCGTTCTACATCCTCGTGTACGTCGACGACTTGGTCTTTGCCACAGCTGACACTGCTGGACTCGCCCACGTGAAGTCCGAGCTGCAGAAGAGACACACGTGCACAGACCTGGGTGAGCTGCGCAGCTACCTTGGCTTGCAGATCACCCGGGACAGAGCACGCCGCACCATTACCCTGACTCAGTCACACATGGTGCAGCAGGTCCTTCAGCGCTTCGGCTTCACGTACTCCTCGCCTCAGGCCACTCCTCTGCCTACTCGCCACTCGCTCTCAGCTCTGCCTTCGGATGAGTCTGTAGAGTCGAGTGGCCCGTACCCAGAGCTTGTTGGCTGCCTCATGTACCTGATGACCTGCACACGACCTGACCTTGCATACCCTCTTAGCATTCTCGCACGCTATGTTGCTCCTGGGAGACACAGACCGGAGCACATGGCTGCACCGAAGAGGGTGTTGCGCTACTTGTGTAGTACGTCGGGCATGGGGCTTGTGCTTGGAGGGCAGAGTCCAGTGGTCCTCACTGGGCACGCAGACGCTTCTTGGGCTGACGACCAGGCTACGCAGCGATCGTCACAGGGTTACACCTTCAGCCTTGGTTCCGGCTCTGTTTCGTGGCGGGCTACCCGCTCGTCTTCTGTTCTCGGCTCCAGTTGTGAGGCTGAGATCTACGCCGGGGCCATGGCTGCACAGGAGCTTCGCTGGCTCACCTACCTGCTGACTGACCTCGGAGAGCCGCCTCGTTCTCCTCCAGTGCTGTACGTAGACAACAAGGCCATGTTGGCCTTGTGTCGAGAGCAGAGACTGGAGCACAGAACGAAGCACATTGCTCTCCGCTACTTCCTTGCTCGTGAGCTACAGCAGCGTGGTCAGCTGCGGCTTGCGTACGTGGCCTCTGAGGCCAACACTGCTGATATCTTCACCAAGGCACTTGCGCCTTGTGATCATCAGCGCTTCTGTACTCAGCTGGGTCTTGTGCCTACCTTGCCTCACTTGCTCACCCCTTGACCTTGTTTGTACTGTTGCATATATATATACACCTGCTCCTGCTTGTCTAGCCTTATATATATATGTAATCCTGCATGTGAACTGGCCTTGTGGCCTTGAACTTGTGCTCGGAATGTGTGGTGACTTTGTGATCCACCCTGAGCTTACTTTGCTTTGCTTGACTGGTCTTGTGACCCCTTGTTCTCCCCCACTTTGCCTATGGGGGTGTGTCAGATTTATATGACATAGCTACTGTAGGCTATAGTGGGGTAGCACATATAGGGTACAGTTGTCTAGGGTTTGCATTTGTACCCAACTTTCCCTTAGTCAATTCATTTTCGTTCAGTTTCTCATACGCGACTCTACCGACACGGGAAGGACAAACCGGACCCTGGGCGCCGTCGTATTTCGTGGAGGTGCCCCAGTATCGCACGTGGGACGAGTGGTGCGCAGGTCTGCGCTCTCGTTTCGAGCCAATCGCGGCTTCGATCGCGGCGCGACAGAAGCTCCGCACTTGGCGCCAACTCGGTTCCGTCCAAGATTACACGAGCGGATTTCTGGCGCTATGCGAGCAGGTGGGATATATGCACGAGAGCGAGCGCATCGACCGCTACATCGGCGGCCTGAAGCAGGACATCGCTCAGGAAATCCAGCTTCGCGGCGTCACCGACTTTCAAGAAATTCTCGCTATGGCGGAGAAACTTGATTTCTTCCGCCGACCGAGACCGGGGTCCTACGGAAGCAGCCATTGGGGACATCGGCCTCGTGGGACGAACGAGGGCGCCACGATACGTGCCGTCGCCGCAAATGCCGCTGCCGCACCGTTCAAAGGGCGCTGCTCTGCGTGCAATCGGCCGGGACATCGCAAGAGCGAATGCCCGAAAAACGCTAAGGGAAAGGGGGAAGCTGAGCAGCAGAAACAGACCAAGCAGCAGGGAAACGCAGGGAGTCAGTAGCAGACGGGCCCTCTACTGACAGGTCACGCCGCTCGCCCGACCCAACCGACCCTCACCGAGTGATTGTGCCGGTTCACGCAATCGACCACACTCGGCCGAATAAGGAGGGGACTACGGTAGACAGCCCCATACTGCTTAGTGGGAAAATCGGGACGGACTTAGTTAAAATCTTCGTAGACGGGGGAGCTAGCCACAGCCTCATCAACACTGCTACAGCACGAAAACTGCGACTGCCACTGGACAGATGTTTACCTAAGATCGACGCACGACTGGTAGACGGCACGCCGCTGGCAATACGGGAACGCGTAGACCGGGTTCGGATTCGATGCGGGGGTAACTTCATGTTTAGCCAGGAAATGCTCGCAACGACCCTCGACGGAACCGATATTTTACTCGGGCGTGATTGGCTGCGACGACACAATCCGCGAATCGACTGAACGACGGGTGACTGCACCGTGCGAGTGAACGGTAACAACATCGCCCTACCTCGCTGGGGCTCGCCTGAGTCTTCGTCGGTGCGTGTCAACGCGATCACGATGAAACGCGCCGTAGCGGCAAGAGCTGACGTGTACGCGGTCGACATTCGGGAAGCCGAGGCAGCAGACAAAGGAGGGGATTTGCAGAAACTGCTGGCCGACGTACCGAGTGACCTGGCAGCACTATTGAAGCAGTACAGCGACATTTTCCCGGATGATTTACCGACGGGACTGCCACCTCAGCGACCGCACGACCACAGGATAGAGCTAGAACCAGGGGCACAGCCAACAGTACAGCGACAGTTCCGACTGACCCAGCCCGAACTGGACGAACTGAGGAAGCAGCTCGATTACCTGCTCGAGAAGGAATTCATTCGCCCTAGTTCGTCGCCTTTCGCAGCACCGATACTGTTTACACCGAAAAAAGACGGGGGATTTCGCATGTGCATAGACTACAGAGCACTGAACAAGGTTACCACCAAATCCCGTTACCCCATCCCGCGAGCCGACGAACTGATCGACCAACTGCGCACAGCCCGGGTTTTCTCGAAAATCGACCTCCGAGGGGGTTACCACCAGATTCGCGTCAACCCGCCCGACTGCCCTAAGACCGCATTCCGCACACGCTACGGATCCTTCGAATACACCGTCATGCCCTTCGGACTGACCAACGCCCCCGCCACTTTTCAAATGACCATGAACGAAGCTTTCCGCCCGCTCTTAGATAAGTGCGTCATAGTATACCTGGACGACATACTGATTTACAGCCCTGACAGAGCACAGCACTTACAGGACATCGAAGCAGTTTTTAAAATACTGAGTGAGAACCGCCTACTGACAAAAGCGTCTAAGCGTGAATTTTTACAGGATCGCCTGGAGTTTTTGGGACACGTTATTTCAGCTGCAGGAGTGGAAATAGACCCGAAGAAAATTGCGACGATTCAAGCATGGCACGCGCCGACCAACTTGACCGAGTTGCAGAGTTTTTTGGGGTTCGTCTACTACGTGCGCCGGTTCGTCCCCGACATGGCGAAGCTGACTGCCCCGTTGACTGACCTGCTGAGGAAGGGGGTTGAGTACACGTGGGGGGAGAAAGAGCAAGCTGCCTTCTCGGCCCTCAAAAACATTTTGTGCTCACCGCCCGTGCTTCACATCGCAGATCCACACCGTCCGTTCGAGCTCGTCACTGACGCAAGTGACATCGCTGTGGGAGCAGTACTGTTGCAGGATTTCGGGAACGGCCTCCAGCCAATCGCGTACGAGTCCCGCAAGCTGCACCCGCCCGAACGCAACTACCCGATACAAGACCGCGAAATGTTGGCGATCGTGCACGCGTTCAAAGTGTGGCGGTGTTACCTGACTGGCGCCGACGTGACAGTACGGACAGACCACCGATCACTACAGTACCTACGCGCCCAACCAAATCTCAATCCGCGACAGATTCGCTGGTTGGACTACCTCGAGTCCAACTTCCACTACACGGTTACGTACAAGAAAGGCGCATCCAACATCGCTGACGCACTCACCCGCCCTACCGCCCAACTCCACGCCATCCTACTCGCCCAGACCAACCCGCTGTTAACAGGCCTATTCACCCACGGATACCGCACCGACCCATTTTTCACGTCTGGAAACTCACAGCAACTGGCAGAAGCTAAAGGATTTTATTACGTAAAAACAGGCACCAACCGCATCTGGGTACCCGCGTACTCACTACTGAGGGAGCTGCTACTGCAGGACGCACATGACGGAATTACCTCGGGACATTTTGGGGTAGAAAAAACGCGACAGCAACTGCAGCGGTATTACTACTGGCCGGAGCTGTTGACCGACGTACAGCAGCACGTGGGCTCGTGCCCCACGTGTCAGGTGATGAAAAGCTCGAGGAAGCGGAAGGCGGGTCAGTTGCAACCGATACCACCGCCCAAGCTCGCCTGGCAGCAGGTTACCATGGACTTCGTCACAGGGTTACCTTCGAACCCTGGGGGTAACGACGCGGTGATGGTCGTCGTTGACAGGTTGACGAAGATGGCACACTTCGCTGCGTGCAAAAAGTCGATCTCAGCCGAGGAGACCGCTCGTCTGTTCATCGCAGCCGTTGTTCGCCTGCACGGGATACCAGCAGCGATTATCGGCGACAGGGACACAAAGTTTACAAGCAACTTCTGGAAAAATCTCTGGGAGCAGTTCGGGACCAGGCTACAGTTCAGTTCGTCGTACCACCCCGAGACCGACGGTCAAACGGAGCGGACGAATCAGACGATGGAGCAGTTGATTCGTGCCACGTGCGACGACCCCACGACTTGGGAGCAGCAGCTGCCGCTGATCGAGTTCGCGTACAACAATGCCACGTCAGCGACGACGCAGCAGTCCCCCTTCTACCTGAACTACGGGCACAACCCTACAGTGCCCATGACGCCGAGTCCGGACAACCCAACACCACGTGCACAGCAATTCGCCGAAATTCTGCAAGCTGCCCGCACCAGAGCCGCAGAAGCAATTAAAAAAGCAAACGTCATCGCTAAGCGCAACGCTGACCGCCACCGCCGCCCAGTCACATACCAGTCAGGGGATTACGTACTGCTCGACACGCAAAATCTGCGACTGCTCGACGTACCAAAACTTCGACCGCGCTACTGTGGTCCATTCCAAATCAGCCACATGATCACGCCAGTAACCGCGCACCTACTGTTACCGACCGACTGGTACACCAGCCCTTCGTTCCACGTCAGCTTGCTTCGCCCCTACATCCCAACCACAAGCCAACTGCCTCGCCACCGCCCGCCATCCATGACTCGCTCTGCCTCGGAGCCGATCATCGCGCCCGAAAAAATCCTGAGCCATCGGATTCGACACCCCACGGGAATCAAGAGGATTGAATTCCTCGTTCGCTGGAAGGATCGCACGCCAACTGAGGACAGCTGGGTGCCCCTGGCCAACATCGAAAACCACCCTGCCCTGCAAGTGTACCTGAGGAGCCGGGGATTCCGCGATATACACGCACTCGCGTAGCGGAGGGGGCTTCTTGAGGGGGGGGGGTAGTGTAAGGAATTTTCTCGGCATTCCTTACGGAGCCCGACTACATCGCGTACAGCAACAGCCGTTGTTCGCCCATTACTGCTAACGGGGCTTCGCCGACTTCGCGCGCACTGTTTCACCAAACCTCGCACTGCTGGCCTGGCCGTGTCGGCCTACGCTTCGGGACTAGCCCGAGCCTCGCTCCAGCGCAGCACTAGCTAGCTCGCACGCACCGCGTTACCGTTTGCATGTTTCGCGTATAAATGTTCGCTCATGCCTTCGCTCACATTTTGTACTCGTTTTGACACCCTAGTGCAATTCTCGCTACTTCGATTCATTGCACCCGTAACAATAGCCCAGACCAAAATAAATACCGTAATGGAGGAGGGGAAAACGAGATGAATTTAGGGGCGTATATGTGTACACTGGCTGCTGGGGAACTGCCTGCAAATCAACAGACCGCAATGGGTCGTCAAAGATCGTAGTCGTCGTAAGGTTTCGCAGGGTTCGTTGCAGGGTACGCGACAAGGTGCCGGGTGGGCAATAGCGAATCGCATCACCCGCACGCTCCGAGATCACGTCGTTCAAACATCAGGAACTGTTGTGCTCTCAACAACCAAGCCTGAAGGGGCTCAACGAACCGCTGCTTCAGGCGGAACAACTGCGCTGTGATGCCAAGAAGTACAGTACAGTTCGAGCCTTACACAATTTCGCCTCTTGTGATAAGGGCTTACTTTTTTTGTAGGGCAATGAAATACAGTTGATCGTTGCGCGATTGCGCGGCAGTTTGCAAGATTGTACAAAGACTATTTATTTGAAGTAAATATACTCTGCCCGCCTCATTCGCTCGCGTTTACAGCCACAGCCCGATAAGGGGGCTGTATCAACGAGCAGGCCCAATGGTTGAGGTTCGGCAAGGCACCGAACCTGCTGCCCCCAACCTCGAAGAAAACCACCAATCGCATATGGAATTCGCCAAAGCTAGCCCCTTCGTACCTGGAAGCCACATTGCCGCCGCCGACTTTCAACGCGACTCGTCTGGATGAATCCATCACTTCACTCTCCAGGACCCTCGCCTCGCCCTTGGTCTTGGTCCAATTTTACAATTTCCAGCTCTCAGAAATAGCACGCAACACCCCACCCCACCTTTTCCTCTCCTCTCACGCGGACAAGAGTTCTGAAACGCTCGACTCAACCACAATACACCGCAGATCTCCCTTTTTGCGTTCACCAATATTTTACTTCATGGATCGGACGGCTAGTCATAGCCCGCGATGTTCCAAGCGCTCCTGGGACGCTGCTGTCGAGCCCGGAATGCCAGCAAACGGCGCGCGAAACGCTACAGAATGTAACCATACGGGCATCGACTGTTACAAAAACGGCATATCATACTCCGACGAGGAAGATGCGTGTTCGCGTGGCCTCGGGAATGCCGATTGCTGCGATCGCGCGATTCTACCAACCACGGGAAAACCTTTCTGGTTGACCGTGTTAGCCTCGAAGAGCTCTGTCCGCGGAGGCGCGAAGAGAATTCTATGGTGGCTGATGCTGGCCGTCATCGCTGCGTCATTTACTGCTAAGATTTTCTTCTCGGGTAAGAAGCGCACGTCGCCTATTTCCCTCTTTCGCTCCATTTTCCGCTCGCCGCTTCCTCCACCGTAACTCTCGGTCCCTCGCCTGGATCTTATTCACCCACTCCACCTACTTTTCTCTGTGCCGTAGACATACGTCAGCACCAATTGCGTCAATGTTGAGAATTCTCAAGAATGTCACACGCGTCGTGAGCATCACTTGGATTAGCATCGTGAGCATCACTTGGATTATACAATGTCAAACATTTAGAGATCGTCATCTACCCGTCCCTCTTTCCCTGCCCATTCGCCTCGTTCCCCTCATCCCCCTCCCATTTTCCCCTTCCTCCCCTGTCCTTTCCCCACCGCGCCCCTTGTGCGCACGCACCCGCGCGCCAGGCTCGCCTCTTGATTGCATGGTCGATCCGCCGCTCCATGCAGCCCACCCCTCCGGTGAGTGTGCGCTGATGTGTTTTGCCTATTTTTTTCACGCCTTGCCTCCCCCTTGACTTCGCGCAATTTCGTTTCCATGCCCTGCACGTGGCTTGACCCCCGGGGTTTTTCATCTATTGTTGCTCGCGCGCAGATATTTTTAGTGCAAAATATGGAGCAATAGCTCATTAAATGACGATAAATCTTGAAGCACAAGTCACGGTGCATGAATCTCCACCTTTCGGCTTTTTCTCGACCGCCGTCCGTTGCTTCTTCATCCTCCTCGCGGCTACCCCCTAACAACTCCTCACGATTTTCAATCGCCATCCGCGCCTATTCCCCACGTTCCTTTCAGGAAAAGAGTCCGCGGAGTCTTCTTCCGCCTATGCCCTCCGCACGGTACCGTTGCGCCAGTTCCTCCTCCGTCGCACAGCGTCAGGGGACGGCGGAAGCGTCGCCGTCGCCCCCTGGCGCATTTGGGGCTGCCATATGGGGGATCGGCGCAGAGAAGGGGCGGAAGTACGGGCGGGGCTGGGTTCGGATAGCGTGGTGGTACGGACCTCGGCGGAAGCGACGGGGAACCTGGTCGGTGGAAGCGAAGAGGTGGAGGGGGAGGGAGCAGAGCGGGTGGGGTTGGCGGATGGGGTATCGGCGGGGGGGAAAGCTAGAGTTAGTGATGCTGCCTCTAGAGAGGACGGGGAGAAGGAAGGAGGGGCGACGGAAAAGAAATTGTTTGTGAAAGGACGTGTGAGCCACACGAGCATGGAGGGCGGAAGCGGGGATGCGAAGGAAGGGGTGTCGACTAAAGAACAGGTGATTGATGAAGGGAATGAGTCAGTCTCATTAGAAGAGACAGCAGCGACCACATCAGCAGACGGAGCAGCAGTTGAAGAAACAGAAGCAGATAAAGAAGCAGCAGCAACGCCAGAAGGAGCCGCAGCAGAGGAAACAGATTCAAAAGCAGTTGAGTCAGCAGAATCGTCAGCAGGAGAAAGGACGGAGCCGCTCACGAAAACTAACGCCATTCATCCACCACAGCCCCTCGTTCCCTCCACTCAACCAGAGCTGGCGCAACCTTCTATCCAATCCCAAGGTGTGGACATCTTCTTTCAGGGCGAGTTTGGGTACGAACTGATCGCCGTCCTCCCATTCGCCTACTGGCACCATCTCAACGGCTCCCTCCGCTCCACCACCTCCTGCGGCCGACATTCCTTAGCCTCACTTTACTACTTCAGCCCCAACCACACAGACGACGCCACGTGTCATCGAAGTGACATGAAGGACAACGTCGCTGCATACGGGTTTCCTGGCGGCATTCACTATAGTCGCATCCCGCCAGCCTGGCAGCCGCCCCCTCTTGCCCACTACTTCAGGAAGCTTCCCCCTGTATGGCCGGAGATTCCCAAGGGATCCCGGCTGGTGGTTATTGGGAATAAATACGAGCGGGAGTGGGGCCATTCACCAGTGAATTTCATTGATTTACCGACTTTATTGGGAATTGTTGGGGCGTATTTAGAGGCGGGATTTTATGTGTTGTATAACAACCCAGGGATGTCACTGGAATCAGACCACCGGCAGGTTATTAAGGACGGCACAGATTTGGGGGACTATGAGGCGTTACAGGAGCGGTTTGGGGAGAATTCACGGCTTCAAATCATGCAAAATCTTCAAAAGCGGTGGCCAGACTTGGGGTTCAACGACGTGCAGTTCAGGATGCTGGCGCGGAGTGTGTGTTTCGTGAGCGTGCAGGGAGGGGGCAGCATTGTGGAGAGCTATTTTGGTGGAAAGAACATCATCTACTTTAGTGAGGGACAGGAGGTGAAGGGCGGGGCGTATGAGAGGATTTACCCGCAGCTGTCTGGAGCGAAGGTGAAGGTTGTAACCAGTTATGAGGGGCTGGTGAAGAAGGTGGATGGGATGATCAAGAAGAACAAGTGCCATGCGAAACTTCACTAGTATAACAGTAACTTGAGGGAATAATGATAAGCAAGACTATTACCAAACCCCCAGGTTGTAATTGTAAACTACATTGTGTTACTGTGTGTGCATGTGCAATTTAGAGGAAGCTAAGTGAGACAAATGAGCAATGTTTTCGTTTAATTCATCAAAACCATTTAACAGAAAGGATAACGCATGTAAAAGCTTCATACAGCAAACAAGTCTGGCGTTGGAACCTTTTCGAGCACTCGAGGAAGCTAAACGTGGAGACGACTGCAACTTCCACGTGTATGTGACTGCGTTGCGTTGGCCGTTTGTATAATGTCACCGAAATCATTTGATATCAGCCAAGTACTGAAGCTTTCAAGATCAGCAGCAAACAGATACAAAACTTGAAGTTTATGTAAGTACCGAAGATCTGCACCCGACATGAGAAACTTGGGGAGGGACCCTGGAATGCTCTAGCGGGGTGAGAACATCCCCAGACCGCCCCGTTCTCCAGACAGTGGCGAAAACTATTTCTGGGCTGTCCCGGTGTGTACAGTAGCATTTGTTTTTGGTCAGGTCGCCACCACCGCCTCATCACCCCCACACGTGACAAGCAGGTACAGTGATGGATCAGTAGATACATACTAACGGACAACTGACCCCGCCCAACGGAGCTCGCTGCCCGCGGGCAAAATATATAAACCCCGTACTGTGTTGGTTGGGCCGTTTCATGAGCATAATTTGTACGAAAACGCATCCCGGTGCTCCTGCTTGTTCGAAGTTCGAACATCGCGAAACAGGGTGTTGCGTGCTCTCCTCGCCACATTGCGTACTCAAATTTCGAATGAAGCATCTGATCTCGCTCTATTTTGCTCTGTCCGCGCGGATCCGCTCCGCTCGCTGGTGCACTTCGTTGCGGATCTGCCTTCCCGACCCCCCCACCCACCCTTCCCCCCATCCCCCTTCCGCTATCCTCGGGTTTCCCCCCGTGTCCCATCGCCGAAAGATAGCCGTGTGAAGACTTGCGCATGAGCACAGACGGAATGGTGCTCCATATAGCTTGGTACATGAGGAAACGCGGACCTGTTCGTCGGCAGCACATCAACTTGCGCGGCAGCTTTCAGCCTGCCTGTGATTCGTCCAACTTCCAGAAGCCTACGTCAGTTTCGAGGAAACTCCGTTTCCGCCTGGTGTCAAGCGAGGGTGCGTCGGTAAGTTACAGCTTCTCCTTCCTCTTTCGCCTCACGGTAAGTCTCGGAATGGTTGTCTGGAGATTATTGTCGGGGATCTTTAGTGCGTGATCTTTAGTGGGGCATTCCGTTGATGCCTCTCCCCGGCCCCCTTCCCACCTGCGATCGCTCGCTACAACCATCGACTTTCCGCTAGCCCTTATAATGGCTCCCCGGCGGCATCATGATTGTCACAAGCAGCAAATAAAGCTGGATTCAGAAAAGGCGCTCTTAGGAGCGGAGAGCGACGGGAGTGCCGAGGGAAGAAACATTTTTTGGCGGCTGACGGAGCTAGTAGTAGCCTCGAATAGCCGCGGCTTCGTCCGCGCAGGCGCGAAGCGATTGCTTTGGTGGCTGATGCTGGCCGTCATCGCTGTTCTAACTGCGAGAATTTTATTGTTGCATCGCGGAAAAGGCAAGTGCAGGTTTTGGAGGCCGACGGTTTTTCTACAAATAAAACACACAAAAAAAGTCCCAAGCAGAAAGTCACAAAGACGTCACTTTCGGGGTCTCCGCGACGTGGGTAGAGGGTAGCTTCCTCCTTTCTTTCCGCTTTCTCCATCTCCCGCCTCCTCCGCCGGGAGACAGGCTCCTGGGACTTATTTCGGCCATTCGGACCATGTTACACTGGATGGATGGACTGAATGGCTGAACTGGCAGTTTTGGCTGATGCCTTTTGCGTTTCACATGGTGGTGATCGTATTGGCTGTTTGAATAACTTTGCAGCGGCATACATGATTCAGTGTCACATGATTTTGCCCGCAAAGCATCTTTCCGGCGCTTTTGGGGACGGATTCGGGACAGATTGAATCTATACGGTATAGATCGTCGTCTGTCCCTTCCCTCCGCCCATTTCAACCCTTTCCTACACCTCACCCCCCCTCATTCCCCTCCACCGTCCCTACATCCGCACCTGTCCTCCCCACCCCAGCGCTTAAAGCAGCCGCAAAGGAAGCCGCACTGGAAGCCGCAGCTGCAAAAGTAGAAGCAGCATCAGGAGAAGCAGCGGAGCAGTATAGGCGCACCGTCCACCAAGGCGACCAGGAAGTCCAGGAAGGTCGGCATAGCCATGGCGCTCAGGATGGGGTGGACATCTCGTATACAGTGGAATTCGGTTACGAGCTACTCACCGTCCTCCCACTGGCCTACTGGCACCATTTGAACGGCTCACTCCGCTCCACCACCTCCTGTGGGCGTGATTCCTTGTCTCTGCTCTACTACTTCAGCCCCAACCACACAGACAATGCTACGTGTCATCGAGCCGGCAAGGATTTCAAGGATGCGATGCATGGCTTTTATGGAGGTAAATTCCCGCCAGCCTGGCAGGCACCCCCTCTTGCCAACCACTTCAGGAAGCTTCCTTCCGTGTGGCCAGAGATTTCTATGGGATCCCAGCTGGTGGTTATCGGGAATAAATACGAGCGGGAATACAAACACGCACCGGTAAATTTTATCGATTTACCAACTCTACTGACAATCGTCGACTCGTTTTTGAAGGCTGGTTTTTATGTGGTGTACAACAACCCGGGAATGTCGCTGCAGTTTGACGCCTGGCAGGTGATCCGTGATGAAAAGGACTTGGGAGATTATGAGGCGCTGCAGCAGCGGTTTGGGGAGAATCCACGGTTCCAGATCATGCAGAACCTCCAGAAGCGGTGGCCAGGATTGAGTTTCAACGATGTGCAGTTCAGGATGCTAGCAAGGAGTGCGTGTTTCGTGAGTGTGCAGGGAGGGGGCTGCACACTCCAGAGCTACTTTGGCGGCACCCACCTCGTCTATTTTCGTGAGGGGCATGAGTTTGAAATCGGGGCTTACGAACGGATTTATCCTCGGCTGTCTGGAGTGAAGTTGACGGTGGTAACCAGCTATAAGGGGCTGGAGAGGAAGGTGCACGGGATGATTAAGAGCAACAACTGCTTTGCACAACTGCAATAGCCATGTCATCCCTTGCAGGACCAGGAGAAAGTGTCATTCACAAAAGATGTCATCTGTACCTTCATGGAAATCTGGACTAGGGTGGAGAGGGGAGCAATGTTTTTATCAAATCACCAGAACCATTTCCTTCAGAATTAGTAACGTTAAACGTATCCAAGTGTTAAACGCATCCAAGTGTTAAACGTTTATAAGGCATCTCCTGCATTGAAACTAGTTACAGCACAACAGAAAGCAAACGTGGAGACTACCGCGACTTCTACGTGGCAGGTTTCTAACCAGGCAGATTCCATCAGTAACCTGATTGGCCCAGCCTCCCCAATTCTTGGGCGTACACGTTTTCAAGGTCACCAGCACAGCTGCGCGAAACTTTCTGGGGTTCCGCGAAAACGGTACAGGCGGTTCGGAAACATTCTCAGAATCGTCGCGCTCCTCCAGAATAATCTCTAGCTGGAGGTTACAGTACAGTACCTCCAGTAACCAGTCTCATTTATAGCCCTGTGCTGGCGTCATCTCACGCACACGTGCTGGCGCAGATCACGCAAACTGGGCCCTGAGTTCGATAGTACGCGAATCGGGTTCCACTCCACAGCTCACAGTAGTCAAATCGCTGCCTGCCAAGCCGCAGCTCACGCTAATATTTGTACTATCGCGAGCCGAATACAGCGTTGACACGTGTCAATGGTGCATCTAACGGAGCTGCGAATCGTGCTGCCCTTCACGTGTGCGTGTCAGGGGGGGGGGGGGGGGTGTATCGGGGGGGGAAATGCGGGGGACGCGAGGATACGCGGAAACCGATGGGCGCGGAAGCGCGTCTAGGAGTTGACTGATTTAGTCATTTGGTTGTTCTTCCGTCTCGCCTCCCCTTCAATTCCCTCTGCTGGTACCTCAATCCCCTTTTGTGCCCTTCTGCTGGTTCTCTCCTCGCTGATTTTTTTTCGTGGCCTTGCACTTTCCCGGCATGGCATGGCATGGCATCACATGGCGTCACATGGCGTCACATGGCGTCACATGGATCACATGGCGTCACATGGCGTCACATGGCGTGACATGGCGTCACGTGGCATGGCACGACATCATGGCACGGAATGGCATGGGGGGGGGGGCGGACCGGGACGCCACGGGGTGCGCGTGGGGAAGTGGGGGTGGGGGGAAGCGGGGTGTGCGGGGGCGCGCAGTGGAGGAGTTCAAGCGCGGGCAGCGGTATGCCAACTGGCGCACCAACGAGGATGCCACTGAGCCCGGGCAGGGCGGCACTGTCAGTCGCCCCCCTCCCTCCCTCCCTCCCTCCCTCCCTCCCCTGCCTCCGCTCCTCCTTTGGTGCTTCTCCCTTCCCCTCTTCGTTCCTCCTGCTCGCCTCCCTCGCTGTTTGCCTCGAGCGCCGTCCCACTCGTGCTGTGTGTGTATCCAAACGGCGCCACCCATCTCTTCCCGTCTCTGCCCCATCTCTTCCCGTCTCTTCCCCATCTCTTCCCGTCTCTGCCCCATCTCTTCCCGTCTCTTCCCCATCTCTTCCCGTCTCTGCCCCATCTCTCTCTCATTCTCCTCCTCTCTCCCTTCCCTACCCACACTCTCCCCCCCACCTCCCCTCTGTCGCCCCCAGCTGCTATCCTCAACGCCCTATTACCACGAGCAGCACGGGGAGGGCCTCTTCACGCACAGCCTCTTCCGCCTCGGCAACCGCCTCCCCGACTGGGTGCGTTGAGTAGTGGGCACCGTGTTTTCAGTCGACTGGGTGCGTTGAGTAGTGGGCACCGTGTTTTCAGTCGACTCAAAACACGCCTCTTCACGCACAGCCTCTTCCGCCTCGGCAACTGCCTCTTTGACTGGGTGCGTGTGTTGTGCATGTGTGCATGCATGTTCTGTGCGTGTGTTGTGCATGTGTGCATGCATGTTCTGTGCTTGTGTTGTGCATGTGTGCATGCATGTTCCGTGCATGTGTTGTGCATGTGTGCATGCATGTTTCGTGCATGTGTTGTGCATGTGTGCATGCATGTTCCGTGCATGTGTTGTGCATGTGTGCATGCATGTTCCGTGCATGTGTTGTGCATGTGTGCATGCATGTTCCGTGCATGTGTTGTGCATGTGTGCATGCATGTTCCGTGCGTGTGTTGTGCATGTGTGCATGCATGTTCCGTGCATGTGCATGCATGTTCCGTGCATGTGTTGTGCATGTGTGCATGCATGTTCCGTGCGTGTGTTGTGCATGTGTGCATGCATGTTCCGTGCATGTGTTGTGCATGTGTGCATGCATGTTCCGTGCATGTGTTGTGCATGTGTGCATGCATGTTCCGTGCATGTGTTGTGCATGTGTGCATGCATGTTGCGTGCATGTGTTGTGCATGTGTGCATGCATGTTCCGTGCATGTGTTGTGCATGTGTGTATGCATGTTCCGTGCATGTGTTGTGCATGTGCGCATGCATGTTCCGTGCACATGCAGGTGAACCGGCTGGTGCCGCCATCGGCTCTGGTGGTGGATGAGAAGAGCTGGATCAACTACCCATACTTCCGCACCATCATCACCATCCCCTTCTTTAGCAAGGTACGTGCCTCCATGCATGCATGTGTTGCCCTCCCATCCCATATCTCACTGTCACCATCATCACCATCCCCTTCTTTAACAAGGTGTGTGCGCGCATTGTCATCAACAGCACATTCATCACCATCCCCTTCTTCAGCAAGGTGTGTGCCGCCTGCATACATGTGTTGCCCTCCCATCCCCTTATCACCCTCACCACAATCAGCACAATCAGCACAATCAGCACCCACCTCACCACAACTCCCCACGTTACCCGTACCACACCTCCCCTCCACCCCACATTCTCCCTTTCCAACCCCTTTTCCTCTTCCCCCCTCCCTTCACCCCCTCTCCAGCTCCGAATGGAGATCGAGACCATTCACCTGCAGGACGACGGCTCGCACCGCAACGCCTTGGGGTTGTCGGCAGCTGAGCTGGCGCTGCGGCGCGTGGACTGGATGGACATCGGCAGTGAGCCCGTGTCTAGAAGAGACTACAAAGCTGAGCTGGACCCCCTATTGGTCCGCTCCAAGCTCACAGGGTGAGTCAACGTGGGGTTGTCGGGGCGCTGCGGCGCGTGGACTGGATGGATATCGGCGGTGCTTTTGAGTCGACTCAAAAGCGCGTGGACTGGATGGATATCGGCAGTGAGCCCAAACCCCGGCGGCGCTGCGGTGGTTTCCAAAAGGGGCTACAAAGCCGAGCTGGACCCACAGCTGGTCAAATCAACGGTCACAGGTTGTGTCACCTCCAGTCAACGCTAGTCAATTCAAGTCAACCCTAGCAGGGTGAGTCACCTCCAGTCAACGCCAGTCATTTCAAGTCAACGTCTAGCAGGGTGAGTCAGTGCTGGACGTCTCATGCCTTGTCCATCGTTCTTCCTGTTTCCCACCCTCTCTCATCTACCCTCTAACCCCGGGGTGGCAGAAGAGGGAGCGGCCGCTGATGTGTGCGCACAAGGTGGTGCCACATCTTGTGTCATGTCTCCCATCTCCTTTCTCTCCTGCCTTCTCTCCTGTCTTCCACTCCCTCCCCACCAGTCGAGGCCCCCTAACCCCGGGGTGGCAGAAGAGGGAGCGCCCGCTGATGTGTGCGTAGCGTACAAGGTGTTGCCATGTCTTATCCCACTCTTCCCCCACCCTCACTCTCCCCATTCCCACTCCCCCCCCATCTCCCACCCTCTTTTGACCAGTCAAGGCCCCCTAACCCCGGGGCGGCAGAAGAGGGAGCAGCCGCTCATGTGTGCATACAAGGTGGTGCCATGTCTTATCCCACTCTCCCCTCGTCCCCATTCGCCCCCCATCTCCCACCCACCCTCTATTGACCAGTCGCGGCCCCCTAACCCCGGGGTGGCAGAAGAGGGAGCGGCCGCTCATGTGTGCATACAAGGTGGTGCGGGCCCAGGCGGAGTACTGGGGTGTGCAGAACAGTGCAGAGCGGTTGCTCATCAACTCGCTCAGGCAGGTGGGTGGGTGTGCGTGGGTGTGGAATGTGAGTGTGGGAGTGGGCGTGGGAAGGGGAATGCACGGGTAGTTGGTGCTGCGTCATGCCATCACAGGCGGAATACTGGGGTGTGCAGAACAGTGCAGAGCGGCTGCTCATTAACTCGCTCAGGCAGGTGCGTGGGGGTGTGGATGGGTGTGGGTGTTGGAATGGCAATGGGTGGGCTGGTGTTGCTGCCTCATCCCATCACATGCGGAGTATTGAGGTGTGCAGAACAGCGCAGAGCGGCTGCTCATCAACTCGCTCAGGCAGGTAGGCGGCGCTGACAGTTGGCTTTGGATGGGTAGGGGATGTCATGCAATGCCTTGCCATGCCACCCGCGTCACACTTCTACGTCCAGACAATCAACACCGCCCGTTTCAAGCCTTCCTTTTCACATCGTTTTCCTCCTCATCATCTCATTCCTCAATCCCCTCCCTCCCACCCCTCCACCAGATATTCCTGCGAGCGCACAAGAACTGCTTCGGGCTCTTGGACCACTGGCATGCAATGGCAGCACAGTGTGCTATGTCCGGCCATACCATACCCCACCACGCCCCCCTGAAGCCCCCCTTTCCCCCCTCCCTCCCCTCCCCATCTCCCCCACCAGATATTCCTGCGAGCGCACAAGAACTGCTTTGGGCTGTTGGACCACTGGCATGCCGTGCCATGCCCCACTGTTTCTGCTGCCTCCCCCCCCTCCTCCCTCCCCCCACCAGATCTTCCTGCTAGCGCACAAGAACTGCTTCGGCCTCTTAGATCAATGGTACTCGCTCTCGCTCGAACAGGTTCGCCCCTGCCCTCTCCCACACGCTCTCTCTTCCCCGCACTCTTGCTTCCTCACCCTGTCTCCCCCTCACTCTTCGTACGTACCCCGCTCACTTCTTCCCCCCAAATTTCTTCCCTTTTTTCTCTTAGAACATCATTTCCGTTTTTTCACTTCCTCCTCTCTATCCCTCCCCCTCCTCCCTCCACCTCCCCGTCAGATCATTGCAATCACTGACAAGAACAAGCCACAGGTTCAGGTCCCAAAGCCCCTTTTTCCTCTCCTCTCCTCTCCTCTTCCTTTTGCCCACCCCCCTACCCTGCTCTCCGCCTCCCCCGTCAGATTATTGCAATCACTGACAAGAACAAGCCTCAGGTCCCCGTCCCAAAGCCCCTCCCTCCTCCCGAACCTGCTGCCGAGCCTGTTCCAAGATCTGCCGCCGAACCTGAAGCTCGTAGCAAGAGGGAGGGGATCGCAGCAGGCGGTGTGGAAGAGGGGAGGGAGGGGAGGAGGGATGGGCTTCTGACGAGAGGGAGTGAGAGTGAGGGAGGTGAGGAAGGGGAGGAGACGGAGGAGGAATCAGAGGAGGAGGATGAGGAGTGGGATGATGAAGTGGAGTTCTACGAAGCACAGGTGCGAGATGCGCCTGCCATGCTCTACTTGTTCCTGCCAGGCTCGACTCGCATTCACCTGCATTCATAGCAAAGGAGTCCAGCCGTATGGCAAAGAACTTTTAAGGAGCCGGATGGCTCTTTGTACATACACCAAACGTTCTTAATGCATACATCCCCTTTTGAGAATCCTCAAAAGTGATTTCTGCATACAATCCCAATGCTTAAACACCACCTAAGCGGTGATTTTACTGTGGATTGTAGCTGTTCCGTGTCCTGAACCACTTTCTTGTCCGATCCTCAAGCTCTCTCGCTCTCCCCTGTGTGGTCGTCTACTCTGCGTGTTCGTCTACTCTGTGTGGTTGCAGATGCAGTGGGCGGCAGAGGAAGAGCTCTTTGGAGAGAAGATGCTTTCAGGTGAACTCTTGAATTCTGGTGAACTGACAGGGCAAAGCGTTGCTCCTCTGCTGTGCCCCTCTGCTGTGCCCCTCTGCTGTGCCCCTCTGCTGTGCCAGCAATCCCATCTGTCGCCTTCCCCCCTACCCTTCCCCCCTTTCTCCGTCGCACAGACCTGGGCCATCCACCCTCCCCCAGTCCAAAGCAGCCTCCCCCATCTGCCCCCTCTGCCATGATCGATTACACCAGCAATCACAGCAGCAATTTCATCTCTTCCCTTCCTCCCTTCCTTTCTCCCCTCTCCCCCCATCCAGATCTGGCCATCCGCTCTCCCTCTGCTTGGATCGACCCCCACCCCTCTGCCCCCTCTGCTTGCTCGTTCGTACGCAGCAGCAATCACAGCAGCAATCCGTTTTCCACTCCCTACCCTCTCTGTACCCTCCCCCTCTCACCATCCAGATCTGGGCCATCCGCTCTCCCTCTGCTTGGAGCAGCCTCCGCCCCTGTGCCCCCTCTGCTGTGCGCGCACGCAGCACCAGGGCGCACAGCAGGGCGGGCAGGCCGAGGGGAGAGAGAGGTCGGTAGAAGCTGGCAGGGCAGTGCAAGAGTCTGCACCGGCTGTGTTCTGTGTGTCGTGTGGCGAGTTCTTCTGCCACCGCTGCTTTCACGAGGTAAGGATGGGAGAGGCATAGCGATGACTTGGGAGGGAAGCGTCTCGAACGTCGCCTGAGTGGGCGCCTGCTGTGTCATGCGTTTCCTTTGCGGCGTTGAGAGGCAAGGCTGGAGACGACTTGATGATGGTCTCCATGCCCTTCCCCCTGCCCCCATGCCCCATGCCCCCATGCCCCCATGCCCCATGTACCCCATGCCCCCCTGCCCCCATGCCCCCATGCCCCCATGCCCCCCTGCCCCCATGCCCCATGCCCCATGCCCCATGCCCCATGCCCCATGTACCCCATGCCTCCATGCCCAATATTCCTCCATACTCTTATGCCTCATGCCCCATACCCCCATACCCCCATCGTGACAGTTCCACATCACGCCTCGCTTGCAGCAGCATGCCACACACCCCATCGCTTCTTCCCACACGATTCCTCCTGCCGCCCATGCTGACGCACAGAATGGCTACTCCTCTCCACTCAATCAGAACCTGCCACGTGGCAGCACAGACACTGTCCCCACGCCCCCTACCACCACCAGTCACCGCATTGCACCCAGCGGCACCAGCACAACCACAAGTAATACCGAGGAGGACCACTCAATTGGTGTCGGCAGCGCTGGTGCTGTTGCTAGTGCTCCCTCTGCTGCTACCTCTGGTGCTGCTGCTGGTGCTGCCTCTGGTGCTGCTTCTGCTGCGCGCACAGAGAGGAGGAGGCAGAAGGCAGAGGCGAAAGGATTGCGAGAGCGGGCGAGGGAGGGGGAGAGGGAGGAGAGGGAGGGCATGATGCTAGCGGCTCGAGAGGTGAGAGCGGAGGAGAGGAGGGACGAGAGGGAGAGGAGGGGGGAGGAGAGGGAGAGGAGAGGGGAGGAGAGGAGGAGCAAGGAGGGGAGGGGGAAGGGCGGCCTGCTAGGGAGAGATGGGGGTCGCAGGGGGAGCTGGCGTATGGGGGAGGGGGAGAAGGGGGAAGAGGGTTTGTCGGAGGAGGGGGGAAGGGGAGCAGGGTTGTGGGGGGGGGGAGGGGTTGAGAGGGGGGATGGGAGGAGAGCAAGTGGGAGGTGGGTCGCAGGTAAGCGCAGCAGCGCTGCCTTGAACAGCAGAGATTCTCAGGTGGATTTCCAGGTGGAAAATCAGGTGGTTGCAGCAGAGGCCGCAGAGGGCAGGGACGTGCAGAATCGGAGCTCATTCAACTTGTGGTTACATGGTAACCCTGATAAGCTTCTGGAAGCGGATACTCCTCTTGCTGCAGCTGCTACTGCTGGTGCTGCTGCTTCTGCTGCTTCTGTTGCTGCTGCTGCTTCTGCTGCTGCTGCTGCTTCTGCTGCTGCTGCAGCGGCTCCTGCTGATGCTGGTTGTGCTGCTGAATCTGCTGCCGCTGCTGCTCCCAACGATTCCAACATTCCCAGCACTCGACGTGCTGCCTATGCCAGTGATCCCAGTGCGTGTGCCTCTGCCAGCGGAAGTGCACAGGGGGCGAGCCCCATTTGGGAAGGGCAGGCCGGCATGCAGGAGGGGTCAAGTGGAAGGCCAGTGAGGGAGCGGCTAAGGGAGGAGTACGAGGGGCAAGCAGTGGAGCTCTCAGTGGCTCTCGTTGGTGGTATCCTCGCCATCTATAAGGCCGCTGCTAACGCTGATGCTAATGCTAATGCTGCTTCTGCTACTGATGCTGCTGCTGCTGCACCCTCCGCCGCCTTGCACGGAATCCCATCCCCCACACTGACCTCCTCGCTATCCTCACCATCGCTCGCATCGCTGGGTTCCGGAGCATCTCAGCCGTCCGTCTCTGCCCGGCACTCTGACTCCGCCCTGGCTCACATTGACCCTCCCACCCCTCTCTCCACCTCTCACCCTCCCTTGCCTTCTTCCAACATATCCTCTCAGCAGCCGCAGCGGCAGCAGCAGCAGCAGCAGCCAGGCACCCCGTTTGAACGCTCACGCGCCTTCTCCTGGATGGGTCCTAGAGTCTTCTCCCGCTCCGCCACCTCCCCCGCCCTCTCCCACACTCACTCACACACCACTGCTGCCCCACACTCGCCCGCTGCTTCTCTCACCTCCACTCTCTCTGCTGCCGCTACCAATTCCCCCTGGTCCTCTGCTGCCAGTCTTCCTGGCAGCATTGCAAGCTCAGCAGCGGCTGTTGCTGGCGTTGCTCCTGATTTGCCTGAAGATGATGTGTGTGATGGTGACTCAGCACCTGGGGTTGCTGATGTGACTGTAACAAATGGGGAAAATGTGACTGTAACAAATGGGGAAAATGTGACTGTAACGGATGTGCAAGTGGTTCTGGACTATCTGGCATCGGAAGCAGGCACAGCTCATCGACATGAGCTCCAACGGTTCAGGTGAGGAGTCAGGTGCCTTGCAATTGAGTCAGGTGCCTTGCAACGGAGTCAGGTGCCTTGCAACAGAGCCAGGTTCCTTGCAACAGAGTCAGGTGCCATGCATAATTGGCTGATAAGTTGTCTCTTTATGATTGTTTATCTGCGTGGAGGCACACCCCTCAACCTCCCTCAACCCCTCTCCACCCACCCCTTGTCTCAGGATCCTATCAGAGCTGTTGGCAGACGTGCAGCCACAGCAGCTGGGGCACTCGGAGCGACTGGCCTTCTGGATCAACGTGTACAACGCACTAGCCATGCATGTGAGGGCGGTCATAGTGTGTGCATGTAGGATGGGTTATACTGTGCGCATATGGTGCTGTGCATGTAGGATGGGTTATACTGTGCGCATATGGTGCTGTGCATGTAGGATGGGTTATACTGTGCGCATATGGTGCTGTGCATGTAGGATGGGTTATACTGTGCGCATATGGTGCTGTGCATGTAGGATGTGTTATACTGTGCGCATATGGTGCTGTGCGTGTAGGATGGGTTATACTGTGCGCATATGGTGCTGTGCATGTAGGATGGGTTATACTGTGCGCATATGGTGCTGTGCGTGTAGGATGGGTTATACTGTGCGCATATGGTGCTGTGCATGTAGGATGGGTTATACTGTGCGCATATGGTGCTGTGCATGTGAGATGGGGCACACTATGCACTAGAGGGGGGTCTTGTGCATGTGAGCGGGGTCTTGTGCATGGGCTGCTTATGCATGCGAGACGAGTATGGTGTGATCTGCATGTGTGCATATACGATGAGAGGTGCATGTGAGAGGGGGTCATGTGCATGTGCTGCCATGCATGCCGCTCTGCCATTCCTGTGATCAGGCATACCATAGAGTCAACACGTGCATCTGTCGCCATCCCTCCTCCTTTCCGTCCTGCATCACTGCCTCGCCTTCACTTGTCCATCCTCTCGCTTCCTTCGCCCGCACACACGTCCTCGCCTTCACCATCGCTGCTTGTCTCTTCCTCCCCCTCCTTTCCCCCCTTTCCCCCAGGCGTACCTGGTGTATGGCCAGCCACGCAGCCACTACAAGCGAGTCATGTTCATGCACAAGGTTTGACTCCTCTCTCCCCTCCCCTCACCCCCCCCCCTCTCACTCCCCTCCTCTCTCTCCTCTCCCCTTTTCCCTCCCCTCACTCCCCACCCCTTATTCCCCTCCACTCCCCTCCCCTCACATCACTCCCCTTCTTTCCTGCTGTGACACAGCCCCCACGTTTCCCTACTCCTCGCTAAGCTGGTGCCACCCACTCCTAATCTCCCAGTCAACATCCCTCATAACCTGTTTCTGCCTTCCTGCCATCAACCCTTCCTATTCCTCGTCTCCCTCATTCCCCTGCTCTCGCCCTCCTCTCACCAACTCCACCCCCCTTCCTCCATCTCCCCTTCCCCCACCCCCCCAACAACGCCCCCCTGTCCCCACCCATGCAGTCGGCCTAGATCATTGTCGTGCCTTCCCATGCTTGTTCCCCCAGTTCACTCGCCAGCATCTTCCCCTCTCCCTCCCTGCCCCCTCCCCCCTTCCCCCCTCCCCTCCCATTCAACCCACCCCTGCCGCCACCCATGCATGCAGTCGGCCTACATCATTGCTGGCCTGCCCTTCTCCATCCTCGCTATAGAGCACTGCATTTTAAAAGCTGCGTCCTTCCAACCAGCACTGGTAAGTCCCATGATTCTCCCATCTCACCCTCCCCCCTGCCTTGCACCCACATGTATTTCCAGGCCTTCGCTCCCATCACTGTCCCTGCCCCCCTTGCCCCCTCCCCTCCTCCCCCTCCCTTCAAAATCCCACACAAAAAGCTCACACACGCACGAAAGAATCCCACTACCACCCTGCTTTTCCCCCTTTTCCAGGCGGGTCTGCTGCCAGTGCAGCGCTACAGGCGGGGGGACGTGCGTGGCGCTACAGCCTGCCTCTGCACCCTCTTCACACCTCCTTCCCTTTCCCCACCGTCCACCCTCTCAACATTCTCCTCTCAGGCGGGTCTGCTGCCAGTGCAGCGCTACAGGCGGGGGGACGTGCGCTACAGCCTGGCTCTGGACCGGCCCGAGCCTCTCGTCACTTTTGCTCTCAGCTGTGGCTGCGCCTCCGCTCCCCTTGTAAGCCTCGCCTCCCTCTGGCCCTCCTCACTCTCACCCCCCCTCTCCAATTCCCTCCCTCCTCTCCCCTTTTTACATGTGCTGTTCTGCCCTGGCATTTACACATTCGCACATTTCTTGCCACTGTGCTATCACACCCTCACCTTGATCCCCAGTTTCCTGTGCAAATTGCCCTCGACTGTCCGATTATGTTTTTCATCGTTTTTCCATCAACCAATCAGGTCCGAGTGTACCACCCTGACACTGTTCACGAGCAATTGAAAGCAGCTGCCCAGGAATACATTCGGGCAAACGTAAAGCTGCATCCGGGCAGCGGGAAAATTCTTCTTCCCAAGCTCCTGCACTGGTACAGCAAGGATTTTGCAAGAAACGCAGTGGGACTGCTGCAGTGGGCAGCTGAGCAAATGGAAGACAGGCATAAGCATAACATTTTGCAGGCTATGGGTGCTGCTGGAGGTTCCAGGAAGGTTCGGCTGGGAAGGGTTCCTGTGCAGGTTCTCGCATATGATTGGACCTTCCAATATCTGCTAGCGTGACAGCATCTCAATTTTCCTAAAACTCTTCAGACATAACTTATTTGGCATCCATGAAGGCCACCTTAAGGAAATATTTGTTCAAATAGCTGCTTCAAATAGCCATGCGATTACTCTTCCCCATGTCCTAACCTACTAGCAAACACAGCGGTAACAGCCAACCCTCAGCCCATCCCCACATCATTTCCTCTCGCGCTGCTCCCCTCCGTTTCCTTTTCTATCCCCTTCTGTTTGTCATTTTCCTACTATCTCCAGCAACAGATCTCCCACTGAACCTAATCAAGCGTCTCGCCAGTCCCCTTCGACGACAAATTCAGGCCGTCAAGGGGAAATTCTTCGGGAACACGTACGTCCCGTTGACACGCCACGTGGCAGGCAGTATGTTCAGCGCCGTGAGGCTGAACTTCTTGAGCGCACTGACGACATGAAACGAAATTGGTACGCCGATGACTTTCACTCCGCTCGCCGACCAAACTCCGCCGAAATTCCTCGCCATGGGCAGCCACGCTGCGCCGCCCACTTTCATATGCACGGACGCGATTCCGCCCGGCCCCGCGGCGTTCATTATAAGCACCCCGATAAAGTAATCCGTCCCCATGACCGGCTTGAAAACGAGACCGCCTTGTCGTTTGCACGGGATTCGCGCAAGTCGCACGCGAATGTTCCCCGCGACGCGGTTCTTCACAATCTGATCGTACACCCACGGCGACATGATAACTCCTTTTTTCCCGGGCCGGCAGATTCCGGATCGCGGCTGCCCGATGCACTCGCTGGTGGCCGTCACGGCGACGATCTTATCCTGCCGGCACATCTGCGACTTGACGCATTGCAAGGCGTAGCACGCGCCGCATCCCGTGCCGTTCTCGTAGAGCTTGGAGGAAATCGCGATGGTGGGGAGATTGTACGGCCGCACGCCATTAGTCTTGCCGTAACCGCAAGAGCCGCCGTCCTCGCCTTGAATCAAGGAGAGCGTGCCAGTGAACTTGCTGTCCCACACGCCGTACTCCTCGACTGCTACTGCGCGGGTTGCCATAAGGAGAACGAGTAAGAGAGGCGGCAGGGCTAGTGCTGCTAGTCGAGTTCTTCCGCGCGCCATGTCGTGCAGTTTGCGTTCCGTGCAGAGGAGGTAGAAATGTGGCAAGTGTTCTTGAGTTGGAATGGAATATCGCGGATCGGAGAATCGCGGAATGACTGCAGTGATGTGGAATGGTTTGAACGCGGAGGTTGTGGGCCAAACAGAGTGTCAACAAACGTCAAACTAGTAATTAGCCTGGGTCAGGGGTGGGGTCGGGTGGGGTCGGGTGGGGTGACGTTCAAATTGGGGAGGATGGGGATGAAGAGGAGGAGGGAGAGTTGCGGCAAGCCAAGCGAATGCAATGTCGGTGTTATCGTGTCGCGGTGAGGCGGTCAACATTGGTCTGCTATAGCGAAGTGCGATGCTGCGTCAAACGAAGGACGACTCGGCGATCATCGATGCGACGCGTGAGACTTTGCAATGGGCATTCCTTATCACGATCGACGATTCTCCGCATGACACGGCGCCCTGGAAAGGGCGCAAACAAAATGAATCTCAAGAGTGGTTCATTTTAGCTTCGAGGAGTTTCCTGATTAAAGCGACGGTGCACATTTGCCACCCAAAACCCAGAACCCTGGCGAACTGTTACTGCGGATGGAAAGTGTCCCTCGAAATCCTGGTTTTCGCCAGCCAGCACTTTCGCGCTGGCAAGCCTGGTTCAAAAAAAAAACTTCTGAACCCAACACTGCCAAAAGTTGCCCGTCGCTTTAAAACAGACAACAGCTAGCAAATTCATAAATTTTATTCCCACAGGAAAACTGATTGATTCCCTAAAATCGAAGTGAAATGAAAGCAAATTCTTTCTCCATTATTAGTCCGAGTTGAATTTCTCCGGTACAAGCAGCTACTGTCCATTCTGGAATCCGCACCAATTTCGGCAGGAGTTTCACAAATTGCCACGTAGTCCCATTTGCATCACCAGAACCTGAATATCTTCCATTCCATGACTATGGCTGCCTCTGTCACCTCACCGCTACCAGCGTCCGTAATCCCGGCGCGCAATGCTAGCTCATTTCACGGAGAATCGTCTAGAAGCTACCTCCTTAAATCTTTACTCAGTCGTCATGCTAATCTTGCCGCCTTGCGCGGGAATCCGGGCATCAGGAATCGGACGAAACTCGCTTCACCTTACGGCCGCGATTCCGTGCAACCACACGATGAACGGACTTCCCGCGTGCGCGCAGCAGCCTCTGCGGGCAGCGCGGCGGCGGATTCAGCGGAGGCGGAAGAGAGCACAGTGGCGGAAGACATGAAGCAGCGGAGAGGCCTCCGCGGCAAGACCGAGGCTGACGTCATCGTCATCGGTTCCGGGATCGGCGGGCTCTGCTGCGGCAGCCTCCTCGCGCGCTACGGCCGCGACACGCTGGTCCTCGAAAGCCACTACCTCCCGGGCGGCGCGGCGCACGGATTCACGCGAAACGGCTTTTCATTCGACACGGGCCCGTCGCTGTTCTCGGGATTGTCGTCGCGCGGCCCGCAGGCGAACCCGCTCGCGCAGGTTCTCGACGCGTTAGGAGAGACGGTGCCGTGCGCGGCGTACGACAGCTGGATGTGCTACCTGCCTGAAGGGGACTTCCTCTCCCGCATCGGCCCATCTCACTTCATTGAGGTGTGACAATCACTAGCCGTTTCCTTTCCGCACGCACTTCTTGTGCGCAGGTATGCGGAAATCATTGATATCTATTTTGCACGAGAGGTCTGACTGCATAATTTCCCCGCATCGCATGCGATACATACTGTATCAGTAGCACCACCACTGCGCCCAAAGCTGTCTCCCTCTGCCACCATTCTTCCCTGCTCTCTTCTTCCCTCCCTCCTTCCTGTCCCTCCATCCTCCGTCCATCCCCTTCATCCCTGTGCCCCTGTGCCCCTGTGCCCCTGTCTCACAGGTGCTGCAGCAGCGAGTAGGGGAGAGCGCCGTGCAGGACTGGCGAAAGCTTATGGTGAGTCACTTTGCACACAACTGCTAGTGCGCTCGTCGTGTGCTCTAGCTCTTGAGCACTCGTGCAGCTCGTTACTGGCTGCGCCAGTGCGGGCCAATTCGTTTAACATGTCATCTTGCCCACTGGTTCGTTCGCCCATTGCTCCGCCAATCGAGTTGCCTTGCCTATAGCGTGCTGCCTGTGCTTCGTGCCTCCCTCCCTCCTTACCTGCATATGCGTCACGTTCCACCCCCCTCGACCCTCCTTCCTCTCTCTCCCCTTCCCCTCTTCCGCCGTTCTCCCTCTTCCCCCCCTCCCCCCTTCCTCCCTCCCTCTCCCACCGCCCCACGGGCAGTGGTGGAGCCTCTAGGCGGCCCCTCATGGCCCTGCCCGCAGCTGCTCTGTGCGGCACAGCAACCCACCCACTCTCTTGCCCCCTTCCCCCCTCCCCACCTCCCCCCCTCCCTCCTTCTACCCCCTCCCCACGGCCGGCAGTGGAGCCTCTAGCCGGCCCGGCCCCTCCATGGCCCTGCCCTCACTCTTCTCTGTGCAGCACAGCACCCACTCTCTGTGCAGTGCTGGGAGGGGAAGGGGAAGGGGGGAAGTGGAGTGTGCTGTGCTGTGCCCTCGGCTTCTCTGTGCAGCACAGCACCCACTCTGCTCCCTCCTTCCTTCCTCCCACTCTTCCCCCCTTCCCCTTCCCCTCCCAACACGTGACAGTCAGTGGTGGAGCCTCTAGCCGGGCCCTCCATGGCCCTCCCCCCAGCCGCTCTCCGTGCCGACCCTGCCGTGCTGCTCACTGCAGGGCTGAGGTACGGCCCGAGCCTGCTCCGCACGTTCGGCAGCGCCGGGCCTGCAGGTGAGGATTGCAGTGGGACGTCTTTTCTAGTGGATTGACTGTGATGTGTGGGCTGTTCTCCTTTCCAGCTGATGCAGTGGCAGCGGGCTGGGCAGATGAAGCTTTTGGGCAAATGAAGTACAGCTTCTTCTTGCCCACCTTGGACTCACCTCACCTTCCTGTTCTCCTCTTGCCCGACTCTCACTCCCCTCTTCCACGCCTCCCCCGCAGCTGCACTCAACACGTCGAAGCTTTTGGGCTCGTTCTCCTCGCTAGCGGACTCGGTGGGCGTGAAGCACCCGTTTGTGCGCAACTGGACTCACCTCACCTGCCCCCTCTCCTCTTGCCCCATACTCACTCCCCCCTCCTGCACGACTCCCTCCCAGCCGCCCTCAACGCGTCGAAGCTGATGAGCCCGTTCTCATCGCTAGCGGACTCGGTGGGAGTGAAGCACCCCTTCGTGCGCAACTGGATCGACCTGCTCTCCTTCCTGCTCTCGGGACAGAAGGCCGACGCCACCATTGCTGCTGAAGTGGTGAGCTGCTCTCGCATTTTCCTCCGCTTCCGTTGTAATAGTGTTCTTGCCTGCGGTTTCTCCACTTCCACAGTTTCTCTGCCATGGCATCTTCACCTTTCCTCTCTTTGCTTCTCTTAGGCTCCCTGCCCTGCACCTCTGAACACCCTCACCCCCGTATCTCCATATTCCCCCCTATCCTCGCCCAGGTGTACATGTTTGCAGAGTGGTACAAGCCTGGGAGCGTCATGGAGTACCCTCATCCCTAAACGCCTCAGAAGCTATTGTTGGTCCCCTCAATTATGACTTCTTAAGCCACCTAAAACGTTTCTCTCTATCGCCTTCTGCTCCCCCTGCTCTCCCCCAGGTGTACATGTTTGCAGAGTGGTACAAGCCAGGGAGCGTCATGGAGTACCCTCTCGGCGGCCCAGAGGCGATTATCGAGGCGCTTATAAGGGGGATGGAGAAGCACGGCGGGCAGCTCTCCCTGAACTGCCACGTGGACAGCATAGTGGTGGAGGGCGGCCGGGCAGTCGGTGTAAAACTTAAATCCGGGCAGATTGTTCGTGCCCGGACAGCCGTGGTGAGTAATGCATCGGTGTGGGATACCATGCGACTGCTGCCACCTGGGAGTGTACCTGCGGAGTATCGGAAAGAGAGGGAGGCTACACCTGAGTGTGACTCATTCATGCACCTGCACTTGGGGATAAAGAAGGAGAATCTTCCTGCTGACCTGGAGATCCATCACATCGTGGTCAATGATTGGTCCGTGGGCGTCGACGCTCCTCAAAACGTGGTCCTCATCTCCATCCCGACCGTTCTCGACGCCTCGCTGTCGCCACCTGGCACCGTCTCATTGCACGCGTACACTCCGGGGACCGAGCCCGCTTCGCTGTGGCAAGGCCTGGATAGGCGATCGGCTGAATACAAGAAGCTTAAGGAGGAGAGGGCCGAGGTGATGTGGAAAGCAGTGGAAAGGGTACTTGGCCCGGGTTTCTCACGGGATCAATGTGAATTGGCATTGGTTGGCACTCCCTTGACTCATGGGCGGTATTTAAGGAGGCACCGAGGCACTTATGGGCCGGCAATCAAGGCAGGTGTGGGGACGTTTCCAGGTTCGACGACGCCTCTTCCGGGCCTGTTTTGCTGTGGGGATTCGACGTTCCCGGGAATCGGTGTGCCTGCGGTTGCCGCTAGTGGAGTGGTGGCGGCTAACACACTGACCCCTGTGTGGGACCACTGGAAGTTGCTTGATGCTATTGGTATCTGAACTGATCTGAGAGAAGCTTTTTATTTTTAATAAGGTATTAATATATGCTACATAACTAGAGTAAGGATTATTTTGAGAATGTATGAAAATACTATTACCGTGACGTCTTTTGCAAGAAGGAATGATTGCAAAAAGGAGAATCAACTGTTCAGCTTGTGACACAAGCGCCTGGCAGCCGATCACTGGTCGCAAGCAAGTATTTCCAGGGTTGAGCGAAATGCACTATGTCGAATGTGTGCCAACAGTGAATGGCAGCTCACCAATAGCACATTTCGGCGGGACCTCTCTATACAAACAGCCCGCTCAGCGGTTCGCCAGCTGGTCGCAGGAGTTTCTCGCTGTACTGTCTAAAGGGCCGTGACGATGACCCAGGGTCTGAGCGACATCTGAATTTTTTCCTGTGAAGCTCGCTACAGTGTTTGGGCAAACCCTTGGTTTGGTCAAAGTACCCGTGCCGCATGCACACATGCACTTGCGACCGATGGCCAAAGCCCAGGGTTATCGCAAGGGACACTTGCGACAGGACGATACGCCCAGGGTGTGTGCGACAATACGTCCGGTGATCGCACAACCACCCGTCCCTTGTAAATTTGCCCAGGCCAATCGTAGGGCTCACAGCAAGCGATCGTTCTATCCGCACAGCACTTGCTGTGCGAGAACGCCCGCAGTCGCATGGCTCGTTAGATTCATCACACGGCATGCAATTAGGCAAAGCGACAGCTAGCCTTGATTCTAGTCCTGTTGCGTCGCACGCACTATCCCGTCGCAAATGCCATTCGCAAATTCCGATTCCCCCATCAAACCCAACCAGCCCCGTCAGCCGAACACCTTCGTCACCTGTCCATTCCCCAGGGTCTTCCTTTCCTGTCTCTTCCTCCCTGACTTCCTACATTCACATCCACCCTACCCTTCCTTCCAATCTTGCTTCTCAAATCCCCCAGCACGCAAGTTTTTTCTCACCTGCTTGTTCTAGGTTCTCCCTATCCTTCGTGTTACACAGAATCTTGCGAAGCATAGCGCGACGCGCGTTGTATTCTGATTTCGTGTTATCATATTGGCGCCTTATTCCACCGGCGCAGAATACGGTACTCTTAGGGTCACGTGCTGCGAATTGTTTCCGCGTAGCAAAGTCTTCTGCGGGTGCTTTCTGGTTTTAATAGCCAATATGGGCGGTTGACAAAGGCGGTACAGAAATTTGTAGCCCGTTCTCTTTACTAGTGGTGTCGAACTCGTACTCTGAAGGCATGGCGACGTCGACAGAAGACGGCGAAGCGGATTACATGGTTAGCTCCTCAATCGTCAGAACCTTTTGCACAGCCAGTTTCGTTCAGCTACACGATTATGTTGGCTAAACCATTCGCTTTTCGTCTCGTCAACTCATACTGATCTGCCGAAGATGCTTCCATACCCTTTTTTCTTTTATGATCTACTGTTTATGCCGTGCCCGTTTATTTCTCATGTTTTTCGTGAATCGACTGTTGCCTCGAGCGCAGCGGTATCTAGACTCGGAGCAAGCAGTCATGGATTACGACATGTGCGACGAAGACAGCGACGAATGCGACGCGTGCGACTATACCGATGACAGCAGCGACGCGGACAGTCAAGACGGCTCACAGGGAGATTGGGACTGGGACGCGACGCCTCGGCGGGACAGGACGGCCGACGCGCGGCAATATCAAGGAGAAGACGACTCGGACGAGGACAACGACATGGTCCGTCCATCGTCCATTGTCCATTGTCCGTTGCCCGATGTATCATTGTCTCACGTGCCTCTGCCTGCTGTCCTCCTCTCTGTTGCGTATGGCTGTCGCTTTTCTTCCAAACCATCTCAGTTAACTCACCTGCTCCAGCCATATTCCCTTTGAATACGGAGATTATTCTCCAACCTGTCTATGCCCCTGCCCCTGCCCCTGCCCCTGCCCCTGCCCCTGCCCCTGCCCCTGCCCCTGCCCCTGCCCCTGCCCCTGCCCCTGCCCCTGCCCCTGCCCCTCCTCCCGCACCACCTTTCCCCTCCCTCTGGCAGCTGGACGGCGCGGCGGACGTGAGCGCACAACAGGCGGCGCGGGGGCGGGACATTCAGGGCATCCCGTGGGAGCGGCTGCACTTCACGCGCGCCAAGTACCGCGCCATGCGCCTGCAGCAGTACAAGAACTACAAGAACCTCGACGTCCCATTGGACGCTGTCGATAAGGTGCGATTTGGGCGCTGGGGGCGCTGTGGATAAGGTGCGCGCACGTGCTTTAGCTCGTGCTGCGTGCGCCTGCAGCAGTACAAGAACCTCGAAGTCCCCTTAGATGCTGTGGATAAGGTTGGCTTTGGGCGCTGCAGGCGATAAGGTGCGCGTACACACTGGTGCATTTCCAACTGTGCATGTCAAACGGTGCAGCTTCATTGGTGCATTCCTAATCCCGTTCGTTTGCCTTGTCATGTGTAACTGTGTGCTGTGTGTGACTCTGCGCGTGTGACTGTGCGCATGTGAGTGCGCGTGTGATTGTGCGCGTGTGACTCTACGTGTGTGACTGCGTCCTGCGCGCAGGAAGTGAAGCAGGTCAGCACAGACGCGGAGTTCTTCAGTTTCGCCTACAACACGCGCGCCGTCAAGTCCACCATCGTGCACTTCCAGGTACGCCCGCCCAGGTACGCCCGTCCAGGTACGCCCGTCCTGGTGCGCCCGTCCGGGTGCGTCCTTCCCCTTCCAGGCTTGCTGCATGGAAGCTTGCTCGTGACGCGTGCTGCTTGCCATCACAATGCGAATGCATCAACAGCGACGCCACACCTCGTTCCTCATCCCCCCCTTCCTCCTCTGTTCCTCCCCTCCCCCCACTTCCCCCTCCCCGTACCCCCTTCCCCCCCCCCCCCCCAGCTGCGCAACCTAGTGTGGGCGACGTCGAAGCATGACGTGTACACGATGCACGGGCACACCATCGGCCACTACTCCGCGCTCTCCCGCCGCTCCGTTGACTTCCTTGACCTCAGCGGACCCGTCGTGCCCATCTCCCATGTACAGCGAGCATACATGCATGCATGCTCACACGATCAAATGCATCCATACTTCGCCTTTAGTACATTGATGCATGCACCCATGCCCCCTTGCATCGACTTCTCTTTACTTAAGTGAACGCATGGTACCCCGTTTCCCATGGGCAGCGCATCCTTCTTACCATTTTGTGTCACCCACCCACCCCACCTGATCCCGTCCCACCCATTCGTTTTTCTTGCCCTTCGCGAAGCTGTCATATTCTTAGCCGCAGTCATCCTCCCACCCACACCCACCCCCCCCCTCCCTCTTCTTCCAATAGCTTTCCCTCACCCCTCTAACCATCCCCCGTCTCCTCCTTTGTCTCCTCCCCATCCCCACCCCGGGCCCACCCACTTCCACCCCAACCCCCCCTCGCCCTCCCCCTCCCCTCCCCTTTCCCTTCCCCTTCGCCCTCCGCCAGCTACAGCGCGCCCCCTGGCTGTACCACCAGCGCGCCACCACTGCCACACTGCGCCCAGGCGGACCCAGGCTCTATGGGGGCGGTGGGACAGGGGGAACGGGCGGAGCAGGTGGGGGAGTAGCCACTGGCGCGGGGGGAGCAGCAGGGCCGGGGAGAGGGGATGGAGGGGGAGGGGCGGCGGCAGGGGGGAATGGGGCGGATGATGGGACGTGGGAACCAGTGGGTCGGGTGCAGGTGAGCATGCTGTGTGTGCAACAGAATCATGCAGTCTTTTTTCCTCCCTTTTTCTTATTTTCCTTTTTTTTTTTCGAGTCCTCCAACATGGGGTGCATGCATGCCAGGAAGAACACAGTGTCTTCGCAACGGGCTGGTTGCGCCGCCCTTTTTGTTGTGTTCTTACTGATGCAGTAAGAAACAAAAAGGGGAAAAAAAAAACGATTCAAATACTCCAACGTGGGGTGTGTGCGTGCAGGTGAGCACGCTGTGTGTGCGCAACGGGCTGGTGGCAGCGGGGGGCTTCAATGGCGAGATGGTGTGCAAGCAGCTTGAGACGTCTCAAAACACTTCTTTTATTACGTGGGCTGCGGGTGTGTCTGTGTGTGTGTCTGGGTGTGTGCGTGCAGGTGAGCACGCTGTGTGTGCGCAACGGGCTGGTGGCAGCGGGGGGCTTCAACGGCGAGATGGTGTGCAAGCGGCTGGACAGCGGCGCAGAGGGCGGCGTGTCGTATGCTGGGCGGATAACACGCGATGAGAGCGCCATCACCAATGCCGTAGAGATCTTTGAATCCGCCAGGTGGGGGAAGAGGGTGGGGAAAGGGGTGGGAGGGGGTGGATAGTGGGTGGGGGAAGGGGTGGGAGTGGGTGGATTGTGGGTGGGAAGGGGTGGGAGGGTGTGGGGAAAGGGTTGGGGTGGAGAGTGGGGTTTGGGGGTGAGCTTGGTTTGAGGGATAAGGGTGGCACAGGGCAGTGTGGCGTATGCTGGGCGCATTACCAGAGATAAGAGAAGAGTGACACCACAAAAGCATTGATTCTACGAAGAAACTACTTGCATGCCACTGTCCCTCTTCGCTTTCCCCTCCTTTTACCCCCACCAGTGGCACAGTGCGAGTGTTGACACCAACAACGACTGTCTCGTGACGGAGTCACACGCATCCTCCACTTCTTAAACCCCCCCATCCCACCCCCCTTCCCCTTGTGCCCCTGTCCCTCGCCCACCCACCAGCGGAGCAGTGCGAGTGTTGACGTCCAACAACGACTGCCTCGTGAGGGAGTTTGATGCTGACTCGTTTGCCATCATCGCCCGCCACCACCTGCCATGGCCCATCAATGTATGTACGCTGGCCAGATAGGAGTGCATGTTATGCCTTTATCAAGCTCCAGTCTATTCATTTGTTTGCGGCATCCGTCGACCATCTGTCGTTTTCTGCCATTTTTTTTCTCTCCCTTCCCTTTCTCATTCCATTCTCCTCCTCTCCTCCCTCGATCCCCTCGCTCCCGTTGCTCCACTCCCCCAGCACACGTCAGTATCCCCGAACGGCAAGCTGGTGGTGGTGGTGGGGGATGACCCAGAGTGTGTTTGAAAAATATTTCTTCCAACCTATTCCCTGCCCGCTCTGCTCTTTCCCCTCCCCCAGCACACGTCAGTATCCCCGAACGGCAAGCTGGTGGTTGTGGTGGGGGATGATCCAGACGCCTTCCTCATGGACGCCACGTCTGGCCGGGTAAGTTCTCGCTTATCGTTACATTTATAGAGGGGGCGGGAGGGGATAAGGTGGGTGGAGGTACATGTTCTTATGATTACGAGGGCTGTTTCCGTTCTCACGTGATTCTCTAACTTCGTTGCTCCCTAGTCGCTTCACCATAATTCTTCCCTCCCTCTCCCACACCTTGGCTCTCCCAACAATCCTCCCCCCTCCCCACTACCCACAACCCCAGGTGGTGGCGCCTCTGAGCGGCCATGTGGACTACTCCTTTGCATCGGCGTGGCACCCCAACGGCCTCACATTCGCCACGGGCAATCAGGACACCACCTGCCGTGTCTGGGACCTGCGCTGCCTCTCCCGCTCCCTTGCCACGCTCAAAGGCCGCATGGGCGCGATCCGGTCCGTCCGTTTCTCATCCGACGGCCGGTTTTTGGCCGTAGCAGAACCGGCGGATTTTGTGCATGTGTATGATGTGAAAGGGGAGTATGAGAGGAGCCAGGAGATCGATCTGTTTGGGGAGATTGCGGGGGTGTCGTTCTCTCCGGATTCGGAGGCGCTGTTTGTGGGTGTGGCGGATCGCACGTATAGCAGTTTGTTGGAGTTCAATCGGGCACGGTGTTGTGACTACATCGATGCCACCGTGTGAATAACGGTTTGCGGTTTGGGCTCGGGCTGGGATGGGTGCGTCGCATTTGATTTGTATACAGTATAGTGCTGGTTAGATGAGTTGGTGGGTAAAGAATGGGTGTTGGTAGATGTTTAGGGGGTTGGTTTCTACCCATATGACCTAGGGATGTGGTACCATGCTAGGGATGATAGGGATAGCTGAATAGGCACTCCTTGTGCCATCATTCTGATGCTTTGTTTCTTCAATAATGTGAAGGTTCAATATTGACTAGCTGTAGCAAAATTGCTGTTGACTACACGTGATATTGGACGCGAGCCAGCCTCTGACGCGTACGGTTTTCCACATTTCGCCCCACATCAAATTTGGTTCAATATTCGGCCCACTCGCCACCATGCCCACCACACGGTCGTGGGGACACTCCCTCTCGGGGG
Source organism: Closterium sp. Naga37s-1 (assembly GCA_947471745.1). Lineage (NCBI taxonomy): Eukaryota > Viridiplantae > Streptophyta > Zygnematophyceae > Desmidiales > Closteriaceae > Closterium > Closterium sp. Naga37s-1. The sequence continues at coordinate 674,639 of CANJKZ010000022.1, read as the reverse complement.
GCGCGCCTCCGGCACAAGCGCGCATCCGCGGGGGAAACTGCGCTGCTTCCGCCAACTTTCGTGCGTCCGCCGCTTCGACCTGCCGCAGAAAGGTCAGACATGGGCGATAGATGCAGAGAGGCTCGATAAGGAGGGTAGAGAAAGAAACCACGGCAGCCATACGAATGTGAAAGTGGGGGCGGAGTGGCGATTTAGCACCGGGCAGCCCCCGCAGAGTGCATCAAGAGTGGCGCGCTTGATTTATCCTTGCGCGGAAATGCACTGGCCTCCAACGCGTTTGGCGTTGAACGTTTCAAGAACCCCAAACCTTGCTACCCCAAAACCCTGTCCCCCCTGAACATGAAGTGATTTTGCATTCCTGCTGCTGCCTCTGCCCGCCTGCCCGCCCCCCTCCACCAGCCGCACGTTCCGCGCGTTTGAACGGTGGATGCGCGACGAGGCCAAGATCCAATGGTCAGAAAAGCTCGTTTTCCTCCTCACCTGCCCTCCCCCTCCCCCGCGCAACCTCCGCCACGGCGCACGCGCCCGTCACTCCCGCGCCTCTCCTTCCGTCTCCCCCGGTCCCTCCGCCTGCCCCCCGCCTGGTCCGCTCCCCGTGGGGGTGTTTGCACGCGCGCCCCTCCCCCTTGGCGCATCCGTTGCGACCATCCCCAAGTCCGCCTGCCTGACTCCGCGCACCTCCCGAATTGCGCCCTACCTCTCCGCCTCCCCGTTCTTTCAAGCAGAGGGGGAGGCGGAAGGGGAAGGGGAAGGGTCAGAGGCGGGGCAAGGGGAGGCGGATGAGGATGGGGAGGGGGAGGAAGAGGAGGGGGGATCAGGGGGTGAGAATCAGAGCGCGGGGTAAAGGGGCAGGCAAGGAGATGCGGAGAGCCAGGCGGAAGGGCGTGGGGGCGGGGGGAGCGCAGGGGAGGGGAACGTGGATGCGGGGAGTGAGGGGAACGGGAATGGGGAGGGGGAAGGGGAGGGGGGGGGGGGAGGGGGAGGAGGAATCAAAAGAAGGCGGAAGGGTGGGTGGGGAGGGCCAGGGGGAGTTGAGCAGTGCAGCGTTGGTGGCAGCAGTGCTCTTTGAGAGGGCTCTGGGGGCGAGATCCCGGTGGGCGGCGTATTTTGGACAGATGCCGGAGAGAGAAGACGTGCCGGTGCTGTGGGGGAAGCGGAAAGCGAAGGAGCTACTAAAGGGTACAGAAATCGAGCAGGTACTGGCAGGCAATGATACCACCTCGCCTTGCAGCTCGAAACCATTTCCCTCCCTCTCTCTGTTCCTCCCCCCTGTCTTTCCCCTTCCCCCATTTACCCCTCTGCCTCCCCTCCTATCCGTTTCTCTCTCTCTCTCTCTCTCTCTCTCTCTCTCTCTCTCTCTCTCTCTCTCTCTCTCTCTCACCAGCACAGCTTCACGTGTACCCCTTGTCACCTCATCCCGCCTCTATCTAACCCCGCCCCCCCTCCCCCACAACACAGGCCGTCCCCAGTGACCTAGCAGGCATGCGAGGGGAGTGAAAGCACCACATTCTGCCCTTCCTGCACTTGAGGTGACTTGTGAGTCTATTAGAAACTGTCATTCACCTCCCACCCCCCTCTACCCCCCCCCACAACACAGGCCGTCCCCGGTGACCTAGCAGGCATGCGAGGGGAGTGGAAGCACCAGATTCTGCCCTTCCTCCTCTCCCTGCCGCCCCACTTCCTCCACCTCGTCCCACCAAACCTGCCAAATGGCCCCAATAGTCAACACCCACACGAGAAGACGCTACCAGAGCCGCTGACGTCAACCAATCAGCAGCTGCCAGATCAGCTGTCATGGGACGCCTACCTGGTGGTCAAGTCGCTCATCTCCTCGCGAGCCTTCGCCATCGACAGCTGGCATGGGCACGGCATGGTGCCCCTGGCTGACCTGTAAGTGCCGGATAGGCTGATACCATGCCGGCATGTAGCCTATCGTGTGTTGCTTGACTTACCATGCCGGCACTTAACTTGACTTAGTGTGTACCTTGAATCAGCATATACGGTTACTAGGGACGTGTATCCACTATGCCCCATCTTTCACCCCTAACCCCTCCTTCTGGCACCCTCCCGGTCCCACCTCCCGGCTTCCTCTGCAGGTTCAACCATCGCACAGCAAGCGAGTCAGTGCACTTCACAATCAACGACGAGGAGAGTGATGCTGAGGGCAGTGATGCTGAGGGCAGTGATGCTGAGGGCAGTGATGCTGAGGGCAGTGATGCTGAGGGCAGTGATGCTGAGGGCAGTGATGCTGAGGGCAGTGATGCTGAGGGCAGTGATGCTGAGGGCAGTGATGCTGAGGGCAGTGATACTGAGGGCAGTGACCCAGACCATGAGGAGGAGGATGGTGAGATCCGAAGCGAGAAGAGGAAGGATGGAGACAAGGAGACGAACGGGGAGAGAGGGAGCGGGAAACACGAGAGGGAGGATAGTTCACCTGAGAAGGAAGGCCAAAGGGAGAAGCCAAGCGAGCAGCTGGAAATGATCATGGTGCGGGAGGAGGGACCTGGGGACGAGGTATTTAACACCTACGGCCAGCTCAGCACCGCAGCTCTTCTGCTCCGGTACGGCTTCACCGAGCCTCTCAGCTTCGGTGGCGCCGGACCTAAGGGTGGGGAGGAGGAGCTGCCAGTCAGGCTCGGCAAGGGTGTACCATGGGGTGGAGAAGAGGAGCAGTTGGAGTGTATATGCAATCTACAGTACAACCCATTTGATCTGGTTAATGTGGACCTGAACGTAATTATAAAGGGGCTCAGTCTTGACCAATCACAGGCCAGTAGGAGAGGAGGGAGAGCAAGCCAAGGAGAGCGTTTCGCAAAAACAGGGCGAGAATCCAGCCAATCACATCGCAGGGGTTCAGGAACTTCCCGGGCGGCAAAGATTGCTCGTGACGATCCTACCTGCCCTTCCACTTGCTCCTCCCGGCGTTTGCGGTGGGCTGTGAAGTTGTTAGAGAGGGCTGGGTGCCCCCCGTTAGAGTCACAAGGGGAGAGATATTTCGAAATATCTGCTGACGGGCGGCCGCAGCTGGAGCTGCTGCTGCTGCTGAGGTTGGCGGGGTTGGGTGACGTGGCAGCTGCCAGGGTGGACGCCAGCGTGGCAGAGAGGGAGGCTGACGTGGATTGGGCCGAGATGGGGGCTGCTGAGCTGGCAGGGATGGTGGAGGAGTGGGTGGAGGGGATGGGGGAGAGGGAGGGGAAAGTTGGGCGAGCCGAGAGTGGGGGAGGGAAAGAGAAGGAGGGGCAGGATGGTAGCGGAAAGAATATTCAGGGGAGAAAGAGGAGGGAAGGAGAGGAGAGGAGGCGTGATGGTGAGGTGTCAGCGAGAGGAGATGAAGGGGAGGTTGAGTTGGGTTCGGATGGGTCAAGTGAGGGGAGGAAGGGAAGGAAGAGAAGAAGAGGGGGGAAGGAGAGAAGGGACAGTGGTGGTGGGAAGCATGGTTCGAGAACAGAGTGCCAGGAGGAGCGAGAGATGGTGGGAGTGGAGAGGGAGGAAGAGAATGGGGATGAGGAGGAGGATGGGGCGGAGAGAGGAGAGGAAAATGGAGAGGAGGAGGGAGAGGGGGATCGAGAGGGAAGTGGAGAGGAGGGTGAGGAGGAGGGAGAGGAGGAGAGCAACGAAGAAGAGGTGGCAGCATCCCGTCGGCTACTTGAGCTACCAACTGTGCGAGCCCTACTCGGAACAGTGCTGCGAGCACGTGATATCATGAATGGGGATTTGAATAGGGCTGAGATGTACGGGGGGGCGCGTGATGTGGTGGCGAGTAGCAGAGCGGTGAAGGGCGCGTGGACAGTGGTGGATGAGTTGAGGGCTGCACGGGCGATGGAGATGGAGGAGAGTGTGATGGGGGGGTGGGGATGGGAGAGGGAGGAGAGTGTGATGGGAGGGTGGGGGTGGGAGAGGGAGGAGACGGAGAGGAGGGAGGGGAGGCAGAGTGAGGGCAGGGAGCAGCGGAGGGAGTGGTGGCGATTGCTGCATGCGAGGCGGTTGAGAGTGGCTGAGAGGGGTGTGTTGATGCTGTGCAGAGCGGTGTGGCTGGGTGAGCGGTGCTTGTGTGGGAGGGAGTGGGAAGTAGAGGAGGCGTGCAGATTGTGAGTCCAAGCATTGGCAGCAGCTGATGCCATATGTTTCACTCTTCTTGACAACTTATGGTACCGTACGTTGCTCCATGTCAACTTATGACAATGTAACAAGATGTTTCACAACATAATCGAAAGAGCATATGATTTTGATTAGGACACAATGAAATTAGAACATAAAACACACAAAACGGGTAGGATTAAAATGAGAGAATGGAGTTAGAGAATTAGGAATTAGATCATCCACCAATCATTGTCGGGTTCAAATCATTTGCAACTTGGGAATGTTGCAATATCGAACCACCTTTTAAGAAGGCCTCGTCGTTGCACCCACCACCTGCTTGGCACCTGGGAAGAGAAGCCGTGGCACGGGCAGCAGGCAAAAGTTTCCGTTCAGCCCGCAGCATTACAACCTCCCCAGCAGCTGCTTCTAGGACAGCACTCCGCATCCTCGAGAGAGCAGCATTCAGACTGTTAACAGATCGCCCATGAGTGGCGATGCTATGGCCACTACTGGCATCACCACCACCACCACAACCACCACCACCTCCACTAGCCAAATGACCACTGGTTTCCCCAGCATGGCCAGTGGTGTCACCAGCACGGTAATAACTGACGGCAGCACGACCGGTAGAAGCCTCGCTGGCGGCAGCAGCAGAACCAGTGACAGCAGCAGCAGAACCAGTGACAGCAGCAGCAGAACCAGTGACAGCAGCAGCAGAACCAGTGACAGCAGCGACAGCGAGGGTTCGTCTGGCAGCAGAACCTGGAGCAGTGGTGCTGCCCTCACTGCTTCCTCTCGTGGCATGGTTGGTGGTGTCAAAAGAAGAGCCTGTGACAGCAGCCACAGTGAGTGCTCGCCTGACTGCTGACCCAGGACTAGTGGTGTCACCCTCACTGCTTCCCCTGCTGGCATCACCACCCCTGTCAGCAGAAGCATGGCCGGTAACAGCATTACCTGTGGCAGCAGCACAGCCAGTGACAGCAGCGACAGTGAGTGCTCGCCTGGCAGCGGATCCGGGAGCCGGCCGTATTCCCTCAGGTGACCCCATGGCCTTGCCTGCTCTCCACGCCCGCACTGGTGGTGCTGCTCCCCTCATTGCTTCCCCTGGCCTCATTGACCTTGCTGCCTTACGCTGCCTGGCTGGCCGTATTGGGTTGATTGGCCTGTCAGGATCATTTATTCGCCTTAAGGGATGGATCTGCCCCAGTGCTCCCGCTGGTTTTGCTGCTCCCGGTGGTCGTGTGGGCCTGGGAGGAAGGCCGTAGCGCAGTGAGTTATGCAGGGCGGAAGGTGGGTGAATAGGTGCTGCCCCTGCAGCAGCACGAGTAGTGGCAGGGGGAGCCGCAGCAGTAGAGTTAGCTCCAGGATTATCAGCAGCAGCAACAGCAGCAGAAGCAGCACTACCAGCAGCAGCAGCAGCAGCAGCACCAGCAGCATGGCCAAGCCCATTTCCTATCTGACTGCTGCCAAGAGCCTCCTGCCACAGGTCTGCCACGTCACAGTCCACGTAGAGATCACGCCAGCTCAGCGCATCCATGGCATGCCACGTCATCCCACCAGGCTTGGCAAGATACGCACAGTCTGGCTGCACGCTGTGCGGTCCGGCCTGCTGTCTATTCCCCATCTCCTCCACCCCTTCAGTCAACTGCAACTGGTCTTCAAACCGCCCCTCCCCCTCCCTACTCGGCGCCTCCTCCTGTTCGGCCCGCCTTGCCACGGCCTCTGCAATCAGCCGCAGCTGCTCTCGAATCCTCCCCTCATCTAAAACACTCACAGCAGCAGGGCTCGGCGCGCTCACAGCAGGGCTCGGCGCGCTCACACCAGTTCTCGGCGCGCTCACAGCAGGGCTCGGCGCGCTCACAGCACCCACTCGCTTTTCATCGTCTCCCTGCGCCACATCTGCTGCCGCTCTGCTCTCTTTCACCTCCGCTGCCATTCCCTCCCTCCCTCGCTCCACATCATCTGTCGGCTCTGCCGGCTCTTTCCTTTCTGCCCTCTCTGCCCGCTCTGCCCGCTCTGCCCGCTCTTTCCTTTCTGCCCGCTCTGCCCTTTCTGCCCGCTCTCCTTGCTCAGCCCGCTCCGATTGTGCAGCCACTTCGTGCGTCTGTCTCCTTACCCCCTTCCCGTCCGGTGGTTCTTCATCCCTGCCCTCCTCCTGCCCCTCTGTCTCGCACTTCGACCGCGCCCCATCGCACAGCACCATTCCCTTGTGCACCAGCACGGGCGGCAACAGGCCGGAAGGCGCCACACCCGGGCTGCCTTCCCCAGTCTCTGAACCTTCTCTGCCCGCTCGAAGTGTTGCTCCCTCTGCCGTGCTCCTCCGCGCCATTCGCCCCAGCGCTGCACCCCTCGACACCCGCGCAGCATCCTTCCGCCCTCCCGCCGCGCCTCTCGTCGGCAGTTTCCCACCTGCACTTCTCGAAACCTTTCTGCGAAATACGGGGGTTGCGAAGCAAGTTACCCTAACGGCGACAGGCCTGCACGTGACGACGTCGCCATCCTCCTCATCCTCGTCGCCAACGTCGCACGCCCGTCCTCCTGGTTCCCTTGCCCTTCCCCTCCAGCCTTTCGCCGCCTCGCCCCCCTCCATCATAGGGTCCCATTCCCCCGGCGCTGCTCCAATCACCCCTCCGTGAAATCCGTCGACCGGCATCGCAAGAACCACGTCATCATCCTCGTCCCCATCCTCCCCTTCTTCCCCATCACCACCACCATCACCATCACCATCACCATCACCATCACCATCACCATCACCATCATCCTGTTCTCCTTCCCCCTCCCCACCCACCTCCGCCTTCGTCGTTCTCACCAGCCCCACCGCCCTCCCCCCTGCGCAACTCGGGGTTCTATACGTGCCCGAGCGTATCTGGCGCGTGGCGCACGTGGTTTTCACCGCCGGCCGGCACTGAGTGACGGCTGCGGCGGAGTTTAGCACGCGCAGGCGGCTAGACGGCATAATATCGGATCTTGTAGTCTGAGCGGTGCGTTCGTCCTCATTTGCCTGGCGGTGAAGGCCGGCCGCGCCGCTGCTCTCGTTTCTGCCACTGCAAGTAGCATTTTCACGTGTTATTGTGACAATAGTATTCCCTTCGCTCTGCGCTCTTTCCGCGGGGGCGGAACCAGCAGGGCTCAGACGACGGTTCCCCCACGTACTACTAGCAGCAGAAGCGGAATGACTGGGGCGGCCAGGGGCGGAGCTTGCGCGCAGAACGTTGACAGGCGGGGGAGTCGGCGCAGCAGCTTCCGTGGTGGCGCAGATTCTAAGAGTTGCATTGGTGGGCGCGCAATGGCCTCCCCCGTTCCCCGTCAGCTGGTATCGGCGGAACCCCGCGCTACCAGATCGCAAGTCGGACTGACTAGCCGCGTTTCCCGCTTCGACACGCCGCTGCCGGTGCCGCTGCACGTACTGTGACACATCCACGTCCGCAAAAACCGGCAATCGTCGCGCATTAGGAGCTAGTAGCGCACTAGAAGTCAGCGACGCGGCTTTAAGTACGGCATCATGAGCGTCCTTCCCCGCTACGTGAGGGGACTGCACGCTACTACCGCGCATCGTCAATTCGTTGGGACGGGAATACCATACGCGATCCTCTGGACCTCGCCAGTCGCCATTTACGGGCGCTGCGGCACCGGCCAGCCGATCATGGATAGTCCCGGCGACGACGCGGGGAGCTTCATCACCGTGATTTGTGGTGAAGCGATCCGTGGCGATGCGGCGGGAAAATAGTAGAAACGGTGACTCGGGAAACCTTGCGTCGCTTCTAACCAGCGCGGCCTGCCATTTATCCATCGCGGCATATCGAAGAACTTCCCTCTCGCTGCCATTTGCACCTTCATCGTACCTACTAGCACCAGCGGGTGCCGCGGAACGCAGGGGCGCTACCCTCGCCCCCCCATTCATCGTGCGCCTAAGCTATGGCACTCCGTGTTTACTTCTCGCAATCGATCTTACTCTGAGCATGACAGCTCGCGCTCTTGCAAGAACCGAAGACATTTTTGCTTCTTGCTGTCTATGGAGACAGCTGCCGTTTACACTCCTGTGACTAATCGTGTTATTGAGCCTAAGCAGAGTGATCCTGGACGAGAGGAGAGCGTACAGTCAAATTAGGTGAAATGCCATTTGGCGTTAGCAATGCAAAGTTAGTTCGCGTCGCATTTCGTCTACAATAAGAAACCTTTTCTAATTGGATGCAAATTGCAGCGGCTTCGCTACAGTGGAAAGGACGCGTCGCGATCACTTTGGCCTCCTTAGATTGAATCCAAACCGTTCCTGCGTTTCGCAATCTCACCCAAGGACGGGCCGCGTCTCGTTCCACTGTAGATATATGTCAAGAGGGGCTCTTGGCATCTCATTTTGTTTCGGCACGTTCAAACCACGACCTTTTCTTACTCTTCGTGTTCCCTTTCCGTACAGGCATCCGTTATAGGTTGTTCCACACACGTAAAGATTAGGCAACACCAAACTCCATAAGCAGTAACTAATTAAGCTTGTAGGAGAGTATCGTTGTTTATTTTTCCCATCTACACTAGGGAATTTGCTCTTGCTCATGCGCGGTCCGCTCTTTTCCCCATATTTCGCCAACGTGCCAACACATCTTGTCGCATCTGCAGTTTCAAGGTGCGCAAACATTTGGGTGCGGAAACCGCGCCTTCGCAACTCAATATTTCGCTCGCATCCTCGATTTCCAGCTTCCCCCGATTCCATAAGGATCGCATCGTCAGTCGCGATCGATGTGCGGATCGGTTACCCTATTTTCTACGTTGTAACCATGCTACAGTACGCTTTTTGGCCCAATTTTTTGGACAGTGTGTGAATGCGACTGATCACAAATCGCGGGAGATCTATCAAATTTCAGTGGCGATCGTTACAACGTCGCGATCGCCATGTTTCGTCAATCGATCTGCCCAATCGATTGCGGGGATCGATATGTGCAGACGATCCTGCGATATTTTCACTTTTACCGCGTCCTAACACCGAGGCCAAGCCATGGAAGATTGGCTCGAGCTAGTAGCCCCCAGGGATCATCCTTCCACCATTGGAGGTATATGAAGCGACATTATTGCACTTCCATTCCACACAACCTTCTACGTAGGAGCAAATCGATTAGTCCCTCACGCTCACAACCAGTCTACACATCCGAACAGGAGTATTCTACTCGCGATTCATTCCACGTTTCCCAGTCAGGCTGAGCCCTAAATCGAGCCTCACTTCAGCTTCGTCTCCGCGGCCCTCCCACGCGGACCCAGCGTTGAGTTTCGGACCTGGCAGAAGCCGCGCCGCAGAGGGCGTCTTGAAGGGCGAACCTGTGTTGCTAGCCGCTGCCGCGAAATGCGGGCTTCGTGCGACCACCGCAGGCCAATCTTCTCCCTCGATATGCGATCTGAACAGCCACGAAGGGGATGGTTGGGCAGGCGGAGCGTCAGTAGCGTCACGAGTCCTGCAGACGTTAATACAATAAACAAATAAGAGATGGTGCGGAAAAAAAGAAACTTACAACGACCACCAAACATGACTACACGAATGACCTACGCGGTCTCCAACGAGAAATTGAGGTTGCGGGAAATCTCACCGCGGAAGCCTGTTGAGCTCTTGTAATCCAGAGGATGGAAGACATGAATCGAACCGAGGGCCCATTCGCGCGTGTGGCGCGGCCGTCACGACGCCCGCCGTGAATCGCGCGTCTGGCGCGGCGTCGACCACGCCGGTGAGAATGTCCAGGTTATGCGTCTCCGCACCCGCTCCCAACGGCGAAATTGGAACATGATCCACTCCCGACGGACACATTCGAGCAACCGCTCCCAATGGCGACATTTGAGAATCCAATCCCTGTGCTCGCACTCGCGCATCGCCGCCCACTGGCGACATTCGTGAGTCTCCGCCAGATGCGGCAGCGCGGATGACGGGCTCAGGCCCCTCTCTAGCCGCCGCAGCCGTCGGGTCTGACGGGGCGGGGAGCAACGCGACTGCATCTTGCTGGTCTGCAGCAGATATCCCCGACTGGGCCGCCGTCAACTGTTCCGTCAGCAAACGGATTCCGTCAAGTCCGCTTACTCTGGCCAAGGCGAGGAGAGAAGCCTCGAGCAGGCGCTGGCTGGCGCCGGGACTCGCTGGGATTGGCTGACCTAGTCGCGACGAATTGTTAGTAGTACTAGCAGCAATGGCGGAATGAGTGGAATTAGCATCCCACAAGCTGGGAGGAGCAACGACCCTGCTCTCCGCCGGCCCTGCTAGCGCCGCACTCGCGCTACCACTGCCCGCAGCGACACCATTAGAAGAACGAGCAAACGCGCTTGGAGCGAAAGGAGCGTCGCGACCAAGAAAGACTGGGGGGCTCAGGGTGCTGCCAGCAGTGCCATTGGAAGCATTAACGTGGCTTATTTCGCGGTCATGGAACGAAAAGTTCTCGCCTGTTTCGCGGGGTTGCGCCACGCCTGTCACTCCGTCGTGCGCTGCTACTCGCTGAGCCGCGAAGCTCGTTCCGTGCAAGCGCGCTGCGAGGGAGGTAAGGGCGGACGGGAGCAGGCCTTGCGTGCTCGGCGCACTGTGGCGCGCTAGTGACTCTGTGTTCTGCGCGGGACTTGGCACGACTCGAAACCCCGTTCCCGAGTCCGAACCCTTTCGCTGCTGTTGTCGCGGGAGCGTCAGCGGCGGCTGCTGCTGCTGCTGCTGCCGCAAAAAATCTTCCCCAACAGAAAATCCGAAATTTCCGCGTGGAATAATCTCGTCGTTCGATTTTTCTCGTGAGAGAGTAACGGCGGCATCATCGGCTCGCGTTCGCTTCCTCTCCGCCATCCTAATATCCGTGCAATCGCAGTCGTTGGGTGGGCCCTCCGCGCGTTTTCCGCTGGGCTCCACGACGTGCCGCTGCGCTGCAGTTTGCGCCGCCAGTTGCGATGCCGAACTCAACGCGGCTTGGATAGCCGGGCTCGCTCGAGTCAGCAGCCACTGCACAGGGAAAAGGGGATAACGGAGAGGAACTAATATATTCTTGCTGTGATAGCATGATTTGCCCGGCATTAAACAAGAGCGCCGGTTGGAAGAACATAACATGTTAAAGCTCGCGTCTCATATTTCTGTGTCCCAACCAAGTGTTAAACGCTTGGTATCCGGTAACCCTCAAACTGTCGCACAACTCCACTGAAGGTTGGCCCAGGTTGAAACGATTGGTTGGGAACCCAAACTTGCTTGGCGGTATGCGCAGGGACGTGCCAAACCAATCATGCGATCGTGCACCCAGGTAGGTTTGGAAAACACACCTGCACGGGGACAACACGATCGCCCAAACTCCCCCACCGGCGACCAGGTTGTCGCACGAATCAAGCATTTACAACAGCTGAAAAATATGAGACTGACAGAACTCAGAAACCCGATTTCGCACTAGCACTAGGCTCAGGTTCAAGAGTAAAACTCTTTCCACTAGCAACCGCGGTTACCTCTTACACAAAAGTTAGATTCTCGTTGATCAGCATATACGGCCGACCTATAAACTTGAAATTAGGTCTTCATTTATCAGTATCAGCGGCGACCAGGGTACATCCCGTGCTTATCGTGAACCATGTCCAGGTAATGAGGCGCGCCAGGTAAGGGACGCGATGGGGCAGGACGGGACAGTACGGGAAGCGACGGGACTGGACAGGACTGGACGGGAAGGGACTAGAGGGACGGGACGGGACGGCACAGGAAGGTAAGAATCTCGACGAGGGGCCGGGAGGGGACGTGACGGGAAGGCGGGATGCGACGAGACCGGACGCAAATGGAAGGGAGGGAAGAGGAGCACGCGGAAGGGGCGGGATGCGACGGTACGGGGCGGAAACGGGAGGGACGGGAGGGGACGCGACGAGGGGGCGTGCATGCAGGGGGTCATGCATGAATGCAGGTCCTTGGCGTAGCAGGGTGAAGAGCACATCGTGTAATACAGCACAGCACAAGAACAGCGCACAGTGCAGCAGCGCCTGGACGAGTGGGGCGATTGCGAGCGCAAGTGCAGCCAGTGGCGCGAAGCCGCCAAACATGTCCCAAAACTCGGTCGTCCAGCTTGCCGTCGACTGGTTGCAGGGGGGATGGGGGCCGAGCGGGGGAGTGGGAGAGGGAGCGAAGCAGGAGCAAGTAGGGAGCGGAGGAGCGGAGAAAGGAGGGGAAGGGCGGGAGAGAGGCGGCGGAAGAGGGAGAGAAAGGAGCGGGAGGAGAGCGGGGGAGAGGCGGGTTGGAGTGGAGGCGGGGAGAAGGAGCAGGGGGGGGAGGGGAGGGGGTAGGTGGGATGTGGAGGGGAGGAAATGGGAGGGGAGGTGAGTGGAGACAGGAAATGCGCTCCTGCTTGCCGGCGTTCATCCTCCCTATCTCCGTTCTCTCCTCCCCAACCCCTTTTCCTTTCCCCCACCCCCCTTGCCTTTCCACTCATTCTCCCTGCCGCCCTGATTAGGTGCGAACGACGGGTTGCGATAAATCCCGCCATTCCCCCTTCTGCTCCCCATCAATTCCCGCTCTGCTTTTCCATCAATTTCCCCTCTGCTCTCTATTTCCCCCCCTGCTTCTCCTCCGTTCCCCCCCTGCTTCCCCCCATCCCCTTCCCTGCTTCCCCCCATCCCCTTCCCTGCTTCCCCCCATCCCCTTCCCTGCTTCCCCCCATCCCCTTCCCTGCTCCCCCCCATCCCCTTCCCTGCTTCCCCCCATCCCCTTTCCTGCTTCCCCCCATCCCCTTTCCTTCTTCCCCCCATCCCCTTTCCTGCTTCCCCCCATCCCCTTTCCTGCTTCCCCCCATCCCCTCAGCCCTCCTTCCCCCCACCCTCTGCCCTGTTCCACCCTGCCCTCCCCATCCCTGCCTTTCCCTCCCTGCCCTGCGCTTCCCTTCCCCATCCCTTATCAACCCTTCCCTTCCTTTTCATGCCCTCCCCTTCCCCTTCACACCTCACCCGCCCACTACTGTAGTTCCCATGCATGTGCACCCATCACTGTCTCCCCACATGCTTTCATCATGTGCGCTTGCTTGTGTTCCCTTGCAGTTGTTCCTTTGGCACCTCACACCACCTCCCCCATGTTCCTTCACACAATTATTCCTGCCTACTCCACTCCCTGTATTTTCAGTGGTGAAGCAGAGGAGCAAGCTGAGGCGCAGCTAAAGCTAGTCCACGCTCTATACCGTACCACCACCTGTTTTTCTTGTGTGTTGTACGCAAGCATGATACTGTATTAGTGTAGGAGATATCCATATCAAAGGCACAATATGTACTTTTCTTTCTGCAGTGCAAGATATTCTTCCAAGATGTATGGACACTGAGAGTGTCAGAAGGATAGAGGCATGTCCCTAATACTGGCATGTTCCTATACTGGCTTGTAGCTTGTAGCTTTGCGTATGCATTACAGGTTGTATGACACCTGGTGTCGCAATGGTGCCTCAAATCCATGAGAAGGCAGGGATGTGTGATGGAAAGGCAGGGAGATGGGTAGTAAGTGAGGGGAGATTTGAAGGGACGGAGGGTGAAAAGGGAATACAAGCGAGTAAACATGAGTTAATAAGATGCATGTATGGGGCAAAAGTGATGGCAGCACATGCACATGAACTGGAGGGCAGAAGGCGAGGAGTGACGTAGAAGGGCGGGGTCGAGAAGGGAAGGGCAGGGAGGAAAGGGCAGGGATGGGGATGAAGGGGAGGGGAGGAAGGGGAGGGAATGATGGGGAGAGAAGGAAGGGAAGGGGAGGAAGTGGAGGGAAGGAAGGGAAAAGGGGGGAGGGGAGATTGGTTACAGGAAGGAAGGGACGGCGGTGAGGATTGCGAGAGTGAGAATGGCAGGAAGAGTGTGAGAGGGCAGACGGGCCTTGTGATGTGGCCCACAAGAGATGAGAAGGAAAACGAGATGGTGGGAGGCATGAAGGAGATAAGGAGAGAAGCAAGGAAGGCAGGGAGAGGTGGTGGGAGGCATGAAGGAGAGATGGAAAAGGGGAAGCGGGATTGGAAAAAGGGGTGAATGAAAAGTGAGAATTCGGTAAGAAGGTGAGTGACGGGGGAAACAGAGTGGGCAGAGGGGAGAAAGGGTGAGTGTGGGGGAAAGAGAGTGAGCAGAGGGGAAAACGCGTGAGTGAGGGGTGAAAGAGAGTGAGCAGAGGGGAAACGGGTGCATAAAAGGGGGGTAATGAGAGCCTGCAGGGGGGGAAATGAGGGCGTGCAGGGGGGGAAATGAGGGCGTGCAGGGGGGGAAATGAGGGCGTGCAGGGGGGGAAATGAGGGCGTGCAGGGGGGGAAATGAGGGCGTGCAGGGGGGGAAATGAGGGCGTGCAGGGGGGGAAATGAGGGCGTGCAGGGGGGATGCCGCGCGAGGAGGCGAGAGGAGCACGCACGGGGAGGGGAGAGGAGCACGCGCGGGGAGGCGAGAGGAGCACGCACGCGGAGGGGAGAGGAGCACGCACGCGGAGGGGAGAGGAGCACGCACGCGGAGGGGAGAGGAGCACGCGCGGGGAGGGGAGAGGAGCACGCGCGGAGAGACGAGAGGAGCACGCACGGGGAGGGGAGAGGAGCACGCGCGGGGAGGCGAGAGGAGCACGCACGCGGAGGGGAGAGGAGCACGCACGCGGAGGGGAGAGGAGCACGCACGCGGAGGGGAGAGGAGCACGCGCTGGGAGGGGAGAGGAGCACGCGCTGAGAGGCGAGAGGAGCACGCGCGGGGAGGCGAGAGGAGGCGAGAAGGGGATATTGGGCGGCAGAAATGGGAGATCGGGCCGCGGGAACGGGAACTCGGGCGGGTTGCACGGGAGATCGGTCGGCGAGCAGGGGAGATGGGGTGGCGGGGAAGCGGAGGTCGGGTGGTGGGAAGATGACGGCTATTACCTAATCATAAGCATAGGCAAAGGGGAGCGCTACTGCTGCTCACCCCTGTTACGTGACATTCTTTGTCCTTTTGACGCCTTTGGATAGGAGCTAGGTTACTAATGGAGTGGTAATGCTTCTACTACGTGTAAGGAGGTAGGGCTGGAGTGCTAACCTTGGCGCTTGATTTTTCCCTATCACTTCACTCCCTTGCACAATATGTGTTCCCGTCGTCAGTGTTGGTCGCACAAAGTGCAACTTCCCAAACCTGTCACGCAAGAGGTTCGGATGTGACCCAAACCTGCGCCTGAGCTCTTGTGTTGGCCTCAACACTTTGGAACTTCGCGCATGTATTTCCCCCGCTCGTCAAAAAACTCGTCACTCGTAAACCAATCAGGATCTTACTTTCCCAACCAAGTGTTAAACACTAGTAAATATGAGACGCGAGCTTTAAGTTTAAGCACAGTGGCAAGCAAGCGAGCATCTTCCAGTGAAGCTGTCATGAAATTCAGTTACCGACTGAAGGAAAAGCCACGCAGGAAGGGACACGCGTCTTCCTTTCAGCATTATTATTGTCGCTGGGTCCTTTCTTCAAGAAAGAAGGAAGCAGCACTCCCTAGCGCGCCGCGTTCTTACCGACCGATGGCCCCGCAGCGGGCTTTAATACCTGAATCGTCTCGCCGTCCGACCGATGGCCGAGAGCCCGCGTCAGGCGGAAGATCTTCGCGGCGCACGCCGCGGGCATGCGGATGCGCCGTCCGCGCCCGTCCACCTTCCGGTGTCTGTCCTTCCGCCTCACCTCCATCTCCCCCTTCCCCTTCTCCTCCGCCTCCTCCTCCGCTCCCTCCCCTTCTTCCCAATCCAGCCGCGGTTCCGCGAGTCTTTCCCCCTCCGCTTCCGCCATTGGCACATGCGCGGCCTCACCTTGCGCCATCAGCGCAAGCCTCCCGGCGGCGTTAGAATCCCCGCTGTTCGCATTTACTCCCCTACCGAAGCCTCCGCCAAACGGCTCGCTGTCATTGCTCTCCCCGGAAGCACACCCCGCGGCCCTTTGCGCAACCAAATGAGATCGCGGAGCCTCCACTTCTACTCCGCCGGTCCAATCTTCGAACGGGCGGCGAGATTCACCGCCGGATGCGGGCTGGTCTAAACAACCTACGGGCCAAGGACTTGTGCTCATATCGAGTAAACAAGGGGCAGCGACGGCTTCTAACGGAGAACGGCTGCTTCTGCAATCATGCGATGACTCGGCGAGAAAAGAGACGCGACGCCTTTTCGCTGGAATTGAAATGTCGTCCATTTTTAGAGCTTCTACTATTGAGGAGGTGTCTCCTGGAAGAAAAACATGAAATTGAGGTGACATATTGAGTTTTCCTTTGCGGGATGTTCTTCTCGTATTCGATTTCTAGCGGTTTCAATTCTGCGCGACTCAACCACGAGACGGCGACGGAGCTGATTCTCGCATAGATCTATGGCGGACGAGGCTAAATCGATGACGCAAATTGTGAAGCACGAAATGCAGAGAGGGAGATGATAATGCAGATAATGCTGCTCGTTCCAGTCTGGCTCTCACAAACACAGAAAAGAGACACACATTCCGCACACTCCGCCCGCACGCTGCCGTTCCGTTGCAGTTGCAGCCGCGGCTGTGGATGGTATAACATTGGGCACGCGTCCAAGTGAGGCCTGTTCTGTAGTGTCAGTTTTATCACAGTTGTACTGTACGAGGAATAATGGCGGGGGGGAGAGGGAACTGTGAGGGGAGTGCCTGTGTAGGAACTGGTGGGAGTGGTGGGTGGGAATTGCGGGAATGGAGAAATGCTGTATGTCGGGGAAAATTCACCCTAGCAAAAACCTCCCTCTGCAGAATGGGGGTTGGGCTGGAACATGGATCGGCTGAAAAGGGGAAAAGTTACGAAATCCGGAAGAAAAGCGAAGGATTGGATTCGAGGAGTGCGTGCGAGCGGGCCCGGCTCGCATCACATCCCTCACCTCCGCGGAAGTGTGCGGAGGAGAGATTGCGGAAATGCTGAAGTGACTCATAGACGGGACGAGTCGATGCCCAGAAGTGGAAGGGAAAAGAGCGTGAGGGGGGGAGGGTGGGGGGTGATGAGTGGATCAGGTCAGGATGGTGAGCAGATTGGGGGAAGGCTGGCATTGTGCAACCAAGAAACCTTGGCTGCACGGTGTGTGGGCCAGTGCGGAAAGCAGTGTGAGCAAGATTGATCCGCTCCGCTGGCCACCCACTCGTGCACGGGGCCGCGGGAGTGGGTTGCATCGTCGAAAGAGTGCATCGCAGCGCAGCGATGGGCAACCACCGCGGCTCAACAAAGGAATGTGGTTGGTCAGAAAGAGCCGAGGAAGGGCCCACCAACACCAGCAATGACATGAGGCAGGGTTGCCGCCATGGCCGAGGGGGGTGGATGCTTCGAGTTTCCTTGCTGGACTGTGCATGGCCCAAGCATCAAGATGCAGAAGCATCCGCAATAAAAATATGGCAGGCTGCACGTGGGTGTGACACTGTAGATTTACAGAATGTACTTCAATTTGGGCAGGAAGGAAGCATATTCCTAGCAGCTATACAGCGTCTGGTTGCTGTGGGTTTGTGTGACTACGCTTCTGTACTGACCAACTAAAAGCGTGTTAATAGTAGTGATGCAGTAGATGCCCAGAAATATGTTTCGTCGTTGCGCCCGCACGCTTGATCTGCTTCGCTGTACAACCACGTCATGATTCTAACGGTGATGGTCGATGTCGCGTTTTCCAGCTGGCGCACGCCGAACGTAATTGAGAAATCTGTTGCGCCCATGTGGGCCATGCCGCGGAAAACGACATTTTCGGCCACTTGTTGTTGCCGCGGCTGGTGGCGCTCCAGTACAAGATGAATCAGTTCATGGAAATTGCTAGTCGTTTCAAAATTTATTTAGCATTGAAAAGAAATGTATATCACCCTTCCAAACCAACTTTAACCAGAGAAAACTGAATTGAGGATGATTACGTTGCAATGTGTGTACTGCACACAGAATCCCTCCTCGTCTGCCCGGAAATTATCCTCGGGCTTTCAACGCATCTCTTCTCTGCCACACTGCTGCAAGTCAATGGCTGGCTACAAAGTGCTACACCCTCTTTCTCGATAGACTGGCATATGTTATACTGACCGAGACGCTTAGTGTAGCCGCACCGGACCAAAGGAGGTCCTATCACATGCGTTACAGTGACAATTTGACCCAGGGCGTTTAGTCAAGGTTTTCTACGTTCTACAATGGTACTGTTGTTTTCAAAGCGGTCGGGACGGTTATTCAACGTTAATGGTTTTTTACGGCCCAAGGCGTGTTTCAAACCCTCGTGAGACTTTGCCTGCAACCGACTTATCTCACCAGCCCGCTACGTCCAAACACAGTAGCCAGTGCTTCCGCCGGTGAGAGAGGTGAGAAAGAGGGTGTACTGACGAAGGGCAGATGAGAGGCATAATCCACAACAAAGCACCAAATTTCATCAGTGCAGGAACAGTGCCTTCAGATACTGTGCTGTAAGTTCTCTGAAGATAACGCCTAATGCCCTAATTTGTCATCTATCCATCACGTCAACCATGTGGAAAGCACAACACAATGCACGCCATCTAAGAGACAAAGCAAACAAAAATAATAAGCAAAAACATAACAAAAAAGTCAGTCATAAGCTGGTAGACATTCTGAGCTGCCACCTATCTGTGCCGTCAAACAAATCTGCATGCACAGCAAAACAAGCAGGTCAGCAAAGGCGTTACACAAATTATTTTCAGATACTCTGATGTCGGAGTGGACAAAGCTGTACCGCAACTTTCAGAACTTTTGCAACACAGACTCGCTGCTTGCCCTCAAAATACAGCAGCACTATCCATCCCAAGCAGTTGCCTCAACTAGGCTTTAACCCCACTCTCACCTGCAATGTGCAAATAACCCTCCTAATTTCCATCTCAGCTGAAATCAAGCCTTTCCAGTTCCTCCTTTTCCAGATGCTCCCCCAAGCAACCCCGCTCCTCCATCCTGCCTGAGAGACTGAGGCAGCGCCCCTCCTGTCGCATTGATCACCTCCCGAGGCCGTTCTGAACCTCGTGCTGGCACACCCGGACCTCCTCCCGGACCACCTCCCAAGCCTCCCACCGAGCCTCTGCCACGTCCGCCCCAGACGATCCCACCTCTCACACCCCTCCCCATTCCCGCCCCCCCTTGCGAAGGCGCATCGCGAATGCGAGCTGTAACGGACGCTGACGAAGCGGCAGCACCAGAAGCAGCAGCAGCAGCTGCGGCAGCGGTCGCAGCAGTAACAGCAACAGCAGCAGCAGCTCCAGCGCTTGTGCTGCTCACACCAGACCCACCAGCAGGAACAACAGGCCCGCCAGCACTAGCTGCTGCCGAACCAGGAGGAGCAGGGCCAGGTGCGGCCGAGCCTGGTCTAGGCTGGGTGGCAGGCTTGGCAGATGACGCAGCAGCTGCTGTTGCCGCTGCACCTGGTTGCAATGCTGCAGTTGCCTTTACACCAGTGGGTACCCCAGCTGGACCCGCATTGCCCCATCCAGTTGCCTTCACACCAGTGCCCACCCCACCGGCACCAGACTCTGCCTTCTTCCCAGAAGTTGATGTGCCCGGTGCAGCAGAGCCAGTGCCACCTGTGCTCCCTCCACTCGCTCCGCTCACACTACCACCAGAGGGTGCAGACGCAGCTGCAGAAGGGGCACCTGAAGAGGATGGACGAGGGGGAGCAGGACCAGATGCAGCAGCTGCAGCAGCAGCAGCCCAACTAGTTGCAGCCTTCCCTGAATCTACCTTACCTCCCATTCCCCCACCCCCACCCCCAACCACAGCCACCTCCCCTCCATTACTTCCTCCCTGACTTGTTCCCCTCCCCCCTGACCCTCCTCGCCTTCCCCCATGCCTCCGCCCACCCCCTCCTTGCGCTCCTGTGCCCGCTGCTCCACTCACCGACCCCCCAGCAGCACTGCCTCCCCCCTCCGTGCGTGCTCCTGCGCCCTTCCCCCCCCCTCCTCCTCCCCCTCCTGCTGCACCTGCTCCTCCTCTACCCCCCGATTCTCCTGCTCCTGCTGATCCTCCGCCCCCTCCCCCTCCCCCTGCAGAACCTTCTCCGCCTCCGCCACCCCCCCGCCCCCCTCTCCCGCCCCCACGCCCTCCTCCCCTTGCTCCCCCCTTTCCTTGCAATCCATCACCCTTTGCACCTCCTGCTCCTGCTCCTCCCCCTCCTCCTCCTCCTCCTCCTGCTCCTCCTGCTCCTCCTGCCTGCTTCCCAGCGTCCCCACCAGCACCGGCCCTCTGCCCCTTGGACCCAGAGGTCCCAGCTGCAGCACCAGAAGCAGAAGCAGCAGTGCTGGCGCTCGAGTCACCAGCGGCAGGAGCGGAGGGGGCAGAGGAAGGCGTGGAGGTAGCAGCAGTGCCAGCGGTACCAGCAGCAGCACCAGTAGCAGGATTCGCAGCTAGAGAAGAGCCATTGGCAGCAGCAGCACCAGCGCTAGAGGCACCACCAGCACTACCATCACCAGCACCACCAGCGCCACCAGCACCACCAGCAGGGGCGGTGGCAGCGGATGCAGCCTTGGAAGCTCCCTTGGGGACGTACCTCTCCATCTCAGCGCGGCGCTGGCGGGCAGGGGCAGCTGACGTGGACCAGCCAGCCTGGACCAGATCTGAGCTGGCAGAAGCTGACGTAGTAGCAGCCGAGGGAGGCAAAGGGGTGAGAAGCGGAGGAGCTTGAGCGGGCTGAGATGCTGCTGCTGCTGCTGCTGCTGCTGCTGCTTGGGGTGATGGTGCCACTACAGTTCCTGCAGTTGCTGGTGCTGATGTGGTGATGGCAGACGGTTGCTGCGGTTGCTGTTGCTGCAGCTGCTGCTGTACCTGCTGCTGCTGTTGTTGTTGCAGTTGCTGTTGCTGCTGCAGTTGCTGTTGCTGTTGCTGCTGCTGCAGCTGCAACTGTTGCTGCTGTAACTGCTGCTGCTGCTGCAGATGCTGCGACGCGAAACCCAAGGGCATATGCATTGCCATACCCAAGTGCATATGCATTGGCACGTGCATGGGCATGGGCATGGGCATGGGCATCTGCATAGCCCCCGTATGGCCAGCAGGAGGGGTGATATGAATCAGCCCCTCTCTTGGCCGGCCCCATGCGTTCATCAGCATACCAGGAGGGCCCATACCGCCCACCACTGCTGCATGACCTCCCTGTGAGCCTGCCGCCGCTGCTGCCGCCACCGCCGCCGCTGCCGCCGCTGCTGTAGCTCCTGCTGCTCCCGCTGTTGCTGCTGCTGCTCCCTGTGCGGCTGCTGCTGCTGCTGGTGCTGGTGCTGGTGCAGCGGGTGTAACAGCAGCAGGGCCCCCACTCACAATAGCAGCAACGCTGCCAGGCGCTCCCTGCCATGCTCCCCGCTGGCCACCCAGCTCCCTTGCCACCTGCCCGGCCGATGCTGCCCCACCCACTGACGCCCCACCCGCGGCTGCCCCACCTGCTGCTGCCCCACCCACTGTGTTTCCACTAATGGGAATTCCTACACCTGAACCTCCACCACCCGCTCCTGCACTCACTCCTGCTGCTGCTGCACTCCCTACTGCTCCCGCGCCCCCTGTTGCTACAGCCCCTGCTGATCCCTCGCCCGCTCCTGCACCACCAACGCCGCCCCCTCCCTCCCTGACCTCCCTCCCTGCCGGAGCTCCCCCTCGCATGCCCGAGAGGGCTACCTTGGCAGCAGCGGCAGCAGCAGCAGCAGCTGCTGCAGACCTCTGCTGTTCACTCTCTGACCGCCCTTTCTCCTGCTGCCCGTGCTGCTGCCCATGCTGCCCTTGTTGCGGTTGCTGCCCCTGCGCCCGCACACCCCTCTGCTGCCGCGGCCCCTGCCCCTGTGCTTGCCCCTGTTCCTGCCCGTGTCCTGAACTCTGCGCCTGCTGCTGCTGCTGCACCTGCTGCACATGCTGCTGGTGTGGCTGCTGCTGCAGTGGCTGCTGCTGCTGTTGAAGATGCTGCAGCTGCTGCACATGCTGCTGTTGTGACGTACCAGTCCTTTGATCCCCACTGCCACCTCCTCCTCCTCCCAATACGCCACCACCACCACCAGCAGCACTCCCACCACCCCCAGAAACACCAGAAGCATCCCCCTCAACCGCCCCCTCTCCTCCCCCCACGTCACCTTCCGCCCCTCCCTTCCCCCTTCCGCCCTTCCTCCTCTGCCCTCCCCGCTTTCTCCCCCTCCCTCTACTCCCCCCACCTGCTCCTTCCCCAACCTCCCCCTTATCTCCTGCACTCGCGTCATTAGGTACGGGAGCAGGGACAGCAGGTCCGGTAATTGAGTTAGCAGCAGTGGGGGGTGGAGGCCCGGAATGAGGCCCGGAAGGCGCAGTTGGTTCGGCAGCTGATGCTGGTGCTGGGTGCGGTGCTGTGACTGGCTGGGGAGGAGTAGTTACCACTGCAGGTAGCGGGTCGGGAAAAACACGAAGGGTGAAGCAGAAAAGGTTTGAGCAGCCAGTCACACGTGATGTGGGTGGGGAACGAGAAAAGGGGTGGGGGAATGAGAAAGAATTGGGGAACGGAGAAAGGGTTGAAGGAACGGGAAAGGGTTGGGGGAATGGGAAAGGGTTGGGGAATGATAAGGAAAGCCCCAGAAATGGCGTGCTCTTGTTAAGACGGGCACCACATGTTCTCAACTTTAGCCTTTCTCAATCCAGGCGCCGTGCTATTTTGGTGAACTTTGATGAACATGCGTCCTTTGATGCACATGCCTTCTTTCATAATCACGCTTCCTTCAATGCACATGCTTGCTTTGATGCATATACTCACTGATCGTCGCCCTTCTCACCTTCTTTTCTTGAGCTTCCAGCGGAGCCAACGCTTCCTGCCTCCACATATCCTCCGTTAGACACCACTCCACCGCTTCCCACTCCTCCTTCTGCTGCTCCTCTCCCTGCCCCGCCTTGACCTGCCATCTCCCCAACCCATCCCGTCCCAGCCCCTCCCTTGGCCCTCTCATTCACAGATACCGCCTGTCCAGCTGCTCCTTCCCCTGATCCCCCCGATACCCCATGTCCCCCCGGTGCCCCAGAGCCCCCCCACGCCCCTGGCGCAGGCATCCCCGCGAGGAAACTGGCGGGCCCTCCCGCGGGTAGCGCAAGCAGGCTGTCTTTGGCGCCTTGCGCGTGCTGCTGGGGGAGCGGGGGCGCATGGGGATGGGCGTGCGGATGCGCGCCGGGGGGTGGTTGGTGCGGGGGCGCATGGCCTGGCGGAAGCAGGTGCAGAGGCAGCACCTGTTGTCCGGGGAGCAACGACGTGGGGCGCGCGCCAGGGGGAGCGTTCGGGGGCATGTTTGGCGGAAGGTTAGGCGGAAGGTTGTGCTGCATGGGGAAGGGCGGGTGGGGGAAGAACTGCGGATGGCGCATCCCGTGAGGAGGCCCGACAGGGGCGAGGAACTGGGGGATTGGGGGACCCATGATGATCCGCGGAACTGACGTAGGCGCGGGAAGTAGTGGCTCCGCCTTAACGTTTCCACCTGCGGCTGCTGCTGCTGCTGCTGCTGCTGTTGCTGCTCCTCCACCTCCTCCTGCCACACCTCCCACTGCCCCTTCCGTGGAGTTCTGTGCTAGGCCTGAAGTAGCAGAACCAGCAGCTGCCCCTGCATTCGAAGATTCCGGCCCGGTTCCCTGCACTGGCACTCCACCTGCCATACTCGCCCCGGAGCCCACCTGTCCGACCTGCCCTGCCCCCCCTCTCTGCTGCCCCTGCTCTTCCTTCTCCGTCACTTTACCAACCGCCCCCCTCCGGCCCTGCACAGGCCCCTCCCTTCCGCCCATTCCTCTGCCCACGCCTCCATCCCCCCTGCCCTGCGCCTCCCCCTGCTGCCGCGCGGGGGTCCAGCGCCCGTCCGCCTCCCCCGGCCCCGCGCCCCTAGGCCTGCCTTGCTCTCTTCCGCGCCCGCGGCCCCGCCCCGCCCCAGCTCCGCCAGCGGCAGCAAATCCACTCCCCGGACCCTGTTCCTGCGCGCTTGGCGCGGGTGCTGAGACTGACGGGCGTGGGGAAACGGGTACACCTGCAGCAGCAGCAGCTGGCAAAGCCTCTGGCTGCTGTTGCAGAGCAGACGCTCCAGCCGCTGCCGCCACAGCAGCAGCGGCAGAAGCAGCAACAGCAGTAGCAGCAGCGGCTGCTGCTGCGGCGGCGGCAGCGTTCATATCACCTCTTGCAGCCCCTGGTACCGGCACTGATCCAGCCGCTTGCTCCCCTAGCGCCATTTGCGCCGCTGCTTGCGCAACCCCCTGTGGACCTCCCGCGGATGCACCCTGCGCTTGCTGTGGCACTGTACTCGGACCTGTCTGCATTTGCTTTCCCGCCATTGCCTGCCCTGTCCCACCCCCTGAACCTTTCTCACCTACACTGCCACCAGGCGTCGCTGTAACAGCAGAAGAAACCGTGGCTGGAGCAGCAGCAGGCGCGGCAGCAGGAGCGGAAGCAGATGCCGCAGCGGCGGAACCACCAAGCGCGGGGCCACCAGGCGCGGAGCCACCAGGCGCGGAGCCACCAGGCGCGGAACCACCAGGCGCGGAACCAGGTGCAGCACTGGGATCAGGAGCGGGAGAGGCCCTCCTTCGAGGCACCTCCCGCGGCGACCGCAGAGGGCCTCGGCTGAACGGCCGCGGGCTCTTAACGAGGACCTCCCTCCCCAGCCCTGCGCTCGGACCAGTCACGCCCGCTGCATGCCCACCTGCTGCTGCCTGCGCAGCTGGCACCGGCCCAGATGCGACCTGCCCAGACGAGACCTGCGCAGCCACACCTGCACTCCCACTGCCCGCACTAACCCCTTGCGCTACACCCTCTCCGCCCGCCGCCCCTCCTTCTGGCCGCTTCAAGATGCGAACCTGCTCCGGCTGCGTTCTTCCAGCGCTTTCCGCGCCCCTCCCAGAATCCCGACCCCCCTGTTCCCCCTTCCCCCCATCTGCCCCGCGCGGGGTCCCCTCGGGTGCTCTACCCAGAAACGGGTCATCCTCAAACGCGGGTTTGGAAAAGTCCATGGTTTCGCTCTCTGCAGAGGCCCAGTCGATCCCAATGTGGTGATCTTTGTGGTATGGCCGATGCGGCTGCGAAGCTTGCTGCTGTTGCGATTGTGACTGCTGCTGCTGCTGCTGCTGCTGCTGCGGCTGCGACTGTGACTGCTGCTGCTGCTGAGACTGCTCCTGCCCCTTCCGCTGCGCTTCGCTACCTTCTTGCGCCTCCCCGGGTTCCCCTCCCCTCCGTTTCCCCTCGTCCGCCGCCCCCGGCGCAGAAGGCTGCCCCTGCCATCCATCCCCTGCGCCAATTTCCCCACGCGGACCGTACGGCTCCATGGGCGGACGGCCATGTCCGCGCCCCGCATGCTCCCGCGCCATGCCCCCGCGCCCGTCGAACCCTTGGGGGCCTCCCCGCCCCGCGCCCATGAACTCGTGCGCGCCCATGGGGCGGAAAGGCGGACGGCCCTGCCCCAGCGGCGCATGGAAATGGTCAAACGGAGGCGGAGGGGGGAACATTCCGGGGGGCATGTCAAACTGCGGACCTGCGCCTCTCCCTTGCGGACCATGCGGAATCCCCGCGCCCGGCCCATGCCCCGGGCCATACCGCGCGCCAAACCTCCCCCCTCCCCGCGGATCCATATGCATGCCGTAGCCGTGCGGGGGCATCATCCCCGGGCGCATGGGCCCGTCGTACATTGCGCCAGGCGGAGGGCCTCCCCGCCCCGCCCCGTGCGCAAACCCGAACTCCGGGCCTTCTGGTCCGCGGTACATTGGGTGTCCCCCGCCACGCCCATACCCCATTGGCGGGGCCATCCCTGGCGGCCCCCGCCAGTTCTCCCCCGGCCCTCCCCCTCCTGCTGCGCCACCCGCGCCTGGTCCTGTTCCTGCTGGTCCCCCTGCGCGCCAGTTTTCACTCTCCGGACCCCTCTCCCGCCACATCTCCCCCCCCGCGCCCGCACCCGGCGGAGGCGGGGACCTCCCAACACCAACCTCACCCCTCCGCCACGACGCCCCCGCTCCTCCGCCTCCACCTCCGCCACCCCCGTCCGCACCGCTCCCACCAGATCCATGACGCCACGTGTCACCATCAGGGCCGCCGCGGTGCCACGTGTCCCCAGGAGGGGGAGGCATACGGTCCGCCCTGTGCGCGGGCCAGAGGTCGTGCGGGGGGGGATCCTCAAAGCCTCCGCCCCCCGCGCCGGGGGGGTGCGGATGCCAGCGCGCAGGCATCATCTGCTCTGGTCCCGCGCCAGGCCTGCGCCCCATGCCCTGGTCCCATCCCATGGGCCCTGCGCGCAGGCAAACAGGACGATAAGCATGCGACACACAACAGTGAAAAAAGCCGCGTTTCAGCACGTCAAGGTCCATTCCTTAACTTCTAAAAATAACCATTCGCAAGCGCTAGAATATGTTTCCGCGTTATAGCTTCCTTCGTTTGCATGAAAGCTTCTTGGACTTTCACGCACGTTGTGACAGGTTCACTGGTTCACTTGCAGCTAGACATTAACCCCTCCCTGCCCCCCCCACCCCCTCAACCCTTCCCAGTGCCCACAAACTCCCTCCCATCAACCCCTTCCAAAGCAACACGCACCTTCACCACGCTGCCCGTGCTCTCCGTGCTCCTGCCCGTCGTCCCTCCCTCGGTAATACCCCGCGCCGTCCTGCTCACTCGGATGACGCGAGCCCTCTTGCTGTCCCTGTTGCTGCTGCTGCTGCTGCTGGCCTTGCTGCCCCTGCTGCTCCTGCTGCTGCTGCAGCTGCTGCTGCTTGGCCTGTTCTGACCCCAGCGAGGGAAAATCTCCCGCCGACAGATGGAACTGCCCTCCTTTGCCGTCCGATTCGCCATGGCGGTCCTGGATCAACGAACAGGATTGATATAGGCGAGACAACGGAACAGGGAAGAGAAACGGGCGTGGAGGTCCAGTCGGGTGGAGCGCGACCGGATAAAGATCCAAGACATCATGGACATTGATTTGAACGAGGGGGTTAGACGAGAGGGAGACGAACCGGCGAACGATTCAGAAGAGGGACGCAGGAGCGGGACGCGGGGAGCGATGCAGGTGACGGTCGAGGGAGGGACAAGGCGAGAGGAACGAGGATACGGACAGGAGAAGGACGAGGAGAGGGACGAGAAGCGGGACGAGGAGAGGGACGAGGAGAGGGACGAGGAGAGGGACGAGGAGAGGGACGAGAAAAGGGCCAGGGGAGGGGCCAGGGAAAGAGTCGCACGGTGGAGGTCGACCACGCAGAGGGGTTAGGCGAGCTCCGCAGCGAACCACCTGGCGGCGTCCCCCCGTACGGCCCCCCCCGCGGGCCTTCGCGCGGCCCCCCTGGCCCCTGTCCCCCCCACTGCGGGTACCCAGATGCGCCAGGCTCCCCCTCGTGGTGCGGCGACCGCTGCGGCTGATGCTGATATGACGAATCTGGACCACCAGGAACGGGGCTCCTACGGTCAGAAGTCAGGCTCGGAAACGCTCCCGGACCTGGAGGCCCCAGACCTGGCGGTCCAGAACCAGGGGGTCCTTGAGGTGAGGGCCCCGGAGGATACGGAGGGACAGGGGAGCGGTTGACTGGAGAGGGATTTCCATTGGGCTGAGGCCACGTGGAGACGGAAGGGGGTGGTGGGGATTGCTCTGCGCCAGGCGGCTTCCATGCGGAAGGAGGAGCGGGTGGAGGGGGTTCAGGAACGGCCCAGGCGGAGGAAGCAGTGGGCTTGTTGGATCCCCATGTAAGACTTCCTCTGAAAAAAATCCACGGGGAAAAAAAAAGTGAATGTAGAAGGATGAATTACTGGCACGCTAGTCGTTAATAAATAAGTTACTGCAAAGAGAATAACCATAAATACGGTTCAGAGGATGTGGTTACCGTGGGACAAGTGCGACTGATGGGTCGAGTCCTTTGTTCTCAAGCCTGCGACGTAGAGCCAGAAAACCCGTCAGATCCGACGCATGAGGGAAGATGAAAGGCGGGAAACAAAAAGCTCAAATCATACTTTTGACTGGGAAGGTTGATTGGTTTTGGAACGGCAGGAATCTTCCCGAGCACGGTCATTCCCCTCCGGGATGGTGCTCCTCTGCAAACATACGCAATGAAACAGGAAGTAAATCCCCCTGATTCGTTGTAAAACTACTGTCATAAGCTGAAATCGCGAACGATCACCCACCTTCTGTCTCCCAGCATGATCAAGGGGTAAGAACTGTCGCTCTGTCACAAGAGGCGTTACTATGCTAGAGAAATGCTCTAAAAAAATCACCAGCGGGCTACGACTAGGGTACGACCCTAGAACCGGGATCTCAGACTTAGTCACACAGGATTGAACGACTAAGAGGATCCTACGGCTGGGCCTACACCTAACCTGCCTACTGCATCCAAGATCTGGAACTCAAAAGGCTTTCAGTAGACTTCTGACTCTTATCTTCCACTCATCTTGCATCCCGCTTACACCCATACCACCCCCCTGCTGTGGCTTCACTGAAGGCAGTGGTGCAGAAGAAACACAATTGGCCGAGACCAGGCTTCCTTGAGAATTCCGCAAAAACGAACCTCTAGAGGCTGTGCTTCGGCACGATTTGCTTACCTCGTTCGGCCCGAACTTTCGTAAGTTTGGCGCGCATAATCGAGCTGGCATGTGCCTCTCGGAGTTATGATTGGAATGATGGAGGTTCGGAAGGGCAGTGCTGTGGCAGATTGCTTTTGGGCTAGGTTTGCTGCTGTTCTAGTGGCGCGAAACGTGGACGCGTGCTGACGGGGCAAACCGAACCGAGAACGAGTCGAGCCAAGATCTTCAAGCCATGCTCGCCTGAAACTCCGTTTTCCGTTACAGCTGTTTTCTGTGTAGTTCGGTGTTCTGCGAGATAAATAGCACTAAACGAATCTATTGGTTCTACTTATATCTTCATAGATATTATGATACACATTATGAAATTACATATGTAATACATTCTATACGATCATTTTGTCTTAGCTGCTGCTTAGAGGAATTGGCCCGCACAAAATGCCATCGAGTCCTTGAATGGACACGTGTTGGTCGAGAAACAAATCAGGAGATATCAGTGGGATTCGTCTGCTGCCTACGTGAGGGTTTGTAAGCAATACTTGCTTTCTCAAAGTGCCCTTTCTGTCCCTGCTGGTTGTGTGAAAACTCTTCACATAATTTGATTCGTAGCCTTTGATGTCTCCAAACTGCAAACACACAAAGCGTAAGAATGCAAACATAAATGAATAACCACCAGAACAAATAGAAACTTCCCGAAGTGTAATATCAATGCAGCCGAAACTCCTTACCTTCGTGCCATCAGGTGAGTCAATGATGTCCTCCGCTGTGAAGAGGCCGAGAACGATGTGCAAAGACATGCTGGAACTCATCAGATCGGAAGGAGACCCCGATCTTCTCGTCGCAGACACGGCACGGGCGCAGCCGGGAGGGACGGCGGTGCCGTTTGCCGCACCGAGAATCGCGTGATTCGGTACGGCGAAAATGGTGAGCTGATAGTGATTCAGCGCGGGCCGAATTACATTTAAAACCTCTGCAAACGGACAGCAACGGGGATAAGGGAATGCAAATTGGAGAAGTTTTTTGGTCACGAAAAATCCCAGTCCATACAGGACAGAACGGGCAGCGGGAGGTGAAGGAACGCACGAGGGTTGTTGAGCCGTTCGAGGAATTCCGTGTAACCCGCCGATCGAAGAGCCTCGCGAACCTTTTGAAGCTCAGTGGCGCCGTCGTAAATGGGAGGTGCCTCATTTAACACTCGTCTCAACGCCGCGACTCTGGAAATGCACACGACGAGGAGGAGGACGCCTAGTGCCGCCGCGTGCCTGAGACGAAGAGTTTGCCGTTCCAGCATGGTGGATTTGACGGACTCGAAAGTGATACTGAATTGATCAGAAGAACTGGTAAGGGGATTCGCCCTCTCGCGAATACTAAGCAAGTTAGCTAGTGCCTTACGTCTTCTACAAAGTAGTACGGAGCACTACTGTACAAGAGCCAGTCACTTATCACTGATCAGGTGTGCTGGAAACAGGAGAGCAATGAGCGTGGCTCGTTTCCTGTGCCGAGTGCGGATGTTTGGTGATGTGAGGTTAGTGGTGCAGCAGCAATTCAGGAATCAGGACTTGGGGGGATGGAAAAGTCACATGCAGCGCATTTGAAGGACGGCTGCTCAGGGCGGAAAATGCACTGACGGCTGAAATTGATTGGGTTCAGGTGACGGTGGGGGATTTTGGCGGTGGGAGGGGACCATTCGTCGAAGCAGCAAACTACCGCTTGATGCGACTTGACAGTTGGGCTTTTCTTCGTTTGATTGGTGGAATTAGAACGAAACGGGAGCTTCGGAATTGTACCTGATGAGCTTTCGTAATTGGCTGCGAAGGACAACCCCAAACCCCCTTCCCCATCGCAGGCGCAAATGCATCAGGTTTCTTCAGGTTATTCAGCGCACTCGCCGACACCTGACCCAGAGCTGTAACACTGAACACTTGGTGCAGCCCTCAAGCATACTAGCGGCCATATTACAAAGCAGCGGTTTTTAGTTTTGCTTTGAATAATCACTTAAAAATAAAACATTTATTGGGCCTACTTTTATAAGTGATGTAATATTACGATAAGTAAACTACTGAGAGTCAAGCAAACCGTGCTAAGGTTGTAAGGAGCTCCATCCAGCGTCTGTACGCATAATAGTGGCTCTAAACTACTGGCTATATTCATTACCACAATTTCCCTGTTTGATGTACGAGCACACTTCACTTAGCCCTTAGAACAGGGCACAGGATGTGATGTGGGTCGACAAATGAACCCAGCAAAATATATCTTCCTGTGTTCACCCTTTTCGACTGGCATGCGCTTGTCCAGGTAGAGGGTTGAAGGAGATTTGAACTAGCGACATAAATGCAACAAAATAGGTAGTACGAACTGGCTGGATACATCAAATCCATAATCAGCAAAAACGCAGCCGTGGAGGCTGGTAAGGTCAAGCCCTTCTAATCAAGTCATATGCACACGTGAAGGGTGGTCTGCAAACAATACCTATCTAATAAGTACAAGCCGTGATGCCAGGTTCCCTACAGCACTCTAAGAATCCGGGCCGCCTGGGCGCAGTGCATGCGAAGCAGCTGCACGGGAACGCTGTTCGAGTCCAGAGACGAGTCGACGGCGATCTCCACAAGGTTGCTCTCAATCGCCAGAAGCAGTCGCTCGGCCTCTGCGACGCGCAGCTGTCGTCGCACCTGCGACTCCACGTCGACATCCATGCCGAGATCGCTGATGCCGCTCCGCACGCGGGAAAGAAGAGCCCGGCCCGCACCAGCGATGCTCTTGCCGTTACCGGGAGCGTGGTTCAGCGTGCGGCTGAAAGTGACGAGGAAATCCGCCATGGATGCGCCGGAAGGCAGCACGGGAGTGGCGGGGGCATCTGACTCGGGTCGGTTGACGGCGGCAGGCGCAGCTTCAGCCCTCACAACAGGAAGTCCACGTGCAATGAGTGTTCGCGATTTTAGCTGCGACGCGGGGGATGCTGTGGTCAGGCCCCTGGAGAGAGCGGCGGAGGACAAGATAACAGCCTGGTTGCATGAGAGAGCCATTTCGTAGGGCGAGGGTTGACTGCGCTGTTGTGTCACGAGCTGATGCTAGAAGGAGCGGGAATTATTTGTGAGTAAGAGAGTGATTTTTGGCTTTGGATAATGAGAAGAGGTGGAGCCTCCATTTATTGAGTCAAGCGCCAAGCCCGAGAACTGCGCGACTCGCAAGAGTGCGGCGGAAGGAAGCGAGAGGTGCAGGTCCCGCAGCTGGGGTGGGAATATAGGAAGGTGAATGAACGTGACAACACGACACAGGTGACAGCTCGAGCTGTGCGATTCGAAGTAATTTCGTGGGAAGTGAAAAATCTTCCGCATTCTGCACCTCCAGGCAGGGGAGGGAGGGGGGGATGCAGCTGTTCCCCTCCTCTCTCACCACCGTGTTCTGGGTCGGAGCTGGGGTTGCGTGAATTTGCCCCCAGCCTCGATCGATCGAATTCGAAGGCAAGTTGGCTACATTATTGGAAAATCACAATTCTAGGCTTGGTGCATTTGCGCTGCCATCCTGGCGAAGCGTCACTTACGTGGCTGTGGGGGCCGACGTGGAGCGTAGTTAGTTGCTTTGGTTTAGAAACACGTCCACAGGGGGTTCGCTAAAGCTTTGCCTCGATTCAGAAGTTCGCCCACAAAGAATCCCGTCAACCAGTATAGTCATACGCAATTCATGCCAACATATTCAGCACAAACCTTTTTCATCACGGTAAACTAAGTAGAATCATACGGAAACATGTTTTACTAATTAAATCTTCATGTAATCTGATTAATTGATCGTTTAGTGAAGAAAAGCAGAGGATTTACATTTGTTCGTGGCTGATTGTAAATGGACTGCGCAGCTCAGGTCTGGGATACACTTTGAGCCCCATTCACGCGGCAATCGAGGTTTTTTAAGCAGAAGACAGGATCTAACGGTACTCTTGGTACAACTGTGGCGGTGCTACCTAGGTCCGCCGTTCAGACCACACGAAACCATGCCAACAACCACCCACGATTGGATGAAGCGTCTTCGCTCCACATCTGGCCGTTGGTTTCCTGTGCCGACTTCTGCAACAACCTCGAGATTGACATTTCGTGAAGTGTTCATCAGAAATTGCGAAGCGTTACTGTTTCGCTATTTCCTCGCACAAATTGTTTAGGGTTACGAGCATTTCAGCTCTGCCTGTTTCGTCATCCCGCCTATCGCCGCAACCCACCGCGTTCGCCTGTCACACCGCGCTCACCGAAACCTCAGAGTTGCCTCGACAAGTTTGAGAGACCTTTGAGAATAGCTGTGGAAGAGCTTCGGAAGAGCCTCGGATGAGCCTCGGGCGTGTCGCCTCCAGTCTTCTCTGTCTCTTGAATCCCACCTTCCTAGGTGCCTTGCCTTTCTCCCATTCCAGCCCAGCATCCCTCTCCCTCAGGCGTTTCCCATTCCACGCTCACATTCCTGTCAGTCATACAGCTGCATCGTCTAGCTTGAATCCCTAGTTTCTCCAAATCTTTAGCTTGTCGTCGTGAGAGTCGCCACGTGCTGATTTCGTGCTGGACCCTGAGTTAGAGAACTTAGGCCAGTTAAACCTCAGTGTTTTCCCCATTAGGCTGTATACAACCAGCTTACTCTCATCTTCTCCGTAGCTTAGGTCTGGTTTCGGTCCGCTCGAGTGTTCAAAATCAGACAGAAGTTGCTTAACATAGGCACCTGAATCTGTTACTCCAAGGACTCTACTTCTGTGTCGCGAGTATACGATGGACTTGAGATAAAGTGTGCATCCCAGTTTCGAGCCGTGTTCGTCATTGTCGGCGCACTCTGTCAGGGCTAGCATAGGACGTTTCTCTGTTATCCAGTCATCCTACTCTCTCCATCACGTTCTCCTAGTTAGCGCCTATGGATTGGGTACTATGGTTCGTCGGGGTAATTATAGCCCTAGTATGCACCCTCGTAGCTGTATTCTTGTCAGTACGGCATATTATCCAACATCTACAGAATTATACGGAGCCGACGTTTCAACGGTACATCGTCCGAATCATTTTCATGGTTCCAGTAAGTCTTGGGAAACTGTGTGTCTTGCTGACTCCAGCTCAAAACAGCATGTCGGGTTTCTAAATCATAGTGTTATGAAGGGATTGGTTCCGGTTGCAGATGTAGTTGTGTTGCTCTTCAGACTACTTAAAAACCAAACCGGTTGCTGCCTCGCGCTAACGGCTTAATCAATGGGCCTTTGGTTGAATCCCGCAGGTGTATGCGACCATGTCATTCTTCGCGCTGGCTTTTAGCGAGTACGCGATGTATTTCAACACTATCCGAGACGTGTAAGTGGAACAATCTTGCATGTTACCCTTTGGATCTTTGTTCCTCCCATAGATAGAAGCATTTTCATCCTGCAGTATTCCTCTCCTGTTGCTCGCCGTCCATTCGCCTTTCTCAATTCGTAACTTCGTCCCCGTGACTTGTTGTTATACCCCTTATAATCAACCCCAGGTACGAGGCATGGGTGATCTACAACTTCCTGTCGCTGTGTCTGGCGTGGGTGGGGGGTCCTGGAGTGGTCGTGACGTCTCTCGCTGGTCGCGTGCTCAAGCCGTCCATCGTTCTCGGCACCTGCTGTCTGCCTCCCATGCCGCTCGACGGGTAAGTTTCTGCCTAGTGCGCGGGTGACTTGCACGGCACCCTGGCACGGGTAGGCTGTCCGCGCTGAAGCTTTGTGCGCTTCAATTCTTGTGCGGATGGCCGCAAGCTGATTCGGGTTCACTTCACTTGTGCAAGCGTTGCGTGAATCCCTTCCATCCACCAGTTCGGTGTCCTCCACACTTGGATTAACACCGGCTCGTCTCCTTTGTCTCCCGTCGTCCCATTCTCCGAATGACTTCAGAATCGACTTTGAACGTCTCTCCCTCCCATTCAACCTCCACCAAACACCCCCGGACCCTCCCGCTCCTCTCCCCTCCAGCCGATTCATCCGGCGCTGCAAACAAGGCTGCCTGCAGTTCGTGTTCCTCAAGCCCATCCTGGCCGCACTTTCCCTCATCCTCTACTCGTACGGGCTGTACAACGACGGCAACTTCAGCGCGTTTGACTCGTATCTGTACATCACGTGCGTGTACATGATCTCCTACTCCATCGCCATCTACGCGCTCATCCTCTTCTACGTCGCCTGCAAGGACCTCCTCAACTCCTTCAACCCCATCCCCAAGTTTCTCATGATCAAGGCGGTTGTCTTCCTCACCTACTGGCAGGTACGCCCTCCTATCCCTGCAGCACCTGCAGCACTCCCTTCTCTCCTCCTCCCCGTTTCCCCCTTTCCCGTTTCTCACGCCTGCACTCGTGCAACCCCATCCCTAAGTTCCTCGTGATCAAAGCCGCCGCCTTCCTCACCTACTGGCAGGTACGTTAAACGCACCCCACCTCGAACCCTCCTTTTACCCCCTGGAACCAACCCTTCCCCTTCATCCCTCCCCCTGTTCCCCTCAAAGCGGTCGTCTTCCCCCCTCCCTCTAGTCCCCCACATGCCCGTCTCATTCAGGCCATCATCACCTTGCTCGTTTCCCAAGTGATAGCCAACTAACCATCAATACCTCCATCCCCCTATCCCCTCCCCCTCTCGCACGACCCCTTCCAAATTTCTCTCATCCACGGGGACATCATCTTCCTCATCGGCCCTATTGCAGTCGGCTAACCATTGTCTTCCCCACCCCGCATATTCCCCTCCCGCTCCTGCACGACCCCCTCACCATATTCCTCTCATTCAGGGGGTCATCATCTTCCTCATCGCCCATTTCACAGCCAGCCCAGAGGGAGCAGCGGACCTGCAAAACGTGATCATCTGCTGCGAGATGGCGCTAGGAGCCATCGGCTTTATGATCGCATTCCCCGTCAAACCCTACATGGTCGCGAACGTGGGCACGTCAGGGGCAGGGCCGATGGATTTCCAGGGGTTCGGGCTCGCAGGGCTGGGTCTGGCGAATATGACCGAGGAGCAGAGGGGCGCGCTGATCTCTGCGTTTAAGCATTCTGTCAATATGGGGGATGTTGTGAGCGACACGGTTCACCAGTTCGCCCCCACGTACCATGACTATGTGCTGTACAGCGATGGGTCGCAGGACAAGCCGCAGCACTACCGCACCCGCACCTTCGTTCCAGCAGGTAGGCCCTTCT
This sequence comes from Closterium sp. Naga37s-1, assembly GCA_947471745.1. NCBI lineage: Eukaryota > Viridiplantae > Streptophyta > Zygnematophyceae > Desmidiales > Closteriaceae > Closterium > Closterium sp. Naga37s-1. Next base: position 639,048 of record CANJKZ010000022.1, on the reverse strand, counting down.
TCAGTAGTTCATTGGCTTTAATGAGTGTCCTTGTTAATTGGTCGCTTTCTACTTTTTACAAGAGCCCTCTTTCCTGAGCTCGCTCCCTCCCCCATATTCCATTCCTGTGGGCCTCACCCTGTCTCTCACTCACCTCTCCCACTGACATCTCCCCACTTCTACCGCCAATCCCTCCTCCCCTCAGGCAAGGAGATGGAGAATGCGCGTAGCATGAGGCAAACCTTCAGCTCGGGCCGCACGGGACTCCTCACAGCCGAAGCCACCGCGTCAGAGCGCCGCTTTGCCAACCTCTTCGCCTCCATCACTCCTGGCGCTGCTGCTGGCGCCGGTGGTGCTGCTACAGCTGCTGCTACAGGTGCTGTTGGTGGGTCCGCTACAGCAACTGACGCCTCTGCTTCTTCTGCTGGGGGGTTGACCAGTAAGGTGGCAGTTGGGGGGTCTGCTGGTGCTGCTGCAGCAGCAGGGGCGGCTGAATCTACCGATACACCAGCAGGAGCAGCGGCAGCGGCGGCGGCAGCAGCCGCAGCTGCAGCTGCTGCAGCAGCGGCTGCTGCTGCTGCTGCCGCTTCCAGAATCAAGGGAGAGACAATTGTGAGCATTCGCCATGACATGGACGATCCAAACGCAGCTATCCTGGAATCTCCCACGGGAGAATCCTCGAGCTCGTACGACCCTCCGGTTAAGAAGATCAATTCATCGCTTTCTCGAAGCAGCAGCAAGGGAGGGGAGGGGGCCGGAGTTAGAGGGATTGGGTCGGAGGGTGAGCCGCTGTCACGGCGGGCGTCGAGCATCAATGAGGAGGAGAACTCTCGGTTGAGACGCAGCTCGGGGGCCGCAAGCAAGAAGGAGAACGAGTTTGGGTTTCTGATGAATGAGGATGATATGATTGAGGAGGGAGATCCTCGACTTGACCTTGAGGGGTTTGTAAGTGGGTAATTCCATTGGAAGTCAACTTCATGTCTGACAATGTTGACAACACATTAGGGCGTTTAATTTGTTCATTGCAGATTGTCAATTTATATATATAATCTTGTATGTTGGTCTTGGTTTCCAGACATTTTTTAAGTTTGGAACAGACGGGGTAGTAAGAATGACTGTTGATACCATGTCTGTTCTCACAGCCAATGAGGAATGATATCGTCCACATGAATATATTGATTAATATCTTGCCCATAGAGCAACCATAAAGTTGACAGTATAATCTTACAGCTATTTACATAATTTATACATGATAGATTACACGAACTCGGATGTCCTTGCATTTCGCGTTTCCCTACCTCGCTAACTCAACTCCCTAAGTCTACTTCACACGGAGCGGAGAACACGGGCAGCGTGTGCGCACTGCAAGCGCACTGCCTGCACGGGGAAGGCCTCGGGCGCCACGGCAAGTTCGAACTGCAGGCGGCCCAAATCCCTCTCCACCTCAAATAGCAGCCGCTCGGCTTCCACGCCCTTCACCTGTAGAGCATAAGGGCGTGTTACATTTTCGAATTTTCCGTACGGTTCGGACATTCACCACTCTGAAACAAACTGAAACCCACTTGAACAAAGCGTTTAAGAAATAAACCGATTTAAACCGTTCATACGGTCCGGTCCGTCTGGAAAAAAATCGAAAATGTAACACGCCCTAAGCAAATCAGAAACGGAGAATCGGAGGGTGAATTCAAGGAAACCCGTGAAATAGCGTCCGTAAGCACGCCACCAACAACCCCCGAAACAAATCAACGACACACCCGATAATAGCAGCAAGCGAGAGAGCACGTACCTGGTTCGTATCGAGCAGGTTCCGCAGCGACTCCAACACGTGCTCCAAGACGCTGGCACCGGCGGCGACGAGATCGCGACTACGGCCGGGCATGAGGTGAAGCATGCGGCTGTACGACATGAGGCAGTCCGCCATGGCTGCTCCGGATCGCAGCGCGGCGGGCGGTGGAGCGAAGCTTGTGGGAACGTTCCGGCGGCGCGCGGACGATGACGATTTTTCTGCAATGAAGTGAAAAGGAAGGTAAGCAACGACGGAGGGAGATGCAAACGGGGCAATGGTAGGACTACTGATCGCGAATCAAACCAGTCATTAACGCCAGAAGACGAGCTTCGAAAAGAGAGTACGCACTGTGTTGCTTGATGCGGGGCGCGGGGATCGCGGAGGAGGATGGCGAGATTGCGGACGATGGCGACTCGGAGGTTGGCTCCGCACGTTCAGCGCGTCGCGTGGGAATCGGCGCCGATACAGAGACCATGGTGTCCGAGGTTGGCGGCGAGGCGGCGGATGACGACGCGATGGTGGGCGATGACGACACCGTAGGCGCTGGTTTTACGGTGGCCGGTCGTGCGGTAGGCGCTGATTTGACGGTGGCCGGTCGTGCGGTTGGCGCTGGTTTGACGGTGGCCGGTCGTGCGACGGTGGGCGCTCGTGCGACGGGGGGCGCGCGTGCGACGGAAGGGGCTCGTGCGACAGTGGGAGATGGCGCGACTGCGGTGGGCGGCGCTTGACAGCGGGCGAACGGCATGGCAGCAGCGGGGAGTGATCTATTAACAAGGTTCCGTTTCCCCATTAGCGAAATCGTCGAGTTGGCGGAGCTTCCGCGAAGAGCAGAAGCTGGGTGGGGAAGAGCGAGAGCCATGTTTGAAACTTACGGGGGAGATCAGCACCACCACTTTCAGAAACCGGGTATCGAATACTCCGTTTGCCGATATTTGGAACTAGAAGCTTGTAAAGATTCCGGTGCTTGTGGTGGATGATTGAGGTGAATGAGTAATAAGTGATGGAGCCTACTATATATGGACAGCTGTTGCTGGTGCGTCGTCAGCGGCGCGAATTTCTTCGCCTGCAAGACAAGAGGAATACAGCAGCACTGCTTCCTGCACTCACCTGGGATTTGGGCGGGAAAAATGTCCAAGCCGCTGTATCGCGCCTATCAAAATGTTTGCGTAGTTCGTGAACGACTGTGACGTGTCGAGGCGCAACTATGTTCAATGATGGTGCGGTCATCTTAGATCACTGATTGGTTGGAATATTTCAAAATGCCTACGTGGTCGAGACATGTGCGACGAACCAATTTCATTGACGAATTGGATTTCGGCACGCTCGAAATCACAAATAGCTGCAACAGAGGAGCAACACCCCCCCTTTCCTTCACTTCTGGGTCGTGTCATGGATTGCTTGCAATGATGCTGTACTCGTGCAGTACTGGGAGCGTATACACAGCGAACGCGTATGATTGTTGCTGTTGTTCTCGAATCTAAACTACATATACGATATAATGGTCATTCTTACTTATGATAGTACACTCTGATTAAAACCTAGAGAAGTACATCCACGGCATGCGTGTTTACAATACAACTTACGATTCCTATTCAACCTTGAGTCAAAAGCGAAAGGCTTCATCCAAATATCAGGAGCTAGCGGCAGGGACAGCAGCATCAGTGCCATTGGTGAGGGCAAGAGGGTTGGGCGGCTCATTGAAGATCTGGATGTTCTCGGGGCCTCCATTGCGAATGGCGACGTAGAAGCTGGCGTACATGTTGACTCGGTCCATGTACTGCTGCTGTGTGATGGAGCGCACTTGCACCACTGCCATTGGATGGGGGGAGGGAAAAAAAGGCAAATATTAGATTATAGCAAGGGGAGGGACGAGGAAGTCGGGGGAGGATGGGATTTAAGATGGGAGGTGGGGAGGAAGAGGAGGAAAAATAGAGGGGGAACGTGGTGGGGCTGACGTGAGACACAGGAGGAAGAAAGGAACTTGTTTTTCACTCCATGACCTTGGTTCAGCCGTCTCGTTATGCCAGTCAGCTCCCCCCTAAGTCATACCCCAAAGAGAGCACTCTCAAGCTCTTACCCTTGAATCCGGCCTTCTCAATGTCCTTGGCATACTCGGGGTTGCGAGACGCGCTGCGCCAGATGACACGACCTCCGGGCTGCGACGGCGGGGAGAAACAACAAGGGGGAGAAAGAAGAGGAAAGGGATGAACAGGTAAGGGGGAGGGATGAAGTGCGCTATATTACACAGCCTTCAGGCTGCAGGCCTCCGTGGAAAGGAACAAGAGAAAGAGTAGATGTCAAGAGGCCCAACAGAGGGGAGATGAACTGTGCTGCAAGCACTGATGTGCGGAACATATGCACTTGGAAGGAACAAGCATGCCGCAGCAGGGGGAGTGCTGAGACACGGGGTGGAGATCTTGTGCCCACAAGCCAATGACTGAGCTTATAATATGGTTCACTGCACTCGCGACCTAACACAGTCCCGACAACCTTGTTGCCTGGACTCACCTTGACTTGGTCCTTGAGTGCTTGGCAGAGTGTGTCAATGTCACGCTGCCCCAGCCAATCTACATGGTCCATCAGAATGACCTGCCGGGGAATGGGGGAGGTGAGCAGCGATAGGTTAGAATTGCCAGGGATGAGTCAGCGAATGGAAGGAAAATTTGCGGAGCGTGTCAATATCGTACTGCCCCAGCCAATCCACATGAGGGAATAATAAGTGAGGAGTGCAAAGTGAGTGGAGGAATGGGGTCAGCAGGTGAGGGTTTTGAAGGGCAAAGCTGTCCCTTAAGCTTTGAACTATGCAAAGAGACAGATTTGTATAGCCAGAAGGAAAAAAGTGGTCATTCCATGGTTTGGGATCAAACAATAACACACCTTGGTGTACATGCGAGCTCGCAGCTCTTCCACAAAGAAGGATGTTGAGATGAGCATGCAGTCCCGGGCGGCAAGCTCCGTCTGTTGCCCCAACAGGAACGTCGCCGAGAGGGTAGTTCAGAGAGAAGGTGCAGGAGAGCAGGAGAAATACGGGATGAGGAGCATAAGGGAGAAGGAAATGAGAGGTGAGGGGCAGGAGAGGGCAGGAGAGGCATGAGAGGCATGGAAAGGGGGAGATTAGGGCCCAGGGTTGGACACATGGGGGAGGATGACGGGTGGTAGGAGGGAAAGGAAAGCTGAGTGGAGGGCCCCTATTTTGGTCGCTTGAGGGTGAAAGAGTGGAAGAGATGGAAAAGCTGCTTGTTCACCACAACCCCAAGCCTCTCCACATAGACCCTACCCCCACCACAAGCTTATGCCTTAGCCCCTATTCCCCCATCTCACGCCCTGCGCGTTGCACCCACCTTGAGCTTGTTGAAGCAGGGCTCCTGCAGGAAGCGCGGGCAGAGATTGCACCACTCACAGCTGCACATGCTTGGCATACTTTGAAACCATAACCCTCGAGCGTCACCCCTAGCCGGAGCCTGAACGTCACCACTAGCCCCACACACATACCCACCTTGAGCTTGTTGAAGCAGGGCTCCTGCAGGAAGCGCGGGCAGCAGTTGCGCGAGAACTGGCCAGTCAGGCAGCAGCGGTAGAAGTAGTTGCTGTGGGGGGGAGGGGGGAGAAGGGGGGGGAGAAAGAGAGAAGGGGGCAACGCTTCAGCCACAAAGTGCAAGCAGTGCACGATATAGCAGTGATACACATTCTCGCCACTTGCGCACACTACACCAACTGTCACTGTATTCACCTGTCACCAAGTAAGGGCGGCGCGGGCCCCAGTGGTACACAATCTCTCAACCTTCACCTGCCGGGGCAAGTGGTATCTGCCACCAAATTCAAGCAGCACACAACGTAGCGGTACACGTTGTCCTCCTTGCGGATGAGGCGCAGCTAGCCCCTGCCCTCCGCACCCCCAGTATGTCCAACAGCCATACACTAACCACAGGACGCCACACAAGCCTCACCTGTCACGAAGAGAAGTGGACTCTGCCACTGAATCCAAGCAGCGCACGACATAGCGGTACACGTTGTCCTCCTTGCGGATGAGGGGCAGCTGGCCCCTGCTCTCCCCAACCCTGCCCGCCTGCCCCTTGCACGCTAGCCGCACACACAGCCTCACCTGTCACGAAGTGAGGTAGTCTCTGCCACTGAGTCGAGGCAGCGCACAACGTAGCGGTACACGTTGTCCTCCTTGCAGATGAGGCGCAGCTGGCCCCTGTTTCCGCATCCCAACCCTACCCGTGTGCCCTTGGACATGTTACAACCCTCACCTGTCACGAAGGGAAGTGGTCTCTGCCACGGAGTCGAGGCAGCGCACGACATAGCGGTAGACGTTGTCCTCCTTGCGGATGAGGCGCAGCTGCCCGCGGGCGATGCCGGCGCAGAACCAGAGCACCACGCGGTTGGTGAAGAAGAAGCCGAAGATGCGCGCAAACATGTTGGCTCTGGTCAACCATCGGCCGATGGTGTTGGTCCTGTAGGCGGGTGGAGAAGAGGGGAGGGAGGAGGGCACAGCAGAACCAGAGCACCACGCGGTTGGTAAAGAAGAATCCGAAGATGCGCGCTAACATGTTGGCCGGGGTGAGCCACCGCCCGATGGTGTTGGTCCTGCGGGTGTTGGGGAGCGGTCAGAGTAGCAGGGATGTGTGGGAGGAGAGCAAGGGTGAGCAGCACCACGCGGTTGGTGAAGAAGAATCCGAAGATGCGCGCAAACATGTTGGCACGGGTGAGCCACCGCCCGATGGTGTTGGTCCTGTGGGCGTGAAGAGAGTGGGGAGGGATGGAGGGGATGTAGGGGATGGATGGGTGGGTGGAGAGGTTAGTGATGCTGAGGAGAATCCAAAGATGAAAGCGAGCATATTCGCGCATGTGGGTGTGAGTGAAGAAAGTGGGAGGGGATGGAGGGAGGGGAGCATCCTGTTGGTGCTGTAGAATCCGAGGAGGGTTTGCGCAGGCCTCCGATGCCGCACATTATGCCACAGACCTGACTGCACTGCACTTCACATCATTGTGCTACTGCACTACACTGAACCGCACTGCACTGCACCACACTGCGCTGCACTGCAGAGTACTGACCAGATCTCATACTGGGTCTCGACGGAGGGGGCATTGACCAGGTTGTCGATCCACTTCTCCTGTAAGCATGGATTCACAGGCGGAGACAGGAGGAAGACGAGAAGCAAGGTCAGGATAGGGAGAAGCAACGCCAGGTAGGGGCGACGCAAGGTCAGGGAGGGGAGAAGCAAGGTCAGGGAGGGGAGAAGCAAGGTCAGGGAGGGGAGCAGCAAGGTCAGGGAGGGGAGCAGCAAGGTCAGGGAGGGGAGCAGCAAGATCAGGGAGGGGAGCAGCAAGGTCAGGGAGGGGAGCAGCAAGGTCAGGGAGGGGAGAAGCAAGGTCAGGGAGGGGAGCAGCAAGGTCAGGGAGGGGAGAAGCAGCAATGACAGGAGTGCGAGTGCAACACCAAAAAAGCAGATTAAGAAAGATCGGATAAGGGTTTGGAAGGAGGGTGTGAAGGGGGGTGGGAAGGAGGTTTAAAAAGACGGTGGGAAACATGGTGGGACGGAGGGTGGGAAAGAAGGTTGGATGGAGGATGGGAAGGAAGGTGGGAAGGAGGGTGGGAAGGAAGGTGCGAAGGAATTTGGGAAGGAGGGTGGGGAGGAATTTGGAAGGCTTGGCGAGGACTCGCATGATACCATGCAAGTGCATCCCAGTCATTCATCCACGCTAGAACACACCAGTCACGCAAGCAAGCACAACCCAGTGTCCCACACCACACTTGCACTAAGGTTGTCTGATCATTCCAGCACAGCAGCACGCACCATTCTGGTGAGCTTGGCGAGGACCCTCACGGCACGGATGAGACGACCCATGCCGCCTGCATTGGAGGGCGTGGTGGGAGATAATTGAATATTTGTATACCCCGTGGAAAGACATGGCAAGGCATGGTCCATTCGCCTTTGATTAACAGCTGGCGGCGCTTGGCATGCATAAGCGCATCCCCTCTACAATCCACTTGCGTTCATGGCCTTTCCCAGTGATTGGTTCATCTAGACAGCTTGCACCGTGACTTTGTTCCTGCCTGCCAGCTCACACTCTTGCCAGCCCACATTCTTGCCAGCCCACGTGCCAGACCACATCCCTAACACCCCACATTCCTGCTGAACCGACTAAATTTCACCGTGGAAATAGATGCCGTTGCGGAAGTAGTACTTCTTCCACCGCCAGAAGTTGGTGGCGCCCTGGCTGAGGAACGGCACGAGCTCCCTCTCCAGCAGCTCGGGGAAATTCTCATGGACGCCCTCGCCGAACATCTTCCACACGTCCTCGAAGGGCAGGCGCAGGATGGCTGCTCGCTTCAGCTCCAGCAGGTAGCTCTGTGCCGGGTTGATGTCCACCCCCACCACCTTGCCCGCTCCCTGCAAAAACAGATCACCGAGACAAGGACGAGGGGGTTGAGGGGAGGAAGTGCCATGCGTGGGAGCAGGTTTGATCCACTACTCTCTTTCTCCCAATGCGACCTCAAACGGCAGGTGCAGGATGGCTGCGCACTTCAACTCCAGCGTGTAGCTCTGTGCCTGGTTGATGTCCACCCCCATCACCTTGCCCGCTCCCCGTGTACCGCAAAAGCGGAAAAGAAAAGAAACATGACCGAGCAACAACGCTTGCAGGCTTTCAATTATCAGGAGGGAACGGGGGAGGGGTAGGGTAAGGTTTGGGATGGCTGCTCCTTGTGAGCTCAATCCACTGCCTAGGCGACCATGTTACAGGCTCAGTTACCACACGCCGCACATCGCTTGTTAGCTTTGTTGCAAGCTCAGATGGACACATTAAAACCCTGAACCCTGAGATGTCTCATTCCACAAGGCGGAGGTAAGCGTCGCACATGTGCACACTGACTGACAAGCTTTGGGTTATGATTCAACTCAACTGCCAGCTCAATGGAGCTGTCAAGGACGACCTTAAACCCTGAACCCCGCGACCAACAGAAGGCTCAAGGCAGAGAGACAACCCTCGCACATACGTGCTCTCTTACGTGCAGCATGACAACTAGCGCGCTTAAGCCCCGAAGGTGAGGACGAGTAAATGGGGAGTGAGGTAGGATGCGGAGGGTTGCAGAGAGCAGTCTCGTACCTGCAGCACGAGGTCGAGCGCGTTGCAGCCGCCGGAGGTGAGCGTGAGGATGGTGTCGCTGGGGATGATGTCCAGCACCTTGTCGTCCTCGCGCGGGTCCTCCCCACGTGTTATGAGTTCACTCAAAATACTGGGTTTCAGAGGGGTACAGAGGGGTGCAGAGGGGTGGAGAGGGGTGCAGAGGGGCCCGTACCTGCAGCACGAGGTCGAGCGCGTTGCAGCCGCCGGACGTGAGCGTGAGGATGGTGTCGCTGGGGTTGATGTCCAGCACCTTGTCGTCCTCGCGGGGGTCCTCCCACGACAGCGAGTACAGGAACGTCGGGGGGAAGCCCGGCGGGATCTTAAACTCCAGATCGTCCGCTGCCCGCGCAGGGAAGCGCACCAGGTTCACCTCTGCACGGCGGGAGAGAGGAGGGGGTGAGGAGAGGACGGAATGTCAGGTGTAGGCCAGATACAGGTCACGCAGGCGGGAAGTCGATCAACTCTTGTTCAGGCGAACCGAGTGAGGGACAGAAAGCAAGCGTGGTCAAGTCACGAGCGAGTGATTCCTTACTCTGGCAGTCTCTGCGGCGTCCGACCCAGATGTAGAAGGGCGCCCTCAGATACGGCACGTAGGGGATCTTGCCCTGGCCGTTGTACTCGTACACTGCACTCACGGGAAGGAGCAGGAGCAGGAGCAAGAGGGTGCAAGGAAATCCGGGTTATAAAGAAAAGAACGAGACGGGAAGGAACGGTGCCCTGGCCGTTGTACTCGTACACTGCACGCACGGGAAGGAGCAGGAGCAGGAGCGCGCGCGCGAGCAAGAGGGTGAAGGACGGAACGATGGCTGATCGCACCCACCACTTTGAGACGGTATTGGTGAATTACACTGAGTCATTGTCTCAACCTTCTCCAGTTCCGCATGCTACAACAATGAATGTTGAATCAATTTCTCTTCGCGGAGGTTCTGGTCTTGATTCATCTCTCCTTCCAATTGCGTCCCACCTCCCCTCTGCATCTTTCGTACGCTCGCTCTTGCCTTTCTCCAGCAATTTCAGTCCATCTTCCAACAACATTCGCTCCCTCACCGTTCCTCAAACTGTGGTCCAGCATGTGCTGTTAGAACAATCTCTCATCTGAACACCGTTTTTTCTCTATCTCTCTCACCATCACAATCTCTCGTCCCCTTACGGGTCTCCTGCGTGTGTCGTCACACAATCTCCAACCAGGGGTTTTCGTTTCTCTAATCATCACCGTCCCTCTTCCTCTCACCGTAACCATCCCCCGCGCGCTCACCGGTCTCGAGCTTGTGCTCCAGGTAATGCCGGCGCTCGGGCGAGAGGTCGATGCCGTCCAGGTCGAAGCAGGAGCGCCAGAACCAGCGCTGGTTGTACGTGTGCTGCCTGTTGGGAAGGTCGAACTTGGCGGAGGTGAAGAAGTCCGCCACGCCCATGATTCCGTCCTCCTCCATGTATCCAGTCGCCGCGTCCACGGCGTCCATGAAAGGCGGGATCACTGCACATTTCGTCCACATTTCATTATACTCGAAAATGAATGACACTGAAAAAAAAAAGGATGTTTCAATGGTGAGCAGACTCTGAACCAATTCAGACCACGTACTGGAGAGCGAGTAGGAGAAGGTGACGAGGGTGGCCTTTTCCGGCGGCGTGAAGGCGCAGGCGTCTCCTTCGACGATAACGACGTTGGTCCACCCGCGCTGCTTCACCTTCTGCTCCGCCACGCGGCACAGCGACGGCGTGATGTCCACCACGTAGATCTTGTCGAATGCGGACAGATCGATGAACTCCGCCATCATGTCCACGTTCTCCGCGGTTCCGCCGCCCAGATCCACCCACACCATGCCGGTTGACCCGCGCAGACGCGCGGCGCACGCCGCCAGCATTGGCCGGCGAGCATGGAGGAAGTTGCGGCGAAATCTATCGTCTGCAGATTGACGGGTGATTGGGGATCAAAGGAAATGCAGTTTACACGTTGTCAGTCAGTGGGTCGTGACGTTGCGCGGTTGCGAAATGCTGTCGCTTGAAACGACCGAGAGTTGTAGCATGGATTGATTGTGCGAGAATGTAATGTCATGATTTCCATTGTGAATAATAAAGAGATGTCATGGCTTGACGTATATCGAGGTTCGAATCCTAAGCGACTTACAGGCGTGTGCTTGGGGGCTGTAAAAGGACTCAAGGCGATCCTTGTGTGTGTTTCCCTTGATCTTCTTAAACCACATTGACGACAGACACTGCATATCCTGAATCACGCCATACGCCGTACGAAGACCGAGCACCATCTTCGCACAACGTTATGGGCTTGCGCCCCTACGAAATAGTTAACAATGCCGGCCTGATCTACTCGGCCTGGCTCACAGGTGAATCCAGAGTCAGCAAATACTGACTCAAGAGCTTCTCACAGAAGCAAGCTTGATCAAGGAAGGCTAAATGGAGAGAGCTTCTGCAACTTCAATGGCTCAATTATACACTCCCCCAGGGACTGGATGGATGATCCTCCTGGGAATTGCCCCAGCAATGCGGCAAAAAAACACTTGAAACCAGGGCAGGGAGAGAGCTTTGGCGGAGAACCCAAGAAATGCCTTGCTTGTGGTGGTCCAACCTCGAGGGCTCACTCGCCGACCGATCCTTTATCCTACGGCTGACGGTCGACGCCACCACAAGATTTTTGGATCTGAATGCTGGTCACAGATGGTTGAGTGAGCGATGATCTCGAGGGGTATCTGGCGATGCGCTCCGCCGCCTCGTCAACCACCACGAATTCAAGCCTTGCTGGAGCAGCAACCCTGTGTGATTGGTTGACGAGCCGGAATCTCTCGACATGGCAACGGGGTGGTGCAGATCGGTTGAGGGTCGAGCAAGGCAGTTTTGAAAGAGCCTGCTTTACTATATTTATTACAGTTAGTCTCAAGGGAGAAGCCATAATTTTCCTAAAGTAAAACAGTATACTCAAGGTGAGAACATACCGTACAATCTTCAGCACAAACTGCTCCACCGCTAAAAAGTGGATGATTCAATGCAGAGCGCCAGTTTTGGCAGACGCCACTCTCTAGAAAAAGCGACGAGCTCGTTGGTTGTAGAAATTGTACCTCCCCATCCCGGCCCTCCTTACGTGTAAAATTTGGACTGATCAGCTCCACCTGCCGTCCTGCACTCCCACAACTTTTCGAGCAACTGCTGCCAGGGCACAAGCTAGTGATATCATCACACGCAACCGGATGCCTCTCTGCTTCATTCATCGCCTCCCCAACATCAAACGCAGGGCAAAACTGCAAACTCCCATTCATCTCCATATGCCCTGCATCAACTGGCTTTCCGGTCATCCCCATCGTCATGCTCAACCCTCCCCTCTGCCTGTGGCTGCTGCCTCCACCATTCACCACAAACATCCGGCTCACACCAGTATGCATACCCCCTTTCCTGTGCTCCGGACTCCACAAATGCAGCCCACCCACCTTACACCACCCACTATCCGGCGACCTAACGATCATATCCGAAGCACCACCCCCCATTTCCTGCTCCCTACTCCTCCTCCCCCGACCCTCGTCTGCTTCGATGCGACGATCCAACCACGATACAGGCTCGGAACTCATGCGTCGGATTCGCCTATGATGTGCTTGCCGCGGCACAGGTGCATGGCTGGGAGGTTGCCAATCATGTTGGCCTGCCTTCAGTTCCAAGGGTGGTTCGCTGTTCACCTGGTCCGGTTTCTGCTCTTGTATACCAGCCCCTTTAAAGCCAGGTGAATGCGAGCACAGGTCACATAGAGAAGCACCTGGTGCATGCATCCTGCTCCCTCCTGCCATGCCCATCTCGGCTGCTGCTGCTGCTGCAGTCTTTTCCGGCGGCAAATGCTCTTTCGGCAGGTTCCATGTTGACAGTTGCTGTGCTTGCAAGTCCTGAGCTGGCAGCTTCTGCAGAGGAAGCTTCTGTGCAGCTTCTGGTTGCGCTGGCAATCCTGTCACAACCTCTTGGTGATGCGACGGGTGCTGCAGACGGGGAAACGGCACTGAGGAGCAGCGGAAGCACTGCGAGTCATTGTCAGGGCCACAGAAGAGCCGATGCTCTGTGGCAGGCACAAAGCGCGGAGCTCTCCCCTTGGCCTTGGCCAGATTTCCAACAGTGTCCGGCACAGCCTGGCATGACTCATGCGGTGCAGCTCTGCATGTCACCGACATGGAACAAGCCTCATGTGACGCTGCTCCGTCTCTTGCCATGGCCTCACTGTGATGCGAAGCGGCATCATCATGAGCGATGGGGTAACCAAGCCGCGTCTCGCATGTTCCTTCGGTCCGGCTGCGCCGCAGCAGCGGAGGAGCTCCTAGCGACGGCTCCAGGGCGCTGGGACACGCCGAAACATGCATTGGAGTGGACGTCGTCGCGGGGCTTTGATTCGGGAATCTGATGTGGTGGGACGATGCGGATGGGCAGCGGGCGGCGGGGAGAATATCATATTCTCGTCCATCGGTGATGCCTTGGGGGCTTATTCTCCGTTAATCCAGCACCGTTGGATCCTGCCTTGCACCCACCGTGGACGCCGTTGGATCCCGAGTCGCTTGATGCCGTGGTGCTGGTATGGCTTGTCCATGGGGTTGAGTGATGCTCCCACGACGGGTTGGTGCTGTGACTAGAAGTAGCCGTGGCGGGATGATCCCAAGGGTTGGGCGCGGAGTGCCGTTTGTGGCGGAAGATGGGCGACACGGGAGCGTGCAACAAGTGCCAGAGGGATCCCACGCTCCATCCGCTCGTGCTGATGCTGCTGCTGCTGCTGCTGCTGCCGCCGCTGCTAGTAGTAGTGCTCCTGTCGCCGTGATAAAACGAAAACGAACCGCCGGTAACCGTTGCTGCCTCCGCGGTGTAAAGGCTGTACGACCAACGGGAGGTAGCGCTGCGTTCCGCGACTCCCGGCGACTGCAGAGGCCTTTCTGTCGAGTCGCTATTGGCGCGCACCATCGGTCGTTCCCCATCAAACCCGGCGGCGGCGTGCGCGCCCGTGCTGTTCCGCCGGACATCTTGAATTGCGCTGCTGCTGCTCCCCCGGCTCAGGCTCCGCATTCCGCCTCCACCGCTGCGCGGGAGTGCGTTGGCGGGCGCTTCGCAATGCTTGTTTCCGGCTCCGCCTACTAGCGCCGCGCGGCCCATCGTTCGCTCGACCGCGCGGAGGCTTCCGCCCACGAACGCGCCCCCGCTGGTGTCGTCGTGCGGAAGATGTGTTGACCATGCGTTAAAATGTTTGTCGTCTGTTGCCATTTCCGCGGGGTTCTCGCGCCGCCCGTGCTGTCCAGCGGCGGCACTCACGCTACTAGATTTGTAATTCTCTTCGTCGTCGCATGAGAGGAACCCGCCACTGTCGCTGGAATGGCTCTTCGCGAAATCGCTCGTTTCGCCGATTCTCCCGCCGCCGCTCTCGTCGATCATGGTCGCAGTGCCGACGAGCGCCGACGTGACTAAATCGAGCTCTATCGAGTCGCTGCTCGTGACAATTTTGAGGGCCGGGGGGCGCCGGGAGGGAGCGCGGAGAGAAATCGGTAACGACGCCGCGTGAGGGGGGAGACAGGGCGCGGAATCGGCGGATCGTCTTCCTAAACTCCGCAACAAATGACCTCCTAGACTGGCCATTTCCACGATACTCCCAAGGTCGAGCTTCACACCAATGACTCAGTATCTCTGAAAATAGTTACTACGGCTGAACTTCGCTTGCAGAGGATACCTTTCGTGGGCCCTCCGAGACGGAATACCGTCTAATACTGAGCGGGAGAAGAAGCATGGTAAATTCGATAGCGATCCCCTGACACGACGAAGTTTTTTTAGGTGATGATGAGAGGGGCGAATGCGCCCTGCTATATGTTCAAATCGCGGGGAGTAGTCTATGTGACCGTAATAATCCTCTACGTTTGTGACACTAGTGTGTCAAGGAGGGACAGGCTACGTACGCGTACTTACAAGCTAGGGACCTGGTGACACTGGTTTCCCTAAAATGTATGTTACGAAAAGTCTCTCAACATTGGGAAATTGGTTCTGAACTGATTCGTATTTCATTAACGCGTATCTGGTGTGACATCTTCACTTATTCCTGACGGTATTCGATGGGGAGAAAAGGAGCACTGCCCATAGGCGTCCACCACCACAGATACAGTACGGTACATGTCGTCATGTACAGTACATGACGATGACGTGCTAGGGGGTTGGGCTGGGTCAATTCAGTTCAATTTCGCGGAATGCAGGTCAAGATAACTTTTTGACAGCTGGCAGGAAGCACGCTTTGCCGATGCTGAAGCAGCAAAATTGGCAAAATTGCGCGACACGGCCGATCGCGCGCCTCTCACGGCTCGCACCGCAGGTAGGGCGATCGAACCTTCTCCAAAAGAATCGACCTACATGCGCTTTCGCGATTGTAACCGCCCTTTCGGGTTTGATAGAGCAGTCGGCCAGGTGGGATGGCATTCTTTCGGGACGCTGGATGAGTTTCGCATGCATACAACATGTGTGGCAGGTGCCTCGTGTACTCTAGAAAAGACAAGATCAGCATTAATGCGACATCGGTGGTTTTGTCTGTTACGCGTGGCACGATAATGCTTCGCGAGCTTGTACGATCTTCTACCCCCACGCGAATGATGACGCGTGGTAGTTTGTGAATTGTAGTGCCACATTTCACGAACGTTCGTGTACGTTCACAGCTGTCAGGTGGTTTTGACAGCAGCCCGTCATGAACGCACACCACGTTTCCAGCCTATATTCATGACGTGTTCATTGACAGACGCGAACTCCTCACGATTGGTCATGGGTGTTGATGGGTTAGCGTGATTCGTTGTCAACCTCGCAGGTGTTTACGTCAAGATGGCATGGCCTTTCACAACATCGACTTGCACATCATGAATGCTGCCGAAGAGGTCACGAGGGTTTGACGGTCTTACACACAATGTTTTGCGCATTCCGAATTCCACATACTTGTACTTCGTGGTTTAGAGCAAGTTGTTTCCACTGTTGGTCGTATGCTCTTCGGACTCCTTCACTGATCGAAGCCGTACTCATGGATACCAGGAGCAAGCGCCACGGAAAGAGGCATGACGAGTCTACGCACGACGACTCGTCAAGCGGAGACTCAGCCTCTTCAAGCCCTAAGGTAGTGGAGGTGACTCCCAAGAGTCGCAAGAAGGGTCGCGTTACGAGGGGAGGTCGCGCGACTGCTACTCATGAAAAGCCGTTCGACGTACCTACCCGAGTGGAGAGCGTTGAAACTCTCGACCCCGTCGACGACATCATCACGGAGTTCACAAAGGGTGTCCCTCCGCCACCGTTGACTAGTCGTGGGAAGATGCCTGCGTACAAGCCGTCACCGTACTTCCCCACTAAAGCCCTCTACAACAGCCTCGGTCAGAGCGTGTCTGTGGGGCAGGTTGACGCTGCACGGGTTCAAGACGCGTGCGAGTTCAGCACCCCGCTGATCGACTTTCACAACATGTAAGTGGTTTTACACGTTCTAACATTACGCAGCACATCTTGCGTTACGCGTCGTGCTATATCTTGCATCTGATCTAATTTGTCCGGCCGGTGCTGCAGACTTGCGCACATCAGGAAACCTAAACTCTCCGATGGTCAGACCTGGATCGCGCTGGACGCCAGCGCTTACACCACCAGCATGCAGGGGCGCCGGCTTATCCAGCGTCCCGACAACAACAAGATACTTGACCACAACTACGTCCTCGTAGTTGTGGCCACTGAGTAAGAATGTCTACGGTTTAGCCGTGCGTTACATGTTTTGGCTTTCACCCACGTTGCCTGACCCGGTGTGTGTTATGTTTTTTCAATGCAGCTCTCCGAAGCACTTCAGTCTCGTCGTCGTGAAGGAGCCGGGAGTGCTGAAAGGGGACGTGCCCCAGGTGGGGGAAAATCGTATGCCTGTCGCAATCATGTACGACTCTTCGGGGGACCATTGGCGGCAGTCAGAACTCATTTTCAGTGAGATAACCATGTGAGTTTCACGGGTCATGCTTTGATTGTTGTCTCCCTAACAGGTTTCGTATTTTATCGTATCGCTCAGACGCGCTGAAACTGTTGCCATGTGCAGCCTGGTCGGCCTGCTGTTGACCGCTGCGTGTCCGTCACTGGGTAAAGCCGAAGTTGAACGAAGACTCGCGCGCATGCGTACTGTCTTGGCGCCGGTAAGCACTTCCTTCCTGCTCCCCTCGTTTACCGATACTATTCACTCCTCCGTTATGTGCTAACTTGATGTTTATCTGTGTTTATGTGTCGGCAGAGTTACGGCTGCCCCGCGCAAACCAATGGCTACGATTGCGGCGTCTTCGTCTGCATCTACATCCACGAGCTCGTCGCCACCGACTTCAAGTTTCTCGAAGTAGGTCTCCCCGCCCTGACCTACGAGCCCGGAAAGTTTCGCCGCAACCTACGCGGCGACCTGATACATCTGGCGATGGGGACCCTCATCGGCCTGCTTGTACGGGAGAAGTGTCTTGTCCCGGATCAGGACCCGCC
The DNA here is from genome assembly GCA_947471745.1 of Closterium sp. Naga37s-1. Lineage (NCBI taxonomy): Eukaryota > Viridiplantae > Streptophyta > Zygnematophyceae > Desmidiales > Closteriaceae > Closterium > Closterium sp. Naga37s-1. Next base: position 621,677 of record CANJKZ010000022.1, on the reverse strand, counting down.
GCTCGCCATCAGGACGAACTCAGCGGTGCCCCGTGAATACCTGGCGCTCGACGCTAAGCTGCGCGAGCTCTCCGTGGAACTGGGTAACACACAGATCTGTATCAAGCATGGTGAGGACGAAACATTCCGTGTGGAGGGCAGGGTCGCGGACATGGAACTGGAGTTGAAATCCATGTGGGAAGAGTTAGAGCGCGTGAAACAGCTCGCCCGCGCAGCTGGTCAGACTCCCAGGAGCGGCCCCAACATCGACGGGGCGACATCCGGCCTACGTGGCAGCGTGTGGGATATCAACGAGAGGGGGAATGACGCCACGCACATGCGCGATGCATCAGCGGTCGTCCGGCAGTTGCTCACAAGCCTGGGGGCGCAGGAACAATCTCCTGTGTGTCGAAGCCCCGCTGCCATGCAGACTGTGGCCCTGAGTGCTAAGCCAACTCAGGCTCTCTCCGAGATGAACAGCCAAGCACTCGCTGTGCCGCTCCAGCAAACGCTCGAGGTTCAGGGGGAGAGTACCGGGCCTCCTGCAGCGACAGCCGCTGCGGGCGGCAAGACAGGGCCCGAGGGTGCAGGCGGAACGCTGGTCCCCAAGATTTCCTACGCTGGTGTGCACCTGCTGCGGGATGGTTTGTGGCATGTTAAACTGGTGAAGGACCCGAAGAACCCGAGCACCATCATGCTCGGGTCGTACGAGGACCAGCTCGTCGCTGCGCGGGCGTTTGCCGCTGCGGTGCATGTCGTCCGTCGCCATCAGCCTATTCGTGGCCGGGTTTTGCCGCTGCATGGTGCCGACCTCGAGATACTGAAGGGTTGCACCACACGCCACGTGGAGTTCTTGGCCAGGCGGAGGGCATGGGGTCGGTGGGAGCGATGGCAGACGGAGATTGAAGAGATGGGCGGCCTTCCTGCAGAAGGGGAAGTAGGGGCAGCGGCGGCACAGACCAACGAAACAGCCGCGGCACAAGTCCATGATAGTGCCGCAACGCCTTCCTCTGAGCCGGATGTGGCCCGGGTCACCGAGCCCATTGCTGCACCAACCCGTGGTGACGTGGTGGCAGCTGCCGCCACCCCACTTCCAGGAAACGATGGCACGGCGCAGGAAGACGAGGGTGGTGCGGCGACCGTGGGTAAGATTGTTATTTTAGCACTACATGCTCCACATATAGCCGTCTAAGCTTACCCCCCCTCTTATTTGTGTATGGCAGGAAATCAGAACCAGGAGAACACCATCCGTGACTAAAGCACGTCACCTCACCATAGAGTTACTGAAGACGACTGTGTGTGTTGCAATGCTGGTGCTGCTGTGGTTCTTGTGTGTTTGACTCGTTATCCCTCCTTTGTTTCCCTAAAAACCCTGTAGATGCATTTAGTCGAGGGTTTAGAAGTTGTTGCGACAATTATCAGGGTCGGTTTGTAAGTGGCGATTAATGTGTGGGGTCCATATGTTTTACTTGATTCCATTTTCGTGACCTTGCCTGTGTTTGCTTATCTCATGAGCACCTGATTTGGTTGCTTAGTGATTCATGAAATTGCATGTCACGCGCTGAAAATGTACCGAAAGCTCACGTAAAAACACGAGCCATCCGGGTCTGCTTCGGATCGAGTCCCACACTCACATGGAGACGTTTCGGTTCAGTACGATTACGGACGGTTGTCGTGAATACCTCAAATTGTAAATCGAGTGTATATCTTATACACAATAGCAGGACAGCAGATACTTAAGAGTTTAGGTTCAGCGCCTCATAAGTCAGCGGACCAAAGCAAGCGCATTAAAATATGATGACATTACAGACCTGACGTAGCATTACTCATGATTTTCAGGCAATTTGCAGAAACTAAAACACAAATCTTTATTAGATTTGTCCTCTCAATAGGCATCGACCGGCTGACATCACTGACATCCTTGCAAAACATCTGGAAAACTGGAATACACACTGAACCACTTGACATGACACTCTACACTGAGAACACAACGTCAATGGTGTCTATCTAGTTCGTGGTTTTAGTGCAGTTTGATGGCACAAGTTCTCACCTAAGATTTCCAAAGATCACACTGCTGGGTAGGATATATGGTGGCCTGTGGGGTCCATGTATTTGTTTTTAAGTGGTGTTTGGGGCTGTATAGAAGAAAGGTTGGTCTGCTGCAGAATAGTTAGATGGTATGAGTTTTTGAACAACATGTCATATACTGATTTAGAAACTACGCTTTACCGACGGATCACACGCAGACCCTAAACTGTGGTGGTATTAAAATGTTTGTAACCCACATCGTTCATGGTCGTTTTTCAAGCAAATGTAGTTTCTATGATTATCCGTTTGGCCAAACTTGTGTTTATTAAGAATTAAGTTGGTGTAACGAGATTTCGTATCAAAACATTACCCTCACTTTCATAACAAATCTCGCGCGCCTCTGTGAGGTGTCGCGAGCGAGGGTCAGGGCTGGCAAACCCCGTCGTGAGATTTCGTGAATACACCTGGACTCGTAACGGTTCATGAGTCGTCACAGACGGACAATTCGATACCACGAGTGGATCGTGCAGTTACGCGTTCAACACGGTAGTGACTCATGGCACTTGTGGTAATATCCGTGATTGCATGGTGCGCATTTAACACAGACCGTTCATGTTAACGAAATCTCGTGAAGTTTGTGAATGATACGTAAAACATCACGATTGGTCATGAAGGTCACAGCTGTTTTAGGTGCAGAATGTAAACCACTTTTATTCTGATGCTTCTCTACTGTAGTCAGCTTATAATCCACTAACAAAATATAGGGTGTACCAAAAGTGATCAGCCGATGAAAAAAAATAAAAATGTTTACCAACCCTCCCCCGACCCATCCCCCACCTCGTCTTCCTGCACCTCCTCCCGTGACTCTGCCTACGGTCCCCCCTGAGGGTATCCACCATACTTCCACTTGCACTTCAGACGGTTGTGCCCCAGCTCCCGGCACCTCCCGCAACGATACGCATGGGGTGCTGTCTCCACACGAGTGTGGTCCTCCGGGCGGCCAACCCTGGTCAAGACAAGAGATGGCGCATCACAAACCCCAGCCGGAGCTTTGGGCACCTCTCTTATGAATCTGTCAATGCAAGTCCCCCTCTCCCCGAGAGACCACCACCTCGCCGGTTGTAGCTCGCATAGCCGGCACCCGGGATGCTGGAGCCATTGGCAGCCGGACCCGCGTCAGCGGCTGCCGACGATCCTCGAGGAGCATTTCTGGCTGCACGGCGGCCATCGCGACCGGCCTCGAAAACGTATGCCCGTGCACCCTCATACGTTTGTCGCGCCTGTGGAGGTGGTCGAGTCGCTGGTTCTGGTGGGAAATCCGGCACCGGCGGATCCTCCCTCCCAAACAAGTACAGAGCCATGTCGGGAAAGTCAGTCCGGCAGGCTGCAATGAGTGCCAGCCACTTCACCTTACTCCTGCACTTGACCAACCGCCAGAAGAACTTCATAGCTGCCTTGCCGTGCCGCTTAAGGTTCTGTTCCAGGTGCCAGGCGCAAAAATAGTGCGGGATGTGACTAGGCATCACCTCCTTGGCTGCCGGGACAAGCCCTTTGTCCCGATCGCTGATCATTGCCGCGTGTTTTTGCTGGACCCACTCCGGAAACCCTTCAAGGAACAGCCTCAGGAACCAGCTCCATGACTCTTTGTTCTCAGATTCCACCAACCCCCAAGCCAGCAGGAGAACTTTTTGGTTCCCATCGAGGGTAACAACGACAAGCAGCATCGCCTTCTGCGCGCTAATCAGGTGCGTACCGTCGAACGCGACAACCGGACGGCAAAAGTTGAGTGCATGGCGCGCCGCGGAAGGACGGACGAAGAACCTGTGGAACAACCCTCCTAGTGTATCCAGCTGCACTTTCACCCCGGGGTCAATGACCTGGAGCCGATCCACCAACCAAGGAATCTGTCGAAACGACTCCTCCCAATCCCCATACATCTCCTTCATGATGTACTCGCGCAAACGCCATGCCTGCCAGTAGTGGATCTCCTGGCCCCCAATACCCTCCATCTGACGCATAATGTGAATCGGGGCCAGGAACGGATCAGCGCGGACCATATTGCCGTAGGCGCGAATGAGCACGGGTAACTTGTTAGCTATGTCCTCGGCGTATGCATGCCTATGTTCAGGTCTGCAGATGTGCTCCTCCACTGGTACAAGACCCGTGATGCGCCAGAAATCGCCATGCTTACACTGCGCATACGAACAGCTCCGAAGGCACGCCGGCAGGTGCCCCTCCGCCATGGACTTGCAGCCCACTACCACGTATCTCTCCTTCGTGATCATAACCTTGTAGCCGAACTTGTGTAGAAGGGCGTAAACCTGGACAGCCTCGAAGCATTTGTCACGTGACGAGTACACACCACCCACTTCCAACGGCGCATTGTCATTAGGGCCTTCTAATTCCCAGTCAATCTCAGGAGCGGAGTGCATCTTACGCAGCGCAATAAGCTGCGGATTTCCCGCCATGATTGCGGGATTCCGCTACATTCGCGGGGGGGCTAAACGGCAGCCGGAGAGATCTAAAAAACGAGAACAAGGTAAGACCAAGTCGGAAGTGTTAGATGTTTCGTCAGTAGACTACGAAGAAGTTCAAATCTCACGAAAACAACGGACTCCCCTCTCAATGGATTAAGGGCGCGTTTCACCTGATACGATCCCGATCACTTTCAGTCATTGCTCAGTATGGTTACGTCATGAATAATGGGCACTGAAGGTTTGACTGGTTTACAAGGGTTTTTGGTACGGTGGAAAGTCGTGATATCACGATGTTCAGCAGGATCGGCTACCCCGTAACGCGTCCTAGTGGAACCGATATGCTGCCAAAACTGAACATGACAAAACTAATGCAAACAAAAAAGGAATAAGACAAACAGGGTCGGCGCGACCCTGGCATGACCTGGCGCATCATGATGCTACAATGTGCAATTTTGGTTTTTGTGAAGGACTTGAAAAACCTAATGGAAATTTCGCGATACCGCGACGACGGACAAAACTGACCTGTAATATAGAAAACACCTGGTTTCAGGGTGAAAAAAACGTGGAAGCGCATGTAGGTCGATTCTTTTGGAGAAGGTTCGATCGCCCTACCTGCGGTGCGAGCCTGGTCGACAGGATTGTGAGAGGCGCGCGATCGGCCGTGTCGCGCAATTTTGCCAGCAAAATTGGTGACAACTCTACTGTACCGGCTCTCGCCGTCTCGAACAAGTTGTGTACAGACCACACCGCTTCCGAACGTTCCGAAACCCTCAGTGTTCCGGTCTCGATGACCACCTGCAGTAATCCATTTGATTCGAGGAATGGGGAAGATAGGGGTATGAGATCCACCAAACAATGAGCTACACGTTGCTGTCCCGCACGAACGAGCGGAAAGCATCCGCACCGCAACAGGTTGTGCGACTCCGCTCGACCCGAAGCAAGCGAGACGTGGTGGTGGTGAGAAGAAGCGTCTCGTTCAGCTGTCTCCCATGGGTGATCCCTGGGTTTGGGAGGAGGGAGTGTACAGCTAATGCCCATTAGAATAACCAAAATGGTAGTTTATAACACTCTACCCACAACATTGCAGTGACAGATTTCCGTTAACAATGTGAATTGCGTTTATAGGATTTGTAAGACACCAATGTCACAAGAGAGTGCATTACTCATAGCAGTATCGGATGGGACATATACCTATGCCCTACATCCGGGCGATGACTGAATCAGGCACAATATTGCTCACTGGTATTATCCCATTCAGGGAGAGAACAGGTCATCGTAAACACCAACTGCTCTACCACTAAACAGCGGGTGATTCATTGCAGGGCGCCATTTTTGACAGGCCCCGCTTCCAAGGAAAATTGACGTGCTCATGCATTGTACAGACTGGATCTCCTCCCCTCGAAGCTCCTCGCACGGCAAGAGGGGACTCATCAACCGGTCTAGTCGTCCTCCACTCCCACCACTCGTGGAGGCCAAGCAGTTAGAAGAAGGGCTCGAGATACCATCACACGACACCAGATGCACTGCTGCCTCACTCATTGTCTCCGTAACAAGGAGAACTGGGTCCAATTTCGCGCTCCTGCTGCTCACCTCCACATGCCTCTGCCCTTCGGCAGCAACTGGCAGAGCTGTCAGCCCGTTTGTCATACTCACCCCTTTGCTCCACCTGTCTCCGCCATTCATCACGAACATCCAATTCCCACCGCTACGTGTACCCCCCCCTTTCCCGTGCTCCGGACTTGGCAGCCATAGCAAGGGCGGTTGCGCCTTCGTTCACGAAGAAGAAGAACCCGGCCTTCCGCTCCTCAGATTTGCCACCTTTCTCCTCATCCTTCTCCTCTCCACTAGCTCCCATGACTCCCCCACTCCTCTTGCCACCATGCAGGTTGCTCGATGAAGGCGGGGTCCAATCCTTGGGTCATTGGTAGCACTTCCGCCAACGATGTCCGCGCTTCTTGCAGTAGAAGCACACCTCCCCTTGACCCCCGCCGCTATCCTCCTTAGGGTAGTCCTTGTTCTTGCCTTCCACTTCTTCTTGAAGCCACTCTTTCCACCTCCAACTCCATAGCCAGCCCCCTCCTCCGAGCGCTCCACACTCCGCCGCCGCAAGCCCTCCCACCTTACACCACCCACTATCCGGCGACCGAACAATCATATCCGAAGGCTCCACAGCGCCTCCTCCCACTTCCTGCCCCCTGCTCCTCCTCCTCCTCCGATCCTCATCTGCTTCGGTGCGCCGATCCACCCAAAAATCAGGTTCGGAGCCCACACGGCGCATGCGCCTGCGATGTGTTTGCCGCGGCATGGGTGTTGGGCTGGGTAGTTGCCAATCATGTTGCTCTCCCTTGACTTCAGCCTTCAGTTCGAGCGCGGGCTTGTAATCCACCTGCTTCAGTTTCTCCTCCTGTCCACTGGATCCTTTAACGTCAGGTGAGCTATGCGAGTGCAAGTCACATTTGGAAGCCGTTGGTGAATGCAAGGGCAGGTCACACGCAGAAGCAGCTGGTGCGTACATTCTGCTCCCTCCTGTCACGGCCACTTTAGCTGCTGCTGCAATCTCTTGCACTGGCAAATGCTGTGTTGGCAGGCGCTGTGTCTGCAGATGCTGTGTCGGAGGCTGCTGTTTTTGCAAGTCCTGAGCTGGCAGATTCTGCAGAGGAAGTTTCTGCGCAGGCTCTGGTTGCGCTGGCATCTCCGTCATGAGCGCTTGGTGAGTTGATGCGGGCTGCAGCCGAGGGAGCGACATGGAGGCGCAGCGAAAGCTTTGCGGGTCATTGTCAAGGCCGCAGAATAACCTATGCTCCGTGGCAGGCAGAAAGAGAGGAGCACCCCCTTTGGCCCTGCCCAGACCTCCAACAGCCCCCGGCACAAGGGGAATGCACCCTTCCGAGAAACTCCCGCCGGAAGCACCCTCCCTCGTCCTGCGTCTCCCAGGGTCCTTAAGCGCCTCAGTCGAGTCATTGAACGCATCATGCAGTGTCGCTGACATGACCCAGGCCTCATGCGACGCTGCTCGCTCTCTCATGAACCCACCATGATGCGAAGCTACGGAGTAATCAAGCCGCGTCTCGCAAGTCTCTTCGGTTCGGCTGCGCCGCAGCAGCGGAGGCGCTCCAATGGACGGCTCGGGGACGCCGGGACTCGCCAGAACATGCATCGGAACGTGCATAGGAGCCAACGTTGTTGCCGGGATGTGATTGTGATTGAACGTCGTCGTCGCCGGGATGTGATTGAAGGATTTGTTGCGGCGGGTCGACACAGCTGGGTAGCGGGCAGCGGGGAGAATCGGTCCCGCCCAATGGCTCCAATCCGCGCTTGTCCACCGGTGGTGCCGTGGGGGCTTATTCGCTGTCGATCCTGCACCGTTGGATGCGTTGCATCCACCGTGAACACCGTTGGATCCCGCGTCGCTTGATGCTGTGCTGTTGGTACGGCTTGTCCATGGGCTTGTGTGGTGATCCCATGGGTTGGCGGCGTGAGTAGAAGTAGCCGTGGCGGGATGATCCCAAGGGTTGGCGGAGTGCCGTTTGTGGCGGAAGATGGGCGACACGGGAGCGTGCAACAAGTGCCAGAGGGATCCCACGCTCCATCCGCTCGTGCTGCTGCTGCTGCTGCTGCCGCTGCAGCCGCTGCTGGTAGTGGTGCTACTCCCACCGTGATGGAACGAAAACGAACCGCTGGTAACCGTTGCCGTTGCCGCTGCGTGAAGGCCGTGCGACCATGGGGAGCTAGCGCTGCGTTCCGCGACTCCCGGCGACTGCAGCGACCTCTCTGTCGAGTCGTTGGTACTATTGGCGCGCACAATCTGTCGTCCCCCGTCGAACCCGGCGGCGTGCGCGCCCGTGCTGTTCCGCCGGACATGATGGATTGCGGTGCTGCTGCTCCCCCGGCTCAGGCTCCGCAATCCACCCCCTCCGCTGCGCGGGCGTGCGTTGGCGGGCGCTGCGCAAACCTTGTTTCCCGCGCTTACTAGCGCCGCGCGGCCCATCGTATGCTCGACCGCGCGGAGGTTCCCGCCCACGAACGCGCCGAGAGCGCCGCCGCTGGTGTCGTCGCGCGGACGATGCGGGGACGGAGGGGGCCGCTCGCAGCGAGCGGGCGACGGCGAGGTGTTAGGATGATCTCTGTCAGTTGCCCTTTCAGAAGCGGGATTGCCGCGCCGTCCGCGCTGTCCGGCGGCCACGGCGCCGCTCACGCTACTGTTATCGCGGGGGGAAGCGGTCGAGATTCTTTTCGCCGCCGGCGCCGGTTCGCATGGACGGAACCCGCCGAAGTTGCATGCGACGCTGTCGCTGGAATCGCTCTTCGCAAACTCGCTCGTTTCGCCGCTTCTCCCGTCGCTCCCGTCGCTCTCGTCGCTGCACTCCGCGCTGACGAGCGGCGGCGCGACGGAATCATCATCGAGCTCTATCGAGTCGCTGCTTGCGACAATGTCGAGGGCCGGGGGGCGCCGGAAGGGCGGGCGGAGAGAAGGTAGTGACGAGGCCGCGGGCTGATGGACCTGGGGAGCGGAACTGGCCGATCGCCCTAAACTCCCAAACAGATTACCTCCTAGAACGGCGGCCATTTCCACGACACTCGAGCCTCGATGGTATCTCGGGAGCTACTTTTACTAACACTCGGGTTAAGTTCGCCGTTCGATAATGACCGCGGGAAATACTCTCTGCTTAGTCAGCTGCATCGAGAATCTCAGATTGAAGGTCGAAGAAATTGGGTGGCAAGTTTCCACTGTTACAAGCTAGAGATGAGGCTGAGTGCGGTAGTAATGATTGGACCGTTGGCCGTTTCCCGACCATCCTCTTTATGAAAACGGCTCCTAACATTGCGACCTTGGCGCGGAACTGAATAGTAACCAGCGCAGCTGCTCCTTTGACCGCGGCGTGCTGATGTGGCTCTTTTGAGAGACGGCACTCAGCTTGACTCCGCAAAATCGCAGATTCGGAGATAAGGAGCCCTTGCCCAGGCGTGCACTGCACTCCACCCACACCACAAGCTGCTTCTGCACCAAGGTCGACGGGCACTGTAGAGGAGTCAGGTCAGGTCAGTTCAGCTGGGTTCACAGAAATGGATCCCCGTTTAGCTCAACGAATTGGCGGTTGGCAGGGCAGGGCTCTGCGGCGAGCATGCTCCACCTCTGAGAATCCAGGAGAGCTTCTTTCTGCTCCAACGGCGGTTAGTGCCGTTGTGTACTACACCCTCTTTCTCGATAGACTGGCATATGTTATACTGACCGAGACGCTTAGTGTAGCCGTACCGGACCAAAGAAGGTCCTATCACATGCGTTACAGTGACAATTTGACCCAGGGCGTTTGGTCAAGGTTTTCTACGTTCTACAATGGTACTGTTGTTTTCAAAGCGGTCGGGACGGTTATTCAACGTTAATGGTTTTTTACGGCCCAAGGCGTGTTTCAAACCCTCGTGCGACTTTGCCCGCAACCGACTTATCTCACCAGCCCGCTACGTCCAAACACAGTAGCCAGTGCTTCCGCTGGTGAGAGAGGTGAGAAAGAGGGTGTACCGTCTCAAATAATCGCATTCCGACGTACTGAACCGCTCAGATGCTACCTCATCCCTCTGTGACCCTGTCACGGAAGTCTTTGCAGAGGACGGGGACAAGTGCGTGGGGGGCACAGTCAGTTAGCGGAATGGGGAAGGTGGGGGAACGAGGTGTTGTTCACATCGCACCACACCACACCACAAGCCAACTGAGGGGGGGAAGGCGGTGCTGCGCAGGATTGAGCGGAATGCATTCGCGCACGGTTTGTGGTTATTGATTCTTGATGCGAGATGTGGCGAGGATTGTCTTGTATGTGATCCACATCCTTATTCTGGGTTTGGTTGGGGGGAATGAGTGACAGACACGTGTGAAGTCGTCAGAATCATAGGATCACCATTATATGTGCAGAGACATTTCTCCTTCATTCCTGTGTTTGTACATTGTTTTTCGGGTGAAGTTTAGGTTTGGGAGAGCTCGAATGGGAAAATCGAAAGGAGGCCTGAAATAAGCAGGCATCCGAAAGGTTTCAACACAACACCCAGTGGACCCATAATGTCCGCGCCGAAAGTTTCACAGGCACGGTGCAGCTGGCCACAGTTTTGACCTAAAGGGGACCCTTTTCAGGACTCAGCAACTTACGTAAATTACCTGATTACAAAGTGCACATTCTCAGTCAATTTTTTCTCACCATGCATGGCTCCCTTGCCCCGCTGGAGGATAATGGGAGTTTCCTAACCGCCCATCCTTCGATCTTATAGCGTGGGCCCAAACGGGTTTGATCGCCTCGATCAGCCGCGATCAATACTTTCCAGGAAGCCTGGAGGCCAAATTCAGGCAATCAGGGGCAATCAGCTGATCGCGATCAGCTGATCGCCCCAACTCAATCAGACCCGATTTACCCCCCGATCATAGTCGATTCTCTTCGATCACCCACGAGCAATTGATCGTGGGTGATCGGGGACCACAACGATACTGACGACACGTTACACTATATTACAGGGATTCGTCAATCCCTCACGAAGATGTCCAGCCTGTACAGAACACCGTGGAATGGCACCCATTTCGCCATCCAATCATTCTCCTCGCTCCCAAGGAACATACAGCCTGTGTCGAACAATCTGATGGAATCCCACAACTTAGGCTCCAGACGGGAGTGGTTTTCACGATATTACTTGGATACAGAGAGTTTCGCCAGAAGCCGTCTGGTCGCCAGTCTCGCTAAGAATGCCACGAAAATACCAGGTAATTAAATATCGCTTGCTGAACAGCCGAGAAGAATCTTCTAAGAAAAAACATTAGGGATCGGGCGGCTCGGGCATTGCGATCACAAGCAACCCGATCAGATCCGCCCCGATCAGATCAGTCGCGATCAAACCCGTTTGGGCCCACGCCCTTACGCCGCTGGTGGAGATGTTGCGGGTGTTGGGCTTTGATGTGCTGTCAGCCTCAGCTCACCTGCCTCCTCGCCGCACATCACACACATGGACAGCACGAGTGGAATGATTATCATCATGTGTACAGCAGATGCTCAACATGCTAGGGCAGACTGGCTGACGGGATAAATATTATGCAAGGTGAAAGGCTGGTAGAATAGAAGTCCTGAATCATTGCTGTAACAAAATATGTAGTAGGACTATGAGTACGATATCATAACCCTATTTGAACAAAATTTTACAAAAATTGTAGTGCATTTCACAGCAGCTAGAGAAGTCACATTGAATCGATTAATCGGGCAGCAACCTAACAAACAACCACGACCAATTCCTTTTAATTCCACCATGAGAAGAAAAGTAACAGCACCGCCGTGCTTACTATATCAGGGAGAGAACAAATAATCTTCAGCACCAATTGCTCTACCACTAAAAAGTGGGTGATTAATCGCAGGGCGCCAGCTCTGGCACACACCACTTTCTAGAAAAAGTGAGGAGCTCGTAGGCTGTACAGATTGAACCTCCTCATCGTGACCACCGCGAATCTGCTCGCGTGTCGAAAATAGACTCATCATCGACTCTCCTTGCCGTCCTTCACCCCCGCTACTTTTGGGAAGCAAGCCGTCAGTAGATAAGCTCGAGATATCAATACATACGAGCGGATGATGCCTTGCTTCTCCACTCACTGCCTCCGTGGTTTGAAGCACTGGGCCTGATTGCATGCCCCTGCTGTTCACCTCCTCCACATGCCTCTGCCCTCCAGCAACAGGTGTTGCTGTAATCCCCACTGTCCTGCTCATCTCTCCTCTATGCCTGTGGGTGCTGTTTCCACCATTCTTGGAGGGCATCCAACTTCCACCGGTGTCCGCTTCCCTATGCTCCGGACTCCACGAATGCAGCCCACCCACCTTACACCACCCACTATCCGGCGACCGTACAATCATATCCAAAGCCTCCACACCACCTCCCACCATTTCCTGCTCTCTACTCCCCCTCCCCCGACCCTCGTCTGCTACGGCGCGACGATCCACCCAAAAGCCAGGCTCGGAACTCACACGGCGCATGCGCCTGCCACGTGTTTGCCGCGGCATGCGTGGGGGGCTGGGAGACTGCAAATATATCAGATCCTCTTGATGTTCGTCTCCACTCAGCTCCAGAGCTGGCTCATTTTTCACTACATTCTGTTTCGGTTCCTGTCTGCCAGTCCCCTGAACGCCAGGTGAGGCATGCGAGGCCAGGTCACATTCGGAAGCCGATGCTGCATGTGCCGTCCCCTTTCCTGCCCCGGCAATCTCAGCTGCTGCTGCCAGCTTCTGCACTGGCAGTTGCTGTGTTGGCAGTTGCTGCGTTGGCAGTTGCTGTGTTGGCAGTTGCTGCGTTGGCAGTTGCTGTGTTGGCAGTTGTCGTGTTGGCAGTTGCTGTGCTGGCAGTTGCAGTGCTGGCAGCTGCTGTGCTGGCAGCTGCTGTGTTGTCCGCTCCTGCGTTTGCAATTGCTGAGCTGGCAGCTTCTGCATTGGAAGCTTCTGCGCAGCTTCTGGCTGCGCCGACATTTCCGCCGACAGGTCCTGCAGTTGGGAGAAGGACATGGAGGAGCGGTGGAAGCGACGCGGGCCATTGTCGAGGCCGGAGAAGAGCCGATGCTCAGAGGCAGGCACAAAGTGGGGCGCACTCCCCTTGGGTCTAACAGTGACCAGACTTCCCACAGGGTCCGGGACAATGGGAATGCACCCTTCCGACAAGCTTCCGCAGGAATCGCCTCTCAGTGTCCTGCGTCTCCCAGGGTTCTTGAACGGCCCTTGCGATGCTGCTCTGCTTGCTCTCCCAGAGTCCTGCAGCGCCTCATTCGAGCCCTGGCGCGCTGGATGCGGCGGCGCTGCACCGTGTGTCATGGCCCCGTCAAGATGCAACGCTGCGAAATCATCATTAAGGGTGATGGAGTAATCGAGCGGCTCCGTCTCGTGCGTTCCTTCGGTCTGGCTGCGCCGCAGCAGCGGAGGCGCCGCGAGGGACGGCTCGGGGACGCTGGGACACGCCGGAACGCGCATTGGCGTCGATGCGCGGCCCGACACTTGATTCAACGTCCTCGACGACGGGAATGAGTTTAGGGATTTAATGCGGTGCGGCCGGGCAGCGGGGAGAATCGACCCCGGCCACAGGTGATGCTTCGGCGGCTTATTCGCCGTCGATCCTGCACCATTGGAACCGTCACGGTTCGATCCCGCGTCGCTTGGCGGCGTGCCGCTTGCAAATGGGCCAGTTCCCGGGCTCGCCGTGGGATGATCCCAAGGGTTGGCGGAGGGTCGTTTGGGGCGGAAGATAGGCGACACGGGAGCATGCAATGAGCGAAAAATGGACCCCACGCCCCATCCGCCCGCGCTGCTGCTGCTGCTGCTGTTTAGAGACCACAAGGGACTGCTGCCGCCGCATTTGCCGCTGCTACTGCTGCTGCCACCGTGATAGAATGAAAATGACCCGCCGGCCACCGTTGCCGCTTCAGCCGGGGAGCAAGGGCTGCGCTCCGCCTTTTCGAGCGCCTCAAACGGGGAGCTGGGGCTGCGCTCCGCGATTCCCGGCGACTGCAGAGATCTCAGGTTATCCGACGAGTTGCTGCTATTGGCGCGCAGCATCGGTCTTCCCCCTTGGAACCCGGCGGCGTGCGCGCCCGTGCTGTTCCGGCGGACATGATGGATTGCGCTGCTCAGGCTCCGCGCTCCACGTCCCCCGCTGCGCGGGCGTGTGTTGTCGCGCGCAGGACAATGCTTGTCTTCGCTCATCGATCGCTCGACCGCGCCGCGGAAGCTTCCGCCCACGAATGCGACGAATGCGCCGCCATTGATGCCTCCGTGCGGCCGGAGCGGGGACGGAGGCGGTCGATGCGGGGACGGAGGGGGGCGCTCGAGCGCGGGCGACGGCGTTGCATCCTCGGGGTTTTGATCTCTGTCGGTTGGCCTGTCCACGGCCCGGGAGACGTCGCGCCGCCCGCTCTGTCCGGCGCCAGCGCTCGCGCTGAAGCCGGGGGAAGCCGCGTAGGTCGTCATTTTTTTCATCGCTTGCGCTTCGCCCGCGCGGTCGGTCGCGTGCAGGCCGCCGCCTGCTTCTTCCGCCAGCCGCGTCGGTCGTACTACCGAACCCGCTTCCGCGGCGAAGTCGGCGCGGCGATGTGAGCTGCGCCGCGCGCCGGCTGACGAGTTCGGCCGCGTAGGAATCTCGCCAACGGCTGTTGCTAGTAGGGAAGGTGACCCGGCGGTATTGGCGCTTCCGCGCGCCCTTTCCGCAAGACTCCAATGATTCCCTGCCAGCGCCACGGTACTGTTCGGATTGGCATTGCCATTCCGCTGCCATTCGCGAGTGGAGAAAACGCTAGAGACGGGGCTGCGACCGCCGCTGTCGCATGCGACGCTGGTAACGCTCTTTGCGAAACTTTCGCTCGTGCCACCACTTCTCCCGTCGGTGCTCTCGTCGCTGCTCTCTGCACCGACGAGTGATGGGAATGAATCGAGCTCTATCGAGTCGCTGCTTGTGACAATGTCGAGGGGCGGGGGGCGTCTGAAGGGCGGGCGGAAGGACAATGTTAGCGACGCTGACGGGGAAGGGGGCCGGGGAACATCGGCGGAGCGCCTTCCGAAACTCCCCGGCAAACGGCCTCCAAGAACGACCATTTCGACGCTATTAGAGATATGAATTCGCGCAATATCGACTCAGTATGTGCGGGCTGAGGTAGCGACGAAAATGACTCGTCTCAAATAAGTTGTAGTAGATGAGTCATAAGGCGCTTCGTGGGAAAATATCGCTTCTTCAAGGGGTCTGGACAGGTGTCATGGACCTGGTAGGCATGAGAGCGAGGATGCCCCAAAATTTGCACGTCTGGGAGCGGTGTTGCTGAAAGACGGCAGCAGTATGTATTGATGCCGTAGGCATGGTCGTAGCTTCTAGAAGTTAAACGTGCTAATTTCGGGCTAGAGACAGGTTTGGTTGGGTGAGTTCAGAAATAAATTCGGAATTCTTATTTTCCTTCAAATGCCCTTCGACGTCACGCAAAAGGAATCACAGCTGGCAGACCGAATGCTGTTGACCGAATGCACAAGTTGATTTGCTGCTGGGAGCTCTGGAGTCTTTCCTCGTCTGCTCACGCGACCGTATATTAACGTATTCAACCGCATATCGCCCGACATCATCCAGTCTCACTGCTCTGGCGTCAGGGTCGCATGATGGCCATCTTCAGGATGTGGGTGGGCACTGGGCAGGAGGCAGATGTTCCACAACGGGCACAGCTGTTGTGGGGAGGAGGGCTGTTGTGTTGCGCAGAAACGAGCGGAGCGGATCCCCTCTTAAAGCCCGCGGCCCAAATTGCGGGCCGCGCGGGTCAAGCTTTTAAAACTTGACGAACTAGTGTTTGCAAGGTTTTAAAAAAAGCGCGCCTGCAATTTGGGACTTTCGGGGACTGAACCAACTCCCAGGGCGAAATAACCGAAATCGATAACGTTCGCCAAACCCCAGACCAGAAAAACCCCCTCGCGTCAAGCTTTTAAAAGTTGTGCAATTTGGGCTGCCGGCTTTAACGATCAACAAAGATCGATTAGAAGCGGCTGCGAACAGAAGGGGCTGCGAATTGAACAGATGGTGTATGCGTGTACGAGGATTGGTGAATCACGCTGAGGGAAACGGGGTTACGGGGAAAACGGGTTACGCGAATATCGTTCCGGGGGGAGCGACATTCGCACGTTGCGTCGCACAAAGAACAAGCCGCTTATCACGAAGGATATGTATTTTTAGATATAGGATCCCATCTTGTTGCGTCGTCGTCGTTGATCGCAAGACGAACAAGCAGCTTGTCACGTGTGGTAGTGACCGGCAAATCTGCGGTCACCTCGCTTCCGAGACTCTCGCTGATCCGTCGAACTCACGCAAGAAATCCCATTTGCCACTTGTGGTGGAGTAGTGGAGCACGACGGCGGCGCGACATGAAGCTGAATACTGCCAAGCTCACTTGACCTGAAAAGTCTACGCTGATTCGCCAAGTCTACGCTGTATCTCTTCTGTCAGTTTTCATTGTGCACCAATGCCTTTTCAGCGGAAACTCGTTCACATTCCTCCCCCCATGCTTACAGCCTGCCCAACACCAAATTGGTGAGGGAACTTCAGCATGGGTCATCATCATGCAGTTCTGCACTGTACGCACGATGCCTCCTTTCCTTGCTTGCATTTTGTTCACTGACGTTTCATTTCCCTTGCTACAGTTCATCATTCCCTTCAGGTTCTGGCTCAAATCAATAACTGTACGCGATTGCACGTTGGCGATTAGGAGCTTCAGTAAGACGTCGCCTGCACCTGTGGGATTCTCATGCTGCTTATCTTTTGTTTTAGTCCAACTCTCCTACACCACTTCCTTTATCTTTCTTATTGTCCGACTCTCCTACATGTGGTCCACGTCCACATTAGCATACGATGAATGCTCTACGTGAACGAAAGCATGGGGAGAGAGGAAATGCAAACCCGTATATTCTTCCACACCGTGTAGCCAAGTATGACCGGCATCTCGTTAAACATGGCAAATTCATCACAATCAAATGAAAGCATCTTATCCAAACCATTCAAACAAAACTAGGATGCACGAAGTTCCAACTGTTAGCACTCTTAAACCCCGACGTTCCAGGAAGCCTCAATGTCCCACGTATGTACAACTGTCATCCCGCTGTTGAACAACGTTACTTATCGAGCCACGCCTCCAATCTCAACCTCTGTTCTTCTCCTATCCTGTTACCATTGGGTAACTCTGAAGATCCACCCTCCTTTTTCCGCAGTGGTTGTTGAGACTGCCACAGCAGGCTGGGAGGAGAGATAAGCCTTAGCAACCGGCTTGATATGCTGGGGGTGGCGGAACAGGCAAGGGAGGAGAGAAGGGAGGATGGAAGGGGGATGTAAGGGGGGAGGTCAAGGCAAGACAGGTGGGAGTGGTGAGGAGGATGGTAACTTTAGGAGCAGAACATTCGAGGCGCCGCAAAAGGTGGAAGATGAAGTGGGGAGGAGACTACACTAGAAGAAGCACGAGATGTCCCTCCCCACCAAATTTTTGCCCGGACGATCTGCTTGCTTACTCTCACTATGGGGAGAGCATCTGCTTGCTCTCACCAGCTTTGTGCATCCCCCATAGGAGCTGCCCCGATACTAGTCTCTTCAGCAGTGTCCTTAGCTCCTTCCATGATGAAAGCAAGCAGTGCTGCTGGCCCTGTTGCGGCCCTCCTCACAGCTGCTCTCACCTTGTTTGTGCATCCCCCGTAGTAGCTGCCCCGATACTAGCATCTTCAGCAGTGTCCTCAGCTCCATCGTTGATGAAAGCAAGCAGTGCTGCTGGCCCCGTCAGCGCCCTCCTCACACCTGCCCTGTCAGCCACCGCCACCCGTGCTCCTGCCACGTCAGCACCAGAACTCATAGATGCCACGTCAGAGCTGGAAGCAACAGCTGCCACATCATCAGTGCGAGAAGCAGCTGCACTAAAAACCACCTCCACCACTCCTCCTCCTGCTCCACCCCTCTCCACCGCATTACCCCCTTTCCCTCTATCCATCCCCTCTTCCTCTGCCCTTGTCCCTCCCTCCCCTTCCACCCCTCCCCCCCCCTCCCCTTTCCTCAACCCACTCCCTTCCCCCCCATCCACCACCTCCTCTCTGCTCCCCTCCCCACCCCCAATCCCCGACACTCTCTCATTGCTCTGCTTCCGAGCAGCCTGGTCACTTGCACTGCCCAGCCCCACCAGCCGTCCACCACCCACCACACCCGCCCCTGCCCCCTCTTTGCGAGCCACTTCACCAACGGGCATCTCCCCTCCTTGCGGCACCGCAGCAGCAGGCATCCCAGCTGTATCCGCTCTATACCTCCCCTCCGCTCTCCCACTGCAAACTTCTGCCGTACTGTCGTCACCACCAGCTCTCACACCCTCATCCACTCCCTCACCCCCCCCAGCACGTGGCACTGGCAGGGCGTCCCCCTCTGCAGCCGTCAGAGTGGCATTACTCTCCGCACCAGAGCGGCAGTACGCCTCTGCACCAGCACGGAGGGGACCTGGCGGCACGTCGTTTTCGGCGCGCAGCGAGGGCAGGACGGGCTGCAAGTGATTGCCCGCCACATGCTCTTGCCTTCCACCCGACGCATCCGTGCCCGCGCGCACGGAGGGGAGGGGGCGTGGCGCCACGTTCTTTTGAGTCGA
Organism: Closterium sp. Naga37s-1; assembly: GCA_947471745.1. Lineage (NCBI taxonomy): Eukaryota > Viridiplantae > Streptophyta > Zygnematophyceae > Desmidiales > Closteriaceae > Closterium > Closterium sp. Naga37s-1. The sequence continues at coordinate 603,062 of CANJKZ010000022.1, read as the reverse complement.
CTCAAAAGTCAGCTCCTCTTGCCTTCCACCCGACACATCTGTGCCCGCGCGCACGGACGGCAGAGGACGAGGCGCCACGTCTTTGGCGCCGCGCAGGGACGGCAGGAGCGGCTTGGCGGCAGCCAGGCGCGCCAGCATGCGCTGGACGGATGCTGGGCCGCCAGCTGTCATGCTGCGCGCGATGACGTGGCAGTCCGCCACGTCAGCGCCGGCGAACTCGGCCTCCCGTGAGCAGGCGAGCGTTTCGGCCTGGTGAGGGTGGGGGGGGGTGGGGGGGGTGATGGAGATGGGTGGCGACAGGGGGAAATGGGGGGGGATGGGGCGGAACGGAGAGGGGTATGGGACGATGGGGCAGAATCGTTACCTTGAGTGCCATGGGTGCAGGGCAGGGCAGGTACACTCCCGCCCACACACTGAGCTGACTTTTGAGTCGACTCAAAAGGCAGGTGCACTCCCGCCCACACACTGCTGCACAGCAGCATGTGAGCGCGGTGATCCCGCCTGCCTACCTGTGCTAGCCCTAGGATGCTCCTCCTACTTGTACCCTTCAGCCTTGTGCACTGCGCTGGGCACCCCCACCTGCCGCCCCACCTGCCGCCCCACCTGCCGCCCCGTTACCTTGAGAGCAACGAGCGAAGGCACGTTCCCGTGCACGCGCTGCTGCACTCCCGCGAGCGCCGCTGACGGCTCGTGCGCCGCCAGCAGCAGCAAATCCGCCAGACGCGCGTGCACTGCGGGGGGGGGGGGGGGGGGGGGGGGGGGGGGGGAAGAGCGGGGGAAGAGCGGGGGAAGAGTTGGAACGGACAGGGAGTGACAAGGAACGACACGGGGGGTGAGGAGGACGAAGGGAGGAGAACGGAATTGGATGGCATGGGGGCACTGTGCCCCCCTCTCCGCCCCTCTCCGCCCCTCCCCCCCTTCTCCGCCCCTCTCCGCCCCTTCCCCCCCCTATCGCGCCATACATCTTCCCCGCACGATATCCGCTCCTCTCCACGCGACTAACCTCCCCCACTCCCTCGCACGGCGCGCAAACGCCGCCCCTCGGCGCACCTTGCTGCGCGGACGGCGCCTCCGCCACGCGCGGAGGCATGATGGCGGCCTGCGCGGACGAGTCAGTTCGAGGCGGCGCTAACTGCACGGAACGCACCACTACCGGTCGGAGCCAGAGACTACTTTTGAGGCGCGTTCATAAGTACTCCTTTTGCTTTTGAGGCGCCTCAAAAGCAGTCGGAGAAAGAGACTTCCCCAAAAGCAGTCGGAGAAAGAGACTTCCCCTAGACGACTGATTTCACGAAATGGGCTGCGCAATGCTGCAGAGGTGCGCGGAGGGGTTGCGCGGAAATTTGACTTCTTCGGGTATCGGGGCGCGCGCGTCAATCACTCGCTCGGCGCATAAAGAATAGAATTCGTCGCTATCACACGCACGACGACCTTCGAGGCACGCACGATTCTGCTCGCAACGATGCTGCCCAATCTATTCGCACTCAACAATTCCACTCCTCGTCGTTTGGGAATTCCATTTCTCCACCATTTCCAAATGCACATTTGTTGGCGTCACGTCAGCAGCGCAATTCGAGACGAGTAAATGCCACTCCGGCGGTCACCTGTTGGATTGGAACGGAACGGTTCCAACATGCAGCAGCACTTCTAGCTCAGGCACTTGCCTTTTCGAGGCGATTTTCGACTAACCTCAGAAGGCGTCGTTAGCCCGCCCGTTGTTGGCTGGACACTGCCAGTCGTCAAAGCGACGGGCGTTTGAGACGTCCCAAGGTTCAGCCCTTGAAAGACGTCCCAAGCCATGGTGCCGCCTCCTTTTGCTCGCTTCTCGCCCTCCCCTCCTGCCGTTTCCGCCCCATCCTTCCCGCTTGCCCACAGCCTTCACCCGTCATCCCTCCGCCCTTCACCCCTCCGCCCCCCCTCGCTCTCCCCCGCTCCTCCTCTCTTCTCACCCCAGCCCTTCCCTCTCGCCAAGAGGCGTCACCCATCCATACTCTTCCTCCCCTGGCTTGTGTCGCCTTCATCGCCTCACTGCCTGTCCAATGCCAGCCCCAACAGCGCCTCAGGAGGTGGGGGGCGCTCCTCGGTTTTTGAGTCGACTCAAAACCCATCGCCTCACTGCCTGTCCCCTGCCAGCCCCAACAGCGCCTCAGGAGGTGGGGGGCGCTGCTTTCCTCCCTGCTGCTGCTCCTCCCGCTCCTCCTCCCCCTCCTCCCCCTCCCCTCCGTCCTCCCCCTCCTCCCTCTCTTCCCCCTCCGCTTCCTCTTCGCCCCCTACCCGCTCATTCTCCACTCCCCCCCAACCCCCTGGAATCTCCTCCCAGAAACCCCAAACTCCCAAACCCTGCAACCCGAGCTCCAATTCCCTGACCCGTGATTGGCTGACGCGCCTCCTCCTCTCGCGCGATTGGCTGCTGTCTCCCGCCAAAGCTGCTCCCCACATCACCCAAGTGTTTCTCGGACCAACCCTTCACCTCGCCTGCCCCAAAATCCATAGAGAACCTTGGAGGAGCGAGGAGCAGTTGGGACAAGCACATGAGCTTTCTATGAATAGAATACCAGCACATGGGCTTTCTATTAATAGTACATCAGCAGGATTGGCGGCTGTTGTTGGTGCTGGTGCTGGGAACAGCGATCCTCCCCCCTCTCCGCTCATCTGCACCGTTGATGTGATCCGGGACGATCTCATCCATCCGTTGGCGGGTGGCAACAAGCTGCGCAAGCTGGACGGGCTGCTGCTGCCCGTTATCCGATCCGGGGCAACAGACGTGGTAAGAAATAGGCGGGTATTATTGGAAGTGACCCATGCAGCTACAGGGCGGCATTGGGTGCACAGACTTGGCTTACCCGAGTCTCAGAATGCTAGAAAATGAGTTTCACAATCTGAAAACGCCTGCCTGAAGCCGGGCTTTGCCTGAGATGGCCCTTGCCTTGGTGCTCTCCCCTCTCTTTGCCCGGCCATCTCTCTCCTTCACAGTTCACCGCTCTCTCATGTCTCCCTCTCCCCCCTCTTTCTCTCTCCATCACTCCTCCAGGTCACCTGTGGGGGCTGCCAAAGCGCACACACCGCTGCTGTGGGTGAGTCTTTGCCTGTTGCTTACTCTGTATTTTGGTTCCTCCGTGCGGACTGGACTAGGAATGGTACAGTTCTGTGCAGTCTATGAGTGGTACAGTACAGTGGGTGCGGACTAAAAAAAGGTACTGACCGGTAATGGTACATTCCTTCTAGCAGCATCTTCTCGACACCCTCTCCATTGACACCCCCCCCCCTCTTTATTTTCTCACCGTCAACCCTAAACCCTTGTCGCCTTCTCCCCTTACTGCTCTTACTCCAGCCGTGGCGTGTGCAGAGAGGGGCCTTAAAGCCCACCTCGTGCTAAGGGGAGAGCCGCCCAAAGTTCCTACCGGGAACGCCCTCGTCTCGCACATGTTCGGCTGCCCGAGATATGTTTCCCGGGCAGAATACGCGGACCGGGAGAAGGCGCTTCTTTCTCGGGCAGCTGCGGTGGCTGGGGAAAAGGGGACGGTCCAATGGGGTGCTGGCCCTGCCATGTCATCCGTCAGCTTTGGCATGTCAGGGTTGAGAGAAAGAGGCGGTGTTTGTGAAGCTGCAGAGATCGGGCACAAGTCAGCAGAGAGGGTGCATGACTCAGCTGGGGGGGCGTATGAGTCAGCAAAGGGACATACACGTGTGGCAATCATCCCTGAGGGCGGATCAGATGGCCTGGCCCTACTGGGTGAGTCAACCCTGGTCATGCATTCCTAGTCAGTAGTGTTTTCCCAGCTCCTTGTCTACCTCGCTCCACCGCCCATCCCCTTCTGTCTTCCCACTTCCCTGCAACTCCTCAGTCCGCTCTGCTCTAGTCCTCCCCCATTTTCTCCAGGTCTGCTGCGTCTGGTGCGCCTGCTGGCAGAGCAAGACGAGCAGCGCGAGCATGAGCAGCTACATGGGCAGCACGGGCAGCGGAGGCAAGGCGAGCATCACGGGCAGAGGAGGCGAGTGGTGGTGGTGGACAGTGGCACGGGCACCACTGCTGTCGGCTGTGCGCTTGCCGTACATCTGCTGGGGTGAGCATTGCACTTTGATTGAGTAAATGAGCAGCTGTTAGGCACCACTTCTGTCAGGAGAGGCTTCGTCTCCTTGTGTGAGGAGAAGCTCCCTCTCCTCCTCTGCTTTACCTTCTCCTGGGCAGAGGAGAAGAGGAAGCTTCTCCTGGGCTCCTCTCCCCGGCTGTATCTTGCCCTTCCCCCATCATCCCACAACCAGCCTGCCATGCCTCGTGGAGGGGTCATGCTTGCACGCACCACTGCCTCCTCTGCCTTACGTCCCCCCAAACCCTACCCTGCCTCCACTGCCTCCTCTGCCTTACGTCCCCCCACACCCTACCCTGCCTCCACTGCCTCCTCTGCCTTACGCCCCCCCACACCCTACCCTGCCTCCACTGCCTCCTCTGCCTTACGTCCCCCCACACCCTACCCTGCCTCCACTGCCTCCTCTGCCTTACGCCCCCCCACACCCTACCCTGCCTCCACTGCCTCCTCTGCCTTACGCCCCCCCACACCCTACCCTGCCTCCACTACCTCCTTTGCCTCTTCTGCCGTGCCTTTCCTCCTTACCCTTCTCAACCCATCATCCCACAACCAGCCTGCCATGCCTCGTGGAGGGGGTCATGCGTGCAGTGCAGGCACCACCACCTCCAAGCTCTGCTTTACCTTCGCCATGCCCTCGCCTTGTCCCCTATCCTCCTTCGCCCTGCCTCCTCACCCCATCATATCCCACCAACCAGCCTGCCCTGGCTTGTTGTGGGGGTCATACTCGAGCTGACTTTTGAGTCGACTCAAAAGTCAGCACTGCCTCCTCACCCCATCATATCCCACCAACCAGCCTGCCCTGGCTTGTTGTGGGGGTCATGCTCGCAGGCACCCCCGACTACTACACTGCTCAGCAGGAGAAGCTGCTCAGAAGCTTCGCAGCCCAGCTCCCCTCGCTGCTCTCTCAGGCAGAAGCGCCGGTCCCTGTGACAGATCGAGACCAGGAGGTTGAGTCTCATAGAACCACAACAGAGGTGGCAGAGGTGGCAGAGGTGGCAGAGGTGGCAGAAGGGGCAGAGGGGGCAGAAGGGGCAGAGGGGGCAGGGGCGGCAGAAATGGCAGAGGTGGCAGAGAGGGCAGAAGAAGCAGAGGGGGCAGAGGCAGCAGGGGAGGTGGGGAGGGCACAGCAGCAGCTGTCTGCCTTAGCCGGCGCCCTTCCCCTCGTCTGGGTGCCTCGAGAGACTCCCCGTCGGTACGCCCCATCCCATGCACTCCCCTTCCCCCTCCTTAGCATTCCCTTCCCCCCTCCTTTGCAACTCCCTGGTGTGTGTGGCATGCCTTTGTGATGGGGGGCATGCGTGCAACAGGCTTTAAGGCATAGCACAGTCCGGCTCCATCCGCTCACTTGCTCATCCCAACACCTCCCCTCGACCCTCTCCCGAGTCCTCCTCCCCTTTTCCCCTCCTTCCCCTGCAGCTTTGGCAAGGTGCTTCCTGGTGAGATCACACAGTGCTGTGAGTTCATGCGAGCAACGGGCACCCCCATTGAACCCATCTACATACTAGCTGCCACAAGCCCTGCTCCCACCACCGCCGTCCCTCACTTACTCTTCCCCTCAACCTCCCAACCCTCCCCTCTCTAACAGCTTTGGCAAGGTGCTTCCCGGGGAGATCTCCCAGTGTTGTGAGTTCATGAGAGCAACAGGTGTCCCCATCGATCCCATCTACACACTAGCTGCCTGGGAGGTCGCCCACGCTCTCCCACGCGCCCTCGCTCTCACACAGGCGCTACGACTGGCCAATGGAGGAGAGACACGTGGGCAAGGGCTGGCCAATGGAGGGGACGCTGGAAAGCCTTTCAAATCTTGTCAAGCGAAGCCCAGGGAGTGGAGGCAGTGCTCAAACGATCAGAGTCATGAGGAGCAGTTTGCTGAAACGCTTGCTAGGGCTCTGCTTCCGAAGCTGGGCGAGTGCCTCGGCAGCGGGCTCATGGCGGGAAGCAGTGGAGAAGCGGAAAGGAGCGGTGTTATCAGCACAAATGATGTTCGTGCCAATGCCGGTGCTGCTGCTGCTGATGCCCATGCTGTTGCTCGTGGCTCGACTATTGATGATGCCCATGCTCATGCTCGTGATGCTGCTGCTGACAGTGGTACCATCAGCATCACGGTGTTACACACAGGAGGGACTCTGGACATGTTTGGCCTCGCACAACGATTCCCCGAGGAATTCTCTCCCAAGAGTTGACACCATTCCACAAATTCTGATCAATCCCCGGAATTACCATCTTATATTGCCACATTGAGTTTGGGTTCAACAAGTGCTCTGGAAATCTCCAGGAACCCTGTCCTCCATGCATTTCCTCAAGAGTTTTACAGTACCACTGATGCCACACAAGCCACACAAGCCTCACAAGCCAATTGAGTGCAAGCTGACAAAACTTTCCAGCCCCGCAACAACCAGTGCGACCACTGCTACAGGCCATTGTCTTTGTTAGACATATATTTCCAACAGTCGTAAAAGGCCCAGAAATACCCCCGGGCTGGCGCCAACAGTGGTATGCGCTGTTCAGAAGCCATAGTCCCGGAGATCTAGGAGCACCCGCCAGCCAGCATCAGCAGAGGTATCAACAGGCAAGAGGAAATCATCCCCCGGCCCGGATCGGTGTCTTTACACGAAGCTGTGCTGAAAGCATAGCGCAGGCGCATGGTCTGAAGAGAGAAGAGAGACCCAAAGGAGCCCTGGTACATGTCGGCCTGAGCGCTGATGGCCACGGTTACCAGACCCCCACGAGCCCCCTCTTCCCCTTCTCCTACCCTCACCCACTCCCTCACAGGCCGTTCTCCTGGAGATCTAGGAGCACCCGCCAGCCAGCATCAGCAGTGGTATCAACAGGCAAGAGGAAATCATCCCCCAGAGCGGTGTCTTTACACGAAGCTGTGCTGAAGGCATAGCGCAGGCGCATGGTCTGAAGAGAGAAGAGAGAACCAAAGGAGCCCTGGTACATGTCGGCCTGAGCGCTGATGGCCACGGTTACCAGGTCTAGCACCTGCTGGAAGGTTCCTGGAAAGCGCTTGAGGATTCGCTGGTGGAAGGAGCGTGGGAAGATGAAGCGGACCGGGTCGCCATTGATCTCCCACAGCTTGTACCATGCCTCTCGAACCTGCCAGTAAGGAGGACAGTGGGGGGGGGTGTGATGCGGCAAGGAGGATAGGGGGGTGAGACAGAAAGGGTGGTGCAAGGGAGGATGAAGCGGACCGGGTCTCCGTTGATCTCCCACAGCTTGTACCATGCCTCTCGGACCTGCCAGTAAGGAGGACAGTGGGGGGGGGTGTGATGCGGCAAGGAGGATAGGGGGGTGAGACAGAAAGGGTGGTGCAAGGGAGGATGAAGCGGACCGGGTCTCCGTTGATCTCCCACAGCTTGTACCATGCCTCTCGGACCTGCCAGTAAGGAGGACAGTGGGGGGGGGTGTGATGCGGCAAGGAGGATAGGGGGGTGAGACAGAAAGGGTGGTGCAAGGGAGGATGAAGCGGACCGGGTCTCCGTTGATCTCCCACAGCTTGTACCATGCCTCTCGGACCTGCCAGTAAGGAGGACAGTGGGGGGGGGTGTGATGCGGCAAGGAGGATAGGGGGGTGAGACAGAAAGGGTGGTGCAAGGGAGGATGAAGCGGACCGGGTCTCCGTTGATCTCCCACAGCTTGTACCATGCCTCTCGGACCTGCCAGTAAGGAGGACAGTGGGGGGGGGTGTGATGCGGCAAGGAGGATAGGGGGGTGAGACAGAAAGGGTGGTGCAAGGGAGGATGAAGCGGACCGGGTCTCCGTTGATCTCCCACAGCTTGTACCATGCCTCTCGGACCTGCCAGTAAGGAGGACAGTGGGGGGGGGTGTGATGCGGCAAGGAGGATAGGGGGGTGAGACAGAAAGGGTGGTGCAAGGGAGGATGAAGCGGACCGGGTCTCCGTTGATCTCCCACAGCTTGTACCATGCCTCTCGGACCTGCCAATAACGGGGATGATGCAGAACAGTGGATGAAAAAATGAAGAGGAACCAACGAATGGATCGAGCTGGCTGTTTCGGTTCCCCAATGCTTGCACCACGCCCTTGAAAATGAATTCACCGTGCCATGCAGGTGCAGCTCTCCTTCACGATGGGGCGCGGATCTTCGATCTCGCGCGCGTGGACCAGGGCGCGCGCGTGGACCAGGGCGCGCGCGTGGACCAGGGCGCGCGCGTGGACCAGGGCGCGCGCGTGGACCAGGGCGCGCGCGTGGACCAGGGCGCGCGCGTGGACCAGGGCGCGCGCGTGGACCAGGGCGCGTGCGTGGACCAGGGCGCGCGCGTGGACCAGGGCGCGCGCGTGGACCAGGGCGCGCGCGTGGACCAGGGCGCGCGCGTGGACCAGGGCGCGCGCGTGGACCAGGGCGCGCGCGTGGACCAGGGCGCGTGCGTGGACCAGGGCGCGCGCGTGGACCAGGGCGCGCGCGTGGACCAGGGCGCGCGTGTGGACCAGGGCGCGTGCGTGGACCAGGGCGTGCGCGTGGACCAGGGCGCGCGCGTGGACCAGGGCGCGTGCGTGGACCAGGGCGCGCGCGTGGACCAGGGCGCGCGCGTGGACCAGGGCGCGCGCGTGGACCAGGGCGCGCGCGTGGACCAGGGCGCGTGCGTGGACCAGGGCGCGTGCGTGGACCAGGGCGCGTGCGTGGACCAGGGCGCGCGCTTCGACCATGTCGCGTGTTTGGAACCAACCCACCTCTTGATCAGATGCTGATAGCGCACCAAGCAGCAACCCACCTTATACAGTCACGCACCATCCAGCACCAAGCAACCATCCCACCTCTTGATCAGATGCGTCTGTGACAAGAAAGAGCCGTCGAATGCTAGATGCTGATAGCGCACCAAGCAGCAACCCACCTTATACAGTCACGCACCATCCAGCACCAAGCAACCATCCCACCTCTTGATCAGATGCGTCTGTGACAAGAAAGAGCCGTCGAATGCCAGATGCTGATAGCGCACCAAGCAGCAACCCACCTTGTACAGTCACGCACCATCCAGCACCAAGCAACCATCCCACCTCTTGATCAGATGCATCGGTGACAAGAAAGAGCCGTCGAATGCCCGAAGCCGACAGCTTGCGCCACAAGCAACCCGCCACCTCATGCAGTCACATGCCTTTTAGGAACCAACCAACCCACCTCATACAGTCACACACCATCACGCACCAAGTGACCCACCTCTTGATCAGATGCGTCGGTGACAAGAAAGAGCCGTCGAATGCCTGAAGCCGACAGCTTGCGCCACAAGCAACCCGCCACCTCATGCAGTCACATGCCTTTTAGGAACCAACCAACCCACCTCATACAGTCACACACCATCACGCACCAAGTGACCCACCTCTTGATCCGATGCGTCGGTGACAAGAAAGAGCCGTCGAATGCCTGAAGCCGACAGCTTGCGCCACAAGCAACCCGCCACCTCAGCAACCGATAGCTGGCAGGCACGGTTACCAACGCCTTTGATGTAACCCCCATCGCCGTCACCACCACCACCACTGCTGCTGCTTCCGCTGCTGCTGCTGCTGCTGCTGCTGCTGCTGCTGCTATTGGTTTTCGTACTATATTCTATGCTTCTCAACCCTCTTCTTTTCCCTTTCTTCACAAACCCAATGTTAGACTTTGATTCCTTATCTGCTGCAGCTGCTCTTGCTGCTGCTGCATCTGCATCCCCCCCCAAGTCACACCAAAGCTGACCCTCCAACCCTGCCCTCTTCTCATAATTCACCGCAAGAAACGGGATTTTCGCCCCGTCGCTGCCCGAGAAAAAGGTTTTCTGAATCTCGTTCGCCAGCCGCAGAACCTTCCGGTTGGGCAGGAGCGTGTACGGGTTCGGGCAGCCCGGCGAGCGAACAAACGGCGCATCCCCTGGAAAGTTGACCAGATTCGGAGCATCTGGGACCTCCCAGAACGCGTAGAGCAAATCCCCCACAAACAGCACCCGTGCCGAGCGAACCTCCGGCGCCGTGTAGACCGAGAGGAACGACCGGAGAGGGGACTGCCGAGTGAGGTTCGCAAAGAGGGCGGTTCGCGGAAAGGTGAGGTCGGGGCGGGCTCGGAATCGCTTCGGGAGAACAGACTTGTCCTTGTACCAGGGCACAAGAGCGTCAATCACAATGGGATGTGCTGTTTCTTCGGGGTCGAAACCCTCTTCAGTTGATGAATTCTCCTCGTCTTCTGGCAGCTTCGTTTTTGCTTCCTTATCCGTCTTCTTCTTCTTCCCCTTGAGGAGCCGCCTCCATTGGACCGTCTCTGCTTCTCCCTCTCTCCTCCGTTCTCCATCGCCATCCCCCGCCTTTTCCCTCTCTTCCTCTTCCTCTTCCTCGACCTCCTCCGTCAACCCCTCCCCCCCTTCCACTTCCCCATCACTCACCCCCAAACCAGCATCGCCCCGACCAACCAGCACCCTCCTCCTCCCCTCCTCCTCCCCCTCCCCTCCTCCCCCCTTCCCCCTCTGCCTTGCTCTCCACTCATGCGCCAGCAGCACGGTCTCCTCTCCGTAGCACATCCGCAGGTGCCCCACATCAACAGCCAGCTCCCACGAGTGCTCGCCCCGCACGCCCTTGCCATGGAAGCGGCCGATCAGAAGAGTGCGGTTGAGCAGTCCAGCCAGCAGCAGGTGGTGCTGCAGACACACCAGCCTCTCGCTCAACTGCCAGGCGAGGGGGGGTGAGAAAGGACTCACAAGAGCAGAAGTGGTGCTTTGGTAGCGGTGGGACGGACGGGAATCAATGGACTCTGAACGTGCGGCCGATCAGCCTAAATACAGACCTTCCTCTCCTTTCCTGCCTCACCTTTTCTCTCCTTCCCTTCCTTAACTTCCTCGCAATCATCTCTTTCCCTCCCCAACCCTCCTCTCCTCCCCTTCTCTACCCTCCTCTCCTCCCCTCCCCTACCCTCCTCTCCTCCCCTCCCCTCCTCTCCTCCCCTCCCCTACCCTCCTCTCCTTCCCTCCCCTACCCTCCTCTCCTTCCCTTCCTCATCTTCAACTCCTCCCTCCTCACCCTTCTCTCCTTCCCTCTCTCACCTTGCCCTTGTGGCACGAGAGCAGAAGGTATCGGTCCGCCTCCACAGCAACAGACCGTTGCCACCATCAGCATGACCATCAATGTTGAGATTTATCTTTTGGGAAGACTGGCATGTGACCCTCACCTTGCCCTTATGGCACGAGAGCAGCAGGTATCGGTTCGCCTCTGGTTTCCACAGCAACAGACCGTTGCCACCACCACCACCACCACCACCCTTGTTGCCATTAGAAGCAGCAGCGGACGCTGCGGCTGCCGCTGCTGCTGTGGTGCGCTTCTCGCTGAACAGACGCGTGGCGCCACAGTGGCGCGCCAGCTGGCGGTTGCGAGTCTCTAGAGCCAATAGGAACGCAGGGATTCTGGAGCACGATGGTGAAGTGTGGGAGGGGAGCGGAGAGAGCACGGGAGAGGAAGGGGAGTGCGGGTGGATGGAATGTCAGCAAGTGCGAACGCTTCGAGTTTGACAATGATAGCTGAAACGTCAAGATGCCACGTGGCGCTACAGGCATGTAACATTGTTCGGGTGAAGTTTGTGAATCATGGAAAGAGGATTTCTCGCCACGTGCCTCCCTATTATCCAATCCATCCACACTCCCTCCACACTTCCTGAGCACTCCTCCTTTGAAGTCCCCACCCTCTCTCCTTCAACAATGCTCTCCCTGCTTACTGGTCCTTTGCACTCCCAGCTGCTTCAGCGTCTCCCGCATTCTCTGCATCCGTCGCAATGGTACTCGTGCTAGTCGGTAACCCTATTCGCAGCAGCTCGTTAACGTGCGATCCAGCTGCCTCCTCAGCCTCCGCCTCAGATTCCTCATTCCCAGGATCAGTTTCGGAACTTTCCGGGACATCATCCGGGATTTCCGGAATCTCTGCAAGTTCCGGAATTTCCGGCGGCGCTTCTAACGGCTCTGATTCGTCCGAGTTGCTCGCCAAGGGACCCTCGGCTAACACGGGTAGTGCATGCTTTGAGAAGACGAGGGAGAATGAGAGTAACAGAACGACACATAATCGAGCAACTATTTTCATGTCGAGCAGCTTTTAGACAGGAAATCCAGGAGGCAGCATGGGTAGCTGTTTCGAATTTGCGCGGCAACGAGAGCGAATCTGACTGACAGAGGAAGCTTCGCAAGCAGAACACAGGGAGGGAAACTATGGAGGGAGGAGGACGCGTTTCATTCCATCCCACAAATATCAATAGACGAGCCACAAGTACAGTAAGCGGAAAAATGTTTTGTATGGAAAAATTGCTGATATGGCAGATATAGATTTTATAGCATCCTAGAAGCACGTCTCCAATGTCAGAGACATGAAAAGCTGGTGTAACTTCTTTCATCCATAGCATGCCCGACCTGATGGCGACACTATGGTTCTCTACAATCACAGAAAATCAAGGATTATGATTATTCAGTGGTTAATCAACTCTGTCTGTAGATGTCATTTCAAAAAACGGCATTAGATGATTTGAGCATCTAAAGCTCACAAATTTGCACCATTTCATAGATGATTTCCTCCAGGAGGTACAGGTGTAGCACCAGTCGAATAAACGAATCGAAGCGTCAGTTTGACGTCAGGTTCCCGCGGGTTCCCCAGACTCCGCAGTCGCGCTGATTGGCGGAGGAGCATCCTGCGCGCAGAGGAATCAGAGCTGCGCTCTGCGCGCGCTTCACCGCTTCTCCTCCCTCCGCCCTCCACCCCTCTTTCTCCTTCACTGGGTTTACCTAAAAAGGGGCGAAAATTGCTCAACAAGAACCTAGAAATTGCCATCTCGGGGAGTTCAGCATGGACTTTCTTGATTTCTCACTGGCGCTTCCCTCGAGCTTGTCATCAGCTTTTCCTGTCTCGCTCCGTTTGCCAAGATCTTGGATTTCCTCGACAGGAGAGTAAACTCCCGGTCGGGTATTGTAGGGCTGGCCTCTGCGCCCTCTAATTCACCCGTTTCCGTTTCAGAGCCACGGGGAACCAAGATTTGGTCGGCTGAGGCACTGTTACCCCTTTAGAAGGCTTCTGATGGAGCAGCAGGAGCACGACGATATCAATGAGGGCATGGAGCAGCTAGCAATTCACGGTCCCTTGCCCATCGAGCAGCTAGAGGTAACATAAGAGGTCAATCGCGAACCTGTTGATGGATCATACGCAGTGCACTAGTTATTTCGAAGCCCCATGCGCATTTGAGTTTTTTTCTTTTCTGCAGCAATGCGGAATTTCTGCGACGGATGTGAAGAAGCTTCGTGAAGGAGGATTATTCACTGTCGAAGCTGTAGCTTACACAAGTAGAAAAGACCTCCTCAAGATTAAAGGCATCAGCGAGGCAAAAGTCGACCGTCTGAACGAGGCAGGCAAGTTCCGCTCGTTCTGCCATGACGCTTCTTCCGGTTCAGTACCTCTTGATAAAGTTTCGTAACTGTTTTGCTTATGCAGCCAGTAAGCTGGTTCCGATGGGGTTCCAGAGTGCAACTCACGTGCATCAAATGAGAAGCAACGTCATTCATTTAACTACAGGATCGAAGGAGCTCGATGCTATCCTGCAAGGTAATTAACTGATGCAGTTGGATACAGCTGATGCGGGAAACATGGATTAAGTTACTGTGATGCCAGCCGTTCAAGACGTGACGCTCTAAACGATGGAATTTTTTATTCTCAGGTGGTGTGGAGACAGGGTCCATAACGGAGATCTATGGCGAGTTTCGCACAGGAAAGACACAGCTTTGCCTCACATTGGCTGTCACTTGTCAAGTGAGTAATTTTTTTCCGTCTCAGTTGGGATTTGTGCGGCTGTTCTCTCCAATCTTTTACCAACACTTTTACTGATTCCGCCTGCAGCTTCCAGTGGCCGATGGCGGAGGCGAGGGCAGGGCACTTTGGATTGACACGGAAGGAACATTCAGACCAGAGCGGTTGGAAGAAATTGCTCCGCGATATGGACTTATTACTACTGAAGTACTTGACAATATAGCGTATGCACGAGCGCACAACACAGATCACCAGACGCAGCTGCTCATTGAGGCAGCATCCATGATGTCCGAGAGCAGGCAAGTGGCATTTGTTAGACGTTTTGATTTGGTTGTGGTGCTGTTCATTTTCGGGTATGTAGGGCATTGTTGTGCTGACTATTACGCTGTGTGTTTCATTGCTGCAGATTTTCTCTGATAATAGTTGACAGCGTCACAGGCCTCTACAGGACGGACTACTCGGGCAGAGGAGAATTGGCAGCACGGCAGATGCATCTAGCTCGATTCCTGAGAACTCTGCAGCGGCTTGCAGATGAGGTAGCATTTTCCCCTCTTGTTGCCACCTTACTCCTGCTGTCAGCCTTCATCATCATTGGAACTCACTGGAATGTCTTTGTGACTGCCAGTTTTCTTGTGCAGTGGTGGTGACCAACCAAGTGGTGGCTTCTGTCGAAGGCAACATGTTTGCTGGCCCTCAAGTGAAGCCCATTGGAGGCAACATTATGGCTCATTCATCCACGACAAGGTACCCTGTCTATCCGAGGGTGTTTTCACTGGCCGATGCTGTAACTGCACTGACTCCTGGTGTGGTTTTTTTATTTCAGGCTTTACGTGAGAAAGGGAAGGCAAGAGGAGAGAATTTGCAAGATTATTTGCTCACCTTGTCTGCCAGACGCGGAGGCGAGATACTGCATTGCTGAAGAGGGGATTACCGACTGCAAAGATTGAGGGAGTGTGTTCTGTTTCGTGCTTCAGCATATTTATACGGATGCAAGTGCAATCAAGGTTGCACTTGCGTGTTTGGATAGATGCACATTGTAATGCTATTTTACCCAAATGCATTTGTTCTGGGTCTTTCAACGTTCAAGGTTGTGCAATTCAGCCTTAGCTGGTTGCCAGTAAAAAAACGGACAGTACTTTTGCCACTTCCGCACTAACGAAGCCCGAACTTGCCACGTGTTCGTGAAGATGGAGCCACCACGTGAAGATGTCACATGTGACAAACCTCAAACTCGAACCAAAAATGCCAACAACCAGACAAATTTGCTGCTCGCCGAGCCTGACGTGGTCCTGAGGAGGTTTGTGCTCGGGGTGTATCGAGGCTGACGTGCTGGTTCGTTTTGAAACTTTCGGTTCGGCTCGCGCAAGCCTTGCTCGACTGTTATTTTCTGCACAGTGCAGTACTTGCAACTGTACATTATTCCGTCTTTCTTACGTGTGCATGCAGGCACGGCACTGGGAACTACGAGTTCGTTGAGTGCTCTTCTTTTCAGTGGGGTGACTAGTCTAGGATTTTCAGCCGATAAGTGGTGTCTTGGACACTTTAGGGACTAGCAGGCTTGTCCTGCCGTGCGTTAGGTTTTCCGTCAGCTTTAGCTCAAGCCGGCAATGCCTTTTAGTTGAGGGCACTGAAGACTAGGAGTTGCTGAACGCGCCTAGCCGTAGGCATTGTTGTTCGGTCTTATGATGGGCAGCTAGCCTTTGCTGTTGCTGCGGTTAAGTATTCATAGGGACACGATGAAAGATACAGGTGTTGTCGTTCGGTAGTGTTGTCGCCGTAAGGCACAAACCGTGCGCCCGACTTGGTCTGACGTAGACAGTAATATTCATTTTAGAAGATGCCGAAGCCTCTGCTACGGCACCCATCCAACCCTGTCCCAGACCAATGTCCCCGCGCTCCCCTTCCCGACTCCATACACGAGCTCGCATCGCGCGTCTTCGGTTCCGGAAAGTCCGGGAACAGGAAATTTATAACCGCGCACAAGGGCACTAGAAATGCCGCGCGGAAAGGCCAGGATGAGGCGGGGACGACGGGGCAGCGGTTCGTGGCGACGGCGGGGTTCGTGTCGATCGAGGCGGCGTCTGTGATGCAGCAGGCGCTGCGATTGTGGTCCATGATGAGTCCCGTGGAGATCGAACGGCTCATGACCAGCCTCCAGGTGGGGCCTGTGATGATTCGCCTAAAGTGAGCTCCTAGTCGAGTACGCTTAAGGCCGCTCGTGCTTCAAATGAGCGCTTTACGCCAGTCATCGCGTGCTGGAGTTTAGTGTGAAGGTCTCTAGTCGAAAATGCCCTGCTTCGCGTTTCGAGATGCCTCGAAACTGCCATGAGTCGCTGGCTTTAATTCGCCTTTCTTCGCGTGCTCTGCCCGTTCCCTTGCCCTCTTTTCCCTGCTCTTCCCGTGTTCCCTCTCGTGCCTCTCACTTCCCTCCTCGCGCCTCTCCGCATGGCAGGACACGGCCCTCATTCTCTTCGTTTACCACGATCCCGTGCACCTCTGGACGCTCGCTGGTACGTGCCATTCACCTCTGGACGCTCTATGGTATGTGCGGTCTAGGCGGGCTGTTGCGGGTATGATTGCATTTTATGCGAATGTGACTGCTTTTGATGTGGATACGATTGCATTCCATGTGGTGTGGTGCAGTGTCGTTCCACGTTTCATGTCCCTATGTCATTCAGTCACGATGGAGCTGATAGAGAATCTGGAGAAGCTGGCGGAACGGGTGGCGACCCCTTTCACTTCCCCCACCTCCCCCTCCCCCTCCCCCCATTCTCCTCCCTACCACCCCCCTTCACGGGGATGAACTGCGAGGAGACGCGCCTGCACGGGATGGCCGCCCCTTTTACACCCTCCCACTCCCCCTCCCCTTGCCCCCTTCCCCCTCCCCCCCCCCCCCCCACCCCCCCCCTTCCTCCTTCCCTCCCCTCCCCCTCCCCCCAGGGTTAGAGCTGATGGAGAGTCTGGAGAAGCTGGCGGAGCGGGTGGCGGCGATGGGGATGAAGTGCGAGGAGACGCGGCTGCACGGAGTGACGGCCCCGTTTACACCCCCTCTCACTCCCCGGCCATTTTCCCCCAACCCCCTCCTCCCTTAGGTCTAGAGCTGATGGAGAGTCTGGAGAAGCTGGCGGAGCGCGTGGCGGCGATGGGGATGAAGTGCGAGGAGACGCGGCTGCACGGGCTGGCGTTCTACTTCAACGAGCTGCGCCACCCCGCCACCCAGTTCCCCGCCTTCCGCCTGCAGCCGGGCGAGCAGGAGAGCCTCATGTGGTGCGCAGGGGAGAGTTTGGTAGGGGGAGAAAGGGCTCGTGTGGTGGGAGGGGTGGGGGAGTGGGAAATGGAAATTTGAGCTTCATGTGCTGGGTGTTTTTGAGAATTCTCAAAAACAACCTTCAGCAATATGGAAAATTGAGCTTCATGTACTGGGTGGAGGCATTTGAGAGCAGAGTGAGAGAGATCTGTCGTCCCGTGCCGCTCTCTGCCGTCCTCTGCTCTCCCTGTTCTTCCAACCGCCGGTCTCCCTTCGCCCTATCCCCCTCTCCCCTCACCCATTCTCACCTCCGCCATCCGGCTACATGCGGAAGCAGGTGGAGCGATTGGAGGAGCTGCGGCAGTGCATTGCGCAAAGAACCTTCGTTCCTTGTATGCTGCCTCACATTCCTCTTCCTTCTGCCCCGTCCGTCACTCCCTTTCCCCCTCACTTCCGTCCTCTGCTGTCCTGTGACGCCCAGCTACATGCGGGAGCAGGTGGAGCGAGTGGAGGAGCTGCGGCAGTGCATGGAGCGAATCAACACTGTGCGCTCCAGCATCAAGTGAGTGCTCTTATAACGAGTCAGCCAGTGCTGCTGCTTCGAGTAGGCGGGCTTATGCACCTGGTGTGGTTCTGGATAAAGTGCATATGAGTGCTCCTGTGTCTCGTGAGTGTGTCTCTCCCCAGTTTGACTGACTAACCCGTCGTCTCATTGGACGTCCTCTCCCTTTCCCCCACCATCATGGCGCGCCACATCATGGCGTGCATGGCATGTGATGGCATGATACATGAATGCATGGCACATGACGGCATGGCAGGAAGATGCAGGGGCTGGTGTCGCAGTCGTCTGCCTCCTCTAACCTGCTGGCTGAGCTCGAATCCGTCTCAGAGGACTACGAACTCGACGACAACGACGCCCCCCAGTGCGTGCTCCATGCATGCATGCCTCTCCTTGCTGCACATGCCTTGCTCTGCCATGCCTTTGCATGTTCCCCACACCTCTGCCTCCTCCATCCTGTTCCCTGAGCCCAACTCCCAGTTCTTCTGTGCTCGCCTCTCACCCAGGCCCAGCAGTAGCAGCAAGGCGAGCAGCAACACATGAAGCAGCGGCAGCGGCAGCAGCAGCAGTAGCGGCAGCGGCAACAGCTCTTTGCTGCGGGAGATGAGTGACTCGTTTGACGATGCGGTGCTGGGGCAGCTGGGCATGGCTAGGACCAACCTGTTGCCTGAGTCCAACTCCCCTTTCTTCCCTGCCCTCCCCCAGGCCCAGCAGCAGCAGCAGCACGAGAACCAGCGGCAGCAACACAAGAACCACCACCACCAGCAGCAGCAGCGGCAGTGGGAACAGCTCGCTGCTGCGGGAGATGAGTGACTCGTTCGATGATGCGGTGCTGGGGCAGCTGGGCATGGCCAGGACCAACCTGCCCTGCGACATCCCTGGAGGGGAAGAGATCTTCCGATTGGTTAGTCAGTTGCTGCTGCTTCCTGCTAGCTAGCTTGTTGTGTTCAGAGCGAGTCTGACTGCAGTGACTCGTTTCACGATGCGGTGCTGGGGCAGCTGGGCATGGCCAGGACCAACCTGCCCTGCGACATTCCCGGAGGGGAAGAGATCTTCCGATTGGTCAGCTTGCTTTTATCTTGCCTGTTGTGTTCATAGCGAGTCTGTTTATAGCGAGTCTGGGCATGGCCGCATGGCTAGGACCAACCTGCCCCGCGACATCCCCGGAGGGGAGAAGATCTTCCGACCGGTTAGTCAGCTGCTGCTTCCAGCGAGTCTGTTGTGTCCAGAGCGAGTCTTATTGCAGCAAGCCTGTGCTTCGTCTCACTCTTTCGTCTTCCCTGCCCCACCCACGTTCCTGCTCCCTTCTCGTCCTCTCTCTTTAACAACTCGGCAAACAGAGCTGCTTGTTGAGTCGACTGAAACCCCTTCCCCCGCTTTCCCACCCCTTTCCCCGCCCTCCTGTTCCTCTCCTCTCTGTTGTCGACCTCTCTCTCGCAGATGACTCGACTCACAGAACTGCAGGCGAGGACCCTCTGGGCAGTGGAGCTGGACCACGTTGTCAGGGTGGGTGGGGTGAGGTTGAGGGCAATTGGGAGGTGCGTGGATGGGCTTAGAGCAGGTGGCAGGAGGGTAGGTGTGAGACTATGGTGACAGGGGTAGACGGGTCAACATAACTGCAGGCGAGGGCCCTCTGGGCAGTGGAGCTGGACCACGTTGTCAGGGTGGGTGGGACGAGGGCGTATGGGAGGAGGGCGGGTGGGAGGGGGCTGAATGGGAGGAGGGTAGGTGTGACTGTAGTGACAGGGGCGATCAACAGAGAGCTACAGGCGAGGGCCCTCTGGGCAGTGGAGCTGGACCACGTTGTCAGGGTGGGTGGGCTGAGGGCGGGTGTGAGTGAGGAGGGTTGACGGTAGGAGGGTAGGTAGGCTTCTGTGACCGGGGGAAACGGTTCACAATATAGCTGCAGTGCAGGCGAGGACCCTCTGGGCAGTGGAGCTGGACCACGTTGTCAGGGTGGGTGGGGTTAGGGTGGGCGGCATGAGGGTGGGTGGGATCAGGGGTGGTTCTGTTCGGATTAGGGTGGGCGGGATTATCTTGGGAGGGAGTGTCTCAGTGAATTTTTACAGAGGTGATTGTAACGAAAGCTCTCAACCTCCCCCTTCCCTGACTCCCCCACACACACCATCAGATCCTCGTGCTAACCATCTTCATGATCCGTGACCGCGTGCTCTCAGTGTTTGGCATCGACGCCCACTCGGATGAGATCACGCAATTCAACCTTTCCTTTCCCCTCCCTCTCCATCCCATCAGATCCTCGTGCTCACCATCTTCATGATCCGAGACCGTGTACTCCCTGTCTTTGGCATCAACGCACACTCGGATGAGAGTGTGTCGGAGAACACTCTCCCCTTCAGTCCTCCAACTTTCTCCTCCTCTCCCCTCCCTCCCCCCATGCCTCCCCCGCTCCCCCACACCCCAGATCCTCGTGCTAACCATCTTCATGATCCGAGACCGTGTGCTCTCTGTCTTCGGCATCGATGCTCATTCGGATGAGAGCGTGTCAGAGAACGAGACACTGGGTTCAGCGGGCCTGGCGTTGCGCTATGCGCGCATCATCCTGCTCGCAGAGAAGCTCATGAAGTACCCCTTCATGGCTGCTGGCGGCACCACCAGGTAGCCCTTTTGCTCGCTCTCCTTCCCTCCTTGACTGGCTGTGGGGCATGGAGGTAGTGGGGCATGGAGAGGGAATGTGTGTGGGCCATGAGAGTGCCTGGCGCTGCGCTATGCGCGCATCATACTGCTCGCAGAGAAGCTCATGAAGTACCCCTTCATGGCTGCTGGCGGCACCACCAGGTATGTGACTATAACGAGGATAGTTCAACTAGATGCTTCACAACAGCTCACCACTGTCCTTGTGGTTGGCCTTCAAGTCAATTGAAGAAACTAACCTCCTGCTCCCTACGGGAACCTACCCCCCTTCCCCCGTCCTTCCCCCACGCCCACACAGGGACGAGCTGTTTGGCATGCCGACCAACGCCCAACGACGTGCCCACAGTGCTGCCCGTTGGACCGTTGAATGGCCTGGCAAGTATCTTTCCTCTCCTCCCCATCCGTTCCCCCTACCCGCCTCTCCCCACCAGGGACGAGCTGTTTGGCATGCTGACCAACGGCACACGCTCCATGCTAGCTGGCCGTTGTTTGAATCAATCGAAGAGACCCCCTCGTCCCTCTCCCCGTCTCACTGCCTCCCTTCTCCCTGTCCCCCTTGCCCCCCACCAGGGACGAGCTGTTTGGCATGCTGACCAACGGCACACGCTCCATGCTAGCTGGCCGTTGTTTGAATCAACCGAAGAGACCCCCTCGTCCCTCTCCCCGTCTCACTGCCTCCCTTCTCCCTGTCCCCCTTGCCCCCCACCAGGGACGAGCTGTTTGGCATGCTGACCAACGGCACACGCTCCATGCTAGCTGGCCGTTGTTTGAATCAACCGAAGAGACCCCCTCGTCCCTCTCCCCGTCTCACTGCCTCCCTTCTCCCTGTCCCCCTTGCCCCCCACCAGGGACGAGCTGTTTGGCATGCTGACCAACGGCACACGCTCCATGCTAGCTGGCCGTTGTTTGAATCAACCGAAGAGACCCCCTCGTCCCTCTCCCCGTCTCACTGCCTCCCTTCTCCCTGTCCCCCTTGCCCCCCACCAGGGACGAGCTGTTTGGCATGCTGACCAACGGCACACGCTCCATGCTAGCTGGCCGTTGTTTGAATCAACCGAAGAGACCCCCTCGTCCCTCTCCCCGTCTCACTGCCTCCCTTCTCCCTGTCCCCCTTGCCCCCCAGGGACGAGCTGTTTGGCATGCTGACCAACGGCACACGCTCCATGCTAGCTGGCCGTTGTTTGAATCAACCGAAGAGACCCCCTCGTCCCTCTCCCCGTCTCACTGCCTCCCTTCTCCCTGTCCCCCTTGCCCCCCACCAGGGACGAGCTGTTTGGCATGCTGACCAACGGCACACGCTCCATGCTAGCTGGCCGTTGTTTGAATCAACCGAAGAGACCCCCTCGTCCCTCTCCCCGTCTCACTGCCTCCCTTCTCCCTGTCCCCCTTGCCCCCCACCAGGGACGAGCTGTTTGGCATGCTGACCAACGGCACACGCTCCATGCTAGCTGGCCGTTGTTTGAATCAACCGAAGAGACCCCCTCGTCCCTCTCCCCGTCTCACTGCCTCCCTTCTCCCTGTCCCCCTTGCCCCCCAGGGACGAGCTGTTTGGCATGCTGACCAACGGCACACGCTCCATGCTAGCTGGCCGTTGTTTGAATCAACCGAAGAGACCCCCTCGTCCCTCTCCCCGTCTCACTGCCTCCCTTCTCCCTGTCCCCCTTGCCCCCCACCAGGGACGAGCTGTTTGGCATGCTGACCAACGGCACACGCTCCATGCTAGCTGGCCGTTGTTTGAATCAACCGAAGAGACCCCCTCGTCCCTCTCCCCGTCTCACTGCCTCCCTTCTCCCTGTCCCCCTTGCCCCCCACCAGGGACGAGCTGTTTGGCATGCTGACCAACGGCACACGCTCCATGCTAGCTGGCCGTTGTTTGAATCAACCGAAGAGACCCCCTCGTCCCTCTCCCCGTCTCACTGCCTCCCTTCTCCCTGTCCCCCTTGCCCCCCACCAGGGACGAGCTGTTTGGCATGCTGACCAACGGCACACGCTCCATGCTAGCTGGCCGTTGTTTGAATCAACCGAAGAGACCCCCTCGTCCCTCTCCCCGTCTCACTGCCTCCCTTCTCCCTGTCCCCCTTGCCCCCCACCAGGGACGAGCTGTTTGGCATGCTGACCAACGGCACACGCTCCATGCTAGCTGGCCGTTGTTTGAATCAACCGAAGAGACCCCCTCGTCCCTCTCCCCGTCTCACTGCCTCCCTTCTCCCTGTCCCCCTTGCCCCCCACCAGGGACGAGCTGTTTGGCATGCTGACCAACGGCACACGCTCCATGCTAGCTGGCCGTTGTTTGAATCAACCGAAGAGACCCCCTCGTCCCTCTCCCCGTCTCACTGCCTCCCTTCTCCCTGTCCCCCTTGCCCCCCAGGGACGAGCTGTTTGGCATGCTGACCAACGGCACACGCTCCATGCTAGCTGGCCGTTGTTTGAATCAACCGAAGAGACCCCCTCGTCCCTCTCCCCGTCTCACTGCCTCCCTTCTCCCTGTCCCCCTTGCCCCCCACCAGGGACGAGCTGTTTGGCATGCTGACCAACGGCACACGCTCCATGCTAGCTGGCCGTTGTTTGAATCAACCGAAGAGACCCCCTCGTCCCTCTCCCCGTCTCACTGCCTCCCTTCTCCCTGTCCCCCTTGCCCCCCACCAGGGACGAGCTGTTTGGCATGCTGACCAACGGCACACGCTCCATGCTAGCTGGCCGTTGTTTGAATCAACCGAAGAGACCCCCTCGTCCCTCTCCCCGTCTCACTGCCTCCCTTCTCCCTGTCCCCCTTGCCCCCCAGGGACGAGCTGTTTGGCATGCTGACCAACGGCACACGCTCCATGCTAGCTGGCCGTTGTTTGAATCAACCGAAGAGACCCCCTCGTCCCTCTCCCCGTCTCACTGCCTCCCTTCTCCCTGTCCCCCTTGCCCCCCACCAGGGACGAGCTGTTTGGCATGCTGACCAACGGCACACGCTCCATGCTAGCTGGCCGTTGTTTGAATCAACCGAAGAGACCCCCTCGTCCCTCTCCCCGTCTCACTGCCTCCCTTCTCCCTGTCCCCCTTGCCCCCCACCAGGGACGAGCTGTTTGGCATGCTGACCAACGGCACACGCTCCATGCTAGCTGGCCGTTGTTTGAATCAACCGAAGAGACCCCCTCGTCCCTCTCCCCGTCTCACTGCCTCCCTTCTCCCTGTCCCCCTTGCCCCCCACCAGGGACGAGCTGTTTGGCATGCTGACCAACGGCACACGCTCCATGCTAGCTGGCCGTTGTTTGAATCAACCGAAGAGACCCCCTCGTCCCTCTCCCCGTCTCACTGCCTCCCTTCTCCCTGTCCCCCTTGCCCCCCACCAGGGACGAGCTGTTTGGCATGCTGACCAACGGCACACGCTCCATGCTAGCTGGCCGTTGTTTGAATCAACCGAAGAGACCCCCTCGTCCCTCTCCCCGTCTCACTGCCTCCCTTCTCCCTGTCCCCCTTGCCCCCCAGGGACGAGCTGTTTGGCATGCTGACCAACGGCACACGCTCCATGCTAGCTGGCCGTTGTTTGAATCAACCGAAGAGACCCCCTCGTCCCTCTCCCCGTCTCACTGCCTCCCTTCTCCCTGTCCCCCTTGCCCCCCACCAGGGACGAGCTGTTTGGCATGCTGACCAACGGCACACGCTCCATGCTAGCTGGCCGTTGTTTGAATCAACCGAAGAGACCCCCTCGTCCCTCTCCCCGTCTCACTGCCTCCCTTCTCCCTGTCCCCCTTGCCCCCCACCAGGGACGAGCTGTTTGGCATGCTGACCAACGGCACACGCTCCATGCTAGCTGGCCGTTGTTTGAATCAACCGAAGAGACCCCCTCGTCCCTCTCCCCGTCTCACTGCCTCCCTTCTCCCTGTCCCCCTTGCCCCCCAGGGACGAGCTGTTTGGCATGCTGACCAACGGCACACGCTCCATGCTAGCTGGCCGTTGTTTGAATCAACCGAAGAGACCCCCTCGTCCCTCTCCCCGTCTCACTGCCTCCCTTCTCCCTGTCCCCCTTGCCCCCCACCAGGGACGAGCTGTTTGGCATGCTGACCAACGGCACACGCTCCATGCTAGCTGGCCGTTGTTTGAATCAACCGAAGAGACCCCCTCGTCCCTCTCCCCGTCTCACTGCCTCCCTTCTCCCTGTCCCCCTTGCCCCCCACCAGGGACGAGCTGTTTGGCATGCTGACCAACGGCACACGCTCCATGCTAGCTGGCCGTTGTTTGAATCAACCGAAGAGACCCCCTCGTCCCTCTCCCCGTCTCACTGCCTCCCTTCTCCCTGTCCCCCTTGCCCCCCACCAGGGACGAGCTGTTTGGCATGCTGACCAACGGCACACGCTCCATGCTAGCTGGCCGTTGTTTGAATCAACCGAAGAGACCCCCTCGTCCCTCTCCCCGTCTCACTGCCTCCCTTCTCCCTGTCCCCCTTGCCCCCCAGGGACGAGCTGTTTGGCATGCTGACCAACGGCACACGCTCCATGCTAGCTGGCCGTTGTTTGAATCAACCGAAGAGACCCCCTCGTCCCTCTCCCCGTCTCACTGCCTCCCTTCTCCCTGTCCCCCTTGCCCCCCACCAGGGACGAGCTGTTTGGCATGCTGACCAACGGCACACGCTCCATGCTAGCTGGCCGTTGTTTGAATCAACCGAAGAGACCCCCTCGTCCCTCTCCCCGTCTCACTGCCTCCCTTCTCCCTGTCCCCCTTGCCCCCCACCAGGGACGAGCTGTTTGGCATGCTGACCAACGGCACACGCTCCATGCTAGCCGGCCGCCTGGTCCTCCGAACCCCTCTCCCTGCCTCAAACTCCACCCGCCCCCTCGCTACCCACACAGGGACGAGCTGTTTGGCATGCTGACCAACGACGTGCGCACCATCCTAGCAGGCCACCTCAACCTTCCAATCCAACCCCCCTCCCTGCCCCAAAACCCAACACACACCCACCCTTCCCCCCCCCCCCCCCCCTCCCCACTCCCCCCCTCGCTACCCACACAGGGACGAGCTGTTTGGCATGCTGACGAACGATATGCGCACCATCCTAGCAGGCCGCCTGGTCCCAGTCATGAAGGAGGAGCAGCAGAAGCGCGAGCAGGAGGAGGAGGCTCGGCGCCGAGCCGGCCTCCCCCGAGCCGCCTCCTCAGACTCGGACGAAGACGAGGACGGATTCGTGTGGCTCGGGAACAAGGGGGGAGCAGCGGGAGGAGGGGGCGCAGCAGGGAAGGGCGGAGGGCAGGCAGGGAAGGGAGGGAAGGACGGAGAAGACGAGGAGGAGGCGGAAGCACCGTGGGAGCGGAAGCTCAAGTGGGGAATGGAGTTTCTACCCACACTCGCTCGCAACACCATCACCTTTTCGGAGCTCAATTCCATCCGGAAAACGTCTGTCACATCAAGCAACCACGTGCTGAGAGTTCAAACGCTCTTCCACGCGCAAAAGGACGCCGTCAGTGCCACCCTAATCGACTCCTTAGAAGGCCTCTCGCTCCTCGTCGCATCTGATCCGTCCAATACCACGCAGATCCGATCGAAGAAAGCCGCTGCGCTGGCGGCTGCAAGGGCAGAGAAAGCCCAGGCGAAGTCGGGCGAGCCGCGGCAAGTGCTTGTAACGGGGATATTTAAAGCGAAGCGGACGACGAGCTGTAGCCCCACGGACGGGATTGGCAGCTCGCCGCTGCTGCTCACCCAGTCGTCTCTCTCCTCCTCCCTCCTCTCCTCTTCCTCCTCCTCTGTTGCCCCCTCTGCGTCCCCCTTTAGGTCATCTTCTGCCTCTGCTGCTGTCCTGGCTGCTGCGATCGGGGGAGACGGGAGGGACTCTGCTGCAGCTGCTCTGCGGGCGATAAGAGGAGGGGGAGGGGGAGGAGGGGGGAAAGGAGGGGGGGTTTTGAAAATGCCTTTTGTTAAAGGAGGTAAGCAGGCGGGCGTTAAGGGTGGTGCTGCAGCGCCTGCTGTGAAAAGCGCTGGTGGTGGGGCTGGTGGTGGGGTTTGTGCGGGGAAGGTTCCAGGAAAGGTGAAGCCGCTGTGGGAAGAGGATACAGACGAGCAAGACCTCGTGAGATCCGTTCTGTCGACGTGCCAGGAGGAGAGAGATGGGGGCGAGAAGAGCGCAGCGGGGAGAAGAGAGCAGGTGCGGGCGAGGGAGACAGGAGGCAGGATGATGATGCGTGGAGGGTCGGAGAAAGAGAGGAAAGGAAAACCTGTGAAACCCTTGTGGGAAGAGGATACAGACGATGAGGATTTAGTGAGGTCTGTGACTCTACCTGTGAGGAAGGACGGGGTTGGGAGCAAGGGAGGGCAGGAGGGGGCCGGAGAGGACGGACGGAAGAAGAAAATGCTCTGGGAGGAGGATTCCGATGATGAGTCACTGGTTCGCGCGGTAACCGCATCTGCTACCACCGTTGCTGCAGCTGTTACAGCTGCTGGGGTGGGCGTGGTAACCAGAGGGACTGGGGGGGCTGCAGGTGCTGGTGGGGGAGGGAGAGGTGCAGGTGGGGGGGGTAGAGGTGCTACTGGTGGGGGTAGAGGGGCTGTGGGGGGAGGGAGAGGGGCTGGCGGGGGGCAGAAGAAGGTGCAGCCTCTGTGGGAGGAAGACTCTGATGATGAGAGTCTGGTTCGTGCTGTCACCGCTGCTTCTGCTGCCCCTGCCGGTGGCAGTGCTGTGGGCAATGCTGCTGCGGGGCCCAATGTTGGCGGCTTGCGCTCGTCGGTGCAGCCGGTGACGCCGCGAGGAGCTCGTATGCAGCGCTTGGACGCGGCAAAATGGGCAGACGAGCGAGGGGGGCGGGAAGGGCGAGAGGGGCGAGAGGGGGGGGAGCGGGGAGATGGGCGGGACGGAAGAGAGGGACGAGATGGGGGCGACAGGCGAGACGTTCGCATGCAGCGATTGGATGCAGCGAAATGGGCAGACGGGCGAGAGGGGGGCGGTGGGGCCGGTGGGCGGGAGAGGAGGGACGGGCCTGACGGGCAGGAACGGCGAGACGCTCGCATGCAGCGATTGGGCGCGGCGAAATGGGCAGACGGACGAGACGGAAGAGATGGGAGAGATGGGAGAGATAGGCAAGAGGGGAAAGCAAGTGGAAGAGGGGGAGGGGGAGGGGGAGGGGGAGGGGGGGGAGCAACGGGAGGGAGAGGAGGAGCGAAGGCTCGGCCGTTGTGGGAGGAGAATGCGGAGGATGAGGACATGGTGAGGGCCGTTGCTGTGCCCACCCCCCGCGCTGCCACCCCCCCTCCCCGCTCTGCCACCCCCCCTCCTGTGGTACCAATAGCCTCTGGTCGGGGAGCGGGAGGGAGGGCGGACGCGGGAATGGGAGGGAGGGTGGAGGAGAGGGCAGGTAGGAGGGTGGAAGGGAGAGGTGCGGGAAGGGATGGGAGGAGGGAAGAGGGGGCGGAGGAGGGGATGGAGGTTGGGAGAAAGGGAAGAGCGGAATATATGCGTTTGGCAGAAGAGGGAGAGGGTTGGGAGGAAGGGGAGGAGGAGTGGGATGAGGAAGAGGAATGGGAGGAGGGAGAGGAGGAATGGGAAGGGGAAGAGGGAGAGGAGGAATGGGAAGGGGAGGAGGAAGAGGAGGAACATAATGAGCCGGCTGTGAGGGCCGCGCAGGTGAGCAGAAAGGAGGGAACGGGCGGGGTCAAGCAGCAAATGACACCGCAGGATGAATGGCAGAGGCGGCAAGCGGAGCAGGAGGCATGGGAGCAAGAGCAACTGGAGCAGGAAAAGTGGGAGCAGGAGCACCAGAATGAGCAGCAGAGGCAGGTGCAGAAGCCAAAGCAGCAAGTGACTTGGGACCAGCATCACTCACAGGAGGACGGTGAGGAGGAATATGAAGGAGAGGAGTATGAAGGAGAGGAGGAGGAGTATGCAGAAGAGGAGGAAGAAGAGGAAGAGCCGGTGGTGCCTGTCAGAGCCATGGCCCGAGCAGCCACCGCACCCACATCTCGCCTCGATAAAATGTCCAAGTCAGCGGGTGCTGATGCTGGGGGGAAGAAGAAGAGCAGTAAGAAGGCTGCGCTGCATCGGGTGGCATCTGAATCCACCACTTCTGACCTCTATGCACCCAGCCAGAAGGCACGGGGAGCAGGGGGGCTTGCTCCTGGTTTGTATGAGGGGCCTCAGAAGTCGCCTGGTGTGGGGCGGCAGCAGCGGCAGATGCATGTTCACTGGGACGAGAGCGTGGGCGCTGGTAGAGGGGAGCGAGGAGAGAGAGGGGAGAGATGGGAGGGCGAAGCGGAGGAGGGGCAGTGGCTGGTTGCGGGTTCCGCGTCGGAATCGGCTGCTTCGGGAAAGGAAGGCAAGAAGGGGAAAGGTGGGAAGAAAGGGACCCAGCAGGGAAATCCTGATGGGGAGAAGGGGGAGAGGGCAGCAGGAGAGGGAGGAACAGGAAAGAAGAAGCAAAACGGGGAAGCAAAGAAGGCTGGGAAGAAGGTTTCAAAGAAGGGTGTAGCGCAGCAGGGGGGTGCGGGAGCGGAGGAGGAGGAGGATGGGCTAGGAAGGACTGTAAGTGCAGCTTCTTCCGCCTCCCGCTCGTCCTCTGGCACATCCTCATCGCCTGCTAAGGGCGAGAGGCGGAAAGCGGGGGAGAAGGAGAGCGGGAAGAAGAGTGGGAAGAAGGCGGGGCAGACCGCCCAGCCGCAGGTGGCAGTGTGGGAGGGGGACGAGGAGGAGGAGGGGCTGTTTAGGGCTGGATCTTCTGCTGCTGCTGCTGCTGCTGGGGGGAAGGAGAAGGCTGGTAAGAAGAAGGAGAGAGACGCGAAGAAGAAGCAGCAGGAGCTGCAGGAGCAGCAGGAGCGGCAGGAGCGGCAGCGGCAGCAGGAGTTGCAGGAAGAGTTGCAGCGGCAGCTGCAACAGGAGAAGCGGCAGCGAGAGGAGGAGGAGGCGGAGGAGGAGCGGCAATGGCAGCTGCAGCAGCAGTTGCTGCAGCAGCAGGAGCAGGAGAGGCGAATAGCAGCAGCAGCCAGTAGGAAGGGTCGAGCAGGGGCTGGGAACACAGACCGTGCGTCTTCTCCTGCCTCTGCTTCCCGCTCATCCCACTCCCCCTCGCCCTCTTCTCGCACTGCCAACACCAGCACTCGCCCTCAAGCAAGCCGCTATGCAGGCTTGCAAGAAAGGTACGAGGAAGAGGAGGAAGAGGAGGAGGAGGAGGACGAGGAGGAGGAGGAAGAAGAGTATGAAGAGGAGGTGGAGAGTGAGAGATACAGAGGGAGGATGGAGGAAGGGAGTATAGATTTCGATGCCTCTCACCAGGAACTCGCCTTTGGGGCGGGGCAAGGAAGGCAGGAGCAGAGAGGAGTGGTAGGGGGAGGCAGTTTGGACTTTGATGCTCCCCAGCATGAGCTGCCCTCTCCCTCTCAAATGCCATCCGGAGGGCTGTTTGCGGCACGGCAGCAACAGTGGCAGCAGCAGCAGCAGCGGCAGCAGCAACAACAACAGCCACAGCAGCAGCAGCAGAAGCAGCAGCAGAAGCAGAAGCAACAGCAGCAGGCAGCACCGTCGGCATCACGAAACCAGTATTACGATGACGAGGATGAATACGAAGGTAACGCACATGATGAGTATGGTGGTGCTGCTGGTGGCCGGGACAATGGCAGGGGCGACGGCAGGGGCGGATGGGACCATGATTACGAATACGAAGAGGAGGAGGAAGTTTTGAAGGGAGAGGATGAGGAGGAGTGGGACGAGGAGGCGGAAGAGGAACTGTACAGCCAAGGAGCGGGCAGAGAAGCAACGGGAGCAGGTGGAGCCATTACGTCTCTATCGCCCTCTGCTGCTGCCTTCTACCTTGCCACTACCTCCTCCTTTGACCACGAAGACCCGGTTGACTCCTCCTCCCCAGACACCTCCTCTGGCTTCCCCCCTCCAAAACCATCCCCCCGGCAAGCCCCCCGCTCACCCTCCTCTGCTTACGCCTCACTTCCCTCTTCCTCTCCAACCGACGCTGCTCCTGCTGCTGCTGGTGGTG
Source organism: Closterium sp. Naga37s-1 (assembly GCA_947471745.1). Taxonomy (NCBI): domain Eukaryota; kingdom Viridiplantae; phylum Streptophyta; class Zygnematophyceae; order Desmidiales; family Closteriaceae; genus Closterium; species Closterium sp. Naga37s-1. The sequence goes on along the minus strand of CANJKZ010000022.1, from coordinate 572,816 downwards.
CTGCTGCTGGTGGTGGAGCAGGGAAGAAGGAACGGTCAAAGTCCCCTCTGGCTCGGCTAAAGCGCTCCCTCTCCCCTCTCTCTCGCAGGCACGCCTCCCCTGGTAAATCAGGATCAGCAGGTAATAGCACTGCTGCAGCAGCAGCTGCTGCAGTGGCTGCTGCCGGTGGTAGCAGCATGGGTTCTTTCTCAGAGCTACAGTCCCAACCGAGCCTGTCGTCAGGGTCGATCAGCAGCTCGCCGAGCCAGTCCATGGATCGGCAATCCCCGAGCCTGATGATGCTGGATCGGGTCTCCCCAACCAACTCAATGGAGAGAAGGAACCCGCAGGAGCGGGGTGGTTTGGATCGGGACCGAGGGTCAATGGAACGAAATTCCATGGAAAGGCGATTGTTTGACCGCCACTCCTCCTCCCCTTCCCATGACCGAATCTGGTCTCCCCGTCACTCCTCTGGGATGGGTCAACAGCAGCAGCAGGCGGAGGGGTCGGCCTCGCCTGACCTCTCTGCTTCTCCTGACATTCATGCAGACGGCAGGTCTATTGGAAGGGAGGGTGGTTCGAGCTTCCGATCCTCACTTGCTGCGGTGCTGATGTCACCTCCGATCCTGCGCGGCGGCGCCGGGGGCAGCGCCTTCCCAACGTCCAACTCAGCCTCGGAAGCCTCGTCCCGGCACCCGCACAAGGGCGGGAAAGTTCTCCCGAACCTGCTCCGGCTGAACCTGAAAAAAGACAAGGGAGAGGGACATAGGGAGGGGAGAGAGGGGCGGGATAATCAACCCGGCACCCCACCCTCCCCGTTGCTAGAGCATGTGCTGAAAGGCTATCCCATGAGTAACTATGATGGAATACCAAGGGGTTTGTCCGAGGATTCATCTGTTCAAAGGTATGTGAGAGGCGGTGAGGGGAGTGAGGGCAGCAGCAGCGGGCGGCTGAGTGGGGAGGATCCGAGAGAGTGGGAGGAGGGCAGGAGGGGATTCGATGCGAGGGGGAGTAACAGGGAAAGGGTTGACTCTGGGGATGCTATTCGCAAAACGAGCTCGTATGAGAGGAGTGGGGCACGGAGCGAGGAATCAGGGGTGGGTGCCACTGCCAGGGGTGGGATTCGATCTCCGATCCTCAAGCCAGCTTCAACTGAAGAGGAGGCGTTTTTTGAGCGGGCAAGGCAGGAGGAGGAGCGATTAGCACGAGAGAGGGGTGGCAGTGGAGGGGGAGGTGGGGAAGCAGGGACGGGTAACGATTCTTGGTCGCGGGACGAAGACACAGCGGCACCGGCTTTAAGCCCTCTGAAATATGCACCGAGTGCTTTCAGTAGGAGGATCAGAGGTAGGGGCAGGGGAGGAATTGGGGGGAGGGGAGCGCCCCCTCTTTCTCCTGTGGGTTCTGTAGCTACTGGTGCTGGTGCTGGCGCTGGTGGTGGGGCTGGTTTAGCCACCAACATCAGCAGTGCCAGCAGCACCAGCACCGGCACCAGCAGCGGCACAGACACCAGCGGAAGCAGCAGCAGCAGCAGCAGTATTGGCATAGGCAGCAGCGGCAGCAACAGCAGCAGTGTTAGCGCTGCCGGGGGTGAGATGGCTGGGGGGTACGGGGATGGGAATGTGGGGGGGATAGGAGCGGGGTCGGGTGGTGGGGTGGGGAGAGGAGGGTTCGGCGGGGGGCGTGGTAGGATGAACAGCAGGAGGCGTAGCATTGTGAATGCGAGGCTCCATGCTCAGAGGGAGGGGGGCGGAGCGGGAGGGAATGGAGAGGGTGGGGAGGGGGAGGGTGAGAAGCCTGAATTTGAGTTTCAGGGTATGGGGGGGAGACGAGCAGTGAGGAAAGTAGCTCCTCCGATTGCGGAGGGGGAGGAAGGGGGGAGGAAGGGAGAGGAGAGTGAGGAGGAAGAGGACGAGGAGGGAGTGTGGCAGAGAAACGACCCAATCCAAGCGTTTTGAGACAGAATGGTGCAGTGTAGACGTCTTGAGGTAATGACACATCCGAAATTAATTATATCAAGCTGCAAAAGAAATGTGTTTTGCCGAGGAGATGGAGTGATTGGCATGGCGGAGTTCGCGATTCGGTATTAAATTTGCATCGGTCCTGAGCGACGCTGAAACGCATATTGGCGGTGGATGAATGTTGGTAGATTGGTGTGAGGAAGCCGGGGATTGCTGGTGTGGTTGGGATTTTTAGGAAGGGCAACTGAGTTGGAGAATTCCTTCCTGGCAGCTCAGTCATAGAGTCCCTGCCAGGGACCATTTGTAAAGCTGTTCCCTTATTGAGATCCCCTTTTGTCATACCGTATACCCTGGTTCTACCCTTCAAACATGCAACCAAAGGGTAGTACACGCATGTAGTTTTTACATTGGCTTGCAACTCAAGTCTCACCCAATTCCCAAGGTTTCCCGCCACACGAGTCAAACCATTTCGAAAGGGCGACAGCCATATCCTTCTCGGTTCAGGATACCGATGCTAACACATTAACCGGTTCATGCTGTATCGAGTGTGAAGTATGAGAACAATCATCAGCACCATGCTCGAGTTTCTCATTTTCAAGTTTCAGCCATTCCGCAGCAATCCCAGGTTTGCTGATCACACATCAGCAGAGGGTCGGTATTCCCAAGGCCGAGCTGCGATTGCGATTCGCACGCACGGGTCGCTGCTTGCCACGTGGGAAGTCCAAGGGGTTTCCGTTGGAATATTGTGTTTCTCTACTCGGTGATCGCACCTACCCCTTTCGCTGCTGCCACGTCAGCGCTGAAAATGGCGACAATGACGTCAGCCCACAGAGGCCTTACAGCGCTTCCTGCTGCGCAAAGCGCGGGTGCTGGTGAAGTCTCTCGTCGTCCACGTGTCGTTTCAGCCGCATTCGGCGGTGCAAAGGAGATTAAGTCGACCTCGTCGAGTCTGGTAGGACGGCCGCTTTCACTGGCTGTTTCCCGCGCTAGCAGCGGCCACAGACGAGGCGGTGCGTTGGCGACAACGTGCTCGTCGCAGAGCGTTTCGGAGAAGTTCGCAGAGCTTCGCGCGAAGAATGAAGTGAGTAGACAGTTTCGCAGTTTGACGAGGGTTTCGGGTATAGTCACCTCGCTTTACCAAAACGGTCAGTTTGACTACCTCAATTGCAACTGGCTGTTTCGATATAGGGTGGAATTGATTTCTTTTCGCCATTCCACTTGGTGCCATCTATCTACGTCTTGGACGCAGCGCGCTTTGAGCTTTTAACTCCGTTCCTTTCGACTTGACCCTCTCCCAATCAACCCACCCGTTCCTCAACTCCTCCCACCTTCCTGTCCATTTTTCTCTTCCCCATTATAGTCGCTGGGAACCCCGCTATAAGCACCACGTAGCGCATTGGTCGCACGAGCCCCTCAGCCCGCATTTGCTGTCCACCCGCACCCGCTCCCCCGCACCCGCTCCCCCGCAGGTGGCGCTGATCCCCTTTATAGTGGCGGGGGACCCCGATCTGGGCACCACGGAGCGCATTGGTCGAACCAGCCCCTCATTCCGTACTTTCTTTTCACTCGCTCCCCCACTCCCGCTCCCCCGCAGGTGGCGCTGATCCCCTTTATAGTGGCGGGGGACCCCGATCTGGCCACCACGGAGCGCGCGCTGAAGCTGCTGTGCGAAACGGGCGCTGACGTCATCGAGCTGGGCGTGCCTTACTCGGACCCGCTTGCTGACGGGCCCGTTATCCAGGTACACTCCGTCCTCCTTATTAGCAGCTCACCAGGTAACTGCAACGTGGCATGAATGTATCAATATGAATGTCCAGGTGGCTTAGGGAACTTCGTGCTCGTGCAAGAAAGGAATCACAACAGGGACCAAATGGCAACCTTCCGAGCGTAAATATACTTTTTGTGTTTGTGTGCTTGTTTGTTTCTTCTTGTATCACATCACATCACATCACATCACATCACATCACATCACATCACATCACATCACATCACAGGCATCTGCCACCCGAGCCCTGGCAAACCACACGGATCTGCAGTCTGTCATCGACCTCCTCAAACGGGTATGCTGCCCCTCCCTCTCAACCTTACTCCCACCCCCCCCCCCCCCCCCCCCCCCCCCTTAACACCCTCCCCGTTTCCGTCCTCCTCCGGCTCACTCAGCCATTCCCCCCTCCAACTCACTCCGGCGACTTTTGAGTCGACGCAAAAGTCACCTCACTCAGCCATTCCCCCCTCCAACTCACTCCGGCCATCCCCACATTCCCTTCGCCTTCTATTTGACTCTCGTCTATATGATCTGTCTGTCTGCCCCATTCTCTTCTCACCAGGCCACTTCTCATCTGCTGCACCTACCTCAAGGTGACTTTTGAGTCGACTCAAAAGTCGCCTCCTCCTATTTGACTCTCGTCTATATGATCTGTCTGTCTGCCCCATACTCAACGGGCCACTTCTCGTCTGCACCTACCTCAAGCCATCATGAAACGTCGCGCCAACAAGCGGCTCCTTTTCCCGCTGCCTCCCCCTCGCCCTTCCACGGCCCCACCGCCAGGTCACCCCCTCCCTGAGCGCGCCCATAGTCCTGTTCACCTACCACAACCCCATCATGAAGCGCGGCGTGAACAAGTGCATGGGGGAGATGAAGCCAACACACCCCCCGTCTTCCCCCCTTGACCCATGTCCCCTCAGGTCACCCCCTCCCTGTCAGCGCCCATAGTCCTGTTCACCTACTACAATCCCATCATGAAGCGCGGCATGAACAAGTGCATGGGGGAGATGAAGCCAACACACCCCCCGTCTTCCCCCCTTGACCCGTGTCCCCTCAGGTCACCCCCTCCCTGTCAGCGCCCATAGTCCTCTTCACCTACTACAATCCCATCATGAAGCGCGGCGTCAACAAGTTCATGGGGGAGATTAAAGCCGCGGGGGCGGCCGGCATAGTGGTGCCGGACGTGCCTCTGGAGGAGACCAAGGTGCTGCGAGAGGTTGCGACGGCTAACGGACTGGAACTGGTGAGCAACTGGTGGTTGGTGTGGCATGTACGAGTGTTGAGGCGTCTGGGAGCTCGAGTATGGTACTGGTGTAGCAGCTGTCATGTCCCATAGTGGTGCCGTACGTGCCACTGGAGCATTCGATTGCTGGTGATCGCCTTGCAATGACATGTTCAGTTGACTAAAATGAAACAGGGAGTTGGAGATGAAGCAGTGGCAGGCACTGCTAACGGCATTCCCCTCTCACTCGCTCTTCACCCTCTTCCTCCCCCCTTCTCTCCCCTCTCCCCCCTCTTCCTCCCCCCTTCTCTCCCCTCTCCCCCCTCTTCCTCCCCCCTTCTCTCCCCTCTCCCCCCTCTTCCTCCCCCTTCTCTCCCCTCTGCCCACAGGTGCTGCTAACAACGCCCACCACCCCCACCGAGAGAATGGGAGCCATTGCTGACGTCACCCAGGGCTTCCTCTACCTTGTAAGCCACTGCCTTGCTGCCGTGCCTTCTAACTCCTCCGCCCCTTCTCTTCTGCCCCTCTTCCTCCGCCCCTTCTCCTCCGCCCCTTCTCCTCCGCCCCTTCTCCTCCGCCCCTTCTCCTCTGCCCCTTCTCCTCCGCCCCTTCTCCTCCACACCTTCTCTTCTGCCCCTCCTCCTCTGCCCCTATTCCTCTGCCCCTCCTCCTCTGCCCCTTCTCCCCTCCCTGAATTATCTTCTCTCCTCAACGACTCCCTCGCCCCCTCGCTTTTGTGTGTGATGTGATGCCTGTCTGGCTCCTCCCTCCCCCCTGATCCAATCTCTTAGTATCCTCCAACATTGATTTTTTAGGCGCCTCAAAACCATGAGTCATGAGACGATTTTTGAGGCGCCTCAAATATGATGCCTGTCTGGTTCCTCCCTCCCCCCTGATCCAATCTCCTAGTATCCTCCAACATTGTTATTTTAGGCGCCTCAAAACCGCGAGTCATGACACGAAATCTTAGACGCCTCAAATATGATGCCTGTCTGGTTCCTCCCTCCTCCCTCATCCAATCTCCTAGTAACCTCCAACATTGCGTAGGCAGCAGACACCCCGTTTAATTTCCATTGCCATTGCATCTGTGCATGTGTGCATCCGTGACTGTGTTTATGTGTGTTCATGCGTGACTGTATCGCAGGTGAGTCTAACGGGAGTTACGGGCGAGCGGGCGGCAGTGCAGGGGCGGGTGGAGCAGCTTCTAAAAGACATCAAGGCCACCACAGACAAGCCTGTCGCTGTGGGATTCGGCATCTCCGCCCCTGAGCACGCTGAGCAGGTGCGTGTGATAAGCAAATGAAGGAATGGAGTGGGTTGACTCAGCAAGCAGTGCAGGGGCGGGTGGAGCAGCTACTAAAGGACATCAAGGTCACCTGCCTCACAGACAAGCCCGTCGCTGTGGGCTCTGGCATCTCTGCCCCTGAGCATGCTGAGCAGGTGCGGCTATGTGATGAATGAGTGAATGAATGAGTGAATGAATGAGTGAATGAATGAGTGAATGAATGAGTGAATGAATGAGTGAATGAATGAGTGGCTACAGTGAATGCATAAGTTCTTGTCTTTGTCTCCCCTTACCCTTCTTCCCATATGCCTCATCCCATCTCCCGCTCCCCCCCGCCAGGTGGTGTCATGCAGAGCAGACGGAGTAATGGTGGGGTCAGCGCTGGTGAAGCTGTTTAGGGGCAGAGGGACGGCAGAGGAGGGAAGAGAAGACACACTTGTTCCTCTTTCTGTGCTTCACAACACCCCCCCACCAGGTGGTGTCATGGGGAGCAGATGGAGTAATGGTGGGGTCAGCGCTGGTGAAGCTGTTTAGGGGCAGAGGGACGGCAGAGGAGGGAAGAGAAGACACACTTGTCCCTCTTTCTGTGCTTCACAACTCCCCCCCGCCAGGTGGTGTCATGGGGAGCAGATGGAGTAATCGTGGGGTCAGCGCTGGTGAAGCTGCTGGGAGGAAGCGAGACAGCAGAGGAGGGGCTGGCAAAGGTGGGTGCTCTTATGCGGTCGCTCAAAGCAGCAACGGCCCGCAACCTGCAGACAGCTTAAATGCTCTCCTCTCCTCCAAGCTCCTGGGGGACAGTGACACGGCTAAGGTGGTGACAGCATACCGTAAATGTTGCACCAGAACTGTTTTTAGTTTCGGGATGTTTTCATCGCCTGAACAACTCAATGCAGTGTACGGTAAACATTTGAAAATAAATCACAAAGAGTTTACCGCTTCAACCGCTCACTACCACTGGTTGTTACGGATGGGCCAAGCTGAGCTTTGGTAATTTACTGGTCCTTGGCACCTCCATTGGCATGTCCCTTTATAAGCATCACTCTATGCAGGCAGAGAAATTAAGCCGGCCTGTCATCTCTGTCGGATGAGCCTGGCTACGTGCATCTTCCTCTTGTAGCTGCGTGGCTCTGACCCCTCATGATGTGATACTTGCAGATTACCAAGCATAATGAATAAGGCAATGCCCCCTTTATAAGCATTACTCCTTAACAGGCAGAGAGATCAAGCCCACTTGTCTGCCCTGCCGGATTAGCTTGGCTACGTGCGTCTTCCTCTTGTAGCTGCGTGGCTCTGATCCCTTCGTTATGTGATACCCGCATATCAGCAAGCACAGTGAATAAAGCAATGTCCACTTTATGTGTCCTCTCTATATAAGGATCAATCTTTAACCGGCAGAGAAATCAAGCCCGCTTGTCTGCCCTGTCGAATTAGCTTGGCTACGTGCATCTTCCGCTTGTAGCTGCGTGGCTCTGACCCCTTCATTAGGTGATACTCGCAGATCAGCGCTGCTGGCTCTAGCAATCCCTGTAGGCGACAGAAGGGAAGATAAAAAAAAAGGTGCTGAAATCGTATCAAACCTGCATGTACGGTAACAGGTGCAAGATATTGCACATGTACGGTAACAGGTGCAAGATATTGCACATGTACGGTAACAGGTGCAAGATATTGCACATGTACGGTAACAGGTGCAAGATATTGCACATGTACGGTAACAGGTGCAAGATATTGCACATGTACGGTATACCGATGGTCAATGCAAAAATTATGTATACAGTAAAAGGACACTTACAGTGTACTTATTCGTGTGCATAACAGAAGCGTTTAGATCCACTCCCCCTCGGAACGGAATGGCAGAGTAATGCTCTCCCATGGCTTGCACCTGAGAGGGTGGTTACGAAGCGGTAGGAAGAGAAGGATGAGAGATACGGAATGGCACAGTAATGCTCTCCCATGGCTTGCACCTGAGAGGGTGGACCAGAAGCGGCAGGAAGAGAAGGATGAGAGAAACGGAATGGCACAGTAATTCTCTGCCATGGCTTGCACCTGAGAGGGTGGACCAGAAGCGGCAGGAAGAGAAGGATGAGAGAAACGGAATGGCACAGTAATTCTCTGCCATGGCTTGCACCTGAGAGGGTGGACCAGAAGCGGCAGGAAGAGAAGGATGAGAGAAACGGAATGGCACAGTAATGCTCTGCCATGGCTTGCACCTGAGAGGGTGGACCAGAAGCGGCAGGAAGAGAAGGATGAGAGAAACGGAATGGCACAGTAATGCTCTGCCATGGCTTGCACCTGAGAGGGTGGACCAGAAGCGGCAGGAAGAGAAGGATGAGAGAAACGGAATGGCACAGTAATGCTCTGCCATGGCTTGCACCTGAGAGGGTGGACCAGAAGCGGCAGGAAGAGAAGGATGAGAGAAACGGAATGGCACAGTAATTCTCTGCCATGGCTTGCACCTGAGAGGGTGGACCAGAAGCGGCAGGAAGAGAAGGATGAGAGAAACGGAATGGCACAGTAATGCTCTGCCATGGCTTGCACCTGAGAGGGTGGACCAGAAGCGGCAGGAAGAGAAGGATGAGAGAAACGGAATGGCACAGTAATTCTCTGCCATGGCTTGCACCTGAGAGGGTGGACCAGAAGCGGCAGGAAGAGAAGGATGAGAGAAACGGAATGGCACAGTAATTCTCTGCCATGGCTTGCACCTGAGAGGGTGGATAAGAGGCGGTAGGAACAGACGTAAGAGATGAAGGAAATGGCACAGTAAATATCTGCAATGGGTTGACTTGAAAGTGGTTGAGTGATTGGGTGAGAAGCAAGGAGGAGAGGGAGGAGAGTAAGCTCCTGGCCACAGCACGTGGCACCAAGCTACTGGCCAGTCTATGAGGCATAAGGAATCGCTCACCTGTTGAGGATCAAACATCACTCGCCGCATGCGTGCCTCTCCAAGGCACTTGTTGGGGTCTCCTGAGAACAGCGGCTCGGATGGCCCCTCCGTTACAGCCTTTTGAGACGTCTCAGTCTGTGACAGTCTCAAAGGGTGCTCACCTGGCGAGGGTCGAACATAACTCGCCGCATGCCCGCCTCTCCCAGGCACATGTTGGGATCTCCCGAAAACAGCGGCTCGGATGGCCCCTCCGTTACAGCCTTTTGAGACGTCTCAGTCTGTGACAGTCTCAAAGGGTGCTCACCTGGCGAGGGTCGAACATAACTCGCCGCATGCCCGCCTCTCCCAGGCACATGTTGGGATCTCCCGAAAACAGCGGCTCGGATGGCCCCTCCGTTACAGTCACACTCGCATTTGCACCACCTGCTGCTGCTGCTGCGTCTGCTAGCTGGCTGGTTGTGGCGTTGCCAGTGGTGTTGGCAGAGGTTTCATTAAAAGCGAGGGGTGGAGGAGGGGGAGGAGGAGGTGTGGTGATGATTGTGGGGGTGATGGTGGGGGTAATGGCGGCGCTGTTGGCATGGCATGTGGGGTGGACGGATCGGAACACCATGCGCTGCTGTAGCCAGTGGTCGGGCGCTGCGGTTAAGACAGAGGGGAGGGGGGAAAGAATAGAATAAAGAGCAGAGGCAGAAGAGGGCTGTGGGGCGGGTCCTACTGGTATGGCATGTGGGATGAACTGATATGAAAACCATGCGCTGCTGTAGCCAGTGGTCGGGCGCTGTGATTTTTTAGAATTCTAAAAAATTGCTGTACCCAGTGGTCGGGCTTTTGAGACGTCTCAAAGGTCCAAAATTGCTGTAGCCAGTGGTCGGGCGCTGTGGTTAGGAAAGAGGGGAGGGGGAGAGAATAAAGAGTAGAGGCAGAGGAGGGCTGTGAGGACCCAATTGTGGCGGAGAGGGAGGAAAGGGACAGACCCACGCTGTGTGACTCGCAGCCACCAACCAACATGCGTCTACCTCTATCTCTCTGGGACTGATAGAATACCTGTGACGGGCAGGCAGAGCTCGACGTGCCAGGAGTAGGACCCCATCGACAGCCAGGGGCGGGCGGCATGGTAGATTAGGTGGATGGAGAGGCGGAAGGAAGGTGACGGAAGGGAAAGGACCTGCTGGGTTGACTTCAAATCATACCTGTGATGGGCAGGCAGAGCTCGATGTGCCAGGAGTAGGAGCCCATGGAGAGCCAGGGGCGGCCAGCGTGGTAGGCGAGCAGTGAGTGATGGGCCCACACTGTGTGAATCACAACCTCCCAACCACCCACACGCGCACAGCCTACCTGTGATGGGCAGGCACAGCTCAATGTGCCAGGAGTAGGAGCCCATGGAGAGCCAGGGACGGCCGGCATGATAAGCGAGCAGCGTGGAGAGGCGGAAAGGAAGGAGAGGGTCCACACTGGGTGGCTCGCACGCCCACCCACATACCTGTGATGGGCAGGCACAGCTCAATGTGCCAGGAATACGACCCCATGGAGAGCCAGGGACGGCCGGCATGATAAGCGAGCAGCGTGGAGAGGCGGAAGGGGCCGACGACGTGAGGCAGCTCGTCAAATGCGAGTGAGATGACCCACTCGGAGGTGAAGCGCGTGCGGTAGAGACAGTCGTTCATTGTGATGACATTGTGACGGGCTGGCAAACTGAGGGACCAAGGGGTGGGGAAGAAAGGGAGAGTAGGGGCGTTGAGGGCCATCAAAGGCGAGTGAGATGACCCACTCGGAGGTGAAGCGCGTGCGGTAGAGACAGTCGTTCATTGTGATGACATTGTGACGGGCTGGCAAACTGAGGGACCAAGGGGTGGGGAAGAAAGGGAGAGTAGGGGCATTGAGGGCCATCAAAGGCGAGTGAGATGACCCACTCGGAGGTGAAGCGCGTGCGGTAGAGACAGTCGTTCACTGTTATCACGTTGTGTCGCGCTGGCAAACTGGAGGAAGAAAGGGTGGGGAGAAGGGGTGGGGACGAAAGGAAGAAGGGGGGGGGGGGGGGTGAGAAAGGGCGCAACGACCCACTGGGAGGTGATGCACGTGCGCGTGCATCGTCATCACAATAAAGACAGTCGTTCATTGTGATGACGTTGTGACGCACTGGTCAACTATCATCTGTGAACCTGGACACAGCATCCCCAGGCGACAGGACAGGAGAACCCAATCAAGCAAGGTCAACCCTAGTCAACCAAAGTCAATGTCTCAGACATACTCAGCCAGTCCTCGCAGGTCCACCACCTGCAGCATGTCCGCTTCCGTAAACCTCGACACGGCATCCCGCAGGCAATCCGTGAACTTTAAGTCAGCCAAGCCAACCCAATTCAATCATATTCAACCCACTTCAACCACATTCAACACCCCATACTTACTCTTCTAGCCCTCGCAGGTCCACCACCTGCAGCATGTCCGCTTCCGTAAACCTCGACACGGCATCCCGTAAGCCATTTGAGAAACCCAAGACAACACAAGTCAGCCCGAAGTCAACCCAAGTCAGCCCGAGTCAAGCAAGGTCAACCGGAGTCAACAGACTTACTCAGCAAGTCCTCGCAAGTCCACCACCTGCAGCATGTCTGCTTCTGTAAACCTCGACACAGCATCCCGTAGGCGATCCGAGAACCCCCCACCGTCATAGAAAATAAAGTCATCAGCTCCAAAGAAGAGCAGGTACTGCATGTGCTCTAGCACTCGCGCTGGGGTGTGCTGTGAGGGGGGTAGTGGGTGGGAGGGGGGAGCGGTAGAGGATGGGCGTGGAGAAGATGAAATCGCCTGCCCCAAAGCACAGCCCGTACTGCATGTGCTCTAGCACTCGCGCTGGGCTGTTCTGTGTGAGGGGTGGGGGGGGAGAAGACGACGGGTGAGCAGACGACAGAAAGTGAGTGCGTAGAAGATAAAGTCATCTGCTCCAAAGAACAGCAGGTACTGCATGTGCTCTAGCACTCGCGCTGGGGTGTGCTGTGAGGGAGAGCGGTGTGAGGGAAGGAGGGACAGCAGGAGGAGAGAATAAGCGTTGAAGCACGAGGAACCAAGTGCTTAGCTCCAAAGAACAGCCGGTACTGCATGTGCTCTAGCACTCGCGCTGGAGTGTACTGAGAGGGGGGTGGGGGCAAGTGAATTACAGGGTGAGGGTCGAGCGCCAGAGAGGGAGCGAGAGATGGAGTTTTGAAGACAAAATCGTCTGCTCCAAAGAACAGCAGGTACTGCATGTGCTCGAGAACTCGCGCTGGAGTGTGCTGTCTGAAGGTTAGCAGGGGCATGCGGACGACAGATGTTTTGAGACGTCTCAAAAAGAGGAGTGTTTTGAGACGTCTCAAATCAGTGTGCTGTCTGAAGGTTAGCATGGGCATGAGGACGACAGAGAGGGCGAGTGTTGAGAGCAAGAGAGGGAGAGAGAGCTCATCTAAGCAGCACAGCACCCACCTCCTCAAAACCATTCACTTCAGCAGCAAAGCCCTCACCTCGCGGTCAATGAGCAGCGAGCAGAAGGAGGTGCGGTGCAGCAGCGTTTTCCAAGGCACGTTGAAAATCCTTTTGAGTTGACTTAAAGAGGTGCCTCAATGGTCGCCATGAGCGCTCACCTCGCGGTCAATGAGCAACGAGCAGAAGGAGATGTGGTGTGGCAACGGCCGCGGCGGGTTGAGAATCCGCTTGGCAGCAGCAGCCCTCTCCTCCTCCGCCTCCCCCACAGCAGCAGCAGCGGCGGCAGTAGAAGCAGAGGGAGCGGGTCTGAGGTCCTCCTCCCGGTACACGAGCATATCCCTCCCTGAGATGTGGTAGAACAGAGCACCACCTGCGGGTGGGGGGACGGGAATTGAAGGGGCGGGTGGGGCAGCCGATTCAATCTACGACTACCAAACCCCTTGCGCCCATACCATACTTTTGAGCCGACTCCGAAAGCACAGATGCGCCATGTGTGCATGTGTGCTACCATGTTTCATCCACTCACCAGGGTCGGCTGGGGTGCGCTTATCGAGGTTGCAGCGGATGACGATGGTCTCATACGGCATGCCCCCATGGTCGCCTGGAAACAGATACTCCAAGCTGCCCTTGATGGTGTGTGGCCCCTCATACGACACCCACACGCACCCTCCGCCCACATCACATCCCACCATGTGGCATGTTCCATTCTAGCCCAGACCAAACCACTGACGTGCACACACACAATACAGGCCACAGCGTGTGCTCCCATACCGAAGGAAACAGCACAGCTGCTCACCAGGGTCGGCTGGGGTGCGCTTGTCTAGATTGCAGCGAATGACGATGGTCTCATAGGGCATGCCCCCATGGTCGCCCGGAAACAGATACTCCAAGCTGCCCTTGATGGTGTGCGGCCCCTCATACGACACCCACACGCACCCCCCGCTCACTTCCTCCTCCCCTCCCTGCTCCGAGGACGAACGTGGGCCGTTGGATTGGGGTGAGTGCCACTGGGAGCGCATGCCGCGGGCGGAAAGGCCGATGACTGCGAAGTCGAGAGGGCTGACGCGGTGGGCTGAGATGAAGACAAACGTGTTGACTCCGTGAGGGGTGAACCGACCTGGCAGTGGGTTGAGGTTTTGTGGGAGGGCAGCGGGGGCATTGGAAGGGCAGGGGGGCATCAAGAGCGCATGGAGCGGGGTGAGAGGCCGATGACGGCGAAATCGAGAGGGCTGACGCGGTCTGCTGAGATGAAGACAAAGGTGTCGACTCCGTGAGGGGTGAATCGACCTGGCAGTGGGTTGAGTTTTTGTGGGAGGGCAGCGGGGGCAATGGAAGGGCAGGGGGGCATCAAGAGCGCATGGAGCGGGGTGAGAGGCCGATGACGGCGAAGTCGAGAGGGCTGACGCGGTGTGCTGAGATGAAGACAAAGGTGTTGACGCCGTGGGGGGTGAATCGCCCTGGTGTTGGTTTGGTTGTTGGGGGAGAAGGATGGGACAGTGGTAGTGTTGGGAGATGACGGCGAAATTGAACTGGCTGATGCGGTGGGCTGAGATAAAGACGAAAGTGCTCAAGCCGTGGGGGGTGAATCGCCCTGGTGTTGGTTTGGTGGTTGGGGGGAAACATGGAGAGTGGTAGTGGTGGTGGTAGATGGGGAGGTATTGGGGGACAGGGAGGGGCGGGCACTGAGCAGAGCAGAGGGGGCACTGGGGGAAAGCGCGCGGGGGTTGTAGATGATGCGGTGAGCGGGGGTGAGCGAAGGAGGTTGGGAAGGGAGGGCAGGAAGGGACAAGGTAGAAACTGGGTCTGAGTGTTCCAAAAGAGACAGCATACACGGGGAAAAGCAGTGGCATGAGAAAAAGCGGTGGCCAGCAAGTGATGCAAATTCTCAAGGTAAATACTGCGAGTGGAGTTTTAAGAGGGTGAGTAACCTACCCCATTCTGGATTGGACGGCCGAAACGGCAACTTCATGAGGTTCTGACACGTGTCAGTCATGAAAGTCCTGTTCACGTTTCTGATGGAGACGGACTTATAGTAGACGTTATAATGTAGGAACGGAGCCAGCCATCCAAAGCACCATCTCAGTAGTATCACCCCTAACACAGTCAACAGAATGTAACGGAACAAGGTTTGCCCGTCCTTGGATCCTCCCCACTGCATCGCACGGCTGAGAGCCAGCCGAAAGGACCGAATCGACGGTCGTCGGAGGAGCTTGACGTACACGTCCATGACAAGGGAAGGGACTCTTTCGACCCTTCCCCGACCCTTCCCAGAGCGGGACCTCGCTTTCGGAGCCAGCGCATCGACTTTCTTAATAGACTGAGTAACTTTTACTTATTCCCGGAGATAGCCTTACAACAACCCTAATTGGCGTGAATCCACAAAAAGCTTCTCCTTGACGGCCTACGGAAAGAGCGGCGGTATCCGCTCAAAACCGAAGCGAGCTCGAGCTGATTTTTCAGTCACTGCGCGGCTTGCCGTAGCGACGTCATTTGTAGGTGGCTATATGGCATAAATGCGATGACTATGCGGGGAGAGAAATGCGGGCCTATCCGTGGAGGCGAGTAAGGAGAAGAGCGAATCCAGCTCCTAAATTCACGAACACGTCGCTTGCTTGTGAAAGCAAGGAGGGTCACCGTGACTGATTGAAGTAGAGCAGAATGGGTGGAACAGAATCGGAGTGGGAAACTCGAAGAACAAAAGCGAAATTGGCGACCACGGGTCGTTCAATGCGGTTCACTACTCTTTTCACACGGTAGACGGCGGTTACCATGTTTCCACACAGTAAACATGTGCAATAGAGAATTGGTGGGTGAACATGGCCAATAATGCGAAAGGAGATAAGCTGTCGACAGACGCTTGTAGATTGCCGCGAGAGATTCGCTACCGAAGCATAAGTTTCATCTGTATGCGAAATAGACAGCGAAAACACGAATTCAGGCGAGCTCGGAGCTTGAGATTTGTCCTCGTGACGCTTCCTCTGCCTTTCGACCAGCATGGTAACGAGGACCGTTCGTCTTGTTGAGGATGCCGTGAATCTGTGGGTCTGAACCTGGCAACACTGCACCTCGAAAATTCGCTGAATTCCACCTCGAGAACTCCCCCACGCTGCAGCCTCGGGAACTCCGCCTCCACCCCACCCCCAGCCCAGGTTCCAGATTGGCATGCGTGATTTGTTGTCACAGTGTGGATTTCGCATCCCATTTGTGCATCTTTATCATCCGTCCATACAGGAACAGGTGAATCTGGTCCGTCTGTCAGGTATCCGTTAGTGACGATTACGAAAGGGTCTCTGCTGCAGCAGCAGGTGGAAAGAGATAGGGCACTACCTGTTCCATCAAAACGATCGTCGGTTCCTTACGCCTCGGAATTCACTTTGCCAGGCTGGATTCATTGATGTCTGTCATGGCTGTCACGGCTGTGATGCCTGTCATGCCTGTACAGCCTCATCCAATACTACTGATACCCCAACGAACCAATCATGGCGAAGACAAGTGTGCGAAGACGCCGTTACCGGCATCACTTGACTTTCCCACCTGACGGCTACGCGGATTTCTCCTCGAAAATTCCGTCAAGAGTGACGCCATGTGACGTGTCATGTCTACTGAACGACACATGCTCATTACTCGCTGTCACTGTGCGACCCGTGCGATTCATGCGAGCTGGAAATCGAGCCGTCGCTCGCTTGTTACTGTCGCAGGACTGCAAACAGTGAGAAGGAAGGAACGCCGTCGTGGTTCAGTCTTGCTGAACCGTATCCAGTCGAAGGAACGCGTCAGCCATTGCCTTCCTTCCTCTTGAGCCGCGACTAGCCGTGCGGCAAGATTGTTGAATGTACGAAATTGCTCTCTAGGCAAATCCATAAACACTTTTTTGAGCTTAGCATGCCTGATTCTAGGTGCTCAACTTTTCATTCTTCTCCTTCGCAACATAAGTCCCTGCTGCTGAGATTCAAAGACCCACCACACTGGAGTCGTCCTCCCAAACTCCTCGTTCTGCTTGACTTGGGATGCGCTACCTGCAGTTTATTACACTGAAAAGGGTCAAACGAGAGTCAAATGAGGCCAATGACGTCATTCATACTTCACCTGCCTGTTCTAACCTGCTGCGTTCTAGGAGCCCTTTCCGTGCTTTCCTCCTCCCATGAGATTTCTGAGAATTCTGAGAACGGCCCGATCACCTCCTCCCTGATTCAAGCTTCCTCTACTGGTGCTACTGGTAGTAGTGATGCATCCAGCATCCCCCTCCTCCACCACTCCTCCCGCTCTCTGCTTCAGCTGCGCCACTGTGCCGCCCAGGCCTGTCCGCCCTACCTCTGCTGCTCCTCCTCCTTCGGCTGTGGCCTCGGCTCCGCCTGCCTCACTGACTGCCTCTCCGGCCCCTGCGAAACCGCTGGTAACATGGTTACCAGTAATAGCGCCACTGGTAACAGTGCTGCTGGTACTGGTAACACTGTCGATGGTGCCACTGCTGATGGTAGTACCACTGGTGGTGGTGGTAACCCTAGGGGGCCTCGGTTACAACCCCCTGTGTGCTGCACCGCTGCTGCCTGCGACATCGCTCCCATTATGTGTGGTTCAGGGTGCATCTCAGGCCCCTGCTTCCCACGTGACTATGTTCGCAGCAGAGTGGCAGACCTTCGGAACCGGAGAAACAGCAGCAGTAGTGGAGGAATAGGGGCTGGTTCTAGTGGCAGTGAGAGCAGCAGCGGTATGGTTAACGGTACCAGCAGTAGCAGCAGCGGCAGCAGCAGTGGCAGCAGCGGCAGCAGCAGTGGCAGCAGCAGCGGCAGTAGCAGTGGCAGCAGCAGTGTGAGTGACCCTGGCAGTAACAGCAGCAGCGATTTCAGTGCTAGCGGCAATGTTACAGGTGGCGATAGTGTTACAGGTAGTATCAACGCTACAAACGGTGGCGATTTAAGCACTGGTAGCAGCAATGGCAGCAGGAGCGAGGCCAGCAGCAGCAGCAGTAGCGATGGCAGTGGCAGCAGCAGGAGCAGTGACAGTGACAGCAGTGGCAGCAGCAGCAGTACCAGTAGCGTTGGTGCAGTGTCAGTGGGTGTATTAGCCATTGTGGTTGTCGGCAGCGTCTTCTCTTCTCTCTTCCTGCTTCTAGCCGTGTTCCTCTGCCTGCGGTATCAGCAGAAGCAGAGGGAGAGGAGGAAGCACGAGGAGGAGGATAGACAGGGAGGATCAAACACAAGAGAAAGAGGACGGCCGTGGCAGAAGCCGAGTCAGCACTGGTGGCAATGGGCGAGAAACGGTTCATGCCGACCCGGAGTCTGCTTTTCAGCAGCACAGCAATCACGCTAACCGCAGCAAGCTCTCACTGACCCTGGCCTCTTCTCCCCCCGATGCTCCTCGCCGCTTCACCTTTTCTCAGCTACACAGGGCAACGGATGGGTTCTCTGTGGACAATAAAATAGGAGAGGGGGCGTTTGGGACAGTCTACCGTGCACTTGCTATTCCTGTTGCTGATCTACTAGGCGCCATGTCAGGAAGCAGGAGAGGAAGGAACACAACAGCTTCTGGGAAGGGGGTGGAAGGAGGCGGGGTGCGGAATGAGGAGTTGTGGGCGGTGAAGAGGGCGAAGAGAGGGAGCATGGGACCAGGAGGGGCGTTCGAGCGAGAGGTGAGCTAGTGGGTTTGGTATACTCACGTCACTGTGTCTCAATGTTAAGTATCATCTCACTCTTGGTCTCGTGACTAGCTTCCAGAAAAGATCTGATCGCAGCAAAGCAGTTTCTGTGGACGTGGTACTGTTTCAAATGCGGCTCCATGCCATTTCAAATAAGTCCATGCGGTTCCGCCCGTCCATCAGGTGCGGACCATCTGGCGCTTGAACCACCGCAGTCTGGTGTCGCTCATCGGGTGGTGCGCAGAGCAAGGGGAGCAGCTGCTGGTGTACGAGCTCGTTTCCAATGTCTCATGTGCGGTTCAATGCGGTTCCCCCCACCACCAGGTGCGGACCATCTGGCGCTTGAACCACCGCAGTCTGGTGTCGCTCATCGGGTGGTGCGCAGAGCAAGGCGAGCAGCTGTTAGTGTACGAGTTTGTGCCCAACGGCAACCTCTATGAGGCTCTGCACGGTGCGTACTGGCTTAAAAGTGCAGGAAGTGTGTGGGAGAGGAAGTGCGTGTGTGATGGGGATGGAAGTGCATCAAAGGCTGGTGTGCAGAGCAAGGGGAGCAGCTGCTGGTGTACGGGTTTGTGCCCAACGGCAACCTCTATGAGGCTCTGCACAGTATGTGCTGGCTCAGAGGTGAAGGAAGTGCGTGCAATGAGTATGGCAGTGTGATTGCTGTGATGTGTGATTGTTACGTGTGGGTGTGTGCGAGTGTGCAGCCCCCCACTGGATCTCCAAGGGCCTGAAGCACCAGATTCTGTTCAAGTTTTGAGACGTCCCAAAACGTGATTTGAGATTGGTATGTGGGTGTGAGCGAGTGAGCAGCCTCACTTGGTCTCCCCGGGGTCTGAAGAGGGGAATCCAAGAGCCACACTCCTCTTCAGAGCCACACTCCTCTTCAGAGCCACACTCCTCTTCAGAGCCACACTCCTCTTCAGAGCCACACTCCTCTTCAGAGCCACACTCCTCTTCAGAGCCACACTCCTCTTCATTCCATCCCTCCCCTTCCAATCCCACATCCCCCTCTTCCTCATCCCCGCCCACACAGACCTCTCCCGGCCCCCACTTTCCTTTCTCCAGCGTGTGCACATAGCCCTGGGCGTTGCACGCGCACTGCACTACATACACGAGCAGGTCAGCTTGTGTTGAGCGAGCATGTTAGCTTGCCTTTTTCCCCTTTGATTCCACTCAAAATAACCTCGGTGTTGCACGCGCACTGCACTACATACACAAACAGGTCAGCTTGTGTTGACTGAGCATGTTAGCTTACCTTGTTTCCTTTGACTCGACCCAATATCACCTTGGTGTTGCCGTTCCCGTACACTGCTCTACATACACAAACAGGTCAGCCTGCTGTTGAGTCCATTTAAGTCGACTCATTTCCCTATGCTCTGTTCCTCTCCTCGTTCGCAGGCACGGGACCGCATGCTTCACAGAGACGTCAAGTCCCTCAACATACTTCTCACTGCCGATCTGCAGGTGAGACGCTGCAGAGCAGATGCATAGTTTGCAGATGTCTCAGAGCATGCTTCACCGAGATGGCATGTCGCTGCTCAGCATACGACTGACTTTTGAGTCGACTCAAAAGTCAACAGAGCAGTAATCTGCAGATGTCTCAGAGCATGCTTCACCGAGATCTCATGTCGCTGCTCGCCATACTCCTCACCGCAAAGCTGCAGATGAGACACTAGACACTGCGGAGCTGCAAGTATTGCACGGTAATCTATAGGCGGCAATCTTGTGCAGAGATTGCCGCCCGCTTTCGCCCCCTGCCCCCCTGCCCTTTCCCCACATGCCCGCTTCCCCTCTTGTCCCCTTGACCCCCTGCCCACTCCTGCCTTGTCCCCTCCCTCCCATCAGCCCAAGCTGTCTGACTTTGGCCTTCCCCGCATGCTGGAAGGAGGGGAAGCGAGTTTCTTCGCCCATGGGCTGTCAGGCACGCGAGGCCTCCCTGACTCCAACCCCCCCGTGTCCCCCTGTCCCTTTTACCCCCTACCGCCCATCAGCCCAATCTGTCTGATTTCCGGCCTCTCCCGCATGGTGGAAGGAGGGGAAGCGAGCTTCTTTACCCATGGGCTGTCAGGCACGAGGGGCTATCTGGAGTGATGATGCCTGGGTGTACGACCCCCCTGCTCCCTTCGTCCCTTCTTTACCCAATCAGCCCAAGCTGTCTGACTTTGGCCTCTCCCGCATGCTGGAAGGAGGGGAAGCGAGTTTCTTCACACACGGGTTGTCAGGCACGAGGGGCTATCTGGACCCTGAGTTCATCACCACACACCGCGCCTCCACCAAGACAGATGTGTACAGGTCAGCTCCTCCTCTCTGTCCCTGTCTAGTGTGTAGATTGATTGATTGTTGTGCCTCTGGAGGTCACGACAAAGGGCTATCTGGACCCTGAGTTCATCACCACACACCGCGCCTCCACCAAGACAGACGTTTACAGGTCAGCTCCTCCTCTCTGTCCCTGTCTAGTGTGTAGATTGATTGATTGTTGTGCCTCTGGAGGTCACGACAAAGGGCTATCTGGACCCTGAGTTCATCACCACACACCGCGCCTCCACCAAGACAGACGTTTACAGGTTAGTGACCCGTTTCCTCGCATGTAGGGGTGAGCTGCCTCACTCTGTGTGCCAGAATGAGCTGCCTCTGCTTCCCTGCCTAGTCTAGACCTATCTCTATCAGCCACCAGGGGCTATCTGGACCCTGAGTTCATAACCACGCACCGCGCCTCCACCAAGACAGACGTGTACAGGGCAGCTGGCACCTCGCCTCGTTTGTAGGCATCAACCACCCCGCTTGTCATGTGTAGGCTACTTGCTTGCTTGTCCCGACAAGAGGCTACCTGGACCGTTGGTTCATAACCACGCACCGCACCTCTACCAAGACAGATGTGTACAGGTCAGCTGCCCCTGCTCTCATGCCTTAACAGTTCTGTGCGGTACGAAGGGGTATTCGGATCCTGAGTTATTCACCACCCATCCACCACCCTCGAGGCACCTTTAGTGCCTCTTGCTACGCCCTCTCATGCGCTTCACTCTCCCCTTCCCAATTCCCTCCCCGCACCACCAGCTTCGGAGTGGTTCTCCTAGAGCTGCTCACGGGTCAGCGCCCCTTGCTCTACATTTCACCCCCCGCCGTTGCTGCTGTGCCACAGCCAGCTCACGCTTCTGTAGGGGCATTAGCAGCAGCAGCCGCCGAAGCAGGACCATCAGCAGCAACATCAGGAGCAATATCGGCAGCAAAGGCACCAGCAGCAGTAGACTCTGCAGCGGTTGAAGCAGCAGTGGAACGAGAAGCAGCAAAAGCAGAACATGACACCACAGAGCAGTGTAGCCAGGAAATCAGTACCCAGGGCCCTGCGAACCCGCGCACTGATGCCGAGCCACCCGGCTTACCTTCAAGAGAGGACCATTCAGCAACAACTGCTGCCAATACCACTGCCCCACCTTCATGCAGAACAAGCTCTGCTGCTGTAACCACACTCCCCTGCAGCAACAGCTCTGCAGCTCCGAATATCGCCTGGCCTCATGAATCAAGCCAGGCAGCCTCGGAGATCGTATCCGCTGAGGATCAAATCTCTCAAATCCCGGTGGAAGCACATGCAGAAGCAGCTTCCATGAAAATCCTTCTTGAAGATCCTTCTTTGGTTGCCTCCAGTAACCATTCCTTCGGTGTTACCACTCTTGCTGACTGGGCTCGCCGCATGCTCTCCCACGGCCACCTGGCAGACATTCTCGATCCCCGCATGCCACGTCAGCTGCCTGTTCTGCCAGCTCAGCTGGTTGAGTTTGCTGACGTGGCAGTGTCGTGCACGGACCCGATTGGTTACCGCAGGCCTGGTATGGGATCTGTGTGCTCGCGCCTGGAGGCCATTCTTCACTCCCTTGCTCCCACACCCACCATGCCTCACCATTCCCCATATCAGCTCACTTCATTATCAGCAACAGCACCATCTTCTGACGGTGCTGCATCTACAGTAGCAGCACCTTCTGGTGAGGAATGTTCACGTATTGGGGCCTACAGCACAGGTATTCAGATTCATCAGGGCAGCGGTACCAGTGGAAGCAGTGCCAGCGGCGGTGGTGCTTACCAGCATGTGAGTCCCAGAGCACATGTCAATTTTCAGGGTCTTGGTGTGAATTATGGGATGGGAGGTGGTATGGGCAGCAGCTCTATGCACAGCAGCAGCCAGGGCAGCAGCAGCTGTGGAAGCAGTATTGGAAGCACAGCACCGTTGAACCCATAAGGGCGATTATCATGGTCTTGCGCCTGCATTCCATCAATGCTCTGTTTTTGTGTGCTTTTATTACACAGAGTAGGACAGACTGCTGTATGGTCTCTTTGTAACCATTTCTTTCTCAGCTGAAGCTGTTTCCACAAAGCTTGCTTTGAACCAGATACGGTGGTCGGGTTGACTACATAGAAGATATATTAGACAAACAAATGTAACAAGGTGTCACCATGTACTGAAAACAATGGGAGGAAACGAAAAGATGGGGGAACCGGCAAAACCCCCCATTTAAAGAGGAGACGGCTATGAGGTGTACCGCATGGTACCCTTCTCAAAGCCAATCGTGGGGAACTGCTTGGCGAACTCCTCTACATTGTGCTTCAACCCTGCAATCGCCGCCTTGATCTTGTCGTTTGTGTCCACGGTGGTGCGGAAATCCTTCAGCTTAGGTCCTGTGAATAGCGAAGATTCAAAAGGGTAATGTCAGGGTCACATTCAGCGAGTGTATCAGGAACTTGACCTAAGAAACAGATAGCACGTGTGATCAAATTGCTGCATGATGGAGCTGCGTCTGACGCAAACCCCAGACACAGCACGGGGTGCCATGGCATGGCATGGTGGGGGCATGGCATGGCATGGTGGGCATGGCACCGCATGGCATGTACCTGAGAGGGCCTTGGCATCCACAGCGATCTTGACAGCCTGGTCGAAGAAATCAGCCACCTTTTCAAAGTCCTCCTCTGTGAATCCTCGTGAGGTGAGCGCAGGTGTGCCTGTAAGGGAGAGAAGGGCATGGAATGGCATGGACGAGAGATACTTAGCAGCATTGGATTGAAAAGTAGATTAACACTCAGATTCCTCGTCCTCATATCCCCGTGAGTTGAGGGTAGACGTTTCATGACGAGCAGAGATTTGGGTTGGGGCCAGGGGCCTCCACCTCAGGATTTGTGCACCATACTTAATTAAGTGCAGCACTTACCCATTCGCACGCCACCAGGCACCATGGCGGAGACATCCCCCGGCACTGTGTTCTTATTGGCCGCAATGTGAGCCAGCTCCATCACCCTCTCCACCCGCGACCCGTCCACTCCCTGATGGACACGTGGCGGCAGCGGAGGGATGGGGAGGGAAAGTAGGGTTTGAGATTGGAAAACATGGAAAGTAGGGATTGGTTTCTGTACTTCAAATATAGCTTTCAAGCTGTATTTTCTATGACATACCTTGCTCTTGAGGTTCACAAGCACCAGGTGGTTGTCCGTGCCGCCTGACACAAGGTCGTACCCACGATCTTGCAGGGCCTGAGGAGGCCAAGGGGAGGAAGGGTTGAAACAAGAGTTAGAACCAGGGTACCTGCTAATGAGGAGTGTGCGCGCCAGGGGGTGCGAGGGTGTGAGCGATTTTTGAGGCGCCTGAAAAATAGATTGAATTCATGCAGCTGCTTATGTGTTTGTGTGTGCATGTGAGGGGATGTGAGGAGGGCACGTGCACATGTGATTGCTAGTTTTCCAATAAGACAGAGGGGGCAGGGATGGGGGCACGGATAGGGGGGTGGTAGGGACGTTATGGCAGAGCCGTTACGACAGGGTGGGATAATAAAAGCAAAAAACTGTGCAGGGGAATAGAGTCAAGGCTGCTGCGGTGGGTACCTTGGCGAAGCGAGCACTGTTAGCCATGACCTGCTGCTGGTACCGCTTGAACTCCTCTGAAGCTGCCTGTTGCCGTGCAAGGGGCGGGGGAGAGGGAGGAACATGGCACCATTTGAACAACCGTGAAAGACACCCCGAGGGGTGGGAATGGCACCACTAGACACACGCCGATCACATGCACCATTGCCAGTTAATGTGGGGAGCATGTGGAAGTACGAGTCATGGTTAAGGGCTGCACGAGTTAAGTGATGGTGTGACTGTGCGAGGAAAGGTACAAGGTGCTGCCCTGGCCCTGCCCTGGCACGAAGATTGCTGGTTGCACTACATCGTGAATCACAGGGAGAATGTAACATACGGCCGTGGTGAGACTGGAGATGGTTGGTTATGTTATGCTGTGTGCTTGCACTGCCTCGTGGTCACTACCAGAGAACGCACCTGCTTGAGGGCGACAGCGAGGCGGTGATGGTGTGGTTGTGGGGCGATAAGGGTGGACAAGTGGACTAACATTGCATTGCAGGTGTAATGCCTTGCAATCACTACCAACAAGAGCGCACCTGCTTGAGCGCAACAGCGAGGCCAGTGATAGTGTGGTTGTGGGGGCATGCTGTCGTGGGGCCAAGCAGTCAGTAAGCAAGCGAGTGGTTGCACTGCTTGCATTCACTACCAACAAGAGCGCACCTGCTTGAGGGCAACAGCGAGGCCGGTGATGGTGTGGTTGTGGGGGCCGCCCTGATGGCCTGGGAACACAGCGAAGTTGATCTTGTCCTCAAAGTCGTACATGATCTGTGTGACGAGTGAGTGACACAAACGGGGGGTAGTGCGAGAAAGGAGGTTGAAACGGGTGTATCCAGGACACACAGTCAAGACCCGACCTAGACGCCCGGAAATACCGACTGGTATTGCCTTTAAAATCGTGCAGGAATGGAGCGGGAGGTTGGTACCGTCGAGTGTGAAAAAATCAGAGGATTCAGGGAGGAAGTGAACAGGAAGCATGTTCTCCTGTGCCCATAAACCAGATCTGAGTATTTGATTTCGCCTGTCCTGTTGCAATACATGATTAGTCTCAGTCAATCGATCTCAACCCACTTCATTCTTCTTACTGCCTGCTTGAAAGCACCTTTCTTCGTTTCAGTCCACTCGAATATCATCTCCACATGTAACCTCTGCTCACCGTCTTTTTTCTCGGCTCAACTTCCCAACTCCCCTCCACCCATATCATCTCTACCATGCGCAACGTCTATACTCGCTATAAGCTCACCTCCTTGCCGTTCTTGTCAGTCTCCTTGACTCCCTTGCGGTAGAAGATCATGGCGCCACGTGGCCCTCGGAGGGACTTGTGAGTGGTGGTGGTGACCACGTCAGCATAGTCGAAGGGCGATGGGACCACTCCTGCCGCCACGAGGCCACTGATGTGTGCCATGTCAGCAAGGAGAATCGCGCGCTGCTGGTCGGCGACCTGGAAAAGCAGAATCCGGGAAATTGGGAAGTGAGAGGAAGATCAGCGAGGTCAGCACGAAGGGTATTGGTAAAATTTCTACTCCGCGACAATAGCTTATCACCTGTTTTCTCACGCACGATTGCCTCCTTCGTTGAAACTTTGATTCTCATATCCTTATCTTCACGGCCCTCGCTCTAATCTTGCGCATGCGCGGGTAGTCGTCGTGGCCCGAGTAAGCGCTGGCGCTTTTTGAGTCGAATCAAAGTCTTCACACTCACCTTGCGCGAGTGTCTATCTTAGTGGACCCACTCTCACTCACCTTGCGCATGCGCGGGTAGTCGTAGTGGCGCGAGTACGCGCTGGCGCCCGCCACAATAAGCTTCGGGCGGAACAGCTTCGCGGTCTTCTCCATCTGCGGTGGCAGCCACGAGGGCGAGTAGACGAATCCGAGGCCACAGAGGAGACGGATGATGAGTTACAAAGGAAACCAACTATGGGAGGAACACAATCGCCTGAAAAATCAAATGCAGATGAGTCGAAGCAGCGGGCGAGTGGACGACGGGCTGCCCTCACAGGAGAAAAGAAGCAGCGAGCTCGCGCGGACGCACTGCACTGCAGGACGAAGGCAAGCCTTGCCGCTAACCGCCTACTCTTCAAACGCCTAGCAAACGGGCAGCGCTTACCGTGTCGTAGTCAATGAGACCGGTGGTCTCGTCGAGGCGGTAGGGCATGGTTTCAAAGTAGATGGAGACGGCGGAGATCTTCTTGGTGTCCGTCTGGTAGCCGTGCGACAGGTGGCCGCCGTGCGGCAGGTCCAGCGCCATGATGCGCTCGTGCGGCTTCAGCAGCGCCGTGTACACCTGGAAGTTGGCGGGCGACCCGGACAGCGACTGCACGTTCACTGGTGGACGCAGAAGAAGAAGAAAGGGAAGAGAAGCACTTTTGAGTGAGCGAGCAATCGAAAGAGACGGCAGGAACGGAGAGGAACTGCCCTGTCAAGGACACGTCAACAACGCCATGCAAGATTGAACGGAATTCGCCTGCGTTGAATCAAAGCTTACCTCCCCACTTGGCCGGGTCCAGCCGGAATGCCTCCAGAGCGCGCTTCTGGCAGAGAGTCTCAGCCATGTCGATGAATCTGCGAGGCGAGGAATGAAAAAAGAAGGAAAACAGACGGGGAAACAGGGATGGGGGAAGGTGAGCCGATGGGCTATACGCATGTGATGAAAGAAGAGCTGGAAATACAGTATTTCAGGGCAATTCTCGAGATTAATGGACTGCGTCGGCTCACGAGCCCACTTCAAGCTTCTACTGGAGGGTGAAGAGGAGACTCACTCGTTGCCACCATAGTAGCGAGCGCCGGGATAGCCTTCGCTGTACTTGTTGGTCATGACGGACCCCACGGCCTCCATCACCGACTGCGACGTGAAGTTCTCCGACGGAATCAATTCCAGGCCCTGTCCGACGAACAGCAAAGAGGCAGGATTTCGTCAGAAGGAAAGCACCGTAGCATTTCCTTAACTATCAATCGATCCGAATACGTGGAATTTTGTCGCGATTTGAAAAGAAAGCGGTTCCGAAAAGCTTAGGCTGTTGGGGTCTGGACGTGCGAGGGACGACGGACCTTCCATTGACGGTTCTTTTCGTGCTCGATGATGTCGTAGATTTCGGGGTCGACGTCTTTAAGAGGCGTGTTGAGCACAGCGGGCCACTGCGACAAGCGAAGAGAAATTGGGTGAGAGAAAAATAACATCGATGTCACGTACAGCAACAACAGGTAACAGCGACGTTTATTCAAACTCAGAATACTTTCAGAGTTCGACACAGCAACGATGGCCAATGAATGATGAAAAATTCGCGAGAATTCAAAATTACCAAAAGTTGCCGACTGGTTATCAAATGTTGCTCTCAAACAATCAAGACCATGCTGGTAATATGATACTTACGGAGACATCTGAGCGGCCCTTGGACTTCTCAATCCAGGCATAGGCTTCGTCATTGGTAGCCTGAAGCAGGGAGATAACGGCAAGAGTAAGTCGCAGTATTCGCTAAAAGGGTCACAAGACTTGAGAGCGAGTGCAGTGAGGACGGATTGCTCATTAACCAAGCGCTGAAACTTTGCTCACCGCATAGCCGCGGCGAGCAATGGCAGTCCACGGACTGGCGACGGGGTGAACAGCGTTAGTCTGGCAGGCTCTCCTGATGTGACGGCCTAAGTGCCTGACAACCTGCTGAGCCATTTCTGCCGAACACGCAGCTCACTAGATAGTGACGGGAGCTAGGTAATCTAGTTCGAGCTGACGGCACTCGTGCAGCGCAGATTAATCGACGCTACTTGTACGTAAGAAGAACGATACTCCTTACGTAAAAGACTGGTTTCTCCTAAACTTGGAGGCAAGTCCAATGTCTAGGCGAATGGCTGACTACCTGATAAAATGGCAATCTCAAAAACGAATTCCTGGTTATAAACTGAGCCAAATGAATGTCGACGCCAGCCAAACTGGAGGGCCCAGCAGAGCAGACCAGAATCCAGATTCCAGGGACGAATTTGACTGCCTGAAGATGATCTCAAGAGAGCAGAACCAGTTTGGCGGGCAACTTTTGTGCTGGGACCAGCTGACGAGGCCAAGATCAGCAAATGTGGCTGTGGACTGATGACGTGGGTACAGCTTGACTTGGCGACACGGGAAGCTGGCCCGCGTCGTGTTTCAGTGACGCAGAATCAGCGTGGTTCATGCCATGTCATCGGTTCAGACACAAGAGTGCCGGGCAAAAGCGTGAAACTCCGAATGGTGCTCCCTTTTCGGGAACCAAGCAGAGGCCAACTGAGTTCCTCAATATGAGCAGCTCCGCATACAATTTAAACAGCTAAGACCTATTGTAGCCATAAACACAAGCTGACTACCTAAGCTACCAAACTATTAACATATTCTCACTGCCAGCTAACTCAGCTCGTATGTGGCATACCATGTGAACCACCGTCCACCCCTCTTCCTCCTTCATTACCACCCACAGCCGGACTAGAAGCTCTCACTGCCCTCTCTGAACCAACGCCTTCCCCCTCCCCTTGGTACAAGTGGATGTGCATGGGGATGTGCATGGGGATGCGCATGTGGACGTGCATGGGGATGAGAAGCAACATGGGGCATTGGAGGAGGATAATGCGGATGCCAATGCTCGTGGTAATACCCATACGCGGGAGGCATGGGTGGGGGAAAGTGATGATGTGCATGATGGGGATATGCGTTAGGATGCATGGGAGGGGAACCGGGGGCAACGTGCATCATACCACTAGCGCCAAAACCACCAGCACCAGCAGCGGCACCACCAGCAGGACCAGCAGCAGCACCACCAGCACCAGCGCCACCGGCACCAGAAACACCAGCACCGCCAGCACCAGCAGCAGCACCGGCACCACTAGCAACACCACCACCAGCAGCCGCTGCTGCCACTGCTGCCGCAGCAGCAGCAGAAGAATCATAAGGCAGATGAGACGGCGGCTGCAAGGGTGTACCACCATGGGGTATCATGTGTGGGTAATGCGGATGGAAAGGGTATTGCGGGGAAACCATATGGGGCGGCGGGTATGGCGGGTAGTAACCGTAAGGGGGCATGTAGGGGTATGGTGGGTAGGCTGATGGGTGGGATGGGTGGGGAGCGGTGGGCGGGTAACCTGGGGAAGCACCTGGCCAATAGGAAACGCCCAATGCAGCAGCGGGAGTGCTGTTAGTGGGAGGTGACGTGGCAGGGCCTGATTGGATACGAGCTGCTCCTGAAATTGAGGGGGAGCCTGCAGGCGTCACAGCAGGTGCAGTGGTGGCAGGAGCAGTAGCAGATGCAACAGTACCAGCAACACCAGCAGTGGCGGCAGCATTGGTTGCAGCAGAAGCACCAGCAGGAGCAGCAGGAGAAGCTGAGGCAGTGGGAGCAGAAGGAGGGTAACCCACGGTAACCGAGGGTAGTGGAGGGCCGTATGGCATGAGGGGACTCCCAGGAGGGAGATAGGGCGGATAAGGCAGGCTGTGAGGGCTTGCTGGGGGGAGTGCCCTGAGTGCAGAGACAGAAGCGTGGGGGTTGGGATCTGAGGGCTTTTGAGCAGAGAGTTTGGGAGCAGGGGCTCTTGTGGTAGTCGCAGCAGTAACTGCAGCAGCGGCGGGAGCAGCTGGAGCAGTGGGCGCAGCGGGAGCAGTGAGAGCAGTGGGCGCAGCGGGAGCAGTGGCAGCAGTGACAGATGCGGGAGCAGGAGCAGGGACCTCAGCAGGGACAGGAGCAATTGTGGAAGCATGAGGGGCGGCAGGCGGAGCAACAGGGGAAGGGGCAGCACTACCAGCAGCGGCAGAGAGTGCAGACTTTGGAGCGGCAGCAGCGGCACCAGTAGCAGCAGGAGCACCAGTGGCAGCAGCAGCACCAGTGGCAGCAGGAACCGCAGCAGCAGCAGCAGGAACAACAGCAGCAGCAGCAGAAGCAGCAGCCCTAGTAGCAGTAGCAGCAGCAGCAGGCGTTTCAATGGGAGCACGGACAGAGGCAACACTGTTCACCCTTCCAAAGGCAAGGCTAGAAGGCGCAGGTTGAGGTGGTAACCGTGTTACAGGCACTGATGGGGGCTGTGAAACTCCTGCTGTGGAGTGAAGCTGACCCCCTGCCGCCTTTTGACTTGCCACACGTGCAGCTGCTGCTACTGAAGCCCCTGCTGCTGCCCCTGTTGTTGATGCTGCTGGTGCAACCCCTGCTGCTGTAGCAGCTGTAGTTCGGGACTCTACTCCAGCAGTCATACCTCCAGCTGAGGTTGTTCCTCCCCTCCTTTCGCTGCCCTCCTTCGGTAAAACGGCACTCGCTGCTGCACTCGTTGCTGCACTTGTTGCAGCAACTGCTGCACCACCTGCTACCGCACCTGTTGTTGCTCCAATGTTACGTGCAACGTCTGTAGCTCTTGTCATGGCACCAGCAGCATCTGTAGCAGCCACAGGAGGAGGTGACACTTTGACTGAAGCGGCATTGCGAGTGGTTGCAGCAGCAGCAGCACCTGTGGCAGCAGCTGTAGCAGTAGCTGTAGCAGCACCTGTAGAAGCACCTGCAGCAGCACCTGTAGCAGTAGCTGTAGCAGCAGCAGTAGCAGCAGCTGTAGCGGCACCTGTAACAGTTGCTGTAGCAGCGGCAGCTGTAGCAACACCCGCAGGCAAAGCTGAAGCTGTAGGAGCAGGGGACGCCAGAGAAGGAGGAGGAGCAGCAGCAGTAGTGGCGAGAACTGAGGAGCAAGCATCATTTGTAGGGGGGACTGCAGCAGAGGATGGCGCAACTAAACCAGGGTTTTCTAGAGGATCGGATCCACGTCCCTGGGCAGGCTCGGAGCCCAGACCAGGCTCGGAGCAAGGTCTGGTAGCACTACCACCAGCAGAAGCAGCAATGGTACGAGCAGGAGGAGGAGCAGAGGGAGAGGCAGAAGCAGAAGCAGGGGCAGGAGCAGGAGCAGGAGTAGCAGAAGCAGCAGGAGTAGAAGCAGCAGGAGGAACAGCAGGGGCAGCAGCAGGAATAGAAGCAGCAAGAAGAACAGCAGGAGAAGCAGGAGCAGCAGGAGCAGCAGGAGCAGCAGGAACAGCAGGAGCAGGAGGAGCGGGAGCAGCAGGAATAGCAGGAGCAGGAGGAGGAGCGGGAGCAGCAGGGGGAATTGCAGGAGCGGCAGGAAGAACAGGAGCATCAGGAATAGCAGGAGGAGCATCTGGTGGTAACCAGAAGCCAGCCGCGGCTGCATCTGAGCCGTCGATGAACCCCCCTGGATGCCAGAAGTAGTCTGCAAAGCCCTCCCCCTCAAAACTCTCCTCAGGACCAGCTGACCCGTCCACTGTGCCTGATTGCGCATGCTTTTGAGCCAACTCAAAAAGAGGACCCGCTGACCTGTCGACTGTGGGGGAACGAGTGTGGCATAGAGATAGGTCCTGCGTGGGTGAGTGATGGGACCGAGGAGGGGGAGAAGGGTGGTGGTGATGAGAAGCGGGAGGAGGAGACGGGTCGTGATGATGAGGAGGGGGAGGGGGAGAAGGGTGGTGATAAGAAGGGAGGGGAGGAGGAGGAGGAGGAGAAGGATGCTGCTGTTGCTGCTGTTGGTGTTGGTTGTGACGACGCTGCTGATAAGCAGAGGGACCAGTATGGGTATCAGAAGGAGCAGCAGCGTCAGCAGAGGCTGCAGACAAGCGTGAAAGCCTGCCTTGACCGTGAACCTGTCTCCCATGCACATTCCCAGAGAAAGATCCATGAATGTCAGCGGCATTAGCATTATGCCCATGCATGTGAGTGGCATGATGGGCAGGCATGTGAGTGCTGTGATGCCAAGGCATGTCAGGACAAAACAGGCTATCCGCTTCCGAACCACCGCCTGCAAGCGTCTCATCATAAGACATTTCTGTGCTGCCCGAAAATTGCGGGCGGGCCGATGGGAGAAAACCTCTTGGTGCTGCTACCATAGTCCTATTAAAACCTGGCCCCGGAGCAGCAGCAGCAGCAGCACCAGCAGCAGCAGCAGCAGCACCAGCAGCACTGCCAGCAGCAGCAGCACCACCAGCAGCAGCAGAACCAGCAGCACTGCCAGCAGCAGCACCAGCATTAGCCGCAGCAGCAGCAGCAGTAGCAGCAGCAGCAGCAGCAGCAGCAGCAGCAGCAGCAGCAGCAGCAGCAGCAGCAGGGGATTGAGCCCGAAAAAGCATCTTCTGAGAATGCCCTCCCTCGGGTAGCTGTGTACATGGAAATAGCCCCTCACCTGCCTGCATGGCATGACCTTGCTGTTGCATGGTATAGCCGGTTCCCCCATCACCCATATGCACCCCCATGCTCATGCCAAAGCCAATGCTCGGATCCATACCCCTTCCCATACCCATACCCATGCCCGTACCCATGCCCATATCCATACTTCTCCCCAGTCCCATCCCAGTCCCTTCTTCAAATCCCATGTTTATGCCTTCCCGATGCAATGCAGCAGCAGCAGCAGCAGCAGCAGCAGCAGCAGGAGCCAAAACAGGGCCTGCACTTTCATCTCTCTTCCTTTTCACACCCACTTCACCCTTGGGAGCCCTGACCTGCCCCTCCCCATCCTCTCCCCCACTTGCTGCTGCTGCTGCCCCTGCCGCTGTTACTGCTCCTCCTGCTGCTGCTGCTGCTGCTCCTGCTGCTGTTGTTTTTACCGCTGCTGGTTCTCCCACCCCTCCTGCCTCTTCTGTTCCTCCTGCTACAGCACGCCTGGAATTCCCCACTGCTTGCCCTTCACCTGTTACATCACGAACAGCAGCTGTAGCAGCAGAGCCTGTCACACCTGTAGCAGTAGCAACAGGAACAGCAGCTGTAGCGGCAGCTCCTGAGCGGAAAATGGGGCTGCGCCTGCTGCTGCTGCTGCTATGGGTCAAATGGTGTGGGACAGGAGGGTAAGGGGAACTAGAACCACCAAACCCTGCTGCAGACCCGTTATAAGCCACACCAGACCGTGACGCAGGCGTATTTTGAAAACTCTCAACAGCTGCTTCTGCAATTCCCCCTCCTCCCATCCCTCCTCCCATCCATCCGCCTTCACCTTGTATCCAATCCATACCATCAAAATCATATCCAGATTCGATTTCTTTCAGCCACTTCTGCCGCCCCTCCTCTGCTGAATCATCATTTAGACCTCTTAAAGCCGCCCCTTCTGCCCTTCCCTTCCCACCTCCTCCTCCTCCGCTCCCCTCTCTCACTCCATTTGACTCCCCTTCTCCTCTCACCCCCTCCTCGTTTCCACCGCTCTGCACCTCTCCATTCTCCTCCCTCACCTCTCTCCTCCCCTCCTCTCTCCCCTCGTCCTCCACTTCCTCTAACATCCTCCGTTGGGTCTGAATCGTCCTAACCATCTCTGTTATAATTACACTCAGTGTAAGCACACCCACCTGCTTATTCCCTCCCCCTAGCCCCGCCCCATCCCCCCCTCCTGCTCCATCGCCCATGCTTCTCCTACCCCCCTTCCCCTTCTTCCTCCGCTTCCTCCCCCCTTTTCCGCCCTTCCCCCCGCCCCCCTTCCCCCCACTCGCGCCC
Source organism: Closterium sp. Naga37s-1 (assembly GCA_947471745.1). NCBI lineage: Eukaryota > Viridiplantae > Streptophyta > Zygnematophyceae > Desmidiales > Closteriaceae > Closterium > Closterium sp. Naga37s-1. The sequence continues at coordinate 539,289 of CANJKZ010000022.1, read as the reverse complement.
CCCTCCACTATAACGGGTTCCAGATACCCTCGGTGACGTGGCAGGAAGGGCTGCTGAGCTGGCGGAATGAGGTGGCGGTGGTGGGCGCAGAGGACGGGGGTGAAGGCGGAAAAGGCAGGGCGCCCGCAGGGCAGGTGGGCCCCGCTATTGGAGCCCCTGGGGCAACAGCAAAGGGCGGGGGCATGGGGGGAAGAGGAGTTCAGGAGAAGGGGGGGAAATGTGGGATGGTGTAAGCAGGTGTGGGAGGAAAGGCTCTTACAGGGTGTGATTCGCACAGAAGACGGCGGGGGTATGCGCGGGAGAGGGGGAGAAGTGGGAGTGGGAGAAAGGGGAGTGGGAGAAAGGGGAGTGCGGGAATGTACCAGCAGACAATGTAGGTGCTGTAATGCGGGAATGCGGGCTTGGACAGCCTCTGGCGCGGCTCTAACAGAATGTGATTCAAACAGGGGCATGAGGGGAAAAGGAAGAGAGGAAAAAAAGGGGCGGGGGGGGGGGGGGGGAGGGAAGGGGGGGGTCGTACCAGCAAACGATGTAGGTGCAGGGCTTGTACAGTCTCTGGCGCGGCTCTAAAAGAATGTGATTTAAACAGAAGACGGACAGAGCCAGGGGCTTCGCCAGGCATGGCCCAGGCGCTGCGCAGTGCAACGTGGCATTCGCTGGTTTGTCAGGTGCGTGCGGCTCCGGCCTTGCTGCTCCCCCCACCCCCCCTGCCCCGCTTCCCCCTACTGCTCCGCCCTCCCCATCTGCTCCGCGGTCCCCCCCTGCTCCGCTACCCTCTACCCCGCTTCCCCCAGCTGCTGCCCTGAGACTCGTATCTCTCGGGAAAGGGGGGGCAAGGGGGGCCGGCGGAGGCGGAAGAAGCGCGTGGGGGCGCGAAGCAGGCGGAAAGGGGAAGTCGCTGCCTTCTCCCGCTCCGCCTGTTCCGCCAGTGGCGGAAGGATGCGCGGGCTCTTTCCATCCGCTCTCCCCCGTGCGCATGCAGAATCGGCGGTACTTGGCGCGCAGCTCCTCCAGCAGCGCCCAGTACTGCCCGCGGTACACCGCCATGAGCCTGTAGCGGAGCGGCGTATAACGAAACCGGACGGATAAGAGAAAGAAGGAATTCATGTTCAATTCACCACAGTACATGTCGACCCCCAAGGCCGCTGCATACAGTTTAAAGCGCATTCAGCTTTAGAACCAAAATTAGGGTTTGATACTACATGGGAGTCTTCTTGAGTTCAAAGCACGTGACTCACGTGACGACGCCCGCATTCATCAGCAATGATGACGTGTGCCTTGTGAGTAGAGAGTAATTGAGTAATTAGGTTTACGCGAAAAGTAAGGAACTGACTTTCTGAGGCGGTTTAGCCGGCGTTGAACCACCTCCTCCGCCGCAACTACCGGCAGATTGCGCAAGCATTCCTCGAGATCCATCGGCTCCATATCCAGCGATCCGTCCTCTCCCTCTTCGTCAGAATTGCCTCCCGCATCCCCCTCCGCTTCCTCGCCAGGACCGCCTTTTCCGATGGTTCTAGTGGCCATACCGCGATTAGCTGGTGCCGCGGCAAACGAAGGCTCGGGTTTGATAGTTGTTTTAGTGTCCATTTTACGCTTCAACGTGAATCCGTCGGAATGGCTGAGTTTATTTGACCTAGGATCAGCACACCTCGGGATCGTGCTCGCGTAATACGGAAATTGACTCGCGTACGCGCTTTAGACGCGAATGCCTCAGGCTTGAAGGCCCAGTTTCTATTGTACTGTGCTAGAGTTTTGAGTATGTTATTGTAATGAAAATTGTTGGTGGCGACCAACTTCTTTTCTGACACCACGATCTGTCAGGGTCAGGGCCTTTTCCCAGGTACTGCTGGAGTTCAGACATTTGTTTTGCTGTACGTACAGTACCCGCGATGCAGCAAAACCATCTGGCTGGCAATACTTGTCGAGTTCGAATCCTCGAAACTTTTCATTCAACTGCTTGTTTGTCAATATGTGTTCCGGGACATACAGTGAAGAAAACAATATGCAAAGAAATGCATAGCGTATGAAAAAAATGCGTGGGGGTTTCACTCATTTGACCGACGTGTATATTCCAGCCTTGGTACTGTACTATCGGATTTGCAGTGATGCAGTTGCGTGAACGAAGTTTATGGTTGCGAAGTATTTTTCGGAACGCGTCTGGCCCAGGCCCAAACCAACGAGAGCCTTCGTGATTGGTGTGATCGCTGCGATAAGGACGCGAGGGTACATTATCAGGATCTACGGAGGTGCGGCGGAAAAATCCAATCAAGTCACTCAAATGTTATTTCTGTTTGGAATCTCTCCTCATTCCCAAATCGAAAGAAAGGGTGGCGGGTAGTTAAAAATCGGAGATTCAAAGAGAGAGAACGGCCTCTTGATGCGCCCTTCCACACTTGGAATCTGCGATTTTGTTCAGTTTATAAGCATACTTTGGAAGGGAAAGTCATTTTACAGCTAACAGATTTCGTGGCTTGTGCACCTCACCCTTCCCGACAGCATTGGTCCTTGTGGCTTTGAGGTGCGCTGATGCCGATACAGCCAAAAAAACTTTGATTTTCTGCCAAGCGGTAGGCCCAGTTGCACAGTGCATTCATTTCGAATCGCCAGCACGGACAATCAACGCCAAGGAGGAAGATTTCCACCTGACCGTCCGAAATTATTTCAAGTGCCACCAAAGTTGCCCTGCCATGCTGCTCCAAGGTTCTGGCGTCGCTCACCAATAAAATCGCTGCACCGCCAACGCAGCCGCCAGCGTCGTGCCCACCACACCGCCTTGCCTGCCATCAGCCTCTCACGGGGAGAAAATCTATGGCTTGTGGCAACTCCAAGGACCCCCTTTGTGGCTTCAAGAAGCCGCACCAACCCATTTGCCTGCCACGTGTTTTGCACATCGTGATTCTCAGCCGTCGATCTGCACGTGGGTTTAGTGATTCTGGGGTGGTTTTGGGCTTTGCTCCCAATCGGATTCCGTCCTCTCTAGAAGCTGGCGAGAGAGCAAACCCTCGCCAATCGTCAGTGCCGCGCCTGTTCGCTCGCTTCTGTTCCCAGATTTTCCCGCCTTGCTTTTTGCAGAAAGCAATTTCTTCACCTCCGATTCCTCATTTCCTCATTCCTCCAAACCAATTCCACGTTCCTCACTTCTGTCTCACAGCTTTCTCCAGTTTCCCTTGTGTCAGGCGAAAAGCAATTCCTTGTTCCAGGAGCCTCAGTAGCTGTGTAATGTCTCTAGCTTCTCTCCTATCCACGCTAACTCCTTCGAGTTTTACAATCCACTCTTAGGATTTAAGTATCTCGGCAATCAACGGGAAGATGAGTTCCATGATGTTGCGGAATCCGGTTAAGATGCGAGGTGTGGAGGTTTACAAGGATGGCTGGCTTGCTCGCATTCAGATTCGCGGTACTCGCTGCCGCTTCGGCATGTTCGCGAACCAGCAAGAGGCGGCACGAGTGTACGATAGGTGCGTGACGGCTCCTCGCACTACTGCGCGTTGTGTCTCATCTGAGTCTCATTAGCCACTTATGATTCTAACATTCTGTTGAAGGCCTTTCCTTCGCACCTTTGCTGGGTTTTCTTGACTGGCGATGACTGTCGTCTCTGATTGGATGAGTGGTTGAATCTGCATTGTCGTAGTTACCAGATTAGCGTCAACGTTCACATTGTTGTTTCCGACTGTTCAATGTTCAACACGTCCCTTCCACTCTTCTCTTCTCCTCCTTTCCGCTTCTTTCACTCAGGCTGTCATACAAGCTTCACGGAGCGAGAGCCGTCACGAACAGCTCGATTGACGAGGACACGAAAGCCGAGATCGAATCCTCCTCCCTCGAATCAATGCTAGCCGTGGTCCCCGCCATAGATCCGCATCCGCTCTACGAATCCGTGTGGCAGGCAGAGGGTGGCGAAGGGGAGGAGGAGGCGGCGGAGCAATCCATGAGCTACGACAGCGATACTACCGCTCCCTCACCTGATAGAATCAGATCCGACAGAATCAGATCCGATAGGATCACCGCTGCTGACGTTGCTCTTCCGGAGTTGCTAGTGGAGGCCGAGAGCCGTAGGCGTGTAAGTAGCAGTAGCGAGCCGTGGGCGTCGCCGTGTTCTCAGGGATCTGGAAGGATCTCGCGGTCCGAGGATTCCTCATGCGCGTGCTGCGATACAAGGGAATGCACTAACGCGTACAAGAGCGGATCTCACCCAGATCCCGCGGCTTGCGAGTGGGATCGCCCTTCTAGGAGGTACCACGGTGCGGCCTCGTCCAACTCCGGGAGTGTACTCGGTATAACCGGCTCCGATTCGGGCAGCGACGAGGTTAACTGGAGCAGCGGCGGCGTGAAAAGGTCCGGCGACGGGGACTGCAACGGCAGCGGTGATGGCGATGGCGATGGCGAGTGTCCCGGCATGTTGGTGTTCACTGTGCGGAAGAAGCGGCGGATGCGATCTCGGCCGCACGCGTGGAGCAACGTCTCCCCGATCAACGGTTCTCCGATCAAGCCCTCTCCCAGCAATGGTGAGTCTCGAAATTTCTGCATCCGCGTCGCCGTGTTCGCGAGCGCGTGTTAGGGCGAGATAAAATTATACGCATGTACTGTCGTACATGCGTCTGTTCTAATGTGAGTCGCCAATGCGCACTCTGAGGGTTTCCTCTTTCCAACGCTTACTCTCTTGAACTCTCCTTTTGCAGGTTCGGAACGGATGGGTTGGACCATATCTCACGAGGCAGTTCGGACCGGAACGGAAATTTTGCGTGGGGCAGAGGTTCGGAGTGAGGCATGGGCGGAGCTTCCGATGCAGGTGAAGGCGGAGCCATCAGCGTCGGCGGCTATGGATTACGAACGCGACACGCACGAGCGCTGCGACGGCGATTCAGGTAAGAAAAAGAATTAACATTCTCGGGGTTTGTGAGTACATCGCAGGGGTTTGGAGATGCTTCCACGGGGGTTTTCCAGATCCATGGGGTTTTCAGTGTTGCAACTGGCTAAGAGTCATTGCTTTTGTTTGTCGTGCAGGCCCGTTGCTCTGTTCCGAGGACCTCCTCTCGCGAAGCAGGGTGGCGACTGGCGCTGCTGCTCCGACCACTGCTGCCGATACGCGCATTACCGCCGATTCGCCCGCTACTCCCGATGCGCCCACGGCCTCTAGGCGGAGAGCCAGAGCGCGAGGCAGAGACGGGAGCGGCAGCAACGGCGGCGGCAGGATCCGAAGCAGCGGCGCTAACCGGAGTAGCGCCGGCAGTCGCAGCAGCGGTGGCAGCCGGAGCAGTGGGGCCAGCAGGAGCAGGGGCGCGGTGACGACGGTGCGAGTGGAGTTCGATCCCGCGTATTGCTGGAAGATCAGAGCGGAGCCCTCGTTCCCTGCGCGGCCGCGAGTCGCGGAAAGCACGCCTGCCGCTGGTGAGTGACAGGGTTTTGGGCAAGGGTTCGGGAATGATTCGTTATGGAGGGATTCGACGACGGTTTTCGGGCTTTGGCGTAAGTTTTGTATGGAGGAAATTGCCGGAGAGAAGCAAGGGTTTTGGACGATGCGCTTTGAAACTTAAAAGGGTCAAGAGGGGATGATGTGCTATAATTCAAGGGTTTAGGATGGAGGGTGGGAAAAAAATGTTTCAAGGTCGAACTTGGTGTTTTTTTTTTCGCGAATGAATAGCTACAAGTCGAAGCGTACAGCTTTTAGCATTCACTGCCGTTTTCCTACGCGTTTCTCACCCCCTCACGGCTCCTACCTGTTTCTCCCTTCCCCCATGCTCTCTCCTTGCCAGTCCTCCAAGGCTCCAGCAGCAGCGCGACTGTAGAAGTGACCGTGGCTCTTTCCAGCTGTACTCGTTTTGAGCCGCCTCGTTACACTCCTGGGAGCAGCACCGCTGTAGCAGTGAGAGATATCGAGGCGGTGAACTGCGGCAGCACTGCTGTAGAGGTGCCTGTATCTCTCTCCGGATCCAGCCGTCCCGAGATAAGCGTGCTTTCCCGGTGCAACAGCAGCAGCAGCAGCATCCCGGTTAGTGTAGCAGGGACCGGCGGTATTAGTGGGAGTGAGGGAGCATGGGCAGCAGCCGCAGCAGAAGCAGCAGAAGCAGGAGCAGGAGTGGCAGTAGTGGCAGCAGCAGCAGCGGCAGCGGAAGCAGCAGGAAGGAACAACAATAGCAGCAGCACCAAAACCCCAGAGAAAAAGCCAGTGCTGCCGTTCTCTTGGGCTCTATCTGTCGACGTATCTGGCTGTGGCGGCTACACCCCGTTCTCGCTACCACGCCTTCCACCCATGGTCCAATCAAGCCCTGCAACGTCGCCCTCCACGTCACCAGTTCGCCCAGGGTCAAAGGAGCCGTTCTCGCATGCTGACGTGGATGGTACCATGGGGGGAGGGTGGATGGGAAGCATGGAAAGCATGGCGAGCGTGGGGATGGATGGGGGTGAGGGGAAGGCGGACAGCAGCATTTATGTGGCGGCACAATGGCTTGTGGATATGGCTTCAGGGAGGAGTGCTGCTGTGTGCTGATCCCTCATGCAGGCTTGGAATTGTGTGTGCTGGGGTGTGCATAGTTTGAAGGGGTTTTCTTTTCAGGAGTGAGCTCAGTGTATTGGGCTGTCCTTGTTTAAGGGTTAAGGGTTTCGGGTTTGACTTAGCGGCGCTAGGGCTTGCTGTTGGTGTGGAAGGGCGTACAGAAGGGCTTCATGCGGAGGCGATTTGCAAGGGAGGTGCTGGCAGTGCTGGTGGTGCTGCCAGTGCTAGTGGTGCTTCTGGTCCCTCATGCATGGTGTACGTTGCATGGTGCATGGAAGGTGTTGGATTCTTCCGGATGCTGTGGGTGGGGGCCAGGCAGCTGCACACGAATCTGAACAGCTAGCAACAGACACAAGTCTGGTGTGGAGCCGGCACGGGATTATTAGCCTGGCCGTAATGCAGAATATATCGGTATGGGTGGTGCTGCTGCTGGGTCAGGGGCATGCTGCCCGCATTTTGGTGTTAGCGCTGTGAATAAAGCGTGCTTATGATAGCATGGCGTGTATTCTTTTCCTGTTTCTCTTATTGCTTGCCATTTATGTATCCTGGGTGCAAACTCGTTCATTTATAATCATTACAGGCACATTCATTTGGGGAAGATCTGATGCAGCTCGATATAGAGTTTCCATACCACCAGGACCGAGATCAATGTGTTCGGATTTGGAGCTAGCCTGACAAGAGACTAATCTGATCAGAGGCCTTTGGATCAAGCACTTATTGGTTCCTAACTGCATCACGTTTTACTGCCACTTACAGTGTGATAAATTAGACTACATGATGCCTCGTAGTAATTCAAGGGGCTACACGGGCAATTTCCAGGCGAGAAAGTGTTAGTTTGTACTTCCTATTTTTTTCCATTGAATGGTCAGCCACCCATTCCTCCCCATCCACCTTCAGTGTTGCTACTACCGGTATGTAGGTAGGTACCTAATAAGGGCTTCAACATCCACGTTCCTCCTTCCCTCGCCTCCCATCCGCTCCGGCATTCCTCAGCTTCGGTCGCCCACTCCTCCCATCCACCTCCACAGCCAAGCCAACCCCGTCGCTCTCAACCCCTCCGTCGGTCCCTCTTCCCTTCTCACCTCCAGTGCTATCACCGCATATGAGGCGCTTCTAACTTCACATTCCGCCTCCCTTCACCACTCATCTGCTCCTATATTCCTCCTTCCTTCACCGCTCATCTGCTCCTATATTCCTCAGCTTCGGCCGCCCACTCCTCTCATCCACCTCAACAGCCAGCCCCATCTCTCTCAACCCCTCCATCTGCGCCCCGCCTCCAGTGCTACTACCACGGGTGAGGCGCTTCTGACTTCATATTCCTCCTTCCTTCACCGCTCATCTGCCCCTATATTCCTCAGCTTCGGCCGCCCACTCCTCTCATCCACCTCAACAGCCAGCCCCATCTCTCTCAACCCCTCCGTCTGCGCCCCGCCTCTCACCTCCAGAGCCGCCACGTCAGCAGCGTTCTTGGGGTTGCCTTCTAGAAGGTTCCGCACGGCCCACAGCCCCCACTCCCTGAGGAGATCATCGCCCTGTGTGCTGTCGCCTGCCACACACTGCTGCAGGACTAGGAATAGACCGCTGCTCATGATGCTGCTGCTGGGGGTGATGGCGGGGGTGGGGTTGCCAGTGGGGTGGGGGTTGCTGCTGCTGTCTTTGGTGGCATCGGTGGCAGTGGCACTGTTATCAGCAGCAGCAGCAGCAGCAGCACCACCAACAGCACCACGAGGAGCAGCAGCAATAGCACCACCAGCAGCAGCAGATACCGGAACGCTAGGAGCCGTATAGCACCTCACAGCATCCTGGTATGCCTTGCGCTCATGACCCGCATTTGCAATCACTGCCACCACATCCCTGCGGTAACCAGGGTACGGGTTACATGATGGGTACAGAGCGGTTGGGACTGGTGGAAATGTAGCTGCTGCTGCTCCTATCTCTTGATCTCTGATTGAACTTGGTGCTTTGTGGGGGGCCTTTGATGCTGCTGCTGTTCCTGTTGCTGTTGTTTCTCTTGTTGCTGTGGCTGCTGCTGATGCGATAGCAGGGGGGCCCAGTCCATGCAGCAGGTCAAGCAGGAGGGGAATCAGCTCCGAACCTCCAACCGCCGCTAGCAGGTCCTTGCTTGCCGAGACTGAGACTGCCGAGCCTGATGTGACAGGTTCGGCAGCTGGTACGGGGTCCAGGGCTGCGAGGATGCGAAGGCAGTGCAGGGAGAATCGGAGGATGTGGCGTGCTGATATAGCTTTGTTATGAGGTACCTCGTTACTAGGCATCTGACTAGCATGCCCCACCTGATAGCCAGGAGCCAGCAGCAGACCCTGGGCCTGAACCCGTGCCACAGCTCGTGCGGAATCTCTGCAAACGGTCAGGAGAAAATTCAAACTGCCCGGGCCCACTAGCGGAAAAGATTCTCCTTGCTCCCTCTTTTTTTGCTCCGCTCCTTTCCCCTCCTTCGCCACTTTGCCATCTGCCTCCTCACTCTCCTCGCTCTCCCCCTTCGCCCCTCCCCCAACCCCAGCTGAAACGCCCTGTGCTTCTGCTACTGCTGCCAGGGCCCCCCACACCCCCCACAGCAGCCCTGCTTGCTCCCACCTGAACCGCCCCTCATCAAGCTGCTTTAGAGACAAAGAAGCTGCCCCTCCCTTCTCTCCCTCCTCCTCCCTTTCTTCCTCCTTCCCCCCTGCTCCACATTCCCTGCTCAGCCCAGCAAAAAGCGGCTTGAAGAAGCTTCCACGAAGGCACAGGCGCTCCAGGAGCAGGCTGTGCCAGGGATCTAGAGAGCTGGCGGGGGCATCTGTTGGGAAGAAAGGGGAGGGGGGGAAAGAAGAAACGGGGAAGTCGGGAAAATAAAGAGGGTTTGTGAGCTAGCTTGATAGCTCAGGAGCAGGCTGTACCAGGGATCGAGAGATGTGGGGGGGGGGCGGCTGGGGGGAGGAAAGAGGAGGGGGAGAATCAGAGGGATGGGCGAGGGAGTGCTTTGGTGAGAAGAATGGGCAGACGTACCATGTGGAACGTCCATGTGGTGGCAGTTTGCTGCTCGCTGATTTGAGACGTCTCAAAAAATGCTGCTCGCTGATTTGAGACGTCTCAAAAAATGCTGCTCGCTGATTTGAGACGTCTCAAAAAATGCTGCTCGCTGATTTGAGACGTCTCAAAAAATGCTGCTCGCTGATTTGAGACGTCTCAAAAAATGCTGCTCGCTGATTTGAGACGTCTCAAAAAATGCTGCTCGCTGATTTGAGACGTCTCAAAAAATGCTGCTCGCTGATTTGAGACGTCTCAAAAAATGCTGCTCGCTGATTTGAGACGTCTCAAAAAATGCTGCTCGCTGATTTGAGACGTCTCAAAAAATGCTGCTCGCTGATTTGAGACGTCTCAAAAAATGCTGCTCGCTGATTTGAGACGTCTCAAAAAATGCTGCTCGCTGATTTGAGACGTCTCAAAAAATGCTGCTCGCTGATTTGAGACGTCTCAAAAAATGCTGCTCGCTGATTTGAGACGTCTCAAAAAATGCTGCTCGCTGATTTGAGACGTCTAAAAAAATGCTGCTCGCTGATTTGAGACGTCTCAAAAAATGCTGCTCGCTGATTTGAGACGTCTCAAAAAATGCTGCTCGCTGATTTGAGACGTCTAAAAAAATGCTGCTCGCTGATTTGAGACGTCTCAAAAAATGCTGCTCGCTGATTTGAGACATCTCAAAAAATGCTGCTCGCTGATTTGAGACGTCTCAAAAAATGCTGCTCGCTGATTTGAGACGTCTCAAAAAATGCTGCTCGCTGATTTGAGACGTCTCAAAAAATGCTGCTCGCTGATTTGAGACGTCTCAAAAAATGCTGCTCGCTGATTTGAGACGTCTCAAAAAATGCTGCTCGCTGATTTGAGACGTCTCAAAAAATGCTGCTCGCTGATTTGAGACGTCTCAAAAAATGCTGCTCGCTGATTTGAGACGTCTCAAAAAATGCTGCTCGCTGATTTGAGACGTCTCAAAAAATGCTGCTCGCTGATTTGAGACGTCTCAAAAAATGCTGCTCGCTGATTTGAGACGTCTCAAAAAATGCTGCTCGCTGATTTGAGACGTCTAAAAAAATGCTGCTCGCTGATTTGCGACGTCTCAAAAAATGCTCCTCGCTGATTTGAGACGTCTCAAAAAATGCTGCTCGCTGATTTGAGACGTCTCAAAAAATGCTGCTCGCTGATTTGAGACGTCTCAAAAAATGCTGCTCGCTGATTTGAGACGTCTCAAAAAATGCTGCTCGCTGATTTGAGACGTCTCAAAAAATGCTGCTCGCTGATTTGAGACGTCTCAAAAAATGCTGCTCGCTGATTTGAGACGTCTCAAAAAATGCTGCTCGCTGATTTGAGACGTCTCAAAAAATGCTGCTCGCTGATTTGAGACGTCTCAAAAAATGCTGCTCGCTGATTTGAGACGTCTAAAAAAATGCTGCTCGCTGATTTGAGACGTCTCAAAAAATGCTGCTCGCTGATTTGAGACGTCTCAAAAAATGCTGCTCGCTGATTTGAGACGTCTCAAAAAATGCTGCTCGCTGATTTGAGACGTCTCAAAAAATGCTGCTCGCTGATTTGAGACGTCTCAAAAAATGCTGCTCGCTGATTTGAGACGTCTCAAAAAATGCTGCTCGCTGATTTGAGACGTCTCAAAAAATGCTGCTCGCTGATTTGAGACGTCTCAAAAAATGCTGCTCGCTGATTTGAGACGTCTCAAAAAATGCTGCTCGCTGATTTGAGACGTCTCAAAAAATGCTGCTCGCTGATTTGAGACGTCTCAAAAAATGCTGCTCGCTGATTTGAGACGTCTCAAAAAATGCTGCTCGCTGATTTGAGACGTCTCAAAAAATGCTGCTCGCTGATTTGAGACGTCTCAAAAAATGCTGCTCGCTGATTTGAGACGTCTCAAAAAATGCTGCTCGCTGATTTGAGACGTCTCAAAAAATGCTGCTCGCTGATTTGAGACGTCTCAAAAAATGCTGCTCGCTGATTTGAGACGTCTCAAAAAATGCTGCTCGCTGATTTGAGACGTCTCAAAAAATGCTGCTCGCTGATTTGAGACGTCTCAAAAAATGCTGCTCGCTGATTTGAGACGTCTCAAAAAATGCTGCTCGCTGATTTGAGACGTCTCAAAAAATGCTGCTCGCTGATTTGAGACGTCTCAAAAAATGCTGCTCGCTGATTTGAGACGTCTCAAAAAATGCTGCTCGCTGATTTGAGACGTCTCAAAAAATGTTGCTCGCTGATTTGAGACGTCTCAAAAAATGCTGGTCGCTGATTTGAGACGTCTCAAAAAATGCTGCTCGCTGATTTGAGACGTCTCAAAAAATGCTGCTCGCTGATTTGAGACGTCTCAAAAAATGCTGCTCGCTGATTTGAGACGTCTCAAAAAATGCTGCTCGCTGATTTGAGACGTCTCAAAAAATGCTGCTCGCTGATTTGAGACGTCTCAAAAAATGCTGCTCGCTGATTTGAGACGTCTCAAAAAATGCTGCTCGCTGATTTGAGACGTCTCAAAAAATGCTGCTCGCTGATTTGAGACGTCTCAAAAAATGCTGCTCGCTGATTTGAGACGTCTCAAAAAATGCTGCTCGCTGATTTGAGACGTCTCAAAAAATGCTGGTCGCTGATTTGAGACGTCTCAAAAAATGCTGCTCGCTGATTTGAGACGTCTCAAAAAATGCTGCTCGCTGATTTGAGACGTCTCAAAAAATGCTGCTCGCTGATTTGAGACGTCTCAAAAAATGCTGCTCGCTGATTTGAGACGTCTCAAAAAATGCTGCTCGCTGATTTGAGACGTCTCAAAAAATGCTGCTCGCTGATTTGAGACGTCTCAAAAAATGCTGCTCGCTGATTTGAGACGTCTCAAAAAATGCTGCTCGCTGATTTGAGACGTCTCAAAAAATGCTGCTCGCTGATTTGAGACGTCTCAAAAAATGCTGCTCGCTGATTTGAGACGTCTCAAAAAATGCTGCTCGCTGATTTGAGACGTCTCAAAAAATGCTGCTCGCTGATTTGAGACGTCTCAAAAAATGCTGCTCGCTGATTTGAGACGTCTCAAAAAATGCTGCTCGCTGATTTGAGACGTCTCAAAAAATGCTGCTCGCTGATTTGAGACGTCTCAAAAAATGCTGCTCGCTGATTTGAGACGTCTCAAAAAATGCTGCTCGCTGATTTGAGACGTCTCAAAAAATGCTGCTCGCTGATTTGAGACGTCTCAAAAAATGCTGCTCGCTGATTTGAGACGTCTCAAAAAATGCTGCTCGCTGATTTGAGACGTCTCAAAAAATGCTGCTCGCTGATTTGAGACGTCTCAAAAAATGCTGCTCGCTGATTTGAGACGTCTCAAAAAATGCTGCTCGCTGATTTGAGACGTCTAAAAAAATGCTGCTCGCTGATTTGAGACGTCTCAAAAAATGCTGCTCGCTGATTTGAGACGTCTCAAAAAATGCTGCTCGCTGATTTGAGACGTCTCAAAAAATGCTGCTCGCTGATTTGAGACGTCTCAAAAAATGCTGCTCGCTGATTTGAGACGTCTCAAAAAATGCCGCTCGCTGATTTGAGACGTCTCAAAAAATGCTGCTCGCTGATTTGAGACGTCTCAAAAAATGCTGCTCGCTGATTTGAGACGTCTCAAAAAATGCTGCTCGCTGATTTGAGACGTCTAAAAAAATGCTGCTCGCTGATTTGAGACGTCTCAAAAAATGCTGCTCGCTGATTTGAGACGTCTCAAAAAATGCTGCTCGCTGATTTGAGACGTCTCAAAAAATGCTGCTCGCTGATTTGAGACGTCTCAAAAAATGCTGCTCGCTGATTTGAGACGTCTCAAAAAATGCTGCTCGCTGATTTGAGACGTCTCAAAAAATGCTGCTCGCTGATTTGAGACGTCTCAAAAAATGCTGCTCGCTGATTTGAGACGTCTCAAAAAATGCTGCTCGCTGATTTGAGACGTCTCAAAAAATGCTGCTCGCTGATTTGAGACGTCTCAAAAAATGCTGCTCGCTGATTTGAGACGTCTCAAAAAATGCTGCTCGCTGATTTGAGACGTCTCAAAAAATGCTGCTCGCTGATTTGAGACGTCTCAAAAAATGCTGCTCGCTGATTTGAGACGTCTCAAAAAATGCTGCTCGCTGATTTGAGACGTCTCAAAAAATGCTGCTCGCTGATTTGAGACATCTCAAAAAATGCTGCTCGCTGATTTGAGACGTCTCAAAAAATGCTGCTCGCTGATTTGAGACGTCTCAAAAAATGCTGCTCGCTGATTTGAGACGTCTCAAAAAATGCTGCTCGCTGATTTGAGACGTCTCAAAAAATGCTGCTCGCTGATTTGAGACGTCTCAAAAAATGCTGCTCGCTGATTTGAGACGTCTCAAAAAATGCTGCTCGCTGATTTGAGACGTCTCAAAAAATGCTGCTCGCTGATTTGAGACGTCTCAAAAAATGCTGCTCGCTGATTTGAGACGTCTCAAAAAATGCTGCTCGCTGATTTGAGACGTCTAAAAAAATGCTGCTCGCTGATTTGAGACGTCTCAAAAAATGCTGCTCGCTGATTTGAGACGTCTCAAAAAATGCTGCTCGCTGATTTGAGACGTCTCAAAAAATGCTGCTCGCTGATTTGAGACGTCTCAAAAAATGCTGCCCGCTGATTTGAGACGTCTCAAAAAATGCTGCTCGCTGATTTGAGACGTCTCAAAAAATGCTGCTCGCTGATTTGAGACGTCTCAAAAAATGCTGCTCGCTGATTTGAGACGTCTCAAAAAATGCTGCTCGCTGATTTGAGACGTCTCAAAAAATGCTGCTCGCTGATTTGAGACGTCTAAAAAAATGCTGCTCGCTGATTTGAGACGTCTCAAAAAATGCTGCTCGCTGATTTGAGACGTCTCAAAAAATGCTGCTCGCTGATTTGAGACGTCTCAAAAAATGCTGCTCGCTGATTTGAGACGTCTCAAAAAATGCTGCTCGCTGATTTGAGACGTCTCAAAAAATGCTGCTCGCTGATTTGAGACGTCTCAAAAAATGCTGCTCGCTGATTTGAGACGTCTCAAAAAATGCTGCTCGCTGATTTGAGACGTCTCAAAAAATGCTGCTCGCTGATTTGAGACGTCTCAAAAAATGCTGCTCGCTGATTTGAGACGTCTCAAAAAATGCTGCTCGCTGATTTGAGACGTCTCAAAAAATGCTGCTCGCTGATTTGAGACGTCTCAAAAAATGCTGCTCGCTGATTTGAGACGTCTCAAAAAATGCTGGTCGCTGATTTGAGACGTCTCAAAAAATGCTGGTCGCTGATTTGAGACGTCTCAAAAAATGCTGGTCGCTGATTTGAGACGTCTCAAAAAATGCTGCTCGCTGATTTGAGACGTCTCAAAAAATGCTGCTCGCTGATTTGAGACGTCTCAAAAAATGCTGCTCGCTGATTTGAGACGTCTCAAAAAATGCTGCTCGCTGATTTGAGACGTCTCAAAAAATGCTGCTCGCTGATTTGAGACGTCTCAAAAAATGCTGCTCGCTGATTTGAGACGTCTCAAAAAATGCTGCTCGCTGATTTGAGACGTCTCAAAAAATGCTGCTCGCTGATTTGAGACGTCTCAAAAAATGCTGCTCGCTGATTTGAGACGTCTCAAAAAATGCTGCTCGCTGATTTGAGACGTCTCAAAAAATGCTGCTCGCTGATTTGAGACGTCTCAAAAAATGCTGCTCGCTGATTTGAGACGTCTCAAAAAATGCTGCTCGCTGATTTGAGACGTCTAAAAAAATGCTGCTCGCTGATTTGAGACGTCTCAAAAAATGCTGCTCGCTGATTTGAGACGTCTCAAAAAATGCTGCTCGCTGATTTGAGACGTCTCAAAAAATGCTGCTCGCTGATTTGAGACGTCTCAAAAAATGCTGCTGTCAGAACATTATAGCTTATGCTGTTGTGTAGGCTATAGTGGGGTATCCCATAGGGGGTACAACCAATTAGGGTTTCATATTTGTACTCACTTCATTTCATAGTTCATTCATTCTTGTTCAAATCTTCTCATGGTATCGAGCAGGTTCCCCCTTGGGAACTGTGCTTAGGGCCCACCACATCGATTTTTTTTTTTTTCCTGCCCGAAGCGCGCTCAGCCCGAGTCGCGCTTCGGGCCCTCACTTCGTCGAGCCGCCCTGGCGGCCCTGCACTGCGGCCCCGCCACCCGTCTCCGCGGCCCCGCCGCCCGTCTTCGCGGCCCCGCCGCCTCTCTCCTAGCGGCTCCGCCGCCCTACCTAGCGGCCCCGCCGCCCTACCTCGCGGCCTCGCCGCCCCATTGCGCGGCCCCGCCGCCCTACCTAGCGGCCCCGCCGCCCCATCGCGGCCCCGCCGCCCCATCGCGCGGCCCCGCCGCCCCATCGCGCGGCCCCGCCGCCCCATCGCGCGGCCCCGCCGCCCTTCCTCGCGGCCCCGCCACCCCATCGCGCGGCCCCGCCGCCCCATCGCGCGGCCCCGCCGCCCCATCGCGCGGCCCCGCCGCCCTACCTAGCGGTCGCGCCGCCCTTCCTCGCGGCCCCGCCACCTTACCTGCGGCCCCGCCCTTACCCGCGGCCCCGCCGCCCTCTGCTGCGGCCCCGCCACCTTACCTGCGGCCCCGCCACCTTACCTGCGGCCCCGCCACCTTACCTGCGGCCCCGCCGCCCTCTGCTGCGGCCCCGCCACCCTATATGCGGCCCCGCCACCCTACCCGCGGCCACGCCGCCCTTACCAGCGGCCCCGCCGCCCTTACCTGCGGCCCCGTGCCCTGCAGCAGCACAGCCGAGCCGCCCAGCAGCCGAGCCGCCGAGCCGCCCAGCAGCCGAGCCGCCCAGCAGCCGAGCCGCCGAGCCGCCGAGCAGCCGAGCCGCCCAGCAGCCGAGCCGCCCAGCGGCCGCGCCGCCCAGCAGCCGAGCCGCCCAGCAGCCGAGCCGCCCAGCAGCTGAGCCGCCGAGCCGCCGGGCCGCCCAGCAGCTGAGCCGCCGAGCCGCCGCGCCGCCCTCCTTCAGGGCCGCCCGACCTGCCCAGTCTGGTGAGCACAGCGCCTTTTCACTGCACTGTCCTCACCCCACTGTTTGCGCTGCTAGTCGTCTAGGGTCATGGCTACCCCTAGTGTTCTCGCCTTTGACGCTGAGGGTAGGGCCATTGACTTTGAGGTCTGGGTAGATGACCTGCAGCTGTTCTTACAGTGCGATAGGGCAGATGGCCTCTCTCTCTTTGACCTCACCTCTGGCACCTCCACTGCCCCTGCTGCTGATGCTGACGCCACTGTTCGCTCCCAGTGGGCCACGCGCGACGCTGCTGCACGTCTTGCTGTGCGTCGCCACCTCCCTACCTCCGAGCGTGCGCACTTTAGTCAGTACAAGAGTGCTCAGACCTTGTACGACGCTGTAGTTGCGCGCTACTCCTCCCCTGCCACTGCTGCACTGAGCCGTCTCATGCTACCGTACCTCTTTCCTGATCTTACTGCCTTTCCCACAGTCACTGACCTCATTACGCACCTCCGCACTAGTGACACTCGCTACCGCGCTGCACTCCCTCCTGACTTCTGCGCCAGGAACCCCCCCCCCCATGTACATCACTCTTTACTACATAGTCACTCGCCTTCCTGACTCCCTTCGCGTAGTCAGGGACCACTTTCTCTCTGTCTGTCCCACCACTCTCACTGTTGACCTCCTCGAGAAGTCCCTCCTAGCGGCCGAGAAGAGCATCGTCGCTGTAGGGGCCTCTCGTGGTGACCCGCGCACCCCCATCTTTGAGGGGTGTTCCCCCTCCCCCCTTCTGCCCTCTGTTGCCTCTGCTGCTGCGGCCGACCTCCTTGTTCTTGAGTCGGTCGGTGCGGCGTCTGCCCCTAGCGGGAGACGCCGCTCTGGCAAGGGCAAGGGGGGCAAGGGCACTGGAGGAGCGAGCGGGGGCGGTGGAGGTGGAGGTGGCGGCAGTTGGGGGAGTGGGGGTGGCGGTGGGAGTGGAGGTGGGGGTGGAGGGGTCGGTGGCGGCAGTGGAGGTGGAGGTGGCGGCGGCGGTGGCGGTGGGAGCGGAGGTGGCGGAGGTGGCGGAGGTGGAGGCGGCGGCGGAGGCGGAGGCGGCGGCAGTAGCGGAGGCGGCGGAGGCGTCGGAGGCGGCGGGGGTGGCGGTGGTGCTGGTCGCGGGTCTTCGCAGAGGAGTGGCTCCGGTGGTGGCTCGCGCCAGCAGCAGCAGCGTGGTCGTGACACCCTGTCCCCTCAGCAGCTTCGTGAGTGGTACACTGCGCGTCAGCGGGGTGGGGGTTTTGGTCCGTGCTCCTACGTTTTGCGCACTGGCGACCGTGCGGGTGAGCAGTGTGGGGGTGCCCACCCCACCCAGCGCTGCTTTGGCCGCCTGACGGACGCGTGGCGTCACCAGTTCCCGGAGGCCTCCGAGATCCCTCGCTGGGGCGAGCTGTCTAGGGCGGGTGTTGCCATCTATGATCTTGACTTTGATGCTATTCTCTCTGCCATGTATGCTGTGTCTATTAGTGATGAGGGTGACTGTTACCGGTGTTTCCTGCCCGATCCGGGCATTGAGACTGCTGCTCTAGGTCCTGGTGAGGCTGCTGCCCTAGGTGCTTGCGACGCTGCTGCTCTAGGTGCTCGTGTGTCTGCGTCCTCAGGTACTGGTGAGTCTGCGCTCTCAGGTACTGCGTCGGCTTCGGCCTCCCTCACCTTCACCCTTGACTCTGGGGCGTCTCGCTCCTTCTTTCGGGACCGCACCACACTCACACCGCTGAGTCGACCGGTTGCAGTGTCTCTGGCTGACCCCTCTGGGGGTCCTGTCCTGTCTCGCTTCTCCACAGTCCTCCCGTGTCCGGCGGCTCCCTCTGGCACCCTGTCTGGTCTCTACCTCCCCTCGTTCTCTACGAACCTGGTGAGTGGTGCTGACCTACAGGATGCGGGGGTCCACCAGTTCACTCCTGCACGTCAGAGAGTGACCCACTGTACAGAGGCTGGCACAGGCCGACACCTGGCTACGTTCACCCGTCAGCCGGGGTCGAGCCTGTACACTCTGACCACTGCGTCTCCTCCAGTTGCTGAGTCTGGTAGGGTAGTTACGTCGGGTCAGGTGTTTGCTGCGGCGTCCAGGTCTGGTCCTGAGTCTGCCCCCTGTTCGTGTCGTCTCCTGTCTCACGAGACTCTCCTCTGGCACCACCGCCTTGGCCACCCCTCTCTGCTTCGGCTCAGAGGTATGGCCTCCCGTCTTCTTGTGTCCGGTCTCCCCCGGTCCCTCCCTCCCCTTCCTCAGGGCCCTGGCCCTGCCTGTGTCCCCTGTGTCGAGGGGCGCCTGCGTGCTGCCCCTCACTCCTCCCAGTTTCCTCCGACAGAGGCCCCGTTGCAGACACTTCACATGGACGTGTGGGGCCCAGCCCGCGTCCGTGGACAGGGTCACGAGCGCTACTTCCTGCTCGTTGTTGACGACTACTCGCGTTACACCACAGTCTTCCCCTTGCGCAGCAAGGGTGATGTCACTGAGGTGCTGATCGACTGGATCCGCGCAGCTCGTCTCCAGCTCAGGCAGAGCTTCGGCTCGGACTTTCCTGTTCTGCGTCTGCACTCGGACAGAGGCGGAGAGTTCTCCTCTGGCCTTCTGCGTGCCTACTGTCGTGCACGGGGCATCTGTCAGACCTTCACGCTTCCGGACTCACCGCAGCAAAATGGGATTGCTGAGCGCCGCATTGGCATGGTCATGGACGTCGCTCGTACGTCTATGATGCATGCGGCTGCCCCCCATTTTCTGTGGCCGTTTGCGGTGAGGTACGCGGCGCATCAGATCAACCTCCACCCCAGGGTCTCCAGGCCGGAGACCTCCCCAGCCTTGCTGTGGACGGGGAAGGTTGGCGATGCGTCGGCGTTCCGGGTCTGGGGATCTCGGGCGTTTGTCCGCGACCTGTCTGCGGACAAACTACCCCCTCGTGCTGCTCCTTGCGTCTTCCTGGGGTTCCCCCCTGACGCGCCTGGGTGGCAGTTTTACCACCCCACCTCTCGCCGTGTTCTGTCCTCCCAGGACGTCACGTTTGACGAGTCGGTCCCCTACTACCGCCTCTTCCCCTACCGCACTCCGTCCCTCCCCCCACCCCCACTCTTCCTGGTACCAGGTCCCCCCCAGGTAGACCCCCTCCCCCCTCAGGGTCCTGCCCCTTCAGGTGTGTCCCAGGTAGACGCAGTCGAGCCTGTCGAGGTCACTGGTGACTCTGGTGCTGCTGAGGGTGCTGAGGCTGGGGGTGCTGTACCTGGGGGTGCGGAGCCTAGGGGTGCTGGGCCTGGGGGTGCTACGTCTGGGGGTGCTGAGCCTAGGGGTGCTGAGCCTGGGGGTGCTGAGCCTAGGGGTGCTGAGCCTGGGGGTGCTGAGCCTGGGGGTGCTGAGCCTAGGGGTGCTGAGCCTGGGGGTGCTGAGCCTAGGGGTGCTACGTCTGGGGGTGCTGAGCCTAGGGGTGCTACGCCTGGGGGTGCTGAGCCTGGAGGTGCTCCGCCTGGAGGTTCTCCGAGTGCTTCGTCTCGCCGGGAGCCACTTTCTCCACAGGAGCTGCGTGAGTGGTTTGCCCGGCGCTGGAGGCGTGCTGCTGGTGCTGGAGGTCCTTCGACTGCTGAGGGTGCTGCGGTCGCGGGTCCCAGAGGTGCTCGTCCTGGGTGCACTGGAGCTGGTGCTGCTGAGGGTGCTGGCGCTGAGACTACCGCTGGCAGTCCTACTGGGGGTGCTCCTGGTGCTGCTGGAGGTTCTGGAGCTACTGGTGGTGCTGCTGGAGCGGGTGCTCCTGCTGAGGGTTCTGGTGCTGTCCCTGCTGCTTCTAGCGTCGCCGCGCGGCCTCGACCGTACTTCGTGCCACTCCTGCAGCAGGTTCTTGGTCTTCCACCTTCTACTGGTCCTCCTCCTCCCTTAGAGTGTCCACAGCCTGTCTCGTCCCAGCTACAGTTGCAGCCTACCTCCCCTTTGCCTGCTCCTTCTCCCTACACTGGTCCTACTGGAGGTCTGGCTGAGCGTCGTGAGCCTGCGTCTCGCCCTACGTCGCCTGTCCGTGCTGCTCGCACTAGTGGTCGCGGTTCGCGTCAGCGTCCTCCTCCTGTCCCTGGCACGCACCGGATGTCTCTGCGTCCGTCCACTGCTCCTCTGCGTGCCCCTTTGCCTTCTCCTCCTGAGTCCTCTCTTCCTGCTCTTGCCGACCCGGAGTCGGACTCTCTTCGTGCTGCCAGTCCTACTGTCACGCGTCTCCTTGCTACTGTTGTCACTGACCCTTCTTTCGAGTCTACTGCTGCGTCTGCTCTAGTTACTGAGCTCGTCGACTTTGCTGCTCGCTGTCGCTTAGACTACGCTGCTAGTCTTGTCGCTGAGTCTGAGTCTGTCTGTCCTCCGTCCGTCGGGGGTGAGTGTGCCCTTGGCACGGACGTCCTTGAGGACAGGCAGGAGGAGTTCCAGTGTCTGGCAGCTGCCTCACCTCATCTCGTGTCCGTACTGCTTACCCCTGAGGGAGACCCGGATGCACTTGACATCCCGACTCCGCGCTCTTACGCGGAGGCGATAGAGGGTCCCTACTCCTCTCAGTGGCAGGCAGCTATGGATGCAGAGATGGCTTCCTGGAAGTCCACAGGCACCTACGTTGACGCTGTCCCCCCTCCTGGGGCGAACATCGTCAGTGGCATGTGGATCTTCAGGGTGAAGCGGCCGCCGGGTTCTCCGCCTGTCTTCAAGGCGCGTTACGTGGCTCGTGGCTTCAGTCAGCGGCAGGGAGTTGACTACTTTCAGACCTTCTCCCCCACCCCGAAGATGACCACTCTTCGGGTACTGCTGCACGTTGCTGCTCACCGTGACTACGAGCTGCACTCTCTTGACTTCAGCACAGCTTTCTTGCAGGGCAGCCTGCACGAGGAGATCTGGCTGCGTCGCCCACCTGGCTTCACTGGGTCTTTCCCTTCTGGTACCCAGTGGAGTCTCCGGCGTCCAGTCTACGGTCTCCGCCAGGCGCCACGTGAGTGGCACGACACACTGAGGACTACACTTGCGGCTCTTGGGTTTGCTCCTTCTACTGCCGACCCGTCGCTGTTTCTACGCACCGACACCTCTCTGCCGCCGTTCTACATCCTCGTGTACGTCGACGACTTGGTCTTTGCCACAGCTGACACTGCTGGACTCGCCTACGTGAAGTCCGAGCTGCAGAAGAGACACACGTGCACAGACCTAGGTGAACTGCGCAGCTACCTTGGCTTGCAGATCACCCGGGACAGAGCACGCCGCACCATTACCCTGACTCAGTCACACATGGTGCAGCAGGTCCTTCAGCGCTTCGGCTTCACGTACTCCTCGCCTCAGGCCACTCCTCTGTCTACTCGCCACTCGCTCTCAGCTCTGCCTTCGGATGAGTCCGTAGAGTCGAGTGGCCCGTACCCAGAGCTTGTTGGCTGCCTCATGTACCTGATGACCTGCACACGACCTGACCTTGCATACCCTCTTAGCATTCTGGCACGCTATGTTGCTCCTGGGAGACACAGACCAGAGCACATGGCTGCAGCGAAGAGGGTGTTGCGCTACTTGTGCAGTACGTCGGGCATGGGGCTAGTGCTTGGAGGGCGGAGTCCAGTGGTCCTCACTGGGCACGCGGACGCTTCTTGGGCTGACGACCAGGCTACGCAGCGGTCGTCACAGGGTTACACCTTCAGCCTTGGTTCCGGCTCTGTTTCGTGGCGGGCTACTCGCTCGTCTTCTGTTCTTGGCTCGAGTTGTGAGGCTGAGATCTACGCCGGGGCCATGGCTGCACAGGAGCTTCGCTGGCTCACCTACCTGCTGACCGACCTTGGAGAGCCGCCTCGTTCTCCTCCAGTCCTGTACGTAGACAACAAGGCCATGCTGGCCTTGTGTCGAGAGCAGCGACTGGAGCACAAAACAAAGCACATTGCTCTCCGCTACTTCCTTGCTCGTGAGCTACAGCAACGTGGTCAGTTGCGGCTTGCGTACGTGGCCTCTGAGGCCAACACTGCTGATGTCTTCACCAAGGCACTTCCACCTTGTGATCATCAGCGCTTCTGCACTCAGCTGGGTCTTGTGCCCGTCTTGCCTCACTTGCTCTCCTCTTGACCTTGCCTGTACTCTCACATATATATATACCTGCTCTTGCTTGTCTAGCTTTATATATATGTGTGTACTCTTGCATGTGAACTGGCCGTGTGGCCTTGACCCTGTGCTCGGACTGTGTGGTGACTTTGTGATCCACCCTGAGCTTGCTTTGCTTTACTTTGCTTGACTGGTCTTGTGACCCCTTGTTCTCCCCCACTTTGCCTATGGGGGTGTGTCAGAACATTATAGCTTATGCTGTTGTGTAGGCTATAGTGGGGTATCCCATAGGGGGTACAACCAATTAGGGTTTCATATTTGTACTCACTTCATTTCATAGTTCATTCATTCTTGTTCAAATCTTCTCAGCTGCTCGCTGATTTGAGACGTCTCAAAAAATGCTGCTCGCTGATTTGAGACGTCTCAAAAAATGCTGCTCGCTGATTTGAGACGTCTCAAAAAATGCTGCTCGCTGATTTGAGACGTCTCAAAAAATGCTGCTCGCTGATTTGAGACGTCTCAAAAAATGCTGCTCGCTGATTTGAGACGTCTCAAAAAATGCTGCTCGCTGATTTGAGACGTCTCAAAAAATGCTGCTCGCTGATTTGAGACGTCTCAAAAAATGCTGCTCGCTGATTTGAGACGTCTCAAAAAATGCTGCTCGCTGATTTGAGACGTCTCAAAAAATGCTGCTCGCTGATTTGAGACGTCTCAAAAAATGCTGCTCGCTGATTTGAGACGTCTCAAAAAACGCTGCTCGCTGATTTGAGACGTCTCAAAAAATGCTGCTCGCTGATTTGAGACGTCTCAAAAAATGCTGCTCGCTGATTTGAGACGTCTCAAAAAATGCTGCTCGCTGATTTGAGACGTCTCAAAAAATGCTGCTCGCTGATTTGAGACGTCTCAAAAAATGCTGCTCGCTGATTTGAGACGTCTCAAAAAATGCTGCTCGCTGATTTGAGACGTCTCAAAAAATGCTGCTCGCTGATTTGAGACGTCTCAAAAAATGCTGCTCGCTGATTTGAGACGTCTCAAAAAATGCTGCTCGCTGATTTGAGACGTCTCAAAAAATGCTGCTCGCTGATTTGAGACGTCTCAAAAAATGCTGCTCGCTGATTTGAGACGTCTCAAAAAATGCTGCTCGCTGATTTGAGACGTCTCAAAAAATGCTGCTCGCTGATTTGAGACGTCTCAAAAAATGCTGCTCGCTGATTTGAGACGTCTCAAAAAATGCTGCTCGCTGATTTGAGACGTCTCAAAAAATGCTGCTCGCTGATTTGAGACGTCTCAAAAAATGCTGCTCGCTGATTCGAGACGTCTCAAAAAATGCTGCTCGCTGATTCGAGACGTCTCAAAAAATGCTGCTCGCTGATTTGAGACGTCTCAAAAAATGCTGCTCGCTGATTTGAGACGTCTCAAAAAATGCTGCTCGCTGATTTGAGACGTCTCAAAAAATGCTGCTCGCTGATTTGAGACGTCTCAAAAAATGCTGCTCGCTGATTTGAGACGTCTCAAAAAATGCTGCTCGCTGATTTGAGACGTCTCAAAAAATGCTGCTCGCTGATTTGAGACGTCTCAAAAAATGCTGCTCGCTGATTTGAGACGTCTCAAAAAATGCTGCTCGCTGATTTGAGACGTCTCAAAAAATGCTGCTCGCTGATTTGAGACGTCTCAAAAAATGCTGCTCGCTGATTTGAGACGTCTCAAAAAATGCTGCTCGCTGATTTGAGACGTCTCAAAAAATGCTGCTCGCTGATTTGAGACGTCTCAAAAAATGCTGCTCGCTGATTTGAGACGTCTAAAAAAATGCTGCTCGCTGATTTGAGACGTCTCAAAAAATGCTGCTCGCTGATTTGAGACGTCTCAAAAAATGCTGCTCGCTGATTTGAGACGTCTCAAAAAATGCTGCTCGCTGATTTGAGACGTCTCAAAAAATGCTGCTCGCTGATTTGAGACGTCTCAAAAAATGCTGCTCGCTGATTTGAGACGTCTCAAAAAATGCTGCTCGCTGATTTGAGACGTCTCAAAAAATGCTGCTCGCTGATTTGAGACGTCTCAAAAAATGCTGCTCGCTGATTTTAGACGTCTAAAAAAATGCTGCTCGCTGATTTGAGACGTCTCAAAAAATGCTGCTCGCTGATTTGAGACGTCTCAAAAAATGCTGCTCGCTGATTTGAGACGTCTCAAAAAATGCTGCTCGCTGATTTGAGACGTCTCAAAAAATGCTGCTCGCTGATTTGAGACGTCTCAAAAAATGCTGCTCGCTGATTTGAGACGTCTCAAAAAATGCTGCTCGCTGATTTGAGACGTCTCAAAAAACGCTGCTCGCTGATTTGAGACGTCTCAAAAAACGCTGCTCGCTGATTTGAGACGTCTCAAAAAATGCTGCTCGCTGATTTGAGACGTCTCAAAAAATGCTGCTCGCTGATTTGAGACGTCTCAAAAAATGCTGCTCGCTGATTTGAGACGTCTCAAAAAATGCTGCTCGCTGATTCGAGACGTCTCAAAAAATGCTGCTCGCTGATTCGAGACGTCTCAAAAAATGCTGCTCGCTGATTTGAGACGTCTCAAAAAATGCTGCTCGCTGATTCGAGACGTCTCAAAAAATGCTGCTCGCTGATTTGAGACGTCTCAAAAAATGCTGCTCGCTGATTTGAGACGTCTCAAAAAATGCTGCTCGCTGATTTGAGACGTCTCAAAAAATGCTGCTCGCTGATTTGAGACGTCTCAAAAAATGCTGCTCGCTGATTTGAGACGTCTCAAAAAATGCTGCTCGCTGATTTGAGACGTCTCAAAAAATGCTGCTCGCTGATTTGAGACGTCTCAAAAAATGCTGCTCGCTGATTTGAGACGTCTCAAAAAATGCTGCTCGCTGATTTGAGACGTCTCAAAAAATGCTGCTCGCTGATTTGAGACGTCTCAAAAAATGCTGCTCGCTGATTTGAGACGTCTCAAAAAATGCTGCTCGCTGATTTGAGACGTCTCAAAAAATGCTGCTCGCTGATTTGAGACGTCTCAAAAAATGCTGCTCGCTGATTTGAGACGTCTAAAAAAATGCTGCTCGCTGATTTGCGACGTCTCAAAAAATGCTCCTCGCTGATTTGAGACGTCTCAAAAAATGCTGCTCGCTGATTTGAGACGTCTCAAAAAATGCTGCTCGCTGATTTGAGACGTCTCAAAAAATGCTGCTCGCTGATTTGCGACGTCTCAAAAAATGCTGCTCGCTGATTTGAGACGTCTCAAAAAATGCTGCTCGCTGATTTGAGACGTCTCAAAAAATGCTGCTCGCTGATTTGAGACGTCTCAAAAAATGCTGCTCGCTGATTTGAGACGTCTCAAAAAATGCTGCTCGCTGATTTGAGACGTCTCAAAAAATGCTGCTCGCTGATTTGAGACGTCTAAAAAAATGCTGCTCGCTGATTTGAGACGTCTCAAAAAATGCTGCTCGCTGATTTGAGACGTCTCAAAAAATGCTGCTCGCTGATTTGAGACGTCTCAAAAAATGCTGCTCGCTGATTTGAGACGTCTCAAAAAATGCTGCTCGCTGATTTGAGACGTCTCAAAAAATGCTGCTCGCTGATTTGAGACGTCTCAAAAAATGCTGCTCGCTGATTTGAGACGTCTCAAAAAATGCTGCTCGCTGATTTGAGACGTCTCAAAAAATGCTGCTCGCTGATTTGAGACGTCTCAAAAAATGCTGCTCGCTGATTTGAGACGTCTCAAAAAATGCTGCTCGCTGATTTGAGACGTCTCAAAAAACGCTGCTCGCTGATTTGAGACGTCTCAAAAAATGCTGCTCGCTGATTTGAGACGTCTCAAAAAATGCTGCTCGCTGATTTGAGACGTCTCAAAAAATGCTGCTCGCTGATTTGAGACGTCTCAAAAAATGCTGCTCGCTGATTTGAGACGTCTCAAAAAATGCTGCTCGCTGATTTGAGACGTCTCAAAAAATGCTGCTCGCTGATTTGAGACGTCTCAAAAAATGCTGCTCGCTGATTTGAGACGTCTCAAAAAATGCTGCTCGCTGATTTGAGACGTCTCAAAAAATGCTGCTCGCTGATTTGAGACGTCTCAAAAAATGCTGCTCGCTGATTTGAGACGTCTCAAAAAATGCTGCTCGCTGATTTGAGACGTCTCAAAAAATGCTGCTCGCTGATTTGAGACGTCTCAAAAAATGCTGCTCGCTGATTTGAGACGTCTCAAAAAATGCTGCTCGCTGATTTGAGACGTCTCAAAAAATGCTGCTCGCTGATTTGAGACGTCTCAAAAAATGCTGCTCGCTGATTTGAGACGTCTCAAAAAATGCTGCTCGCTGATTTGAGACGTCTCAAAAAATGCTGCTCGCTGATTCGAGACGTCTCAAAAAATGCTGCTCGCTGATTCGAGACGTCTCAAAAAATGCTGCTCGCTGATTTGAGACGTCTCAAAAAATGCTGCTCGCTGATTTGAGACGTCTCAAAAAATGCTGCTCGCTGATTTGAGACGTCTCAAAAAATGCTGCTCGCTGATTTGAGACGTCTCAAAAAATGCTGCTCGCTGATTTGAGACGTCTCAAAAAATGCTGCTCGCTGATTTGAGACGTCTCAAAAAATGCTGCTCGCTGATTTGAGACGTCTCAAAAAATGCTGCTCGCTGATTTGAGACGTCTCAAAAAATGCTGCTCGCTGATTTGAGACGTCTCAAAAAATGCTGCTCGCTGATTTGAGACGTCTCAAAAAATGCTGCTCGCTGATTTGAGACGTCTCAAAAAATGCTGCTCGCTGATTTGAGACGTCTCAAAAAATGCTGCTCGCTGATTTGAGACGTCTCAAAAAATGCTGCTCGCTGATTTGAGACGTCTAAAAAAATGCTGCTCGCTGATTTGAGACGTCTCAAAAAATGCTGCTCGCTGATTTGAGACGTCTCAAAAAATGCTGCTCGCTGATTTGAGACGTCTCAAAAAATGCTGCTCGCTGATTTGAGACGTCTCAAAAAATGCTGCTCGCTGATTTGAGACGTCTCAAAAAATGCTGCTCGCTGATTTGAGACGTCTCAAAAAATGCTGCTCGCTGATTTGAGACGTCTCAAAAAATGCTGCTCGCTGATTTGAGACGTCTCAAAAAATGCTGCTCGCTGATTTTAGACGTCTAAAAAAATGCTGCTCGCTGATTTGAGACGTCTCAAAAAATGCTGCTCGCTGATTTGAGACGTCTCAAAAAATGCTGCTCGCTGATTTGAGACGTCTCAAAAAATGCTGCTCGCTGATTTGAGACGTCTCAAAAAATGCTGCTCGCTGATTTGAGACGTCTCAAAAAATGCTGCTCGCTGATTTGAGACGTCTCAAAAAATGCTGCTCGCTGATTTGAGACGTCTCAAAAAATGCTGCTCGCTGATTTGAGACGTCTCAAAAAATGCTGCTCGCTGATTTGAGACGTCTCAAAAAACGCTGCTCGCTGATTTGAGACGTCTCAAAAAATGCTGCTCGCTGATTTGAGACGTCTCAAAAAATGCTGCTCGCTGATTTGAGACGTCTCAAAAAATGCTGCTCGCTGATTTGAGACGTCTCAAAAAATGCTGCTCGCTGATTTGAGACGTCTCAAAAAATGCTGCTCGCTGATTTGAGACGTCTCAAAAAATGCTGCTCGCTGATTTGAGACGTCTCAAAAAATGCTGCTCGCTGATTTGAGACGTCTCAAAAAATGCTGCTCGCTGATTTGAGACGTCTCAAAAAATGCTGCTCGCTGATTTGAGACGTCTCAAAAAATGCTGCTCGCTGATTTGAGACGTCTCAAAAAATGCTGCTCGCTGATTTGAGACGTCTCAAAAAATGCTGCTCGCTGATTTGAGACGTCTCAAAAAATGCTGCTCGCTGATTTGAGACGTCTCAAAAAATGCTGCTCGCTGATTTGAGACGTCTCAAAAAATGCTGCTCGCTGATTTGAGACGTCTCAAAAAATGCTGCTCGCTGATTTGAGACGTCTCAAAAAATGCTGCTCGCTGATTTGAGACGTCTCAAAAAATGCTGCTCGCTGATTTGAGACGTCTCAAAAAATGCTGCTCGCTGATTCGAGACGTCTCAAAAAATGCTGCTCGCTGATTTGAGACGTCTCAAAAAATGCTGCTCGCTGATTTGAGACGTCTCAAAAAATGCTGCTCGCTGATTTGAGACGTCTCAAAAAATGCTGCTCGCTGATTTGAGACGTCTCAAAAAATGCTGCTCGCTGATTTGAGACGTCTCAAAAAATGCTGCTCGCTGATTTGAGACGTCTCAAAAAATGCTGCTCGCTGATTTGAGACGTCTCAAAAAATGCTGCTCGCTGATTTGAGACGTCTCAAAAAATGCTGCTCGCTGATTTGAGACGTCTCAAAAAATGCTGCTCGCTGATTTGAGACGTCTCAAAAAATGCTGCTCGCTGATTTGAGACGTCTCAAAAAATGCTGCTCGCTGATTTGAGACGTCTCAAAAAATGCTGCTCGCTGATTTGAGACGTCTCAAAAAATGCTGCTCGCTGATTTGAGACGTCTAAAAAAATGCTGCTCGCTGATTTGAGACGTCTCAAAAAATGCTGCTCGCTGATTTGAGACGTCTCAAAAAATGCTGCTCGCTGATTTGAGACGTCTCAAAAAATGCTGCTCGCTGATTTGAGACGTCTCAAAAAATGCTGCTCGCTGATTTGAGACGTCTCAAAAAATGCTGCTCGCTGATTTGAGACGTCTCAAAAAATGCTGCTCGCTGATTTGAGACGTCTCAAAAAATGCTGCTCGCTGATTTGAGACGTCTCAAAAAATGCTGCTCGCTGATTTTAGACGTCTAAAAAAATGCTGCTCGCTGATTTGAGACGTCTCAAAAAATGCTGCTCGCTGATTTGAGACGTCTCAAAAAATGCTGCTCGCTGATTTGAGACGTCTCAAAAAATGCTGCTCGCTGATTTGAGACGTCTCAAAAAATGCTGCTCGCTGATTTGAGACGTCTCAAAAAATGCTGCTCGCTGATTTGAGACGTCTCAAAAAATGCTGCTCGCTGATTTGAGACGTCTCAAAAAATGCTGCTCGCTGATTTGAGACGTCTCAAAAAATGCTGCTCGCTGATTTGAGACGTCTCAAAAAATGCTGCTCGCTGATTTGAGACGTCTCAAAAAATGCTGCTCGCTGATTTGAGACGTCTCAAAAAATGCTGCTCGCTGATTTGAGACGTCTCAAAAAATGCTGCTCGCTGATTTGAGACGTCTCAAAAAATGCTGCTCGCTGATTTGAGACGTCTCAAAAAATGCTGCTCGCTGATTTGAGACGTCTCAAAAAATGCTGCTCGCTGATTTGAGACGTCTCAAAAAATGCTGCTCGCTGATTTGAGACGTCTCAAAAAATGCTGCTCGCTGATTCGAGACGTCTCAAAAAATGCTGCTCGCTGATTCGAGACGTCTCAAAAAATGCTGCTCGCTGATTTGAGACGTCTCAAAAAATGCTGCTCGCTGATTTGAGACGTCTCAAAAAATGCTGCTCGCTGATTTGAGACGTCTCAAAAAATGCTGCTCGCTGATTTGAGACGTCTCAAAAAATGCTGCTCGCTGATTTGAGACGTCTCAAAAAATGCTGCTCGCTGATTTGAGACGTCTCAAAAAATGCTGCTCGCTGATTTGAGACGTCTCAAAAAATGCTGCTCGCTGATTTGAGACGTCTCAAAAAATGCTGCTCGCTGATTTGAGACGTCTCAAAAAATGCTGCTCGCTGATTTGAGACGTCTCAAAAAATGCTGCTCGCTGATTTGAGACGTCTCAAAAAATGCTGCTCGCTGATTTGAGACGTCTCAAAAAATGCTGCTCGCTGATTTGAGACGTCTCAAAAAATGCTGCTCGCTGATTTGAGACGTCTCAAAAAATGCTGCTCGCTGATTTGAGACGTCTCAAAAAATGCTGCTCGCTGATTTGAGACGTCTCAAAAAATGCTGCTCGCTGATTTGAGACGTCTCAAAAAATGCTGCTCGCTGATTTGAGACGTCTCAAAAAATGCTGCTCGCTGATTTGAGACGTCTCAAAAAATGCTGCTCGCTGATTTGAGACGTCTCAAAAAATGCTGCTCGCTGATTTGAGACGTCTCAAAAAATGCTGCTCGCTGATTTGAGACGTCTCAAACAATGCTGCTCGCTGATTTGAGACGTCTCAAACAATGCTGCTCGCTGATTTGAGACGTCTCAAAAAATGCTGCTCGCTGATTTGAGACGTCTCAAAAAATGCTGCTCGCTGATTTGAGACGTCTCAAAAAATGCTGCTCGCTGATTTGAGACGTCTCAAAAAATGCTGCTCGCTGATTTGAGACGTCTCAAAAAATGCTGCTCGCTGATTTGAGACGTCTCAAAAAATGCTGCTCGCTGATTCGAGACGTCTCAAAAAATGCTGCTCGCTGATTTGAGACGTCTCAAAAAATGCTGCTCGCTGATTTGAGACGTCTCAAAAAATGCTGCTCGCTGATTTGAGACGTCTCAAAAAATGCTGCTCGCTGATTTGAGACGTCTCAAAAAATGCTGCTCGCTGATTTGAGACGTCTCAAAAAATGCTGCTCGCTGATTTGAGACGTCTCAAAAAATGCTGCTCGCTGATTTGAGACGTCTCAAAAAATGCTGCTCGCTGATTTGAGACGTCTCAAAAAATGCTGCTCGCTGATTTGAGACGTCTCAAAAAATGCTGCTCGCTGATTTGAGACGTCTCAAAAAATGCTGCTCGCTGATTTGAGACGTCTCAAAAAATGCTGCTCGCTGATTTGAGACGTCTCAAAAAATGCTGCTCGCTGATTTGAGACGTCTCAAAAAATGCTGCTCGCTGATTTGAGACGTCTCAAACAATGCTGCTCGCTGATTTGAGACGTCTCAAACAATGCTGCTCGCTGATTTGAGACGTCTCAAAAAATGCTGCTCGCTGATTTGAGACGTCTCAAAAAATGCTGCTCGCTGATTTGAGACGTCTCAAAAAATGCTGCTCGCTGATTTGAGACGTCTCAAAAAATGCTGCTCGCTGATTTGAGACGTCTCAAAAAATGCTGCTCGCTGATTTGAGACGTCTCAAAAAATGCTGCTCGCTGATTTGAGACGTCTCAAAAAATGCTGCTCGCTGATTTGAGACGTCTCAAAAAATGCTGCTCGCTGATTTGAGACGTCTCAAAAAATGCTGCTCGCTGATTTGAGACGTCTCAAAAAATGCTGCTCGCTGATTTGAGACGTCTCAAAAAATGCTGCTCGCTGATTTGAGACGTCTCAAAAAATGCTGCTCGCTGATTTGAGACGTCTCAAAAAATGCTGCTCGCTGATTTGAGACGTCTAAAAAAATGCTGCTCGCTGATTTGAGACGTCTCAAAAAATGCTGCTCGCTGATTTGAGACGTCTCAAAAAATGCTGCTCGCTGATTTGAGACGTCTCAAAAAATGCTGCTCGCTGATTTGAGACGTCTCAAAAAATGCTGCTCGCTGATTTGAGACGTCTCAAAAAATGCTGCTCGCTGATTTGAGACGTCTCAAAAAATGCTGCTCGCTGATTTGAGACGTCTCAAAAAATGCTGCTCGCTGATTTGAGACGTCTCAAAAAATGCTGCTCGCTGATTTTAGACGTCTAAAAAAATGCTGCTCGCTGATTTGAGACGTCTCAAAAAATGCTGCTCGCTGATTTGAGACGTCTCAAAAAATGCTGCTCGCTGATTTGAGACGTCTCAAAAAATGCTGCTCGCTGATTTGAGACGTCTCAAAAAATGCTGCTCGCTGATTTGAGACGTCTCAAAAAATGCTGCTCGCTGATTTGAGACGTCTCAAAAAATGCTGCTCGCTGATTTGAGACGTCTCAAAAAATGCTGCTCGCTGATTTGAGACGTCTCAAAAAATGCTGCTCGCTGATTTGAGACGTCTCAAAAAATGCTGCTCGCTGATTTGAGACGTCTCAAAAAATGCTGCTCGCTGATTTGAGACGTCTCAAAAAATGCTGCTCGCTGATTTGAGACGTCTCAAAAAATGCTGCTCGCTGATTTGAGACGTCTCAAAAAATGCTGCTCGCTGATTTGAGACGTCTCAAAAAATGCTGCTCGCTGATTTGAGACGTCTCAAAAAATGCTGCTCGCTGATTTGAGACGTCTCAAAAAATGCTGCTCGCTGATTTGAGACGTCTCAAAAAATGCTGCTCGCTGATTCGAGACGTCTCAAAAAATGCTGCTCGCTGATTCGAGACGTCTCAAAAAATGCTGCTCGCTGATTTGAGACGTCTCAAAAAATGCTGCTCGCTGATTTGAGACGTCTCAAAAAATGCTGCTCGCTGATTTGAGACGTCTCAAAAAATGCTGCTCGCTGATTTGAGACGTCTCAAAAAATGCTGCTCGCTGATTTGAGACGTCTCAAAAAATGCTGCTCGCTGATTTGAGACGTCTCAAAAAATGCTGCTCGCTGATTTGAGACGTCTCAAAAAATGCTGCTCGCTGATTTGAGACGTCTCAAAAAATGCTGCTCGCTGATTTGAGACGTCTCAAAAAATGCTGCTCGCTGATTTGAGACGTCTCAAAAAATGCTGCTCGCTGATTTGAGACGTCTCAAAAAATGCTGCTCGCTGATTTGAGACGTCTCAAAAAATGCTGCTCGCTGATTTGAGACGTCTCAAAAAATGCTGCTCGCTGATTTGAGACGTCTCAAAAAATGCTGCTCGCTGATTTGAGACGTCTCAAAAAATGCTGCTCGCTGATTTGAGACGTCTCAAAAAATGCTGCTCGCTGATTTGAGACGTCTCAAAAAATGCTGCTCGCTGATTTGAGACGTCTCAAAAAATGCTGCTCGCTGATTTGAGACGTCTCAAAAAATGCTGCTCGCTGATTTGAGACGTCTCAAAAAATGCTGCTCGCTGATTTGAGACGTCTCAAACAATGCTGCTCGCTGATTTGAGACGTCTCAAACAATGCTGCTCGCTGATTTGAGACGTCTCAAAAAATGCTGCTCGCTGATTTGAGACGTCTCAAAAAATGCTGCTCGCTGATTTGAGACGTCTCAAAAAATGCTGCTCGCTGATTTGAGACGTCTCAAAAAATGCTGCTCGCTGATTTGAGACGTCTCAAAAAATGCTGCTCGCTGATTTGAGACGTCTCAAAAAATGCTGCTCGCTGATTCGAGACGTCTCAAAAAATGCTGCTCGCTGATTTGAGACGTCTCAAAAAATGCTGCTCGCTGATTTGAGACGTCTCAAAAAATGCTGCTCGCTGATTTGAGACGTCTCAAAAAATGCTGCTCGCTGATTTGAGACGTCTCAAAAAATGCTGCTCGCTGATTTGAGACGTCTCAAAAAATGCTGCTCGCTGATTTGAGACGTCTCAAAAAATGCTGCTCGCTGATTTGAGACGTCTCAAAAAATGCTGCTCGCTGATTTGAGACGTCTCAAAAAATGCTGCTCGCTGATTTGAGACGTCTCAAAAAATGCTGCTCGCTGATTTGAGACGTCTCAAAAAATGCTGCTCGCTGATTTGAGACGTCTCAAAAAATGCTGCTCGCTGATTTGAGACGTCTCAAAAAATGCTGCTCGCTGATTTGAGACGTCTCAAACAATGCTGCTCGCTGATTTGAGACGTCTCAAAAAATGCTGCTCGCTGATTTGAGACGTCTCAAAAAATGCTGCTCGCTGATTTGAGACGTCTCAAAAAATGCTGCTCGCTGATTTGAGACGTCTCAAAAAATGCTGCTCGCTGATTTGAGACGTCTCAAAAAATGCTGCTCGCTGATTTGAGACGTCTCAAAAAATGCTGCTCGCTGATTTGAGACGTCTCAAAAAATGCTGCTCGCTGATTTGAGACGTCTCAAAAAATGCTGCTCGCTGATTTGAGACGTCTCAAAAAATGCTGCTCGCTGATTTGAGACGTCTCAAAAAATGCTGCTCGCTGATTTGAGACGTCTCAAAAAATGCTGCTCGCTGATTTGAGACGTCTCAAAAAATGCTGCTCGCTGATTTGAGACGTCTCAAAAAATGCTGCTCGCTGATTTGAGACGTCTCAAAAAATGCTGCTCGCTGATTTGAGACGTCTCAAAAAATGCTGCTCGCTGATTTGAGACGTCTCAAAAAATGCTGCTCGCTGATTTGAGACGTCTCAAAAAATGCTGCTCGCTGATTTGAGACGTCTCAAAAAATGCTGCTCGCTGATTTGAGACGTCTCAAAAAATGCTGCTCGCTGATTTGAGACGTCTCAAAAAATGCTGCTCGCTGATTTGAGACGTCTCAAAAAATGCTGCTCGCTGATTTGAGACGTCTCAAAAAATGCTGCTCGCTGATTTGAGACGTCTCAAAAAATGCTGCTCGCTGATTTGAGACGTCTCAAAAAATGCTGCTCGCTGATTTGAGACGTCTCAAAAAATGCTGCTCGCTGATTTGAGACGTCTCAAAAAATGCTGCTCGCTGATTTGAGACGTCTCAAAAAATGCTGCTCGCTGATTTGAGACGTCTCAAAAAATGCTGCTCGCTGATTTGAGACGTCTCAAAAAATGCTGCTCGCTGATTTGAGACGTCTCAAAAAATGCTGCTCGCTGATTTGAGACGTCTCAAAAAATGCTGCTCGCTGATTTGAGACGTCTCAAAAAATGCTGCTCGCTGATTTGAGACGTCTCAAAAAATGCTGCTCGCTGATTTGAGACGTCTCAAAAAATGCTGCTCGCTGATTTGAGACGTCTCAAAAAATGCTGCTCGCTGATTTGAGACGTCTCAAAAAATGCTGCTCGCTGATTTGAGACGTCTCAAAAAATGCTGCTCGCTGATTTGAGACGTCTCAAAAAATGCTGCTCGCTGATTTGAGACGTCTCAAAAAATGCTGCTCGCTGATTTGAGACGTCTCAAAAAATGCTGCTCGCTGATTTGAGACGTCTCAAAAAATGCTGCTCGCTGATTTGAGACGTCTCAAAAAATGCTGCTCGCTGATTTGAGACGTCTCAAAAAATGCTGCTCGCTGATTTGAGACGTCTCAAAAAATGCTGCTCGC
The DNA here is from genome assembly GCA_947471745.1 of Closterium sp. Naga37s-1. Classification (NCBI taxonomy): domain Eukaryota; kingdom Viridiplantae; phylum Streptophyta; class Zygnematophyceae; order Desmidiales; family Closteriaceae; genus Closterium; species Closterium sp. Naga37s-1. The sequence goes on along the minus strand of CANJKZ010000022.1, from coordinate 503,801 downwards.
TGATTTGAGACGTCTCAAAAAATGCTGCTCGCTGATTTGAGACGTCTCAAAAAATGCTGCTCGCTGATTTGAGACGTCTCAAAAAATGCTGCTCGCTGATTTGAGACGTCTCAAAAAATGCTGCTCGCTGATTTGAGACGTCTCAAAAAATGCTGCTCGCTGATTTGAGACGTCTCAAAAAATGCTGCTCGCTGATTTGAGACGTCTCAAAAAATGCTGCTCGCTGATTTGAGACGTCTCAAAAAATGCTGCTCGCTGATTTGAGACGTCTCAAAAAATGCTGCTCGCTGATTTGAGACGTCTCAAAAAATGCTGCTCGCTGATTTGAGACGTCTCAAAAAATGCTGCTCGCTGATTTGAGACGTCTCAAAAAATGCTGCTCGCTGATTTGAGACGTCTCAAAAAATGCTGCTCGCTGATTTGAGACGTCTCAAAAAATGCTGCTCGCTGATTTGAGACGTCTCAAAAAATGCTGCTCGCTGATTTGAGACGTCTCAAAAAATGCTGCTCGCTGATTTGAGACGTCTCAAAAAATGCTGCTCGCTGATTTGAGACGTCTCAAAAAATGCTGCTCGCTGATTTGAGACGTCTCAAAAAATGCTGCTCGCTGATTTGAGACGTCTCAAAAAATGCTGCTCGCTGATTTGAGACGTCTCAAAAAATGCTGCTCGCTGATTTGAGACGTCTCAAAAAATGCTGCTCGCTGATTTGAGACGTCTCAAAAAATGCTGCTCGCTGATTTGAGACGTCTCAAAAAATGCTGCTCGCTGATTTGAGACGTCTCAAAAAATGCTGCTCGCTGATTTGAGACGTCTCAAAAAATGCTGCTCGCTGATTTGAGACGTCTCAAAAAATGCTGCTCGCTGATTTGAGACGTCTCAAAAAATGCTGCTCGCTGATTTGAGACGTCTCAAAAAATGCTGCTCGCTGATTTGAGACGTCTCAAAAAATGCTGCTCGCTGATTTGAGACGTCTCAAAAAATGCTGCTCGCTGATTTGAGACGTCTCAAAAAATGCTGCTCGCTGATTTGAGACGTCTCAAAAAATGCTGCTCGCTGATTTGAGACGTCTCAAAAAATGCTGCTCGCTGATTTGAGACGTCTCAAAAAATGCTGCTCGCTGATTTGAGACGTCTCAAAAAATGCTGCTCGCTGATTTGAGACGTCTCAAAAAATGCTGCTCGCTGATTTGAGACGTCTCAAAAAATGCTGCTCGCTGATTTGAGACGTCTCAAAAAATGCTGCTCGCTGATTTGAGACGTCTCAAAAAATGCTGCTCGCTGATTTGAGACGTCTCAAAAAATGCTGCTCGCTGATTTGAGACGTCTCAAAAAATGCTGCTCGCTGATTTGAGACGTCTCAAAAAATGCTGCTCGCTGATTTGAGACGTCTCAAAAAATGCTGCTCGCTGATTTGAGACGTCTCAAAAAATGCTGCTCGCTGATTTGAGACGTCTCAAAAAATGCTGCTCGCTGATTTGAGACGTCTCAAAAAATGCTGCTCGCTGATTTGAGACGTCTCAAAAAATGCTGCTCGCTGATTTGAGACGTCTCAAAAAATGCTGCTCGCTGATTTGAGACGTCTCAAAAAATGCTGCTCGCTGATTTGAGACGTCTCAAAAAATGCTGCTCGCTGATTTGAGACGTCTCAAAAAATGCTGCTCGCTGATTTGAGACGTCTCAAAAAATGCTGCTCGCTGATTTGAGACGTCTCAAAAAATGCTGCTCGCTGATTTGAGACGTCTCAAAAAATGCTGCTCGCTGATTTGAGACGTCTCAAAAAATGCTGCTCGCTGATTTGAGACGTCTCAAAAAATGCTGCTCGCTGATTTGAGACGTCTCAAAAAATGCTGCTCGCTGATTTGAGACGTCTCAAAAAATGCTGCTCGCTGATTTGAGACGTCTCAAAAAATGCTGCTCGCTGATTTGAGACGTCTCAAAAAATGCTGCTCGCTGATTTGAGACGTCTCAAAAAATGCTGCTCGCTGATTTGAGACGTCTCAAAAAATGCTGCTCGCTGATTTGAGACGTCTCAAAAAATGCTGCTCGCTGATTTGAGACGTCTCAAAAAATGCTGCTCGCTGATTTGAGACGTCTCAAAAAATGCTGCTCGCTGATTTGAGACGTCTCAAAAAATGCTGCTCGCTGATTTGAGACGTCTCAAAAAATGCTGCTCGCTGATTTGAGACGTCTCAAAAAATGCTGCTCGCTGATTTGAGACGTCTCAAAAAATGCTGCTCGCTGATTTGAGACGTCTCAAAAAATGCTGCTCGCTGATTTGAGACGTCTCAAAAAATGCTGCTCGCTGATTTGAGACGTCTAAAAAAATGCTGCTCGCTGATTTGAGACGTCTCAAAAAATGCTGCTCGCTGATTTGAGACGTCTCAAAAAATGCTGCTCGCTGATTTGAGACGTCTCAAAAAATGCTGCTCGCTGATTTGAGACGTCTCAAAAAATGCTGCTCGCTGATTTGAGACGTCTCAAAAAATGCTGCTCGCTGATTTGAGACGTCTCAAAAAATGCTGCTCGCTGATTTGAGACGTCTCAAAAAATGCTGCTCGCTGATTTGAGACGTCTCAAAAAATGCTGCTCGCTGATTTTAGACGTCTCAAAAAATGCTGCTCGCTGATTTGAGACGTCTCAAAAAATGCTGCTCGCTGATTTGAGACGTCTCAAAAAATGCTGCTCGCTGATTTGAGACGTCTCAAAAAATGCTGCTCGCTGATTAGAGACGTCTCAAAAAATGCTGCTCGCTGATTTGAGACGTCTCAAAAAATGCTGCTCGCTGATTTGAGACGTCTCAAAAAATGCTGCTCGCTGATTTGAGACGTCTCAAAAAATGCTGCTCGCTGATTTGAGACGTCTCAAAAAATGCTGCTCGCTGATTTGAGACGTCTCAAAAAATGCTGCTCGCTGATTTGAGACGTCTCAAAAAATGCTGCTCGCTGATTTGAGACGTCTCAAAAAATGCTGCTCGCTGATTTGAGACGTCTCAAAAAATGCTGCTCGCTGATTTGAGACGTCTCAAAAAATGCTGCTCGCTGATTTGAGACGTCTCAAAAAATGCTGCTCGCTGATTTGAGACGTCTCAAAAAATGCTGCTCGCTGATTTGAGACGTCTCAAAAAATGCTGCTCGCTGATTTGAGACGTCTCAAAAAATGCTGCTCGCTGATTTGAGACGTCTCAAAAAATGCTGCTCGCTGATTTGAGACGTCTCAAAAAATGCTGCTCGCTGATTTGAGACGTCTCAAAAAATGCTGCTCGCTGATTTGAGACGTCTCAAAAAATGCTGCTCGCTGATTTGAGACGTCTCAAAAAATGCTGCTCGCTGATTTGAGACGTCTCAAAAAATGCTGCTCGCTGATTTGAGACGTCTCAAAAAATGCTGCTCGCTGATTTGAGACGTCTCAAAAAATGCTGCTCGCTGATTTGAGACGTCTCAAAAAATGCTGCTCGCTGATTTGAGACGTCTCAAAAAATGCTGCTCGCTGATTTGAGACGTCTCAAAAAATGCTGCTCGCTGATTTGAGACGTCTCAAAAAATGCTGCTCGCTGATTTGAGACGTCTCAAAAAATGCTGCTCGCTGATTTGAGACGTCTCAAAAAATGCTGCTCGCTGATTTGAGACGTCTCAAAAAATGCTGCTCGCTGATTTGAGACGTCTCAAAAAATGCTGCTCGCTGATTTGAGACGTCTCAAAAAATGCTGCTCGCTGATTTGAGACGTCTCAAAAAATGCTGCTCGCTGATTTGAGACGTCTCAAAAAATGCTGCTCGCTGATTTGAGACGTCTCAAAAAATGCTGCTCGCTGATTTGAGACGTCTCAAAAAATGCTGCTCGCTGATTTGAGACGTCTCAAAAAATGCTGCTCGCTGATTTGAGACGTCTCAAAAAATGCTGCTCGCTGATTTGAGACGTCTCAAAAAATGCTGCTCGCTGATTTGAGACGTCTCAAAAAATGCTGCTCGCTGATTTGAGACGTCTCAAAAAATGCTGCTCGCTGATTTGAGACGTCTCAAAAAATGCTGCTCGCTGATTTGAGACGTCTCAAAAAATGCTGCTCGCTGATTTGAGACGTCTCAAAAAATGCTGCTCGCTGATTTGAGACGTCTCAAAAAATGCTGCTCGCTGATTTGAGACGTCTCAAAAAATGCTGCTCGCTGATTTGAGACGTCTCAAAAAATGCTGCTCGCTGATTTGAGACGTCTCAAAAAATGCTGCTCGCTGATTTGAGACGTCTCAAAAAATGCTGCTCGCTGATTTGAGACGTCTCAAAAAATGCTGCTCGCTGATTTGAGACGTCTCAAAAAATGCTGCTCGCTGATTTGAGACGTCTCAAAAAATGCTGCTCGCTGATTTGAGACGTCTCAAAAAATGCTGCTCGCTGATTTGAGACGTCTCAAAAAATGCTGCTCGCTGATTTGAGACGTCTCAAAAAATGCTGCTCGCTGATTTGAGACGTCTCAAAAAATGCTGCTCGCTGATTTGAGACGTCTCAAAAAATGCTGCTCGCTGATTTGAGACGTCTCAAAAAATGCTGCTCGCTGATTTGAGACGTCTCAAAAAATGCTGCTCGCTGATTTGAGACGTCTCAAAAAATGCTGCTCGCTGATTTGAGACGTCTCAAAAAATGCTGCTCGCTGATTTGAGACGTCTCAAAAAATGCTGCTCGCTGATTTGAGACGTCTCAAAAAATGCTGCTCGCTGATTTGAGACGTCTCAAAAAATGCTGCTCGCTGATTTGAGACGTCTCAAAAAATGCTGCTCGCTGATTTGAGACGTCTCAAAAAATGCTGCTCGCTGATTTGAGACGTCTCAAAAAATGCTGCTCGCTGATTTGAGACGTCTCAAAAAATGCTGCTCGCTGATTTGAGACGTCTCAAAAAATGCTGCTCGCTGATTTGAGACGTCTCAAAAAATGCTGCTCGCTGATTTGAGACGTCTCAAAAAATGCTGCTCGCTGATTTGAGACGTCTCAAAAAATGCTGCTCGCTGATTTGAGACGTCTCAAAAAATGCTGCTCGCTGATTTGAGACGTCTCAAAAAATGCTGCTCGCTGATTTGAGACGTCTCAAAAAATGCTGCTCGCTGATTTGAGACGTCTCAAAAAATGCTGCTCGCTGATTTGAGACGTCTCAAAAAATGCTGCTCGCTGATTTGAGACGTCTCAAAAAATGCTGCTCGCTGATTTGAGACGTCTCAAAAAATGCTGCTCGCTGATTTGAGACGTCTCAAAAAATGCTGCTCGCTGATTTGAGACGTCTCAAAAAATGCTGCTCGCTGATTTGAGACGTCTCAAAAAATGCTGCTCGCTGATTTGAGACGTCTCAAAAAATGCTGCTCGCTGATTTGAGACGTCTCAAAAAATGCTGCTCGCTGATTTGAGACGTCTCAAAAAATGCTGCTCGCTGATTTGAGACGTCTCAAAAAATGCTGCTCGCTGATTTGAGACGTCTCAAAAAATGCTGCTCGCTGATTTGAGACGTCTCAAAAAATGCTGCTCGCTGATTTGAGACGTCTCAAAAAATGCTGCTCGCTGATTTGAGACGTCTCAAAAAATGCTGCTCGCTGATTTGAGACGTCTCAAAAAATGCTGCTCGCTGATTTGAGACGTCTCAAAAAATGCTGCTCGCTGATTTGAGACGTCTCAAAAAATGCTGCTCGCTGATTTGAGACGTCTCAAAAAATGCTGCTCGCTGATTTGAGACGTCTCAAAAAATGCTGCTCGCTGATTTGAGACGTCTCAAAAAATGCTGCTCGCTGATTTGAGACGTCTCAAAAAATGCTGCTCGCTGATTTGAGACGTCTCAAAAAATGCTGCTCGCTGATTTGAGACGTCTCAAAAAATGCTGCTCGCTGATTTGAGACGTCTCAAAAAATGCTGCTCGCTGATTTGAGACGTCTCAAAAAATGCTGCTCGCTGATTTGAGACGTCTCAAAAAATGCTGCTCGCTGATTTGAGACGTCTCAAAAAATGCTGCTCGCTGATTTGAGACGTCTCAAAAAATGCTGCTCGCTGATTTGAGACGTCTCAAAAAATGCTGCTCGCTGATTTGAGACGTCTAAAAAAATGCTGCTCGCTGATTTGAGACGTCTCAAAAAATGCTGCTCGCTGATTTGAGACGTCTCAAAAAATGCTGCTGTCAGAACATTATAGCTTATGCTGTTGTGTAGGCTATAGTGGGGTATCCCATAGGGGGTACAACCAATTAGGGTTTCATATTTGTACTCACTTCATTTCATAGTTCATTCATTCTTGTTCAAATCTTCTCATGGTATCGAGCAGGTTCCCCCTTGGGAACTGTGCTTAGGGCCCACCACATCGATTTTTTTTTTTTTCCTGCCCGAAGCGCGCTCAGCCCGAGTCGCGCTTCGGGCCCTCACTTCGTCGAGCCGCCCTGGCGGCCCTGCACTGCGGCCCCGCCACCCGTCTCCGCGGCCCCGCCGCCCGTCTTCGCGGCCCCGCCGCCTCTCTCCTAGCGGCTCCGCCGCCCTACCTAGCGGCCCCGCCGCCCTACCTCGCGGCCTCGCCGCCCCATTGCGCGGCCCCGCCGCCCTACCTAGCGGCCCCGCCGCCCCATCGCGGCCCCGCCGCCCCATCGCGCGGCCCCGCCGCCCTTCCTCGCGGCCCCGCCACCCCATCGCGCGGCCCCGCCGCCCCATCGCGCGGCCCCGCCGCCCCATCGCGCGGCCCCGCCGCCCTACCTAGCGGTCCCGCCGCCCTTCCTCGCGGCCCCGCCACCTTACCTGCGGCCCCGCCCTTACCTGCGGCCCCGCCGCCCTCTGCTGCGGCCCCGCCACCTTACCTGCGGCCCCGCCACCTTACCTGCGGCCCCGCCACCTTACCTGCGGCCCCGCCGCCCTCTGCTGCGGCCCCGCCACCCTATCTGCGGCCCCGCCACCCTACCCGCGGCCACGCCGCCCTTACCAGCGGCCCCGCCGCCCTTACCTGCGGCCCCGTGCCCTGCAGCAGCACAGCCGAGCCGCCCAGCAGCCGAGCCGCCGAGCCGCCCAGCAGCCGAGCCGCCCAGCAGCCGAGCCGCCGAGCCGCCGAGCAGCCGAGCCGCCCAGCAGCCGAGCCGCCCAGCGGCCGCGCCGCCCAGCAGCCGAGCCGCCCAACAGCCGAGCCGCCCAGCAGCTGAGCCGCCGAGCCGCCGCGCCGCCCTCCTTCAGGGCCGCCCGACCTGCCCAGTCTGGTGAGCAGAGCGCCTTTTCACTGCACTGTCCTCACCCCACTGTTTGCGCTGCTAGTCGTCTAGGGTCATGGCTACCCCTAGTGTTCTCGCCTTTGACGCTGAGGGTAGGGCCATTGACTTTGAGGTCTGGGTAGATGACCTGCAGCTGTTCTTACAGTGCGATAGGGCAGACGGCCTCTCTCTCTTTGACCTCACCTCTGGCACCTCCACTGCCCCTGCTGCTGATGCTGACGCCACTGTTCGCTCCCAGTGGGCCACGCGCGACGCTGCTGCACGTCTTGCTGTGCGTCGCCACCTCCCTACCTCCGAGCGTGCGCACTTTAGTCAGTACAAGAGTGCTCAGACCTTGTACGACGCTGTAGTTGCGCGCTACTCCTCCCCTGCCACTGCTGCACTGAGCCGTCTCATGCTACCGTACCTCTTTCCTGATCTTACTGCCTTTCCCACAGTCACTGACCTCATTACGCACCTCCGCACTAGTGACACTCGCTACCGCGCTGCACTCCCTCCTGACTTCTGCGCCAGGAACCCCCCCCCCATGTACATCACTCTTTACTACATAGTCACTCGCCTTCCTGACTCCCTTCGCGTAGTCAGGGACCACTTTCTCTCTGTCTGTCCCACCACTCTCACTGTTGACCTCCTCGAGAAGTCCCTCCTAGCGGCCGAGAAGAGCATCGTCGCTGTAGGGGCCTCTCGTGGTGACCCGCGCACCCCCATCTTTGAGGGGTGTTCCCCCTCCCCCCTTCTGCCCTCTGTTGCCTCTGCTGCTGCGGCCGACCTCCTTGTTCTTGAGTCGGTCGGTGCGGCGTCTGCCCCTAGCGGGAGACGCCGCTCTGGCAAGGGCAAGGGGGGCAAGGGCGCTGGAGGAGCGAGCGGGGGCGGTGGAGGTGGAGGTGGCGGCAGTTGGGGGAGTGGGGGTGGCGGTGGGAGTGGAGGTGGGGGTGGAGGGGTCGGTGGCGGCAGTGGAGGTGGAGGTGGCGGCGGCGGTGGCGGTGGGAGCGGAGGTGGCGGAGGTGGCGGAGGTGGAGGCGGCGGCGGAGGCGGAGGCGGCGGCAGTAGCGGAGGCGGCGGAGGCGTCGGAGGCGGCGGGGGTGGCGGTGGTGCTGGTCGCGGGTCTTCGCAGAGGAGTGGCTCCGGTGGTGGCTCGCGCCAGCAGCAGCAGCGTGGTCGTGACACCCTGTCCCCTCAGCAGCTTCGTGAGTGGTACACTGCGCGTCAGCGGGGTGGGGGTTTTGGTCCGTGCTCCTACGTTTTGCGCACTGGCGACCGTGCGGGTGAGCAGTGTGGGGGTGCCCACCCCACCCAGCGCTGCTTTGGCCGCCTGACGGACGCGTGGCGTCACCAGTTCCCGGAGGCCTCCGAGATCCCTCGCTGGGGCGAGCTGTCTAGGGCGGGTGTTGCCATCTATGATCTTGACTTTGATGCTATTCTCTCTGCCATGTATGCTGTGTCTATTAGTGATGAGGGTGACTGTTACCGGTGTTTCCCGCCCGATCCGGGCATTGAGACTGCTGCTCTAGGTCCTGGTGAGGCTGCTGCCCTAGGTGCTTGCGACGCTGCTGCTCTAGGTGCTCGTGTGTCTGCGTCCTCAGGTACTGGTGAGTCTGCGCTCTCAGGTACTGCGTCGGCTTCGGCCTCCCTCACCTTCACCCTTGACTCTGGGGCGTCTCGCTCCTTCTTTCGGGACCGCACCACACTCACACCGCTGAGTCGACCGGTTGCAGTGTCTCTGGCTGACCCCTCTGGGGGTCCTGTCCTGTCTCGCTTCTCCACAGTCCTCCCGTGTCCGGCGGCTCCCTCTGGCACCCTGTCTGGTCTCTACCTCCCCTCGTTCTCTACGAACCTGGTGAGTGGTGCTGACCTACAGGATGCGGGGGTCCACCAGTTCACTCCTGCACGTCAGAGAGTGACCCACTGTACAGAGGCTGGCACAGGCCGACACCTAGCTACGTTCACCCGTCAGCCGGGGTCGAGCCTGTACACTCTGACCACTGCGTCTCCTCCAGTTGCTGAGTCTGGTAGGGTAGTTACGTCGGGTCAGGTGTTTGCTGCGGCGTCCAGGTCTGGTCCTGAGTCTGCCCCCTGTTCGTGTCGTCTCCTGTCTCACGAGACTCTCCTCTGGCACCACCGCCTTGGCCACCCCTCTCTGCTTCGGCTCAGAGGTATGGCCTCCCGTCTTCTTGTGTCCGGTCTCCCCCGGTCCCTCCCTCCCCTTCCTCAGGGCCCTGGCCCTGCCTGTGTCCCCTGTGTCGAGGGGCGCCTGCGTGCTGCCCCTCACTCCTCCCAGTTTCCTCCGACAGAGGCCCCGTTGCAGACACTTCACATGGACGTGTGGGGCCCAGCCCGCGTCCGTGGACAGGGTCACGAGCGCTACTTCCTGCTCGTTGTTGACGACTACTCGCGTTACACCACAGTCTTCCCCTTGCGCAGCAAGGGTGATGTCACTGAGGTGCTGATCGACTGGATCCGCGCAGCTCGTCTCCAGCTCAGGCAGAGCTTCGGCTCGGACTTTCCTGTTCTGCGTCTGCACTCGGACAGAGGCGGAGAGTTCTCCTCTGGCCTTCTGCGTGCCTACTGTCGTGCACGGGGCATCCGTCAGACCTTCACGCTTCCGGACTCACCGCAGCAAAATGGGATTGCTGAGCGCCGCATTGGCATGGTCATGGACGTCGCTCGTACGTCTATGATGCATGCGGCTGCCCCCCATTTTCTGTGGCCGTTTGCGGTGAGGTACGCGGCGCATCAGATCAACCTCCACCCCAGGGTCTCCAGGCCGGAGACCTCCCCAGCCTTGCTGTGGACGGGGAAGGTTGGCGATGCGTCGGCGTTCCGGGTCTGGGGATCTCGGGCGTTTGTCCGCGACCTGTCTGCGGACAAACTATCCCCTCGTGCTGCTCCTTGCGTCTTCCTGGGGTTCCCCCCTGACGCGCCTGGGTGGCAGTTTTACCACCCCACCTCTCGCCGTGTTCTGTCCTCCCAGGACGTCACGTTTGACGAGTCGGTCCCCTACTACCGCCTCTTCCCCTACCGCACTCCGTCCCTCCCCCCACCCCCACTCTTCCTGGTACCAGGTCCCCCCCAGGTAGACCCCCTCCCCCCTCAGGGTCCTGCCCCTTCAGGTGTGTCCCAGGTAGACGCAGTCGAGCCTGTCGAGGTCACTGGTGACTCTGGTGCTGCTGAGGGTGCTGAGGCTGGGGGTGCTATACCTGGGGGTGCGGAGCCTAGGGGTGCTGGGCCTGGGGGTGCTACGTCTGGGGGTGCTGAGCCTAGGGGTGCTGAGCCTGGGGGTGCTGAGCCTAGGGGTGCTGAGCCTGGGGGTGCTGAGCCTGGGGGTGCTGAGCCTAGGGGTGCTGAGCCTGGGGGTGCTGAGCCTAGGGGTGCTACGTCTGGGGGTGCTGAGCCTAGGGGTGCTACGCCTGGGGGTGCTGAGCCTGGAGGTGCTCCGCCTGGAGGTTCTCCGAGTGCTTCGTCTCGCCGGGAGCCACTTTCTCCACAGGAGCTGCGTGAGTGGTTTGCCCGGCGCTGGAGGCGTGCTGCTGGTGCTGGAGGTCCTTCGACTGCTGAGGGTGCTGCGGTCGCGGGTCCCAGAGGTGCTCGTCCTGGGTGCACTGGAGCTGGTGCTGCTGAGGGTGCTGGCGTTGAGACTACCGCTGGCAGTCCTACTGGGGGTGCTCCTGGTGCTGCTGGAGGTTCTGGAGCTACTGGTGGTGCTGCTGGAGCGGGTGCTCCTGCTGAGGGTTCTGGTGCTGTCCCTGCTGCTTCTAGCGTCGCCGCGCGGCCTCGACCGTACTTCGTGCCACTCCTGCAGCAGGTTCTTGGTCTTCCACCTTCTACTGGTCCTCCTCCTCCCTTAGAGTGTCCACAGCCTGTCTCGTCCCAGCTACAGTTGCAGCCTACCTCCCCTTTGCCTGCTCCTTCTCCCTACACTGGTCCTACTGGAGGTCTGGCTGAGCGTCGTGAGCCTGCGTCTCGCCCTACGTCGCCTGTCCGTGCTGCTCGCACTAGTGGTCGCGGTTCGCGTCAGCGTCCTCCTCCTGTCCCTGGCACGCACCGGATGTCTCTGCGTCCGTCCACTGCTCCTCTGCGTGCCCCTTTGCCTTCTCCTCCTGAGTCCTCTCTTCCTGCTCTTGCCGACCCGGAGTCGGACTCTCTTCGTGCTGCCAGTCCTACTGTCACGCGTCTCCTTGCTACTGTTGTCACTGACCCTTCTTTCGAGTCTACTGCTGCGTCTGCTCTAGTTACTGAGCTCGTCGACTTTGCTGCTCGCTGTCGCTTAGACTACGCTGCTAGTCTTGTCGCTGAGTCTGAGTCTGTCTGTCCTCCGTCCGTCGGGGGTGAGTGTGCCCTTGGCACGGACGTCCTTGAGGACAGGCAGGAGGAGTTCCAGTGTCTGGCAGCTGCCTCACCTCATCTCGTGTCCGTACTGCTTACCCCTGAGGGAGACCCGGATGCACTTGACATCCCGACTCCGCGCTCTTACGCGGAGGCGATAGAGGGTCCCTACTCCTCTCAGTGGCAGGCAGCTATGGATGCAGAGATGGCTTCCTGGAAGTCCACAGGCACCTACGTTGACGCTGTCCCCCCTCCTGGGGCGAACATCGTCAGTGGCATGTGGATCTTCAGGGTGAAGCGGCCGCCGGGTTCTCCGCCTGTCTTCAAGGCGCGTTACGTGGCTCGTGGCTTCAGTCAGCGGCAGGGAGTTGACTACTTTCAGACCTTCTCCCCCACCCCGAAGATGACCACTCTTCGGGTACTGCTGCACGTTGCTGCTCACCGTGACTACGAGCTGCACTCTCTTGACTTCAGCACAGCTTTCTTGCAGGGCAGCCTGCACGAGGAGATCTGGCTGCGTCGCCCACCTGGCTTCACTGGGTCTTTCCCTTCTGGTACCCAGTGGAGTCTCCGGCGTCCAGTCTACGGTCTCCGCCAGGCGCCACGTGAGTGGCACGACACACTGAGGACTACACTTGCGGCTCTTGGGTTTGCTCCTTCTACTGCCGACCCGTCGCTGTTTCTACGCACCGACACCTCTCTGCCGCCGTTCTACATCCTCGTGTACGTCGACGACTTGGTCTTTGCCACAGCTGACACTGCTGGACTCGCCTACGTGAAGTCCGAGCTGCAGAAGAGACACACGTGCACAGACCTAGGTGAACTGCGCAGCTACCTTGGCTTGCAGATCACCCGGGACAGAGCACGCCGCACCATTACCCTGACTCAGTCACACATGGTGCAGCAGGTCCTTCAGCGCTTCGGCTTCACGTACTCCTCGCCTCAGGCCACTCCTCTGTCTACTCGCCACTCGCTCTCAGCTCTGCCTTCGGATGAGTCCGTAGAGTCGAGTGGCCCGTACCCAGAGCTTGTTGGCTGCCTCATGTACCTGATGACCTGCACACGACCTGACCTTGCATACCCTCTTAGCATTCTGGCACGCTATGTTGCTCCTGGGAGACACAGACCAGAGCACATGGCTGCAGCGAAGAGGGTGTTGCGCTACTTGTGCAGTACGTCGGGCATGGGGCTAGTGCTTGGAGGGCGGAGTCCAGTGGTCCTCACTGGGCACGCGGACGCTTCTTGGGCTGACGACCAGGCTACGCAGCGGTCGTCACAGGGTTACACCTTCAGCCTTGGTTCCGGCTCTGTTTCGTGGCGGGCTACTCGCTCGTCTTCTGTTCTTGGCTCGAGTTGTGAGGCTGAGATCTACGCCGGGGCCATGGCTGCACAGGAGCTTCGCTGGCTCACCTACCTGCTGACCGACCTTGGAGAGCCGCCTCGTTCTCCTCCAGTCCTGTACGTAGACAACAAGGCCATGCTGGCCTTGTGTCGAGAGCAGCGACTGGAGCACAAAACAAAGCACATTGCTCTCCGCTACTTCCTTGCTCGTGAGCTACAGCAACGTGGTCAGTTGCGGCTTGCGTACGTGGCCTCTGAGGCCAACACTGCTGATGTCTTCACCAAGGCACTTCCACCTTGTGATCATCAGCGCTTCTGCACTCAGCTGGGTCTTGTGCCCGTCTTGCCTCACTTGCTCTCCTCTTGACCTTGCCTGTACTCTCACATATATATATACCTGCTCTTGCTTGTCTAGCTTTATATATATGTGTGTACTCTTGCATGTGAACTGGCCGTGTGGCCTTGACCCTGTGCTCGGACTGTGTGGTGACTTTGTGATCCACCCTGAGCTTGCTTTGCTTTACTTTGCTTGACTGGTCTTGTGACCCCTTGTTCTCCCCCACTTTGCCTATGGGGGTGTGTCAGAACATTATAGCTTATGCTGTTGTGTAGGCTATAGTGGGGTATCCCATAGGGGGTACAACCAATTAGGGTTTCATATTTGTACTCACTTCATTTCATAGTTCATTCATTCTTGTTCAAATCTTCTCAGCTGCTCGCTGATTTGAGACGTCTCAAAAAATGCTGCTCGCTGATTTGAGACGTCTCAAAAAATGCTGCTCGCTGATTTGAGACGTCTCAAAAAATGCTGCTCGCTGATTTGAGACGTCTCAAAAAATGCTGCTCGCTGATTTGAGACGTCTCAAAAAATGCTGCTCGCTGATTTGAGACGTCTCAAAAAATGCTGCTCGCTGATTTGAGACGTCTCAAAAAATGCTGCTCGCTGATTTGAGACGTCTCAAAAAATGCTGCTCGCTGATTTGAGACGTCTCAAAAAATGCTGCTCGCTGATTTGAGACGTCTCAAAAAATGCTGCTCGCTGATTTGAGACGTCTCAAAAAATGCTGCTCGCTGATTTGAGACGTCTCAAAAAATGCTGCTCGCTGATTTGAGACGTCTCAAAAAATGCTGCTCGCTGATTTGAGACGTCTCAAAAAATGCTGCTCGCTGATTTGAGACGTCTCAAAAAATGCTGCTCGCTGATTTGAGACGTCTCAAAAAATGCTGCTCGCTGATTTGAGACGTCTCAAAAAATGCTGCTCGCTGATTTGAGACGTCTCAAAAAATGCTGCTCGCTGATTTGAGACGTCTCAAAAAATGCTGCTCGCTGATTTGAGACGTCTAAAAAAATGCTGCTCGCTGATTTGAGACGTCTCAAAAAATGCTGCTCGCTGATTTGAGACGTCTCAAAAAATGCTGCTCGTTGATTTGAGACGTCTCAAAAAATGCTGCTCGCTGATTTGAGACGTCTCAAAAAATGCTGCTCGCTGATTTGAGACGTCTCAAAAAATGCTGCTCGCTGATTTGAGACGTCTCAAAAAATGCTGCTCGCTGATTTGAGACGTCTCAAAAAATGCTGCTCGCTGATTTTAGACGTCTCAAAAAATGCTGCTCGCTGATTTGAGACGTCTCAAAAAATGCTGCTCGCTGATTTGAGACGTCTCGAAAAATGCTGCTCGCTGATTTGAGACGTCTCAAAAAATGCTGCTCGCTGATTTGAGACGTCTCAAAAAATGCTGCTCGCTGATTTGAGACGTCTCAAAAAATGCTGCTCGCTGATTTGAGACGTCTCAAAAAATGCTGCTCGCTGATTTGAGACGTCTCAAAAAATGCTGCTCGCTGATTTGAGACGTCTCAAAAGATGCTGATTTGAGACGTCTCAAAAAATGCTGCTCGCTGATTTGAGACGTCTCAAAAAATGCTGCTCGCTGATTTGAGACGTCTCAAAAAATGCTGCTCGCTGATTTGAGACGTCTCAAAAAATGCTGCTCGCTGATTTGAGACGTCTCAAAAAATGCTGCTCGCTGATTTGAGACGTCTCAAAAAATGCTGCTCGCTGATTTGAGACGTCTCAAAAAATGCTGCTCGCTGATTTGAGACGTTTAAAAAAATGCTGCTCGCTGATTTGAGACGTCTCAAAAAATGCTGCTCGCTGATTTGAGACGTCTCAAAAAATGCTGCTCGCTGATTTGAGACGTCTCAAAAAATGCTGCTCGCTGATTTGAGACGTCTCAAAAAATGCTGCTCGCTGATTTGAGACGTCTCAAAAAATGCTGCTCGCTGATTTGAGACGTCTCAAAAAATGCTGCTCGCTGATTTGAGACGTCTCAAAAAATGCTGCTCGCTGATTTGAGACGTCTCAAAAAATGCTGCTCGCTGATTTGAGACGTCTCAAAAAATGTTGCTCGCTGATTTGAGACGTCTCAAAAAATGCTGCTCGCTGATTTGAGACGTCTCAAAAAATGCTGCTCGCTGATTTGAGACGTCTCAAAAAATGCTGCTCGCTGATTTGAGACGTCTCAAAAAATGCTGCTCGCTGATTTGAGACGTCTCAAAAAATGCTGCTCGCTGATTTGAGACGTCTCAAAAAATGCTGCTCGCTGATTTGAGACGTCTCAAAAAATGCTGCTCGCTGATTTGAGACGTCTCAAAAAATGCTGCTCGCTGATTTGAGACGTCTCAAAAAATGCTGCTCGCTGATTTGAGACGTCTCAAAAAATGCTGCTCGCTGATTTGAGACGTCTCAAAAAATGCTGCTCGCTGATTTGAGACGTCTAAAAAAATGCTGCTCGCTGATTTGAGACGTCTCAAAAAATGCTGCTCGCTGATTTGAGACGTCTCAAAAAATGCTGCTCGCTGATTTGAGACGTCTCAAAAAATGCTGCTCGCTGATTTGAGACGTCTCAAAAAATGCTGCTCGCTGATTTGAGACGTCTCAAAAAATGCTGCTCGCTGATTTGAGACGTCTCAAAAAATGCTGCTCGCTGATTTGAGACGTTTAAAAAAATGCTGCTCGCTGATTTGAGACGTCTCAAAAAATGCTGCTCGCTGATTTGAGACGTCTCAAAAAATGCTGCTCGCTGATTTGAGACGTCTCAAAAAATGCTGCTCGCTGATTTGAGACGTCTCAAAAAATGCTGCTCGCTGATTTGAGACGTCTCAAAAAATGCTGCTCGCTGATTTGAGACGTCTCAAAAAATGCTGCTCGCTGATTTGAGACGTCTCAAAAAATGCTGCTCGCTGATTTGAGACGTCTCAAAAAATGCTGCTCGCTGATTTGAGACGTCTCAAAAAATGTTGCTCGCTGATTTGAGACGTCTCAAAAAATGCTGCTCGCTGATTTGAGACGTCTCAAAAAATGCTGCTCGCTGATTTGAGACGTCTCAAAAAATGCTGCTCGCTGATTTGAGACGTCTCAAAAAATGCTGCTCGCTGATTTGAGACGTCTCAAAAAATGCTGCTCGCTGATTTGAGACGTCTCAAAAAATGCTGCTCGCTGATTTGAGACGTCTCAAAAAATGCTGCTCGCTGATTTGAGACGTCTCAAAAAATGCTGCTCGCTGATTTGAGACGTCTCAAAAAATGCTGCTCGCTGATTTGAGACGTCTCAAAAAATGCTGCTCGCTGATTTGAGACGTCTCAAAAAATGCTGCTCGCTGATTTGAGACGTCTAAAAAAATGCTGCTCGCTGATTTGAGACGTCTCAAAAAATGCTGCTCGCTGATTTGAGACGTCTCAAAAAATGCTGCTCGCTGATTTGAGACGTCTCAAAAAATGCTGCTCGCTGATTTGAGACGTCTCAAAAAATGCTGCTCGCTGATTTGAGACGTCTCAAAAAATGCTGCTCGCTGATTTGAGACGTCTCAAAAAATGCTGCTCGCTGATTTGAGACGTCTCAAACAATGCTGCTCGCTGATTTGAGACGTCTCAAAAAATGCTGCTCGCTGATTTGAGACGTCTCAAAAAATGCTGCTCGCTGATTTGAGACGTCTCAAAAAATGCTGCTCGCTGATTTGAGACGTCTCAAAAAATGCTGCTCGCTGATTTGAGACGTCTCAAAAAATGCTGCTCGCTGATTTGAGACGTCTCAAAAAATGCTGCTCGCTGATTTGAGACGTCTCAAAAAATGCTGCTCGCTGATTTGAGACGTCTCAAAAAATGCTGCTCGCTGATTTGAGACGTCTCAAAAAATGCTGCTCGCTGATTTGAGACGTCTCAAAAAATGCTGCTCGCTGATTTGAGACGTCTCAAAAAATGCTGCTCGCTGATTTGAGACGTCTAAAAAAATGCTGCTCGCTGATTTGAGACGTCTCAAAAAATGCTGCTCGCTGATTTGAGACGTCTCAAAAAATGCTGCTCGCTGATTTGAGACGTCTCAAAAAATGCTGCTCGCTGATTTGAGACGTCTCAAAAAATGCTGCTCGCTGATTTGAGACGTCTCAAAAAATGCTGCTCGCTGATTTGAGACGTCTCAAAAAATGCTGCTCGCTGATTTGAGACGTTTAAAAAAATGCTGCTCGCTGATTTGAGACGTCTCAAAAAATGCTGCTCGCTGATTTGAGACGTCTCAAAAAATGCTGCTCGCTGATTTGAGACGTCTCAAAAAATGCTGCTCGCTGATTTGAGACGTCTCAAAAAATGCTGCTCGCTGATTTGAGACGTCTCAAAAAATGCTGCTCGCTGATTTGAGACGTCTCAAAAAATGCTGCTCGCTGATTTGAGACGTCTCAAAAAATGCTGCTCGCTGATTTGAGACGTCTCAAAAAATGCTGCTCGCTGATTTGAGACGTCTAAAAAAATGCTGCTCGCTGATTTGAGACGTCTCAAAAAATGCTGCTCGCTGATTTGAGACGTCTCAAAAAATGCTGCTCGCTGATTTGAGACGTCTCAAAAAATGTTGCTCGCTGATTTGAGACGTCTAAAAAAATGCTGCTCGCTGATTTGAGACGTCTCAAAAAATGCTGCTCGCTGATTTGAGACGTCTCAAAAAATGCTGCTCGCTGATTTGAGACGTCTCAAAAAATGCTGCTCGCTGATTTTAGACGTCTCAAAAAATGCTGCTCGCTGATTTGAGACGTCTCAAAAAATGCTGCTCGCTGATTTGAGACGTCTCAAAAAATGCTGCTCGCTGATTTGAGACGTCTCAAAAAATGCTGCTCGCTGATTTGAGACGTCTCAAAAAATGCTGCTCGCTGATTTGAGACGTCTCAAAAAATGCTGCTCGCTGATTTGAGACGTCTCAAACAATGCTGCTCGCTGATTTGAGACGTCTCAAAAAATGCTGCTCGCTGATTTGAGACGTCTCAAAAAATGCTGCTCGCTGATTTGAGACGTCTCAAAAAATGCTGCTCGCTGATTTGAGACGTCTCAAAAAATGCTGCTCGCTGATTTGAGACGTCTCAAAAAATGCTGCTCGCTGATTTGAGACGTCTCAAACAATGCTGCTCGCTGATTTGAGACGTCTCAAAAAATGCTGCTCGCTGATTTGAGACGTCTCAAAAAATGCTGCTCGCTGATTTGAGACGTCTCAAAAAATGCTGCTCGCTGATTTGAGACGTCTCAAAAAATGCTGCTCGCTGATTTGAGACGTCTCAAAAAATGCTGCTCGCTGATTTGAGACGTCTCAAAAAATGCTGCTCGCTGATTTGAGACGTCTCAAAAAATGCTGCTCGCTGATTTGAGACGTCTAAAAAAATGCTGCTCGCTGATTTGAGACGTCTCAAAAAATGCTGCTCGCTGATTTGAGACGTCTCAAAAAATGCTGCTCGCTGATTTGAGACGTCTCAAAAAATGCTGCTCGCTGATTTGAGACGTCTCAAAAAATGCTGCTCGCTGATTTGAGACGTCTCAAAAATGCTGCTCGCTGATTTGAGACGTCTCAAAAAATGCTGCTCGCTGATTTGAGACGTCTCAAAAAATGCTGCTCGCTGATTTGAGACGTCTCAAACAATGCTGCTCGCTGATTTGAGACGTCTCAAAAAATGCTGCTCGCTGATTTGAGACGTCTCAAAAAATGCTGCTCGCTGATTTGAGACGTCTCAAAAAATGCTGCTCGCTGATTTGAGACGTCTCAAAAAATGCTGCTCGCTGATTTGAGACGTCTCAAAAAATGCTGCTCGCTGATTTGAGACGTCTCAAAAAATGCTGCTCGCTGATTTGAGACGTCTCAAAAAATGCTGCTCGCTGATTTGAGACGTCTCAAAAAATGCTGCTCGCTGATTTGAGACGTCTCAAAAAATGCTGCTCGCTGATTTGAGACGTCTCAAAAAATGCTGCTCGCTGATTTGAGACGTCTCAAAAAATGCTGCTCGCTGATTTGAGACGTCTCAAAAAATGCTGCTCGCTGATTTGAGACGTCTCAAAAAATGCTGCTCGCTGATTTGAGACGTCTCAAAAAATGCTGCTCGCTGGGAACATGTCCCAAGACCACGTACCATGTGGAACGTCCATGTGGTGGGTGGACGTACCATGATCGTGTGGGTTCGGCACGAGCCAAGCCCATTCCTCCTCCCTCTCCTCCCACTCCTCCCACTCCCCCAACTCTACTCCCTCCTCTTCCTCCTCCGCTTCCCTTCCCCCATCCCCATCCCCATCCCCTCTTCTCCCCCTCTTCCTCCACTTCCCCATCTCTCCTCTCAAAATCCTACCCACCACACCAATCCCTTCAGCCGATCCTCCCAAATCCGCTGCTGCCTTCTGATTGGTCCGCACGCACGTGAACAGTACCATGCACAGTGCCGACCGCACCCCTGCCGCCCGCCCTGCCGCCCCGCCTGCTGCTGCAATCCGGGAGAAGGTTCCTGGAAAGCACCTGTCCCTCACTGCCTGCTGCTCCCTCCTGCCGCCACCGCAGAAGTTTCCCAGAAGCTGCAGGACGGTTTTGAGTGTGTCTAGATGGTTCACAGGGAGAGGGACGGAGTGGGGGAAACGGGGGCCAGAAGGGGCAGCAGTGGGGGTGAAGGTGGATAGAGAAGTGGGGTGGGGGGAGGGGGAAGGGCCGATGTGGGGAGGCAAGGGGAGGGGTGGGGAGGTAGAGAGAGAGGGAGGTATGCCTCGATTGACTGAGTTCAGTTGGCCGTCTGCTGAGGGTTGTTTGCCTTCTGCTGCTTCTGCCACTGCTGCTGCCGCTACTTTAGGAGCTGTTGCCGGAGATGTTCCTGACATGTCTGTTGCTGCTGACGTGGCAGCAGCTGCTGTTGCTGACGTCGCAGCAGCTGCTTCTGGTGATGTCGCCTTGTTCTCCGTTTCTCCAAGTCTACCCGCTGTACCTCCCACTTCAGCTATTAACGAAGCCAGAGCGTCTGATAACGAGGATACACTCCCCATCTCTTTCAATTTAGTCACATCACTCTTACTCACATTACCCCCCGCTTTTGCCTCTCCCCCCACACTTCCTCCCATTATCCCCTTTCCCTGAGAATCTCCCCCATCCTTCCGACTCCTACCATCCCCTCTAATATGCGCCTTAGTTGCGCCTAATGCCGGAGCCGCATACACGTCGCGGCTCAAAATTAATCTATCCGCGATAGTCGCCACTAGGTCCACCGCGCCGCACCTCAGGAACGCGTCCTGATTGGCTGCCGAGCCTGCCAGCAGGTTCCGAACCACCCGCAGCGCCTGCAGAAGTGGCCGAAGCGCGTGCACCGCCCATACGCTACTGCTGGGAGGATCGGTAGATAACCCATGGGGCCCATCATTTGCGGCGCCGAATGCGGCGCCGTTTGCAGGATCGGACGGCTGTGCTATGCCAGCATCGGCGACATCTGCGGGATGGAAGATTCCGTGAAGCTCTGGGCAGTGTCTGGAGAGCTCGGGCACGACGGCGACCAATCGGGTGATTGCAATTCCGCTGCCCACAGCTCCAGTGCTGCCGTTACTTCTGCCCGAAGAGCTGCCCGTGAGAGATTCGCTTTCTTCTGTGAGCCAATCGCGCTCGCGCGATCTGGCAAGGAGATTCGCAAGCGCCTCGGCGAGAGGATCCAACGAGGCTACGTCTCCGCTAGCGAAGCGAGGCGCGAGCGATTCGACTTCGGTTAGAAGCGATTCCATATTCAGCTGTAACGTGAGGACGTAGGGCGGAGTAATTTGTCAGCGAGGGCGACTATCGCGGTCAATAGAATGGAATATTACTGCCCAAACTCGCAAAATGGGTACGAATGCATGCCTGAGAATGAAAGAACAGAATGCTACGAGATGGTATCGTAAAGAAAGTGTTTGGTGTGTTATGTAGGCGCTAATTTGTGGGGAAGTGATGCGGGCGAGATCGAGGGTTGAGATTGAGGGTTGAGATTGAGGGTTGAGGGATTCGAGGGCGTTCGGCGAAACGTTTCCTACATCGTCAGTGTTACCGTGGTAAAAAATGTAGCAGGGCGAATCGCCCCAATGTTTGCCATCTTTCGCAAATACCAACCATCGTTTCGCGACACCGCCTCAAACTTTTCGCGCGAGGAGCACGTTCCGCGAGATTCCCAACTTTCCCATCCCACACCTCCTTGCCTCAAATTCTCCGCTCCCGCCAGTCCCCGCTCTATGCCCTCTTTTCTCCCTGAGCCCTTTTTCCGCAGACAAGTGAACAATCCAAGCCCCCCCCCTCCCCCCCCAATGAGAATGGAGGACTGAGAAATCTCCTAGCTCAAATCTGACCAGCCATCACCGTCTCTGCACAGTCCGCCACTGCCTGTAACCTCGGCGCGCTCCCCGCGCGCTCTCCGCGTGCAATCCGCGCACCCTCCGCTTCGCCGTCCTCCATTCCGCGCATCACCTCCGCCCATCGCGTTCGTTCCTCGAAGCTTCGGTTCCGATGGACCTCGCGGTCCGGGCCCAGTGGGCACTGCAGCAGCCAATTAGTTCATGCCACGTTAGCGCATCGTCAGCAGCTCGGCGCAAATCAGAATATACCAGCCGCAGCTTCGGCGGGAATGGCGGAAGCCCGAGCTTTCTCCTACTCTCCTGTTGCGCCCGCTTTCCCGCGCGGAATTCCTCCGCGCGCAGTCGAAACTCCGCCGCTTCCGCCGCTCGTCCGCGCGCGGTCGTCGTTCTCCGCGCGGGCAGCCGCCCATCAGCACCTCCAGGCAGAAGAAAAAGAATGCCGGCTGTTGTGATCGTGTCCATTGGCGGAGGTTCGGGGTTAGGTATGAGAGAGGCAGGTTCGGCAGTAGGCTCGGCATGGGGCAATGCAGGTTCAGAAAGGGAACCAGCAGGCTGGGTGAAGGCGAGGGGAAGCACAGTGGCAGCAGCAACTGCTGTCTCATTGGCAGGAGACGGATCAAATCTGTATAGTGACGTATCAAATTTGGGCGAGCCAATCGTGGAACAAGACGTGCTGGCTCAGCAGCAGCAGGGGGAGATGGAGCAGGGGAAGGGCGGAGCAGCAGCAGCAGTAGCAGCAGCAGCAGCAGCAGGGGTGAGGGGTGCGGTTGAGAGAGAGAGTAGAGGAGGAGGAGAGGTTGAAGGAGGGAGAGAGAGCGTGGAATTGGAGGGGGTATTGGAGCGAATGAGGAGGGCTGTGCGGATAGAGTGCCTGGCTGAGGGCGCACACGTGCATGTGACAGGTAAGCGTGGCATCTTCAAGCCGCAGTTGACATGTCCCGTTATGACTGGAGTTCCCATCTCTGCTCTCTTTTCACTCATATCTCTCTCTCCTCCACACCCCCCCACTGCTCCAACCGGCCAATCCCGTGTCGCCAGGTGTGCAGTCGCTGATGGGCATGGAGGGCACGTGGCAGCTCCTCGTGTCGCCAGCTGGCGGCCGATTCGTGGAGTCGTTTGTCGGGCAGCACATCTGGAGCGTGTCGGGTTTTGCTGGCCAATCAGAAACCAGCGAATCCGATACCGAATCTAGCGCTTCGTCAAGTAGCTCATCCGATATCATATCTGATACCTTATCAGATAGCTCGTCTGATAGCTTATCGGACGATGCACTCAAAGATTCAGTTTGCCGCCCGGAAATCCAATCTACGGTGTGGGACGTGGATACGGCCGGGCGGGTATCTTCGTTGGATCTGGACGACCACGAGGTGTATCTGCTCTCCGTGTGGCTGCGCTCGTCTCTTTGGCTGCTGCCGCCCGTCGCCAGCTCAGCACTTGAAATAAGAGCAGTGGGCGGCGAAGAGGAGATTGGGGAAGGCGGATCACTTGTTGGCATTCCGAACGGCATGCGGATGGAGATTGATGCACACGTGGCAGCTGATGATAGGGAGATCTTGGCGATTAACCTGATTGGTCAAGAGGTGCGTTCTGGTCATGGTCGCTTTCTGAGGCGCCTTGTATTTTCCATTCCCCTTCCCAACTCCGTCCACCTCCCCACATGTGGGTCTTTAGACTCTTTGTGCTTTCCTTTGCCCCAATTCCAACCCATCATGCATCATCGCTTTCTTCCTACTTCCCTGCAGGTCATCATGTATGTGGCGGTGCATCGCTCTGATTGGCTGCCAAGAGTGGCAGTGGTGAAGGCCTACGGGGCCCTCGAGACCTTCACCTTCACCCAATGGGCGCCTGTAGCGGTATGGTTGTAGCAGTAGTGATGGTAACAACAGTAACAGCAGGGGAGTAGCTGTGAGAGGGTGGCAGTGGTGAAGGCCTACGGGGCCCTCGAGCCCTTCACCTTCACCCAATGGGCGCCTGTAGCGGTACGAGTGTAGCTAGCATCACGGCTGTAGTTCGGTTACGGCTGTGGCCCTAGGGAGTGGAGTAACAGGGGAGTAGCTGTGAGAGGGTGGCAGTGGTGAAGGCCTACGGGCCCCTCGAGACCTTCACCTTCACCCAATGGGCGCCTGTAGCGGTATGGTTGTAGCAGTAGTGATGGTAACAACAGTAACAGCAGGGGAGTAGCTGTGAGAGGGTGGCAGTGGTGAGGGCGTATGGGGCTTTCGAGCCCTTCACCTTCACTGGACGGGCGCCTGTACTGTGTAGCTGTAGCGGAATGGCTGTAACGTTTATTAGTAGCAAAAAGATGGCTTTGATGAATCTGCAGCACATATGGCTCTGATGAATCTGCAGCGCATATGGCTCTGATGAATCTGCAGCGCATATGGCTTTGATGAATCTGCAGCGCATATGGCTCTGATGAATCTGCAGCGCATATGGCTCTGATGCTCCCACTTACCCTTTTCTTCCCTCCTGTTTCCTCCTTCCCACTTCCTCCCTCCCCCTTCCCCAGCCTGACTGCCCGTTCCTGCTGCCCGCTACAGTGCACAGGTCAACATCAGCAGGCGCACAGCAATCTTTTACATCTGCCCGAACCTCCTTACTGCCGCCCGGTCCTGCCCACATCCTGCTACATGAGAAGGAAGCTTCCGATTCTGAATCCAATGAAGCTTCTGAGGAAGCTTCGCCCTTCTCATTCTCATACGACATGCCGGGGTCTCAAACCGTCCCCAGCCCATTGAGCTGCTTCCCGGAAGCTTCCTTTGACGAGAGCTTACCGGCAGATGTGGAGCTATTCCAGTCCAACAGCGGGCATCTGCTGGTGCGGCCGCGAATCAACGGCCAGGATGTGGGGTGAGTAACCTCGTCCTGGATTCAGGTGCAGGCTGCTTCACATTTGAACCAACAGTAACGGACCGCCTTGGCCTATCGAGCTTTGGGTGTCAAACGCACCACGGTGACAGTGCACCACGGTGACAGTGCACCACGGTGACAGTGCACCACGGTGACAGTGCACCACGGTGACAGTGCACCACGGTGACAGCGCACCACGGTGACAGCGCACCACGGTGACACCATACCCATGGTGCGTTCCGTGGTGCACTTGACACCCAAAGCATGGTCTCTCCCATACCCATCCCAACCACCCCCCCCTTTCCCCAACCCCACCCACCCCACACGCCCCACCAATCAGCTACTTCATTCTGGATTCGGGTGCAAGCTGCTTCACCATCGAACCAGCTGTAGCAGACGGGCTGGGGCTATCGAGCTTTGGGTGTGTGCACACTGTGACAGTGCACGGGCCGGCAGAGTGTGCCTTCAGACGAGCAGACTCGGTGCAACTGGGTCCTCTCTCCATCAGCAACGCACTCTTTGTTGATGTGAGTGACCTTTCCCCTGAGATACCTTCTCCTTGGGGCATCTTCAGAGCCCCTGGCCAGCTTTGGGATGAGAACTTAGAGGCGTGGGTGCGTGCACATAGTGACAGTGCACGGGCCGGCAGAGTGTGCATTCAGGCGGGCAGACTCGGTGCAACTGGGCCCGCTCTCCATCGCCAATGCTCTCTTTGTTGATGTGAGTGAGACAACGCACACCGCCCGCACACTTTTGAGTCGACTCAAAAGTCACTGTGAGTGAGACCACGCACACCGCCCGCCCGCACACAGTGATGTAAGATAAGAATCACTGCGATTCTCCCTTGTCCTGGAGTGAAGCTGCTGCTGCTGGTGCTGGTGGGTAACTGCAGCTGCAACGTGTTTCATCCCTCACATACTAGCTTTAACGACTCCCTTGCTTCCATGACGCATTTGTGCTTTCACACACTCTCACACACTCTCACAATGGCACCAGGTGGGAGGAGCAGCGCTGGTGCAAGGGGTGAAGCGGGTGGTGGGAAGGGATTCTGCAGCGGCAATGTATTACTTATGAGTCCTTTCACTCTCACTCCCTCTCACAACCACACAGGTGGGAGGAGCAGCGCTGGTGCAGGGGGTGAAGCCGGCGGTGGGTATCTATGGCTATGCTTCCAATCCAACAAGCGTGCTTCTCGTTTCCCCCATCCTCACATGTTTCCCACCTATTCCTCATGTACTCTCTCTCATGCTCCCGCAGGTGGGAGGAGCAGCGCTGGTGCAGGGGTTGAAGCCGGTGGTGGGGATCTGCGGCTACGATGTGTTCAGACACGCCGTTGTGCACGTGCAGGTGAGAGGCAAGGTGAACGGCTGTGTGATCATTCAGGTGAGAGGCACAGGCAGGTAAGAGGGCGAGAGAGTGAGAGGGTGAGAGAGTGAGAGGGTGAGAGAGTGAGAGGGTGAGAGAGTGAGAGTGAAGCCGGTGGTGGGGATCTGCGGCTACGATGTGTTCAGACACGCCGTTGTGCACGTGCAGGTGAGAAGGCATGCGAGGGGTGTGAGGGTCATGTGAGGCGTGGTATGTGAAGCGTGTGAGTGGTATGTGAAGCGTGTGAGTGGCATGTGAGGGGTGTGAGTGGCATGTGAGGGGTGTGAGTGGCATGTGAGGGGTGTGAGTGGCATGTGAGGGGTGTGAGTGGCATGTGAGGGGTGTGAGTGGCATGTGAAGCGTGTGAGTGGCATGTGAAGCGTGTGAGTGGCATGTGAAGCGTGTGAGTGGCATGTGAAGCGTGTGAGTGGCATGTGAAGCGTGTGAGTGGTATGTGAAGCGTGTGAGTGGTATGTGAAGCGTGTGAGTGGTATGTGAAGCGTGTGAGTGGCATGTGAGGGTGAGGGCATGTGAGGGTGAGGGCATGTGAGGGTGAGGGCATGTGAGGGTGAGGGCATGTGAGGGTGAGGGCATGTGAGGGTGAGGGCATGGGCTGATACAAGAGAGGCTGTAAGTCTGAATAATGCCACTGTGAGTGAGACTGATAAAGGAAGCTTCATGACTCAAAGTGGCAGCTTCAAGGCTCAAAAGATGGACCCCAAAATAGGCAGCAAAATAGGCGGGTGTCTTCGTTGCTCCTCCTCTCTCCCCCCCACCATTTGCCACATCCACACAGGCACGGGGCAGAAAAGGGACCCTCCGGCTGTACAAACCCCAAGAAACAGGTGAAGCATCAGAAGCAGGCAGCACAATAACAGGCTCTGTTGTTCCCCCTCTCTCACACCCCACCATTTGCCACATCCACACAGGCACGGGGCAGAAAAGGGACCCTCCGGCTGTACAAACCCCAAGAAACACCCGATGCTCCCAAAGCAAGCAGCAATGCAACAGCAGGCAGCACAGAGAATGGCAGGAGCGGGGAGGCGGACACATCTGAAACAGGGCTGGTACAATCCGCTGCTGCCTTTGCGGATGGATCCGCAGCAAATGCTCCTGTGCCTCCTGGTGTTGCCATGGCACAAAGACGGGGGAGAGGAGGGGCGAGAGGGGGAGGCGGGGCAGGAGGCAGGGTTGGGGGAGGGGTGGCAGTGGTCTCTGCTGCTCTGGTGGGAGGCCACCCCTCCATGCCTGACCTTGGGGAAAACATCTACTGGGAGGTGGGTGGATACTGGGAAGTGGATGGCTGTTGGTGTAAGGTTTCTCGGTGGTTATTGTATGCAATGACTGTCGGTTCTTATTTATTCTCCGCCTTCTGCCCGTTCACCCCGTTCACCCCCGCCCACCCCTCTCTCTCCCCTATCTCTCTCTTACCCCTTACAACCCCTTCACACCCCTCTCAGCCGCTGCGCATGCTGGGCAGCGTGCCTCACATCGCCATCTCCTTTCAAGAGCACTGGGACTCGGCCCCCCAGTCCGGCCTCTTTCTCCTCGACACCGGAGCAGCAGGGGTGGACATAATTTTCAACGCGCGGGCGGTGGAGCGCTGTCAGCTGGGGAGGAGGGCCAAGGGGGGAGATAGTTGGCTCAAGGGCATGGGGGGAGCAGGGGGAGGGGGAGGCGGACAGCAGATGACGGTGAGTGCCCTGACCCGAGTGTGTGACGCTGTGAGAGTGTGTGTGAGTGTGTGTGAGACTGTGTGCGGCTAAGCCTTTGAAGCACGGGAGCAGCAGGGGTGGACATGGTTCTCAACGCGCGGGTGGTGGAGCGCTGTCAGCTGGGGAGGAGGGCCAAGGGGGGAGATAGTTGGCTCAAGGGCATGGGGGGAGCAGGTGGAGGGGGAGGAGGAGGGCAGCAGATGACGGTGAGTCTCGTGACTGGGTGAGTGTGTGGACGAGTGTGTGTGAGAGTGTGTGTGAGAGTGTGTGGGTGAGTGTGTGTGGGAGTGCGTGGGTGGGTGTGTGCTTCCATGCCCTTGAAGCACCGGAGCAGCAGGGGTAGACATAATATTCAACGCTCGGGCAGTGGAGCGCTGTCAACTGGGGAGGAGGGCCAAAGGGGGCGATTGGCTCAAAGGCATGGGGTGCGCAGGAGGGGGAGGAGGAGGGGGACAGCAGATGACGGTAAGTATGTGCTTCCATGCCTTCGAAGCACCGGAGCAGCAGGGGTGGATATCATATTCAATGCTAGGGCAGTGGAGCGGTGCCAGCTGAGAAGGAGGGCCAAGGGAGGGGACAGCTGGCTTAAAGGCATGGGGGGCGCAGGTGGAGGGGGAGGAGGAGGACAGCAAATGACGGTGAGTGAATGGGGGAGTGTGTGCACGCTTGTGCCAATCTCGCAAGCCTAAGGAGGGCCAAAGGGGGGGTCAGGTGGCTCAAGGCATGGGGAGGTCGGGGGGAGGGGGAGGAGGAGTGGGACAGCAGATGTTGGTAAGTGTTCTGAGTCCTCAGCGTGTCAGTGTGTGGGTGAGTTTGTGGGTGAGTGTGTGGGTGGATGTGTAGGTGGGTGAGTGAGTGGGTGTGAGGGAGTGTGTGGGTGACTACTGTAACTGTGCCCGTGCCAGCAACCCTGAACCCTTCTCCCTGCTCCTCTCTCCCATCCGCAGGTGAGGCAGGGCAACCTGGCAGTCGTGACAGTAGCAGGGCAGCAGCTCAAGAACGTGTCAGCGCTGTTCTCCACAGCAGAGCAGGGAGCCTTGGAGTTGTCGCAGTACACTAGCGGTTTGATATGCCGTAACCTACTCTCCAAGTTTGATTTAATTATCGATTATCCTGGGCTTCGAGTTGGCCTCATTCCTCGCTCTTCCCGCATGTCCAAGCTGTAGAGAGTCATCTGCTATATGTTACCGTACACTTTTTTCCGTACAATGTGGTTGCACGGTATACACTACACTCCCAGTTATCTACCGGTACCGGTAGCAGTCTGATAGTCTAATTGCAGAAGCTATACAAGAAGAGCTGTGGTACCTGCAGGGGAAGCAAAATGGGCTCCTTACGTTATTGAT
This sequence comes from Closterium sp. Naga37s-1, assembly GCA_947471745.1. NCBI lineage: Eukaryota > Viridiplantae > Streptophyta > Zygnematophyceae > Desmidiales > Closteriaceae > Closterium > Closterium sp. Naga37s-1. The sequence continues at coordinate 475,005 of CANJKZ010000022.1, read as the reverse complement.
GTCAAAGGGTGAACCTCCAGCAAGGTTCTATTATCACAGCACATACATTACCCAAGTCTGGCCGAGAATTCGCTCTAATGTCCAGGGGTGGTACCTTATACCAGGAGAGTCCGCAGAGAATCTGTAAGAAGGAACATTATACATTAGGTTCCTTTTGGGTGATGAAAGCTATTTTCGGCTGAGCTGAATTTGGTAGCTTATCTACTTATTACATGGATTACAACTGCCTAGGTGCCTGAAAATGAAATTTTGTGACTCAGGCAGACAAAACGGTAGGCCTGATTAGCAAGATTCTAAGTCGACTGAGCTACTAAGTGCGGCTATTGTTCACATTGTCCACTACTTTATTGTCACCACTAATTATCTAAGTATCGCTAAGAGCCATCATGACTTAGCTATCGGGAAAGTTCGCCTCTCCGGTGTACGTCTGGTTGACCTGCCACGAAGCCGGAATCACGTTCTTCAAAACAACAACGTTTCCGTTGAAGTTCGTCGTCACGCGCAGCGTCATCGCTTGCCCGCCAACCTTGACCCCATTCAGCGACCACGTGGTTCCGAAGTTCCTGACAAGCGGCTTGAATCCGCCGCTACCGACCAGCTGCGCTTCGATCTTGGAGATAGTTCCGGGTCCCGCGACGTTCAGAGGGAGAAGGTTGATAAACCAGTCATTCCCCATAAGAACCTTGATTTGAATCCCACCCTTGCGAGGGCAAGGCACGCGCGAAACTCGCACAGCGATGTCACCAGCATTTCGCGTGGTTACAATCTGATCATAGACGCTGGGAGGCAGCATGATGGACTTTTTGGGAAGCTGGCACAGGCCGCCGTGAGTTTTGTTGCCCTTGCAGTGGTTCGTGACTGTAAAGGTGGCGGTATTCCCGTTGCATCTCTTGTTCTTCACGCACTTGATCGCCACGCACGCGCCGCACGTCTGGCCGTTCTCGTACAGAATAGAAGACACCGCGCTAGTAGCAGATCCGATACCGGTGTTCACCGTGTTGCCGTATCCGCACGCGCCTTGAGCAAGGCCGCCTTCGGAGGGAGAAATCGTTGCGATGTAGCCGCCATCCCACGTGTTGAACACGCCCTGGTTGATCTTAGCCCGCACGGGCTTTCCTGGCTTCTTCACATGTGGTTTTACGGCAGGAGCCGTCGTTGTTTTCGGCGTAGGAGTTGTTGTCTTCGGTGCAGGCGTCGTTGTTGCCGGTGTGCCGGCAGCAGAGGCCAAAGCCACCAAGCACAGTGCCAAGATTACGGATACAACAGCAAAAGTGGTCCCTCTTGCCATGGTTAGGAGCCTGATCTAGACTAGCCTAAGCAGTCCAAGCCGGCGAGAAACCACAAATTCTGTCTGGAAGCTCTGGAGTGACGATATGTGTATCCTGGAACAACGTGAAAACGGAAAATCAACTCAAGGAATAAAGTACCCGAGGAATGGTTCCGCTTTCAAATGGGGCTCGGAAAGACTGATTTGGGGCATGCTGCTTGTGGGGTCGGGTCACCACCACCACCAGCCGCACCGTCAGCAGCAGAGGACCCATTAGCGCGTAATCCGCCGAAAAGCGGCTAGAAGTAACTAGCGGAAGCGGCGGGCATTGGGATTTGGGAGTCAGGAGGGACAAGGACAAGGCGAGTCGCGCCGTGGCATCCAGCCTCGAGATTTGCCGTATTGCGGTCGGAAGATTTAAATTGCGGCTGCGAATGGTCTGGTACGGTTCTGATTAGGCAAATGTCGTATTCGAGAGTCCGTTGCGGTGCGGTGAAATTCGTGGTGGCGGGAACTGGGGTCAAGTGTGTGCTGGCGGCTCGAAGTTGGTAATGCATCTCTTTGACGCGTATGGGGTGAATCTTTGAGAACATGTTTTCTTTCTCGTGTTCCCTAACAGGTTGTGCTGATATTCCCTCTATTTACCTATGATGAACATAGTGCGTTAGGTAAACTGGTTCTACTTCAGCTAGAACACATGGTACCTTATAATAGACATACATTCACAGATGTGTTATCTTCTGGTAATGGAAACTTCTAAGTACAAGATACACCAATACGGAGACACCAGATTGTAGATACACCTCACTTGCAAATGTATACTGGAGCTTTAAAATGCAGCATCAAAATCACATTGAACGATGATGGTAGGTGCAAGGATGCGATTTCAAAATACTACTTCACATTTAGGATAGAAGCATAGGAAGGGAGTTATGGCAGTGTACATATTTCTGTCCTTGTCCGTACTTCTCAAGCACATCCACAGAACCTCCTACAGGCAGCAACACCTCCCGTTGCAACTGAACAACTTTTTGTGGTCCAAAATCCACGTGAGCAAATTATTTTTGGGACCGCCAGCCAGTCCCACTCTCTTAGGACCCAACCCAAGCTACGTGCTTTTGTTCAGGTGCTCCTAAACGCATCCTAGTTCAGCTATTTAGTTCCTGACATTCTCCTTTTTTATCCTCGAGTCGCTCCGAGTGGCCATCATACCTTCCGGCTTCATTCTTCGTCGGACCGCATCTTTCCTTGCACTGGCAGCGTAAGCTGGCAGATCTATGCTAACCATTAGACGTGTCAGCCATTTCACGTGCAAAAGTCGGGTCATTGTCCATTAGACAAGGCCCGCTGTCGAAACCATGAGTTCAGATTCCTTACCGCGCAGAACCGTCGAGTCTTCAGAAGCGACTAGCCGATCACCTCCTGATGACTTATCAGCAGCGAAATCGCCGGGAAATGCGGACGCTACTGAGCATGGTCCAGCCGGTTTCAAGGAAGCGCAACGGTTCGTTACTCCGCCGGAATCCCCGTCGGCAGTTCAGGGCACTCAGGGAAATGCCGCCTTTGCCTTACAACGCGCTGCGGTAAGCTCACGAGCTCCGCAATCATCGAATGTGACTCTTACGGAGGATCGTCGCGCGCTTCTGTCACACCCTAGAAGTGACAATAACGAAGGAATATCCGAAGTACCCCGTGCAAGCGGCGACGATCCCGAAGCAGGACAAACGGAGAGCAGGAACGACTGGGACAGGGATGGTGCAGCTCACCCGCTTATCAGACCCAGCGACAGCAGAGGCGATCGCTCGCTTAACGGAGAAAATTGGGAATCAGCAAGAGGCGGTGGAAGCCGCGCAAGAGAGCTATTTAGCGGCTGGAACGCTGAGGGATTGCTACGATCCGTACAGGCCGTACTACCAAGGTAGGTCTCCTCGTTGTCATCCGTTTTGACCCGCCTTAGAAGACACGGCTCAAGGGAACAATCCAACGGCTTGGACGCTGGGCGTGGTTCCAACTGCTTCCTTCTCGCCCAAAACTCGTTTCTATCACCTTCCCAAGTTTAGCGAACGTTCTTCTATTGCTTTATCACCCACGCACTTGCATGAATTCTCCCTGCTCGACCTGAACTCCCGCCTACCACCATCCCAGAAACGCGCAGGCCCTGCTGGCCCCGATAAAGGAAAGCTTCTGGACAACCGCAGCCCTTGCAGTGGCGATTTCGGGGGCAGCGATTCTGCTGGCGGTTACCCTCTCGCTCGCGCTCGTACCTTCTGCAGCCCCTGGCAGTTCTATGTCCGTTCAGGACATTGGAGGTGAGGAGGAAGTAGGATGGATGGCTAGAGTGGAAGCTTCTACAAGGATAGCTGCTAGATTCTGCTGGCGGTTACCCTCTCGCTCGCGCTCGTGCCTGCTGCTGCCCCTGGCAGTTATATGTCCGTTCAGGACATTGGAGGTGAGGAAGTAGCGGCGGGGATTACTTGAGTGGAGGGTTCTCCTGTCGTGATTGGAGGCTTGTGCCTGCTGCAGTGCAGCCCCTGTCTGGCAGTTATATGTCCGTGCAGGACATTGGAGGTGAGGAAGTAGCGGCATGAATTATTACCTAGGTGACTTTTGAGTCGACTCAAAAGTTGCCTGCTGCAGCCCCTGGCTGGCAGTTATATGTCCGTGCAGGACATTGGAGGTGAGGAAGTAGCGGCAGGAATGATTAGCTTCGAGGTACCTTCAAGAATAGATTCTGGTGGCGAATCTTAGTGCAGCAAGTCTGTGTCTGATGACGGTCACCCTCTCTGTCGCACTCGTGCCTGCTGCAGCCCCTGACAACGTCTATGCACTGGAGCGCACAAGTGATACACCTCCTTCCTTGCCTTGTGGTGGTTTTTGAGGCGCCTCAAAACTGCCTGCTGCAGCCCCTGGCAGGCAGCGTCTACACACTGGGGCGTACAAGTGATACACCTCCTTCCTTGCCTTCTCCCACTCCCTACTTCCTCCTCCCTCTCTTTTTTCCCTCTTCCCCTGTTTCTGCCCAACTCTTCCACCCCAGTCCCCTTCAACCTATCCTGGCAGGGATATCGCAACTACTTGCAGCAGCTACAGCCGCTGCAGCAGCACGTGGGTCTGCCCTCCATCCCCTTCCACCCGCTCCCCCGCGGCCCTCACGGCTTCATCCAATTTTCTGCCTACCGCCTCTCCTCACGCTCTTTCGCTGTCGTGGGCTTCGGAGCGCATTACCTCAAGGACCATCTGTGAGTGATGCGGCTCTGTGAGTGGTGCATGCCGCATGCGGATTCAGCTTGTTTTCTTAGGCTTTGTCTTGCTCTCGCTGTCGTGGCCTTTGGGGCGCATTTTCCCAAGGACCACTTGTGTCATGCACTACCAGCATCTGGTAGGCTCTCTTTGAATAAGAATAAGAATAAGATTAATAATAATAATAATAAATAATATTAGTAACAATAATTGTAAAAAATATCAAGAATCACCACGCTCTCACTGCTGCGAGTTTAAGCGTGCATTATCTGAAGGACCATTTGTGATTGATGCATTACCAGCCAGCCGGTAGCCTGGTAGGCGTACTTTTATCTCAAGTTTCACACTTATTTGTTGTCACTGCCTTTGATTTATGCTTATGCTTGTTGTCATTCCTGTTGTTTTTGGCGAATTTTCCCGGCATGCATGCTGTGATGTGATGTGACACCAGGGGCGCTGTTAGATGCTTATGGCAGGGAGGCAATGGACTAGAGCTGAAGGCGGAACCCACAATTATCTACACCAATCTGCGGGAAGAGAGTGACTACGATGCGATTGTCATGCGAGTGAGATGTTTTGTGGGTATACTTGGAATGGGGATGTGAGCAAGGAGCGTTTGTGGGTTCTGAGAATCTGAGATATTGCTGGGTTTGGTTTCAGGATTTTGTTACTCGTTTGACTTTGCCAATGCATAGTGAGGAGTCTCCGTTATGGCATAACTGGTTATGGTTTTTGAGGCGCCTCAACTATGGTGCGATGTGATGTGATGGCAATGATGGCTCACACTTGATCGCTGATGGGCCTCCCTCCTCTCCTGGTGAGGTGAGGTACAGTGCTGACGATCACAGCAGCGGTATCGCTGAGCCATCCATGGGGAAATGTGATGCATGAGCTGCAGCGTAGATGAATCTGGAGCTGCAGCGTAGATGAATCTGGAGTGGGGAATTCATCTGTCCTGGTGAGGTGCAGTGCTGACGGTTACAGCACCACTCTTGTGTTACCCCCCTATGGTGGGGAATGTATCTTTGAGCCATCAGCTCTTTCCGCCTCTCCGTCCTTGCCCCACCACTCTTGTGTTACCCCCCCATGCTTCTGTTGATCTTGAGGAAGAGGCGCCTCAAAAGAGGCGCCTCAAAATGCTCCTTGCCCCACCACTCTTGTGTTACCCCCCTATGCTTCTGCTGATCAGCTTTTCCCATCCCCTCACCTCCAACTCTTTCTCATCCATCTTGATGCGAATTGGAGGAGTCAACCGGGGATGCAGGTGGTGACCTTATGGGATGCTAAGTCTTATTATTTCTAGCAGACCGCACATATGCCTGCCTTTGAAATCCGTCCCCCCTTACTCACCATCCCAGTGCGAGTTAGAGGAGTCAACAGGGGACGCTAGTGGGGACCTCTTTCTCAATATTGCTGGCGAGCCCTTCTATCAGACCACATCACGCCTTCTTCCCATCCCTCCCTCTTCCCCCATCCCATCCCAGTGCGAGTTGGAGTCACTATAGGGGACGCTGATGGGGACCTCTTTCTCAATATTGCTTTTCCCGTCGCTCCTTCCCTCACTAGTGCCAGCGAGCCCTTCCATTCAACCACATCACGCCTGCTTTTCCCGTCGCTCCTTCCCTCATCATTCGTCCCATCCCAGTGCGAGTTGGACCAGTCAACAGGGGACGCTGGTGGGGACCTCTTTCTCAATATTGCTGGCGAGCCCTTCCTTGCTCTCAGGTGATTCTTCTGCTGCTCTCAGGTGTTTTCTGTTGCTTTCAGGTGCTTCTAACGTTTCCGGTATTTTTGCTATTTTTCACCTCTCAGTGTTGTTCCCTTGAAACCACCTGACACATCCCCTGGTCTCTTACACTGTGCAGTGCACATGCCCCTGTCTCTCCCTTCCTCCCATGCCCTGACCCTCCCAAACCCACCCTCTCCCTCCCCACTCCCACCTTGCCTCATGCCTCAGAGAGAGCTCTGCCTGGCAGCATGCCATCGTGCCGTCCGACTTTGACCGCCTGCTGCATGTACCCTCCTATGCGCGATGTGCATACCTCCGAACCCCCCCACCCTCTCCCGCACCCCACTCCCACCCCCCCTCATGCCTCAGAGAGAGCTCTGCCTTGCAGCATGCCATCGTGCTGCCCGAATTTGACCGCCTGCCGCATGTGCCCTCCTTGTATGCTATGCGCATACCTCCGACCTCCAACCTCTCCCTTCCCGTCTCCCCCCCCCCCCCCCCCACCCCCCCCCGCTCCCGCCCTGCCTCATGCCTCAGAGAGAGCTCTGCCCTGCAGCATGCCATTGTGCCGCCCGACTTTGACCGCCTGCCGCATGTGCTGACGATGTGCGCCGTCCGCATGGGGCGGCAGGTGGAGGCGAGGCTTGTGCACGAGTGGGTGAGCTACCACTGGCACCTGGGAGCCACCCAGTTCCGCCTCTATGATGCTGGAGCCATGGACGAGAGGTGAGTGAACAGCAGTGGATGCGAGGCAGGGACCTTGGGAACATCCCAGAACTCGCTTGTATGGGGGGCACAGGCAGGTGGAGGCGAGAACTGTTCACGAGTGGGTGAGCTACCACTGGCACCTGGGAGCCACCCAGTTCCGCCTCTATGACGCTGGAGCCATGGACGAGAGGTGAGTGGTTGAAGTGCCATGCACATGCGCAGGCGGGTTTAGGTGGAGGCAAGAACTGTCCATGAGTGGGTGAGCTACCACTGGCACTCGGGAGCCACCCAATTCCGTCTGTATGACGCTCGAGCCATGGATAGAGGTGAGTGAAAAGCCGTGAATGAGAGGCGAGTGGTTTCTTTAAAGTTCCAGTTCCCAGAAAGAAAGTTGGTGAGGATCGTCCACGAGTGGGTGAGCTACCACTGGCACCTCTGGGCCACCCAGTTCTGCCTCTATGACGCTGGAGCCATGGACGAGAGGTGAGAAACCTTGGGCATATCCCAGAACTCGCTTGTATGGGTGGATGCAGGCAGGTGGAGGCGAGGACCGTCCATGAGTGGGTGAGCTACCACTGGCACCTTGGAGCCACCCAGTTCCGCCTCTATGACGCTGAAGCCATGGATGACCCAAATTTCCAAAAACCCCTTGAGATCAGCCATGGACGCTGGAGCCATGGAGATCCTATCCTATCCTATCCTATCATCCAGCCTTTTCCTCTCCTTTTTTGTTTTCCTTTCTTTCGCTCTCCCTCACTCCCTCCCTCCGTGCCCACTCAGCCTGGCCACGGTCCTCGAAACCTTCCTGCGTAACGACTCGTTAAAAGTCATCCCCACACGGCAACTGTCCTTTTACAATATCGAGTACGACGCGCACGTGAGTACAGTACCCTCCCTTTTCCACCTCCTCCACCCTCCCCCTCCCGATTCGCCCTCCTCCACACCCTCTCACCCTCCCTCATCCTCCCTCGGCGCCTTGTTTCTCTCTCCTGCCACCCTTGCCCACCCAATGTCTACCCTTTACTCCCCCTGCCGTCACCCTTCTATCGCACTTTTCCCAAGGCACCCGAGATTGCCTCCTACAGCACACATTTCAGATCTCAGCTGTTGATAGTGCTACCCATCACTAACATCATTTCTCCCTCCTCCTCCCTCTCCCCCCCCTCTCCCCCCTCTCCCCCTCTCCTCCCACCCAACTTCCCCCATTGCTTCTCCCTTCCCCCCCCTACCTCCTTCCCCCCCTCCAGTCCCTCAGCGCCCTAGACTGCCTTTACAGCACACACTTCACATCCCAGTGGGTAACCGTGTTACCACCCGACAGTTACCTCTACATCTCACCCCCACACACCCTCCTCTCCTTCCTCTCTCAATACGCCTCCAAGCCCTGGCTCACCTTCGGGGCACACGAGTGGAGCACCGAGAAATGCCGGGAGGGGATCGTATGGGAGAATGTTACGACAGAGGAGTGGATGGGGTGGAGGGAGGAGAGTCCGTTTGTGGTGGAGTGGCTGGCGTATAGGCGGAGGGAGAATGTGTGTGAGGGGGGTGGGGAGGACCGGGAGAAGTGCATTGGGAAGGAGGGGCAGCGATCGCACTTCACGAACCCGAGAAAGGTGCGTGAGGGGTGTGCGCGGGGGTGGAGGGTGTTAGAGTGGGGTATGTGGGTGTGGATTGTGGTGTGTGAAGGGTGTACTATTGAGAATATGTGCATCGCATTGGAATCACCACTTCCATTGGTACTTCCTGTAACACGTTTTTCCATTTCAAACCCGCTATAGCACCACTCTCATCGACACTCCGTACAGCATGATATCCATTGATGCTCTCTAAATAACAATTTCACTTAAAGTTCTGTACCACCAATCCTATTACAGCGCCTATTACAACTCTTTTAATGGTAATCCCTGTAGCATTAGCAGGCGCTAATAGCCCCCATTCCCCTATTCCATGCAGGCTGGTGTCTTGGGCTACTATGATGTGCGAGCGACAGACAGGTGGGGGGAGCATGCCACTTATAGCAATATTTCCATTTATAACTCTCCAACAACCCCCATCCCCCCTATTCCATGCAGGCTGGTGTCTTGGGCTACTATGATGTGCGAGCGACAGACAGGTGGGGGGGGCATGCCACTTATAGCAATATTTCCATTTATAACTCTCCAACAACCCCCATCCCCCCTATTCCATGCAGGCTGGTGTCTTGGGCTACTATGATGTGCGAGCGACAGACAGGTGGGGGGAGCATGCCACTTATAGCAATATTTCCATTTATAACTCTCCAACAACCCCCATCCCCCCTATTCCATGCAGGCTGGTGTCTTGGGCTACTATGATGTGCGAGCGACAGACAGGTGGGGGGGGCATGCCACTTATAGCAATATTTCCATTTATAACTCTCCAACAACCCCCATCCCCCCTATTCCATGCACGCTGGTGTCTTGGGCTACTATGATGTGCGAGAGACAGACAGGTGGGGGGAGCATGCCACTTATAGCAATATTTCCATTTATAACTCTCCAACACCCCCCATTTCCCCTATTCCGTGCAGGCTGGGGTCTTGGGCTACTATGACGTGAGAGAGACAGACAATGGGGGGGAGCATATTGTGTACAGTGAGATGCACAAGAACATGTATCCGAACCTGCACGAGAGGTCCGAGTTCGGCCGGACCTGCCGAGAGGTCAGTGCTGCAGAGGAATGGGACGGGTGGGTGAGGGACGTTACTGCAGCTGATTACGCCAAGCAGTTAAGGAAAAGCCCCCAGCCAACAGTTTAAGAGCTCAAAAACAGTGTTTCCAGTTCTACATTACTCCTTCTCGTGTTCAGAAGCTAGCCTAGTGCCGAGAGATCATAAAGCCTTCCCAACGATTTTCCAGTTATTTCTGAAGACTAGTCATTTTCTCATACTTCTCTAGTCTAGCACCGCTAAATAGCAGCAAGAGCGGGCGGGAAGAAGGCAGCAGAGTTGAGTCATGGCTGCAGCTGCCTTGGTGCAAACAATCAGGCGAATTACACACTAATCATCTTCTTCATAGTACTCGGAGGCTAGTCTGGCAGTGAGGGCAGGAAGAAAGCGGCGGAGATGAGAGCCATGGCTGCAGCAGCCTTGGTGCGGGCGCAGAAGGTAAATCATACACTAATCATCTTCTTCATAGTACTCGGAAGCTAGTCTAGCACCACTGAGGAGCAGCGAGGGCAGGAAGAAAGCGGCGGAGATGAGAGCCATGGCTGCAGCAGCTTTGGTGCGAGCATTTAAACAGTTCATCCTCACAGTCCCAAGACTAATCATCTTCTTCATAGTACTCGGAAGCTAGTCTAGCCCCACTGAGCAGCAGCGAGGGCAGGAAGAAGGCAGCAGAGATGAGAGCCATGGCGGCAGCAGCCTTGGTGCGGGCACAGAAGGTGTTGAAGGGCGTTGACCCCGTGCAGATGAAGGGACGGCCGGGCAGACCCTGGTCGTTGAGGGTGGTCAGGGCAGCTGTGGCAGCACCGGCACTCAGGGCCATGGATAGAGCAATCTGTGGGAACAGTGTGTGAAGGGGGGATTCAGAAATTCATGTGGGTGTGAAGGGCCAGCCTGGCAGACCCTGGTCGTTGAGAGTGGTGATGGCAGCCGTGGCAGCACCGGCACTCAGAGCCATGGAGAGAGCAATCTGCAATAGAGTGGTAGGGGGGGTTGCAAGTGGGCGTAAATGGGTACAAGTGAGTGCAAGTGGGTGTGAAGGGCCAGCCTGGCAGACCCTGGTCGTTGAGAGTGGTGATGGCAGCCGTGGCAGCACCGGCACTCAGAGTCATGGAGAGAGCAATCTGCAATAGAGTGGTAGGGGGGGTTGCAAGTGGGCGTAAATGGGTACAAGTGAGTGCAAGTGGGTGTGAAGGGGCGGCCTGGCAAGCCCTGGTCGTTGAGGGTGGTGAGGGCAGCAGTGGCTGCACCGGCACTCAGGGCCACAGAGTGGCATAGGGCTAGGCAGTCACAGGTCAGGAATGTGGAGTGGGAATGGCAGCAGTGCCAGCAGCAGGAGAGGGCCTTATGGGTGGGAAATGGTTGGAGCACCAGCACAGGGGCATGTTGAAACAGAAAGGAGGTAAGGTGGCAGTGTGGCATAGAGGGGGCCCGATGGATGGGGAAGGAGGGAGTGTAAGAGAAGTGGAAAATTATTAAAGCTGTCGCCTACATACCTCCTGCGGGAGGACCTGGTTTATCACTTGAAAACCAGGTAGCACAGGGCTTCGCTCCATCCTTGGGTGGCGAGGTGCAGTTACTGCTTTCTGACAACCCAACCCCCCCTCTGAAAGTTGGCCTGCTCAGGATTGGCTTACAAATTTCGCGCTTATCTACCCCCCAACCTAGATTGGTTGCAGGTTGTGGCGAAATCGCCACCACAACCCCAACCTCACGAAAAAAGTACCCCCCCAACCAAACCTTGCACGAAACTGGCGGGATTCGCCAGTTGTGTTTGAATCCTTCGCGCTCTCATTTCTGGAAAGGGATCATTTCGTGTGCAAATCAGACTGCGTCTTAGGGTGTGCACCCGAAATATCCCCAGAAAATACCCTTTGGTATGTAGACCGCAGCTTTAAAGGTTATGGTTCACCGCTGCCTGTGTCTAGGGAACAATAGAAGAGGAGGCCGGGACAATCAGGCCAGCAGGAGCACATGAAGCAGGAGGGGGTGCTGGAAGCTAGAAGCTTATGCTGGCAGCTATAAGTTTATATGCAGAAAGCTGGTGTAGCTTACAAAGTCACCAATCACAATGGCCCAGAGCAGGGCCGTCGAGTGAAGAGGTTCCCAGAAGCTGCCAGGAAGCAGTCCAGAAGCAGCATCAGCAGTGCCCAGAACCCCGCTATAACCGTCCCCGCTATAAGAAACGAGAAGGCGTGCCAGTTGGAGAACCACAGCAGTCCTGCCCCTGCGCGGATCATTACAGGGAAGGCGGAAACTGCAGCTGCCAGCTGGAGGAAGCGCAGCAGAGGGTTCAGCCACTGGGCGGCCTTCCTTGGACGTTTGCTGCGGAAACCAGACGGCTCCGGCCGGCCTGCTTGCGTCTCCATGATGATTGCTCTGAAGGGGAGGCTGTGAGTGAAGCGTGTGTAGAAATCTCAGGCTTGTTCAGGCCGAATCCAAGAAGGGTAATATTTGAGCAGGTTAGGGGCGCTTGAGTGGCAGAGGCAGGTGAATGTAGGCTGGATGTGTTGATCTAACACAGGCTGCAGAGGACGGAGTGGCGATGTGTCAGGCTTTCACAAGCTAGAAAGGGAGGATAGAAGCAATACAAGAGTAGGGAAACAGGAGACGAAGCTAGGAACTGGCATAAGTAGCAGGCAGCACTGCGAATGCATGTATTGTCTCACTGGGTACCCGGTGAGAACAGAATTCTGCCAGACAAGAAACGCCAGGAGTGGTGGTGGTGTGGCCAAACTGGCAGACGAAGGATAGAACGGAGGGAGCTTGGGAAGTTCTGTTTCTGACGGAAGCGCGAGTTATGGAGCAACGAGACATGAATTTGAAAGCTATGCTTCGTCGTAACACTCGCAAGGGAAGGGGTGGGCCACGTGAAGCTTGCCTTGCTGCGTTACACGTGTGCTTCGCGCACGAGATGAGCAGCTGTCACTGGGTTGGGAATAATTTGCATTTCGCAAATTGTTTGCGAGAGAATTTGTGAATGGTAACGTTTCCACGTCAGCGAATACCAGCTGTTCGAGGCCTTGCATGGCGTTTGGTTGCGAAAACGAGAAATTGGTTGGGAAGGTGGAGACGCGGTTGAGATGGATGTGGAGGGAAATAAAGTGTCATATTTCAGGCATCTGCAATAAAAACGTCTGCGGCGCGGTCAATTCGACATTTCTGCACATTTGGTTTCCCCCACATTCTTCTTTGCCTCGTCTTTCTCGTTCATTTGGAGCGCAGGCAGGAGGCAACCGCGACCCTCACCCTCACTCCCCCTCTTCTAATCGTCAGTGGCTTCGCGCATTGTCTCCGTTTAGCTCCTTACCACCCGACGAACAGCTATTACGAGACCTCTTATTCGGGCACGAGAGGGTGATACTGACTAGAAAAATACCTTGGCGTTTTTTCAATTGTTGACAGTCTCTTTAGAAATTTCCAAAGATGATGCCAGAAGGAGAGAGGCCGGCACCAACCGGGGAAGCAGCAGCTACAGGCGAAACAGGAACTCGGGCTAAACAGGTGGACACGAAAAGGAGGTCTCCTGACCAATGGGTGTCGCTTTTATTCAGGTCGGCCTGAAACGAAGTCTCTCTCACCATCATCATCATATCAGTTTTGAGACGTCCAGACTTTTAGGTTTTATTTTTATTCCATATCTTTGTTGCTTTTTGCAGCCGTTCAGTCTCAGTCCCATCCGCCGTGCATGGCTTGCAGCTGATACCGATTCCACTTGCAATGCTTGCGCAGGTTCCTTCAGTTGGCCTCATCGGTCATATCCTTTGTGGTGTTGCTTAAAGCGGGCCATCTGGACCTCGACTTCAGAGTAAATATCCATCGCATAGCCTTGATTGCGCATACGTGTAAAATTGTTTATTGTGTTGCTTTATCGCTTCGACAAGATCCACCGCTTTTGTCAGTCACATGATAGGGACTGGTTTCTAGTTAAGGGGAAAAAAAAATGTCTTGCGAATTTTCTTGCTGTGCCACTCTGCTTATTACTTTTTCTCTGTATCTCGTGCCACTCTGGCAGAGGTACCAGGCGTTTCGCTATCTCCTGGCAGGCATGGTCATAACTGCTGCCTGGTCTCTCCTCATGCTGCTAATAGAACTGCTTCAACTTGCCATGGGCCGCAAGCTCCGGTCCCTGATTTGGCGAGGGCTCATCTATCTCATGGACATTGTAAGTCCCATTCTCTTTTATCACCAATCAATGCTTCCATGCCGGTGTTGGAAGGAAACGGTGGTGGGGCGGTGGTATGCCCCCAACCCACCGAGGACACTTCGGTGCCTTCGATCCCTTTGACTAGGGATCGGTGGGGTGGCACCGATTGACTTCGGGAGACTCACCCTTCGGTGCCACGTGGCGGCACCACATTCCAACCTTCAAGTGCAAGGCGAATTCGGTGTGTTCGGTGTGAAATTCGGTGGTCGAATTTCACCCCAACCGAAATGTTACACGCGGCGCATTCGCGACGCGAGTGTAGCGATGTGATGTTACATGTGCGGTTCGATGTAATGCATTTGCTATAAATCGACCTGCCTTGTATGCATGCTTTATACTGAAATCCTGAATCTTCTTGTACATGGTCCATTCGAACCAAAATTCCAGAGAGGTCTATCCTTGCTTCTAAGAGCACTAGCAATCACGTGAACGCCAATATCTCGGCGTATACTTGGGCGATTAACGTGTTTGACGGCTTGTTGGAAAGCCAAGACTGTGCTCTATCGTTTAGTGCAACTTAGAGTTCCTGCAAAGTAGAGGAGACGCCTCTACAACAGTGGTATCAGAGCTGGTCGGTAGAGTCTACGTGCGCGACTTGTAGCAAGCATGATGACGTCAAGCGAAACCTCCGGCACTTCCTTAGGTGGTGTCGTCTCGAATCCCGGCGAACCCTGGACAAACGCGACGGTGTTCGACACGTCGGAGGTTCCGATTTTCACGGGACAAAACTACTCCGCGTGGAAATTTAATTTCCAAGTGCTCATGATGGAGCGGGGACTTTGGGGTCTCTTCGACGGAACGGAGAAAAATCCGGTCAACGAGGACGAGATCGCGGCATGGAAGAAGAAGGACCAAAAGGCGTTCGCAACGTTGATTTCGCGCATCGGCATCAACCTCGTGAGTTCGGTGCGCATGTGCATCAAGCTCGAAGCTTCGGCGCGTGAAGCATGGAAGCGGCTCGAGACGATGCACGTGAACAAGACTCTCCACGGCAAGATCCTAGCCCGAAATGCGTTCTACACGGTGAAGTTGCGCGCGGGCGAATCGATGCACGAGTATGCGACTCGTGTGGAGGAACTCGGGGAAACGTTCATGGACCTCGGTGGAACGGTCACGGAGGAGGATTGGATTCTCACCTTGCTTTGCGGCCTTCCGGAAGAGTGGTCGACGGTGATTACGACACTCGATAGCGTGCAAAACACTTGGACGAAGGAAATGGTGGTCGGTCGGCTTCTCCATGAAGAATCGCGACGCCGACAATTCGCTAACGAGAGCGTGGAGACCGCCATGTTCTCCGGAGGGAGCTCCGGAAAGAAGTCCAAGTGGAGCAACGGTGAGGCAAAGAAGTCGTCCGGTGGAAACGGTCGCGGCAAGGGCAACGCATCGAACGGTTCGAGCAAGTGTCATTATTGTCGCAAAGCGGGGCACTTTTGGCGTGAATGTCGGAAGCGGCCGAGCGATTGGATTCCATCGAAGGCGCGGAACCAAGAGGGCAACGCGCACACGGCATCCGGCGAGGCGGATGATTCAACGGAGTCGCTCGTTTTGTTGGCCGGTGACGGGATCAACACTTCAAACGACGCGTGGTTCCTCGACACCGGTGCAACACAACACATGACGCACTCGGCGTCGCTCCTCAACAACGTCGGTGCTCCGGGAGACGTCAAGCGCGTCGTCTTCGGGAACGATAAATCGCTACCGGTGGTTGGAGTTGGGAGTACGCGTCTCATCGTCGATGGCGGGCCGGTGGACATCACGAACGTGCTTCACGTCCCGGGATTGAAGGTGAATCTACTCTCCGTCACTCAACTCGCAAAGAAAGACGTGAAGGTCACCATCGATGGCGCGAAGATGAACCTCTTTTGGAAGGGGAAGCAATTCGCGCAAGGCGTTCTCAACGGACAACTCTACCAACTCAAGACGCATCCGACAACGGCCTCATCCAACGTGGCGCAAGGCTCCAAGGCGACTCTCAAAATGTGGCATAATCGGCTTGCGCACGCCAACTACGACTCGGTCAAAGAGTTGGCCAACAAAGGACTTGCGAAGGGATTTGACGTGATCGCCGGCAACGACGAGAAGGGCGTGTGCGCGGCGTGTGTCGAAGGAAAAATGGCTCGCAAGCCATTTGGTAGCCATACCTCACCCCTCGCAAAGGACCCGCTTGCGCTTGTTCACATGGACGTGTGTGGACCGATGCGGCATGCATCAAAGGGAGGAGCGCGGTTCCTCTTAGTGATGCTCGACGACGCGACGCGGATGAGTTGGACCCGACTCTTGAAGGCTAAGGGAGATGCGGCCAAGGCGATTCAAGAGTGGGCGCTCGACGTTTGCGACGACGGCAAGAAGCGGATCAAGTGCATTCGCATCGACGGTGGCGGCGAATTCGTGAGCAACGAGCTTGAAAAATGGATGAAAAGCAAGGGCATTAAGCACGACGTCACGACACCCTACACACCCCAACAAAATGGAGCGGTAGAGCGGCTCAATCGCACATTGATGGAGGCCGTTCGTTCACTTCTTCAACACTCCAAGCTTGGGAACGAGTGGTGGGGAGAGGCGAGTGCGCTAGCGGCATTGATTCGTAATCGTGTGCCAACAAAGGTGCTACCGGGAACGACTCCGTTCGAAGCATGGACCGGAACGAAGCCGAACCTATACCGCCTACGCACCTTTGGGTGCCTTTGCTACTACCATGTACCGGATCCACTTCGCCACAAGTTGCAACCGAAAGCTCGTGCGGCGATCTACTTGGGGATTGCGGCGAACGAGCGTGCATGGCGAGTGTGGGATTTGGATGAAAAACGCGTCGTCACGTCTCGGGATGTGATCTTCGACGAAGACAAGTTCCCGACAAAGGAGAAACAAACGCCGCAACTCACCGTCGTCCTTCCCGCACGAGAGGAGGATGAAGCGGTGGAGGTTTCACCGCACGTGAAGAAGGGAGCCGAAAGTGGAGGGGGAGAGAACGAGGAGTGCGATGATGATGTCGAGGAGGTACCACCAACCGAGGAGGCCACTTCCTCCGCACCTTCTTCCCTACCATTGGCGTTGACTCGCGGGCGTCGTACACCTCGCCCCAACACGAGGTTAACCGACTATGCTACGGTCGCCGTTGGGGAGTCGGATGAGGAGAGTGCGGCGATTTGCCTAGCGACCATCGGCGACGATAACCCACGCACTCACAAGGAGGCTTTGGCTTCCCCGGATGCACCGCTATGGAAGCAAGCGATGGAGAGGGAGTTAGCATCGATCAAGGAGAACGATGTTTTCGAGCTCGTCGACCCGCCGAAGGGTGCCTACTTGGTGGGATGCAAGTGGGTGCTTAGGAAGAAATTGGGAGCCGATGGAGGTGTCGAACGCTACAAGGCGCGGCTTGTGGCGCAAGGGTACACTCAACGGGAGGGGGAGCACTATAGTGAGACCTTCGCTCCCGCTTCGAAGGCCTCCACTCTTCGGGTGTTGCTCGCGCTAGCGGCATCTCTCAACCTCGAGGTGGAACAATTGGACGTTTGCACCGCCTTCCTCTACGGGCTTCTCATGGAAGAAGTCTACATGCGGCAACCCCCGGGGTACGATGACGGTAGCGGTCGGGTGTGGAAGCTCAAGCGTACCCTCTATGGCTTGAAGCAAAGCCCACGCGGATGGTACAAGCGCATCGACGACTTTCTTCTTCAACACGGCTTCGCGCGTAGCGTGTGTGATAGCGCTTTGTACGTGTTGAAGGAGGGGGAGAAGCAATTGGTGCTTTTGCTCTACGTCGATGACCTCCTTCTTTTCTCCGACTCCAAAGACCTCATTCGAGAGGTCAAGCAACGGCTAGGGGCGGAGTTTGCCATGAGGGAATTGGGACCGGTGACGTACTACCTCGGGATGCACGTCGACCGCGACCGCGCGAACGGGACCATTCACCTCCACCAAGAAAAATATGTGAAAGGGGTTGTGGAGCGCTTCGGCATGGGTAATAGCAACCCGGTGGGGACGCCACTAGACACGGGATTTTCTTGCCTCCCGGGAGAGGAAGAATCCGCCCTCGACGAAGCCGAAGGGAAGCGGTTTCATTCGCTAGTCGGCTCACTCATGTATGCCGCCGTTTCCACCCGTCCCGACCTCTCATACGCCGCCGGGGTACTTGGACGAGCCGTAAGCAACCCTCATACCGAGCATGTGCGTGCGGGAGGACGTGTTCTACGCTACCTCCAAGGCACACCCAACTTGGGAATCGTATATGAAGCCGGTCCAATCGTGCTTAAGGGCTACACCGACTCGGATTATGCCGGTGATCAAAGCAAGCGCAAGAGTACCGGCGGGTACGTCTTCACCTTGCTTGGGGGAGCCGTAAGTTGGCAAAGCAAGTTGCAACCAACCGTGGCTCTAAGCACAACGGAAGCGGAGTATATGGCACTCACTCAAGGAGCCATGGAGGCAATATGGCTACGGCGCCTTCTAGCGGAGCTTGGGCATCCTCAAGCCGACCCAACTCCTCTCTTTTGTGACAACCAAGCGGCCATAAACCTCACTCACAATGCCGTCCTTCACGGGCGTACCAAGCACATTGAGGTGAAGCATCACTTCATTCGTGAGGTGGTCGAGAGAGGTGAGGTCAAGGTCACATACATAAGCACCAAGGCGCAACCCGCGGATTTCCTCACTAAACCACTCCCTAAGGATTCATTCCGTGCATGCCGTGAGCGTGTTGGTATGAACACCTAGTGGCTTGGGTGCAAGGGGGAGTGTTGGAAGGAAACGGTGGTGGGGCGGTGGTATGCCCCCAACCCACCGAGGGCACTTCGGTGCCTTCGATCCCTTTGACTAGGGATCGGTGGGGTGGCACCGATTGACTTCGGGAGACTCACCCTTCGGTGCCACGTGGCGGCACCACATTCCAACCTTCAAGTGCAAGGCGAATTCGGTGTGTTCGGTGTGAAATTCGGTGGTCGAATTTCACCCCAACCGAAATGTTACACGCGGCGCATTCGCGACGCGAGTGTAGCGATGTGATGTTACATGTGCGGTTCGATGTAATGCATTTGCTATAAATCGACCTGCCTTGTATGCATGCTTTATACTGAAATCCTGAATCTTCTTGTACATGGTCCATTCGAACCAAAATTCCAGAGAGGTCTATCCTTGCTTCTAAGAGCACTAGCAATCACGTGAACGCCAATATCTCGGCGTATACTTGGGCGATTAACGTGTTTGACGGCTTGTTGGAAAGCCAAGACTGTGCTCTATCGTTTAGTGCAACTTAGAGTTCCTGCAAAGTAGAGGAGACGCCTCTACAACAAATAGAACTGCTTCAACTTGCCATGGGCCGCAAGCTCCGGTCCCTGATTTGGCGAGGGCTCATCTATCTCATGGACATTGTAAGTCCCATTCTCTTTTATCACCAATCAATGCTTCCATGCCGGTTATTACTTATGATGGCGTTCTGGACTGTTGCTTTCTGCCCCGATGCAGCTTATGGCATTGGTTGCCCTCAGTGCGGGAGCTGCCGCAGCAGCAGTGACCACGTTCAATGATCGGGGAATAGTGCTGTTCAACTATGCTCCATGTGTTGGACCATCACCGTATTCTAGGTTTTGTTCAAGAACCAAAGCTAGCACAGCATTTGCATTCATCACATTCTTATTCTTCCTTCCTCATATATTGTTGTCTGCCATCTCATATTTTATTAGATTCTTTGAGGGTTAATAGGAGGAATGATGTGATTGCAATGCCTATTTGAATAAAGTGTAGGATGTCTGTATGTTGCTGTTGGTATGAGAAATGTGAGGTGTAGACAGAATTTGGTGTTGAAAATTGGAGATGCCAGTGTGGTTTTCTGTCATCGCACGTTCTTTTGGTATCGCCGGCTTCAGTTTGGTTGGAGCTACCCAACCACCCTCTTCAATCGGACGGCCTCAAACGACTGACGAGTCACGACGCTCTGTAGAATCCGCGCGCGCTTTGTTTTTTAGAAAAGTCATCCAATGACTGACGGAAGGCGTCAGAACTTAGGGGGAACTCGTAATCCGTCTAGATACGCGTTAGGGCGTGGAACATCCTTTTGAACGGGTGTTGGGCGCCCAGCTGCGACGGTAACCACTGCTTGCGATTCCCGCCGCTGACATTCGAAGAAGAGTGACGAAACTGGAAGTAGCGCGCAAGTTCCACAGCTTGTTGTCTTTGGTCGCCCCACTTTTTGGAGCACGCCGATACGACAAGAATTGGCGATACATGCGACATGATGTCGTGGGTGATGTGTTGCGACCCAATTTGCAGCGTGCTGATTGACGAAGTCAGGGCTGTTCGTGTACCCTCTCGACTCTTCGCTGCTGGGCGACCATGGGGTTTTGTGTGCTACCTGGCGAAATCCGTCGCAAACGAGTGACGAGGCCACATGTTCGACCAAACAAGCGACCAATCACTTGTTCATAAGGATGTTCCACGCTCTTACTGTGATCGGAATATTCTTGCCTCGGTTTTTTCATGTACAGTGGCACCTTCGATTTTGCCTCGGTTTTGCTCTTTCCTCTCCCTTCGGAACTTCCGAGCGTGTTTTTGATCAGGCATCTCGAGCCTTCTTTATGCAGGGAGCACCTAACTCCAGTCAGCACTCTATTAAATTCTCTAGTTAGAGATTTATAAGTGTGCAAGGTAGTCACTCGCGTTTCCTAGGAAGCGGTTGACCGTTGCTGGCATCTAAACTAGGCCACCTCGGCATTTCGTACTCTCAGTCCGCTTTTTCCTGCTGATCCTCGTCGCGTCCGAGCCGACCTTAATCGCCTTAGCTTAGCTCTCAAGATCGCATTTGAGTAATGGCGGAAGCAGCGGCAGCATGGCAGCCGTCGGAGCAGGGAGCGAACGAGATCTGCACGCTGTTGCACGAGTACCTTAAACCAGGCGTCGATCAGGCGCGAATCTTCCAGGAACTGCAGCGATGCAGCCAATTTCCAGATTTCAACAACTACCTCGCGTTCCTTCTGTGCAAGGGAGAGGTGTGAAACAGTAGTTTCCGCATTATTTCCGAGATGATATGTTTCTATGTATTACTGCCTCGCATTCCCGTTGTGTTAGGGAAGGTGCGAAGTTGCCGCCTCGTGTACGATGAAAAACAATTAGACACTAAATCTAATTGCGCGACGCGACTATACTCGGTTTCTGTTTTTTCCTATATGTTTAGTTCGAGTATCTATCAAGTTCCCGGGTCCAGCGTGTTACTTCGTACGGGCTTAATTGAAACAACCTTGGTCTCACGGAATTTGCGTACGCGAACGTATGAGAAATGCGATTAGACAATCGAGAATAAAGGATCTAGTCAATCGACCGTGTTGGTTTGGTGAATGCAGTATCTGGGAGTAATGCAGGACCAGGGATTTGTGGACGTAAAAAAAGGGGTTAGTAGTCGATCGAAGGTGGATCGTCGTTCATATTTTCGGAATTTTGACCGTTTGAACCCTGGATGCCGTTGCTCATGTCGCTCGTTTCTATCGCGATCCGACTGATCGGTACGAGAATTACTTGACTGATCATTACGCGATCCACGGTCTTGAAGCGTCAGTCTGTGCTTATTGCACACGCGCCGATCGCTTTGCTGCTCGCGATCCTTGTGTGCTGACCGATCTGCTCCCCATCGTTCCCGATCGTCGCTCATGTAACCCCTTAAGCACCACCTCTTACCGACAGTTCTCGTGGTTCCAGGGTACTTTGCTTAGTCGTTTATTTACATCATTCTCAAATTTTCAGTCCTTTCTCGATACCCCACAACCTCCCCGTTCCCCCACCATCCGCTTCTTTCCATCTTTCCCTGCAGAACCAACCTGTAGAGGTTCGTCAGAGCGCGGGTCTCCTCCTGAAAAACAACCTGAGAACGGGCTACGAGAACCTGAACCCAGCCTACCTGGCCTACATCAAAGCGCTCCTGCTGCCGTGCATAGGCCTCCCGGACCACCAGTTACGCGCTACAGTGGGCACCGTTATATCGTGTATTGTGGAGCAGCAGGGTGGGCTGCACGCGTGGACGGACCTCCTGCAAGTGATGCTGCAGTGTTTAGATTCGAACGACTTCAGCCACATGGAAGGGGCGCTGGATGCTCTGTTTAAGGTCCGTGAATGAATCTGCTTGTATCGAGTCCGTTGGCCTTGCAAGTCAATCATGCTGGAGTGTCGTGATTCGATCGATTTCAGCCACATGGGAGAGGCATTGGATGATTTGTTTAAGGTGTGTTAGCGTAGCCCCCCTCCCCCCCACTTCCCCTCATCACCGTCTTCCTGCCGCGCCTGCTCCTTCGTCATACCCACACCTCCCTCCACCCCTCAGATGGACGAGCACACGCCACTGCAGCTCGACAGGGATATCTCTGGCCTGGCAGAATGAAGCACCTTAAAATTTGATTTTCATCCCCTCTTTCCCAACCCCCCTCTATCCCCCTTATACAGATGAGTGAGGACATGCCTCTGCAGCTGGACCGTGACATCCCCGGGCTGGCAGAGCGCCCCATCACCGTCTTCCTGCCGCGCCTGCTGCAGCAATTCGCCTCTCCACATGCCAGCTTGAGAAAGATGGCGTTGGGGAGCGTGAACCAGTTCATTCTGCACATGCCCAGAGTAAGTGGTGTTTGGAAGTGGGTTTGGGCAGTGAGCAGTGCATGCACAGCACAGCACAGCACATGCGCAGAGTGGGGTCTGGAACAACAGCAGTGTATTTTTGAGAATTCTCAAAAAATACTCTGCAACAACAGCAGTGCGCCTGTAGCGCAACTGCTGCATCGCTTCGCCTCGCCGCGCGCCAGCTTGAGGAAAATGGTGCTGGGGAGCGAGCGTGAACCGGTTCATTCTGCTGCACATGCTCAGAGGGTGGGTGGCTTTTGGGGATGGGCAGTGCGTGCACAGCTCATGCTGCGTGGCGTGCCCATTCCTGTTCTTCCCTCCTCCCGTCCCGTCAGGTGCTGCAAGTGAACATGGACAGACAGCTATCCGTAAGGCCTCTATACCCTCGGATCTGACTTTTGAGTCGACTCAAAAGCCAGTCAGTCTCGTCAGGTGCTGCAAGTGAACATGGACAGACAGCTATCTGTAAGGCCTCGTTGCCCTCGGATCCGACCCCATCCTTCCCACCCTCCCCCCCACCCTTTCGACCCTTCGCCCATCCCCCCCATATCCCCCCACAACCGCAGGTTCTGCTAGTGAACATGGACAGTTACCTACAGGGCCTCTTTACGCTTGGATCCGACCCCATCCCAGAAGTCCGAAGGCTGGTGAGTCTTGAGATGTGCCGAACCCAACACCAGCACTGTAATCAATAGGCAACTTGATAATCAATAGCTCAAACGAGCTATTCTCGATTCGGATTCCTCTCGGCTGTGTCTTGTGCTTTTTCTGGCGCTGTTTAGTTTAGATTGTTGCCCCTGGTGAGAGTCCTCGTCCTTTCTTACCATGTGTGTCCGTCCGTACCCTGTGGCTGGTTGTGGGTGGCTGCAGGTGTGCTCAGCGGTGGTCCAGCTCATCGAGTTGCAACCCTCCTTCCTCCTCGTAAGCACCATTCCTCTCAGCACCTTTTCTTGTAAGCACCTTTCGTCTTAATCACTTTCGGCCTTGAGCATCTCCCTACAATCAAACATGACCTTCCACCTCCCCACCCAATCTCCGCTTCCGTTTCCCACCTGTCCACCTTCAGACACAGATGCGCGATGTGAAAGAATACTTGGTGGTAACCACTCGCGAGGCCATCTGTTCTGTTCCTCCTTTTTGGGGCTTTTATCCCTCGCCGCCCCCAATCAAATCCCACTCCCTCCCAACCCCATCCGCACATGCGCAATGTGATACGGTACGTGCTAGCTTCCACACGCGATTCTGACCCGTCCATCCCTCTCTCTCTCTCTCCTCCATATCCTCACCCACAATCCCCCCCCCACCCCCAGCCGCACATGCGCAATGTGATCGAATACATGCTCGCCTCCACGCGGGACTCGGACCCCGATGTGGCTCTGGAGGCGTGTGAGTTCTGGTCCGCTCTTGACCGCACTTTCTCCTTCCCTCCCTGCTCCCAACCCCCCAAACCCCGCCCCCCCCCCTCACCCCCAGCCGCACATGCGCAATGTGATCGAATACATGCTCGCCTCCACGCGTGATTCCGACCCCGATGTGGCTCTGGAGGCGTGTGAGTTCTGGTCCGCTCTTGACCGCACTTTCTCCTTCCCTCCCTGCTCCCAACCCCCCAACCCCCCCCCCCCCCCGCCCACCCCCAGCCGCACATGCGCAATGTGATCGAATACATGCTCGCATCCACGCAGGACTCGGACCCCGATGTGGCTCTGGAGGCGTGTGAGTTCTGGTCCGCTCTTAACCGCACTTTCTCCCTCCCTCCCTGCTCCCACCCCCCCCCGCCCCCCCCCCCCCACCCCCAGCCGCACATGCGCAATGTGATAGAGTACATGCTCGCCTCCACGCGGGACTCAGACCCCGATGTGGCTCTGGAGGCGTGTGAGTTCTGGTCCGCCTACTGCGAGAACAACCAGTCGCCCGAGATGCTACGGGAGTTCCTGCCCCAGCTTGTGACGGTACGGGCTTGCAGCTTCTCTCTCCCTGTTTGTCCCCATTCCTCACACACGCGTCCACCCCTCGTCACTCGTTTCCGACCTTGGTCTCAAAACCATCTCTTTCTTTCTGTTTGAGGTTGATTTTGAGAATTCTCAAAATCTTCCTCACACACGCGTCCACCCCTCGTCACTCGTTTCTGACCTTTGTCTCAAAACCATCTCTTTCTTTCCACCCACCCATCGCCCCAATCGGTGCGAATTTGAACCAGACTCTTCTGACACAACCTGTACAAGCAGACATTTCCGAAGTCATTTCAAACTCCCTCTTTCTTCCCCTCCTGCCTTGCTTCCAAACCGGCCTGCCTGCTTCGTGTGAATGTGATGTGAACCAGGTTCTCCTGACAAACATGGTGTATGCAGATGATGACGAGGCAGTCATCGATGCTGAGGTGCGATATGTGCATACATACACGGGCTCATGCATGGGTTCATGAATGGGGAGTCTTGCATGGGAGTCTTGCATGCGGTGATGCATGGGGTGCATGGGGATAAAATGCATGGGAGCGTTCATGGGATATGTCTCATGGGTGCATGGGATGTGATAATGGAATTCTTCGCAATATGGCCCACACCACACTCACTCCTATTTCCGCTTGATGCCGGATCGGAGCCGTTTTTTTTTAGCTTGTGCAGGGTTACTTGCCTGCATGCATGCGTGCACAACACACTGCTTGTGAATGAGAGGTTGAGTCGACCGAATTTAACATCCGATCTTGCCATGTGACCCCTATGTTTTTTGTCACTCTGCCGCTGTGCCCCTCGCAGGATGAAGGAGACGCACCCGATTCTGATCAGGTGAGGAGGACCACTTTCCCTTGGGTGACCTCGTTTCCTCTGGGTGTGTTAGTTGATCTCTTTTTTTTTTTTTTTTTTTTTTTCTTTTTTTTTTCGAATTTCTCAATAATGGGTCTATTTAGAATATAGGATACACCCTAATTTCGATCAGGCAAGGAGGGCCACGTCTTCCTTTTTTCGCCTCATCTTTCACTCCTTTCCTTTCCCGCTCCCCACGTTTCCTTCGTTTCAAGGGCAGGCTCTGTCCCTTGTTGCTCCTTCCTTGTATTGAAACGTCTCAAGACTCTTCCGCATTCGTCCCCGTCTGTTACCCCTCCCAGGATCTCAAGCCGCGGTTTCATCAGTCCAGGCTGCACGGTGCCAATGGCGAGGTGAGTGAGAAGGACTTGAGTTGACTGCAGTGACCTTGCAAAGAAAGACTTAATGGTTGTAGAATCATATTTGGGAGCTTGCCAGAAGCTTCCGAGTTAACCCAAGTGACTTGATTCGTTCCCCTTGCAATGCATCTCGTTGGCTCACCCCGCCGGCCCACTCACGCTTACAGACGTACCCTTACCCTCCCTAATCCACACTTGCCAGGACGTGGAGGAGGACTACGATGAGAGTGCAAGCACGTGGAATCTGCGCAAGTGCAGTGCATTTGGAGAAAACAGTTGCCACTCCTTTGTGTGTTCCCCACTTTCTCTGCGCAAGCACACTTGCCAGGACGTGGAGGAGGACTACGATGAGAGTGCAAGCACGTGGAATCTGTACAAGTGCAGTGCAGCAGGTTTAAACACTTGCCACTCCTTCATGTGTTTTATCCCCCTTTCCCTGCACACACGCCTACTTACACACACACTCAGGATGCGGAGGAGGACTACGATGAGAGTGCGAGCACGTGGAATCTGCGCAAGTGCAGTGCAGCAGGGCTGGACATCCTCTCTCACGTCTTTGGAGACGCGCTGCTGCCCATCCTCATGCCGCTCATCCAGGTGTGCTGCGCTTCGAAACCTTGGAGTCCCTCTGAGGCCTCTAAGCCCCACACGATCGCACCTGCTGCTACTGCTACCACACTCGCTCCTTTCCTCCTTCCCTTCCCTCCCTCCCTCCCTCCCTCCCTCCCTTCCTCCCTCCCTCCCTCCCTCCCTCCCCCCCTCCCTCCCTCCCTCGCTCCCTCCCTCCCTCCCTCCCTCCCTCCCTCCCTCCCTCCCTCCCTCCCTCCCTCCCTCCCTCCCTCCCTCCCTCCCTCCCTCCCTCCCTCCCTCCCTCCCTCCCTCCCTCCTTCCACCCACTCTCTCCATCCCTCCCCACGGGCCCTCCTCTCCCACCAGACGAATCTTGCAGACCAAAGCGAGGGCAAGTGGAAGGAGATAGAAGCTTTGGTGTTGGCTGTGGGGGCCGTGGCGGAGGGATGCATTGATGGGCTGCTGCTGCCCATGCTGCCGCAGATGATCGCCCACCTGCTGCTGCTTGCTACCACACCCACTCCTTCCCCTCTTCCCTCTTTTATTCCTTCCTTCCCTCCTTCCTGTCCCCCTCCCTGCTTCCCTTCCTTCCCCCTCCCCATTCTCTCCCGCCAGACGAACCTGTCAGACCGCAGCGAGGGCAAGTGGAAGGAGAGGGAAGCTTTCGTCCTAGCCGTGGGAGCGGTAGCTGAAGGATGCATTGACGGGCTGCTGCCCGCGCTGCCGCAGATGATCGCCCACCTGCTGCCTCTCCTGGAAGACTCCGTCCTTCCCTCACTCCTTCACTCCTTGACTCCTTCCCTCACTGCCTCCCTCGCTCCCCTTCCTGCTTCCCCTCCTCCCCCTCCCCTTCCCCCTCCCCTTCCCCCTCCCCTTCCCCCTTCCCTTCCCCCACCCCCCACCCTCCAGACGAATCTTGCAGACCGAAGCGAGGGCAAGTGGAAGGAGCGGGAGGCGTCAGTGCTGGCCGTGGGCGCTGTAGCAGAAGGCTGCATTGACGGGCTGCTGCCTGCGCTGCCGCAGATGATTGCCCACCTGCTGCCTCTCCTGGAAGACCCGCACCCGCTCGTGAGGAGCATCACGTGTTGGACCCTGTCGCGCTACTCCAAGTGGATCGCCCGCGCCGTGGATAAGCCCGAGGGGCAGCAGCAGTTTGACGCCGTGCTGACTGGGTTCCTCGCGCGCATTCTGGATAACAACAAGCGGGTTCAGGAGGCTGCCTGCTCTGCCTTTGCCACACTGGAAGAGGTGAGTGAGAGCACAGTCACGTCACAGCAGCAGCACAGGCATGCCCTCACTCGCTACTCCAAGTGGATTGCCCGTGCCGTTGATAAGCCCGAGGGGCAGCAGCAGTTTGACGCCGTGCTGACTGGGTTTTTGGCGCGGATATTGGATAACAAGAGGGTTCAGGAGGCTGCTTGCTCTGCTTTCGCCACACTAGAAGAGGTGAGAGGGAGTGGAGAGCAGAGATGGTCGAGGGAGGTGAGGACGGTCTGCAAGGATTTATGGACGGCAACAAGCACGTTCGGAGGGATCCTTTTTCCGGTTTTCCTACTCTGGAAGTAATCCCCCACCCCCACTGTGGTTCCCCATCTCCGCCCTCTGTGGTAATAACCCCCCCCCACCTCCACCTGAGCAGTAGGCAGTGGTCAAGTTGCCTGATTTGAGATGTCTCTAAACCGCCCCCTGCCACAGCTCCCCTCACTCTCCCCTCTCCCCCGCCCCCTTCCCCTCCTCTCCCCCCGTTCTCCCCCCTCTCCCGTTTCCCCAATCACCTGAGCAGGAGGCAGTGGACGAGTTGCCGGATCGCCTGGAGCCCATTCTTCAGCACCTCTTTCACTGAACCATCTGCCCCTTCCCCTCTCCTCTTCCCACCTCCTTTCCCCGTCTCCCCCGTCTCTCCGCCCACTTCTCCCTCCCCCCCCCCCGCCATCTGAGCAGGAGGCAGTGGACGAGTTGCCGGAACGCCTGGAGCCCATTCTGCAGCACCTCGCCTTCGCGTTCAGCAAGTACCAGGTGATTTCAACAGAGCTTCAGGGGTAACATCAGGTGGGTGGCATCAGGATTTTTCAACGGATCAGGTCTTTGTTTCTCGAGACCGTATGACTGTGCACGTCGGAACTGAATATATGGAAGGTTCTTGTAATAGACCGTATTGTATGGAACCATGTTCTATGGGGGAATGTGTTGTATGGGACCCTCTCTTACTCCTCTCTTACCCCTCTCTTGCCCCTCCTTTCCCCTCTCTTACCCCTCTCTTGCTCCTCTCTTACCCCTCTCTTGCCCCTCCTTTCCCCTCTCTTACCCCTCGCCTTGTTCACAGCGGCGCAACCTGCGCATTCTGTATGACGCAGTGGGCACTTTGGCTGACTGTGTGGGGGGTACGCTGCAAGATGTGAGTGACTGTATGGGGAGGGTGGGGCCGCATGGGGGGGAGGGGCGGGTGGGGCCGCATGGGGGGGAGGGGCGGGTGGGGCCGCATGGGGGGAGGGGAGGGTGGGGCCGCATGGGGGGGAGGGGCGGGTGGGGCCGCATGGGGGGGGAGGGGCGGGTGGGGCCGCATGGGGGGAGGGGAGGGTGGGGCCGCATGGGGGGGAGGGGCGGGTGGGGCCGCATGGGGGGAAGGGGCGGGTGGGGCCGCATGGGGGGAGGGGAGGAGCGTTGCAAGATGTGAGTGGCTATATGGGGAGGATGGGGCCACATGAGGGAGTTGTGGGGCAAGATTGTGTTATTTTATTTGTGGGGTTAGAGGTGTCTAGCTTCCCGCTGCTTGAGTGCTACACCTCTGTCTATACCTCTACACCCTTCCACCCTTCACCCTCCCCACCCTGCTGACTCTCCACTCCAATCCCCACTCCCATTTCCTGCCCACCCTGGCCCCCTTCCCCCACCAGCCGCGTTACATCGCCGTTTTAATGCCGCCTCTCACAGCCAAGTGGCAGCAGATCTCCGACTTTGATCGCGACATCTTTCTCTCTGCTCGAGTGCTGCACTTGTACCCATACCTCTATACCCCCTTCCCCTCCGCTTCTCTACCCCATCTTTCCTGTCTCCCTTCCCACCAGCCGCGTTACATCACCGTCTTAATGCTGCCTCTCACAGCCAAGTGGCAGCAGATCTCCGACTTTGATCGCGACATCTTCCCGCTGCTCGAGTGCTTCACCTCCGTCGCTCAGGCTCTGGGCCCCGCCTTTGCTCCGTATGCTGAGACCGTGCTGGCTCGCTGCTGCCACATTATTAGAGTTCAGCTTGTTGCTCAGGTGTGTAATGCTCTAAAGAGGGATCAGATGCGGTGTCGGGGGTTTTGTTGGGTGGGGGAAGTGCGAGGTTCATGTGTGTGTGGCTCAGGCTCTGGGCTCCGCCTTTGCTCCGTACGCCGAGACGTTGCTTGTGCGCTGCTGCCACATCATCAGAGTGCAACTCGTGGCACAGGTGTGTTATTGCTCTGTAGAGGGGGAGTGAGAGGCCTGTGCATGTGTGTGTCGCTCAGGCCCTGGATCCCGCCTTTGCTCCCTATGCCGAGACGGTGCTGGCGCGCTTCTGCCATATTATCAGAGTTCAGCTGGTAGCACAGGTGAGGGAGGGGTGTGGTGCAGTGTATAAGGGTTTAGTGCGGTCAAGTGGGGCACCAGGGAGTCGTTTGTGTGGGCCTTTGCTCCCTATGCTGAGACGGTGCTGGCACGCTGCTGCCATATTATCAGAGTGCAGCTCGTGGCACAGGTACGCAGTGCGGTGGAGAAAGGTGCAGTGCGGTGAACAGGGAAACTGCGGGTTATGTGTCGCTCAGGCTTTGGACCCCATCTTTCTCCTCTTTCCCTTCCCTATCTCAGGCTCAGGCTCAGGTTTTGGATGGATGTTAGCTCCTATCTCCCTTCCTCCCTCCATGTCTTCACCCCACCTCTTCCCTCTTCCGCTGCCTCCTCTCCCCCTTCACAGAAGGACCCAGCTGCAGCGGGTGCACCGTACGACAAGGAGTTTATAGTGTGTGCCCTGGATCTCAGCTCAGGAGTCATCGAGGCCCTTGGACCGTCGGTTGAGCCCCTGGTGAGTGATTCGCAATCTTGATCGAAAGTGGACACCTCAAAAGTAGATTCCTCAAAACTAGACGCCGTACGACAAGGAGGTCATATCATAGTGTGTGCCCTGGATCTCAGCTCAGGAGTCATCGAGGCACTTGGATCGTTGGTTTTGCCGCTATTGAGTGATTCGCTACAAGTTTCGTTGGTTGTACTGTAAGCTGTCGTTGGGTTTAGGCGGACTTACTGTTGCTTCATAAGGGAACGTTTGTAAGCAAGCGAGTCTTGTGCTTTGCCCGCGTGTCCTGATTCTTTGCTTCATCTCCCTCTGTTTCCTGCTTGATGATCTCCTACTTTCCACCCCCAGGTCGCCAAGAGCGGCTTGACGGACCTGCTGCTGCAGTGCAGTGCCGTGGACGCCAATGATGTGAAGCAGAGCTCTCTGGCTCTATTGGGTGATCTCACTAAGGTGCGTTTCACTCTGCCTGACTCTCACTAGATGTACCAGGCAATTCAGTGCTGCTGCAGTGCTGCTGCAGTGCTGCGCTGTGGACGCCTACGATGTCAAGCAGAGCTCTCTGGCTCTACTGGGTGACCTGACTAAGGTGTGCTTTGCTAGACTGTTGGTCAGTAAGACTACCATCTAGTGCCATGCAGTTCTTTGCTGTGGACGCCAGCAGCTTCAAGCAGAGCTCGCTGGCTCTGCTGGGTGACTTGACAAAGGTAAGCTTAGTCTGTGTGTTGCTGATAAGACCATAGGACGTACCGCACAATGCAGTGCAGTGCTGTGCTGTGCTGTGGACGCCGACGACGTCAAGCAGAGCCCTCTCGCGCTGTTGGGTGATCTGATTAAGGTGTGTGTTGCTTTGATGTACAGTCTGTGATAAGACTGTAAGGCATGAACCACACACTGCAGTGCTGTGCGGTGGCTCCCTTGCAATCACATCTTCTCTCTCTCCCCCCGACTCCCCCCCTTTCTCTCGTTCCCGCCAGTCGTGTGTGCAGCAGGTGCGGCCGCACCTCAACAACTTCCTCTCCGTGTGCGTGGGGCCCGTGGGCCAGCTGAACGGTTCACACCCTTACGCTCCCCCCTGAATTCCCTCCCTCATTGCCTGACTCCCCCCCATCTCTCGCCAGTCGTGTGTGCAGCAGGTCCGGCCGCGCCTCAACGACTTCCTCTCCGTGTGTGTGGCCCAGCTGAACGGCCCCGAGTCCTTTGTGCACGAGAGGATTTCAGTGGCCAACAACGCGTGCTGGGCCCTGGGGGAACTCGCAGTCAAGGTGTGTTAGAGGGGGGGGTAGAGGGGGTAGTAGGAGAGTGGGCCAGCTGAACGGCCCTGAGCCCTTCGTGCACGAGCAGATCTCAGTCGCCAACAACGCGTGCTGGGCTCTGGGCGAACTGGCAGTCAAGGTATGCTGCCGAGGCTGACGGGGAGAAGGGGGCGATGAGGGGGTTGGTTGGGTGTGTGTGAGCCAGCTGAACGGCCCCGAGTTGAGTCCTTTGTGCACGAGAGGATTTCAGTGGCCAACAATGCATGCTAGGCTCTGGGGGAGCGGGCAGTCAAGGCCAGTCATGTCATGCCCTGGTGGTTGTTGTCATGTTTGAGTCGACTCAAAAGAGGTGCCTTTGTGCACGAGCGCATCTCTGTGGCCACCAACATATGCTGGGCTCTGGGGGAGCTGGCTGTTGACCCTGTTGACCCTGTCTTTGTGCCCTTGTTGACTCTCAACAGGTGCGAGAGGAAATAGCACCAGCAGTGGTGCCGGTGCTGAACAACATTGTGCCGGTCCTCACATCGGCACAGAACCCCTGGGTGAGTGTATGGGTGATTACTAGCGTGACTCCATTGATTGTCATGACTGCATTGACTTGCTTGACTTGGTGCTCAACAACAGCATTGCGCCCGCCCTCACATCCGCACAGCTTCTTCCCCCATTATATATGCCCACTCTTCTACTCTTCTACCCCCTCCTTTCTCCCCTCCCCCTTCCCCCCCCAAGGGCACTAATCTAGCACTGGTGGAAAATTATGGTATCACACTCAGCCGCTTCGACCCTACCATATCCTTCCCTCTCTGTACCGCCTCCTCCTTCCCTCCCTCCCAGGGCACCTATCTAGCCACGTGAAAAAAGGAGTGTTTTGAGACGTCTCACCCTAAAATCCATGCCCACTCGTCTACCCCCTCCCTTCTTCTCCTCCCCTCCTTTTTTCACGTCGCCTCCTCCTTCCCTCCCTCCCAGGGCACCTATCTAGCCCTGGTGGAGAACTGTGCCATCATGCTCGGCCGCTGCGCCCCTCACCCTAAAATCCATGCCCACTCGTCTACCCCCTCCCTTCTTCTCCTCCCCTCCCCCCCCTAGGGCACCAATCTAGCCCTGGTGAAGAACTGTACCATCGCGTTCGGCCGCTTCGAACCTACACTTTTACACCCCCTTCCTCCTTACGCCAACCCCCCCTCCCACCCCCCCCTCCCCCCCCCCCCCCTCACGGCACCAATCTAGCCCTGGTGGAGAACTGTGCCATCACGCTCGGCTGCTTTGCATGGGTGTGCCCTGACGTGCTATAACTGCCCACTCTCCCTCTCCCCCTCCACTCCCCAGGGCACCAATCTAGCCCTGGTGGAGAACTGTGCCATCACGCTCGGCCGCTTTGCATGGGTGTGCCCTGACGTGCTTGCGCCCCAGGCGTCTCTCTTCTTGGTTCCATTCCTCACCACGCTCAAGGGGTAAGTCTTCCAAGCGTGCTGCTCTAGCGTCCTGCCCTGCTACCGTCTTGGCGCCCCAGGCCTCTTTTCCTCATGCCCTTCCTCACCACAAGTCGGTCATTGTTCACCTCCTGCTCTTTCATTTCTGGCAGTTTGTTTATTTGTTGTTACTCGTCTCCTCTATTTCCCCTCATACCCCCCCCCCCCCCCCCCCCCCCCCCCCCGCCCCCTCCCTTTTTTTCCTCATTACTCGCTCGCCCTCTGATCCTTTTCTTTCTCCGCCTGCTCTCCGCCCCCATTTCACTTCCTTCTCCAACCGCGTGACCCCTATCTCGCCCTGCTCCCACCAATCCCTTTCCGTATCTCCCCCCCAATCCCCTTCTTCTCAGAATTCGCGACGATGTGGAGAAGGAGGAAGCATTCAAAGGGCTGTGCGCTGTGGTAAGTTCTCCTGCTGCTGCTGCTGCTGCCGCTGCTTCAACGGTTGTGCCGCTGCATTGCTGCGTGCTGTGCTGTGTCTATGCTGTGTGCACGCCTTTCAGTCGTTCTATAACTATGCATTTATGTTCCTTCTCCCATCACTCTACACGCCCCACTCTCATCCTCCTGCTCTCATAACTATGAGGGCGTCTCCCTCCTATTCCCCCACCTCTCCCCCCCTATGCCCATACACCAGCTTCTCCTTAAACCGATAGCAGCATTCTCAGCCATCCATCCACCCACTGCTGCTTCTCCCTTGCCTTTCCCACGCCTTCCCCATACCTCTCCCCATCCCTCCCCCCTCGCATCTCCCTTCCCCCAATCTCCCCCCCACATCCAAGCTGCGCCTCACCCCCATGGCACCATCTGCTGCCATCCACCCACTGCTGCTTCTTCCCCCCTGATTTTTTCCATCGTTCCCCCTACCGTCCCCACCCCCACCCCCATCCCCCCAGCTGCGTCTCAACCCCATGGCAGCCTCCACCGCCATCCATCCGCTGCTGCTCGCCATCGGCAGCTGGAGGGTGGGTCCATGATCAATGATCAGCTATCTGCACATCTGATGGAAATGAGGCCTGCAATTAGGCCGATTTACCCTTGCTTCTCCGCCTCTCCCGCCATCACCACTCCTCCTACGCACACATGCACATTCACCCCGTCCCCGCGCGTTTACACACAGACGCACATGCACTCGCACGCACGCACACGCACACACAGCATGCAAAAATTGACACTCCCACATGAATGCACAGGCAAGTCAACCGATGTGCAATCCTCTTATGCCCTTCTAAAGGAGATCCTTATTGTCCCCCTTATTGTCATCCTCAGGAGATCCACAGTGCAGAACTGAAGGCTGAGATTCACCAGCTGCTGCAGGGCTTTAAGCAGGTGCGTAAAGGGAGCAAAAATAGTTCTTTTTTAGCTGCTGCAAAAGTTCACCAGCTGCTGCTGGGCTTTAAGCTCGTGGATCCAGAGATCTGTGTTATGCCCACTTCTCTCGTCCCTCATGTTTTTTATTCACCTGCCTACTACGTACAGATGCTGGTGCAGTCTGCTGGCATGTGGGATCAGATCCCGATGTTTGGGCCGACTTTGATAGTATTCCCTTTCACTCGTCCCCTGCATTGATCATGCACCTACCTACCCACAGATGCTAGTGGAGGCAGGCACGTGGGATCAAATCCTGCAGTCCACCGACAAACCACTGCTGCAGAAGCTCAGTGCGACGTACGGGATCTAGCTGTGCTGACGTGGCGGCTGACGTGGCAGCTGATGTGGCGGCTGACGTGGCAGCTGGCGTGTGGTGTGGCACGTTCTGTTGTCAGAATGGATCAGATTAAAGGAAACCAGTAGCAGTGAGCAGCTGCGAAGCTGCCAGGAAGCTGCATCCCTGAAGCTTCCAAGTAGCAACATAAATCAGCAGGCCTTATTACGCAGCAGAAGCGGGCGGCCTCTTATGCAAGGTCACAAAGCGCCCGAGGAGATCTAGAGCAGTAGATGAGTAGCAGGTAGAGGAGGTGAGCAGCCTGCCACCTTCCGCTAAGCGGGGAGGTGTGCAGCAGAAGCATGAGCAGCTGCAGAAGCAGCAGCAGCACTTAACAAGACCTGATCCTGATTAGATTTGATGCGGCTACCCCCCGACTCATTTCGTCGCCAACCTTCCCGCTCACACGCCTCGCTACACCACCATCTCACATTGTCCCTCCTCCAATCATTTCCTCCTTCAACCATTACCCGCACCACCCATTTATATCCATCCATACCCATCCCCATTGACCACCCATACGGGGGCGTGCCGACATCATGCTGACATCATAAATGAGCACTCTCTGACCAATCTGAGAGCAGCAGGAGGACGCATGGTGGGCAGCGCATTGCTGCTGCCATAGGTTCCTCCGACCAATCATATCGCGCCTGCATCATCTGCCACACAGGATGCTACGTAAGATGCTGCGCGTGCCACATCATCACCATGGTGTACGATACTTTCTTGGGTTTATCTTCAATAGAATTGGCGTTGTGGGTATGTATGCACCCATCTTAGGTAGCAGATTGTTCTAGGTATGGTGTGGTTGGTGTTGCCTAATGGCTGGAAAGAATGGTCTACAATAGACAGGTTTGCTAGCTTAGCTATATCAGTCTGTTTCTTGCATCAAGTTGCAAAATACTTCGTTTGATAGGCTTGGGCAAGCAGCAGCTTGGGCATTTGATATTGTCATGTTGCATTTTCTTATTTGGGAGTTGTGTCCTTGAGAGTTGTTGAGTTCGTTTGTTGTTCAGATGCAGCAATAAGCATTTTTTTTGCGGGAAGAAATGCAGCACCTTGTATCGAAGCACGCGCGCCTGTTCTGAAAACATTCTCTAGCGGGGAAAGGATTAACGTTGATGAAGCCACGATCGATCCAGCGTTCGCTAATGGTGTTCTACGTAACAAACGCACTACCCAACACCACTACACTACCTCTCTCCAGTTATAGCAAGACAAACCGCTGAGGTATTTACGATTTATGCTGTCCCTACTTTTTGTCTCTTTGTACAGCTTTATTTCAAAGACTCGAAATCTTTTAAAAAACGTTAGCATCAGATGCTACTCAACACCGAAGCTCCTGTGTATACGAGACGATCAAAGTGGGAGACGGAGGCCGGCCAAGCAGTAAATAAGTCTCAAAGCTGAGAACTTTTGCAGCAAACAAATGTAGCCATGTGTCGATGAGTCTGTGCATGTGAAACTAATCCTTTGACTTGGCAGGAAGCGAGGCTGTTTTGACTATGGGTACAGCATCATCGTCCTTTCCTGCAGGCTTCTTTCCCCCCTTGTACTTCTGCATGTGACAGACAGGACGGAAGAAGGGCCGGAGGGATAGCACAGAGTGGGGGAGTGCAGACGTGTGAGCTGGGAAGTCTATGCCTCCCCTCCTCCTTGTCTTTCAGACAGGTGAGGGACCGAATGAGGGAAAGTGATTATGGACGTTCCACCTGTTTTGAGACGTCTCACATTTTGAGGTGTCTCAGAACTCAACCATGGACGCATCACCTGCTTGCTCAAGGAAAAAAACATGGTTGCAATCAATGCTACGTTTTTTGAAAGCGGAAGGAAGAACTGGAGAGAGAGCAGCTGCGGTGCACACACACCAAGTAAGGGATATTACCTCCTTATTAAAGGAGATAGATTCTAAATTGGAGGGAGGAATTTAAAAGTCAAGCTCACTTTCGACTAAGCCCAGAAATTCATTTGAGGTGCACAAAGCTGCTTGCCAAAGAAGAAAATGATACATTGTATTTTGTTTATTGGTTTGTGTTTTAACCACAACCGAAGACCCAAAGGTGAAACATACGCACCTGCTTGCCTAAGGAGAAGGGGACATATTTGTGTTTGATCATGTGGCGAATCTGGCGCTTCATTAGTATTTGCACTTGTATTTTCATTTGAAAACCCAAAGAACCCGAACAGAAACTAGAGAGCACGCACCTGCTTGCCGAAGGAGAAGGGGACGTATTTGTATTTGATCATGTGGCGGATCTGGCGCTTCATGGTGAGCACGAAGAGCGTGAACCAGTACATGAGCAGGATGGGCCAGAACACCGGCACGTCAAAGATGGGGAAGAAGGTCATCGTGAAGGCCACGAGAAACGCCTTGGTCATTGCGTACCTGGGAAGGGGAGGGGGCAGGAGGGAGGAGAGGGGAGGACAAGGCAACGAGGAGGAAGGGAGGAAGGAGGAGAGGAGGGACGACCGGCACGTCAAAGATGGGGAAGAAGGTCATCGTGAAGGCCACGAGGAACGCCTTGGTCATCGCGTACCTGAAAGGAGGGGGATGGGGAGGAGGGGATGGGAGAGGAGGAAAAGATGTATGAGGATGCGAGGGAACACCGGCACGCCAAAGATGGGGAAGAATGTCATCGTGAACGCCACCAGGAACGCCTTGGTCATTGCGTACCTGGAGAGGAGGGGGCAAGTGGGAGAAATGGGTGGGAGGCGTGAGGATGGAAGAGGAGGGGAATGGAGAGAGGATGGGCCAGAAGACCAGCACGTCAAAGATGGGGAAGAAGGTCGTTGTCAATGCGACCAGGAACGCCTTGGTCATTGCTACCTGGAAAAAGAGGGGTGGGTTGGGAGAGGTGGGGGTGGGAGGGGGGATGTGGATGGAAGAATAGGAGATTAAGAGAGGGGTGCGGGGGTGGGCGGAGAAGAATGGGGAAGAGGAATGTGGATGGAAGAGGAGTGTGGATGGAAGAGGAGTGTGGATGGGAGAGGAGTGTGGATGGGAGAGGAGTGTGGATGGAAGAGGAGTGTGGATGGGAGAGGAGTGTGGATGGAAGAGGAGTGTGGATGGGAGAGGAGTGTCGATGGGAGAGGAGTGTGGATGGAAGAGGAGTGTGGATGGGAGAGGAGTGTGGATGGGAGAGGAGTGTGGATGGGAGAGGAGTGTGGATGGAAGAGGAGTGTGGATGGGAGAGGAGTGTGGATGGAAGAGGAGTGTGGATGGGAGAGGAGTGTGGATGGAAGAGGAGTGTGGATGGGAGAGGAGTGTGGATGGGAGAGGAGTGTGGATGGGAGAGGAGTGTGGATGGAAGAGGAGTGTGGATGGGAGAGGAGTGTGGATGGGAGGGTGTGGATGGGAGACGAGGAGAGGAGGGAACACTGGTCAATTTGAATCCCATGGTAAATGCCTAGGACATAGGGGGTGTTGGGGCGGAGAGAGAAGGAGGGGGAGGGGAAATGGGGGAGGGGTGGGAGGGGGTGTGTGTGTGGAGAAGTGAGGAGGGAAAGTGTGGATGGGAGGAGGAAAACAGGATGAGCCGAGGTGGGGGAAAAGTGGGGGGAGGAGGAGGGGGGGTGGCCGTGGGGAGGAGGTGGGGGGTGGTGGAGATGTGGGGGAGGGGAGAATGTGGACGTGAGAGGAGGAGAATAAGGGTGAGGGGGAGGAGGGATGATTATCCAACGGGACAGAAGGTCAATGTGATTGCGACGATGCATGCCTCTGTCATGACTTGCACGCGACAGGGAAGAAATATGTGTGGGGGTGTGGTGGAGAGGGGGGGGAGGAGGAGGAGGGAGGCAAGATTGGGAAACGCACAATTAGAAGCAGCGAGAGTAGGGGCGGGAAGGGAGGTCAGGGAAGGAAGTAGGTTGGGAGGTACGATAGGGAGGGTAATAAACAAAGGAAACGACGGAGGAGCATAAACGGCCAAGCATAGACATCACAAAGAAACCTAGATGCATCAGCAACAACAGCAGCAGCAGCAGGCAACCCTAAACTAGACCGCAACCCAATCCTCTCGACTCACCAGAACTTGAACTCTGGTAGCCGTCGGATGAAGGGCTTGAACTCATCGTTGCCCTTGGATGGCAGCACTGGCCCTTCCGCCTCGGGATCCACTTGAGGGGACAGAAACCCGATGAGCAGATTCAGCATGTAGATGCCCAGTCCGTACGTGATTATGTAATATCCGTGTAGGAAGAACACGCGAATGGTGTAGATGAGTGCAATGACGAGTGTAGCGATCCATCTGTACCCATAGTGCGGGGTCGACTTATCGAGAAAGTACTGTATTCGGAAGGGAGAAACGAATCATGTGCACAGGGACAGGTTTACCTGAGATAGGTCGACTAAAT
The DNA here is from genome assembly GCA_947471745.1 of Closterium sp. Naga37s-1. Lineage (NCBI taxonomy): Eukaryota > Viridiplantae > Streptophyta > Zygnematophyceae > Desmidiales > Closteriaceae > Closterium > Closterium sp. Naga37s-1. The sequence goes on along the minus strand of CANJKZ010000022.1, from coordinate 436,031 downwards.
TCTACGTTCAGAGAACCAATGCGTGAAAACGCAAACGGCATTGACCATGGACATCGCCCGTTCATTAAACGACAGAATGCCGCTGGCGAACACGAGATTAAAACCGAAAGTTATCGCAGCGACGCGCCTGAAACCGTTATGTTACGAGGAGCAACGCGAATTCGAATCCGTGGATTTATGGCGAGCAAATCACATGAATCCGATAAATTATGGCGGGCACTCACCTAAATCCGTTAAGTTACCGCGAGCATGCACCTGAATCCTAAGTTGTGGCGAACACTCACAAGAATCCGATCAGTTACGGCGAGCACGCACCTGAAACTGTTAAGTTATAGCGGGCACGCACCTGAAACCGTTTATAGCGGACACGCACCTGAAACCGTTAAGTTATAGCGGAACGCACCTGAAACCGTTAAGTTATAGCGGACACGCACCTGCACCATTAAGTTATAGCGAGCACGCACCTGAAACCGTCAAGTTATAGCGGGCACGCACCTGAACCATTAAGATATACCGGACACGCACCTGAAACCGTTGAGCCAAAACGGCTCCATTTCCTCCTGCCAACATCGAGGATCCGGCTGAATCTGACCGTCAAAATGTGGATCCAACGGTCACGAACTTCTACCAAATTCGATGGCACACCCAGCAGCAGCAGTGGCAGCAGCAGACGACTAAACAACAGAAACGCCTCGTCCACTGATAGCAGCACGACCTAATGGGGTTGGCTGAACTGCCGAGAATTTTCGCCAAGCGAGGAGCGATCACGTCAAAGCTGATCTGGTACTAACAAAGTTGCTAACGATCACGCGGGATCAGCGCTATCATCCACGCCGGATCCGTGTTATCGGCAACGCGGGATCAGCAACGCGAAGGTAAGGCTAAGAGACTGTACGAGGATCTGTTACTGAAGTCTCTACCGCTTGACCTGCTGCTGTTGATGAATCGGGCCCGACAGGCTGCTACCTGAAGTCTAGAGAAAGCTTCGTAGCAAGCAACTCAGTAGCAACACTGTCTAGCAAAGCAAGAAAACTATTTTCGAGGTGACAAGGAGGAAGAATGGGTTGAATCGGTTCGGGTGGCTGGAATTCATCTGAGCAGCAGCTGACGCGACAGGAGGCAATCCCTGAGCAGCCTCGAGAGTGTTTGGCGGGAAAGTCAGAACAGGCCGACCTAGAACGAATCTTGTATCTATTTAATATCTCAGAGTTCTTGCTCAAACATCGGTTCTGTGGTGCAGTGGTTAGCACTCTGGACTTTGAATCCAGCAACCTGGGTTCGAATCCCGGCAGAACCTTTTCCGCACCCCCAGTGCTGAAAATTGCACCCATGCTGCATTCAGGCTTCCAATTGCTGATTTTATGTTTCGACAGAGGCTAGGGATAGTATCAGAGAGTTCATCATAAGTGGCAAGAAAACGCCCACTTCTTCCTTACTTTCTTAAGTACAGAGCAGACCTCCCAAGTTCCTACATCACAACCTACACTGTAATTTCGTCCGCACATGGAACACGTTTCTATTACCGTATGCTACTGTTTTGGTCTGGGGAGGAAAGGAAGGACTTCTATAACTGAAGAAATGGCTCTAGGTTAATCTCCACAGCAGAGCAAGGATCGGGGGTGTCAAAACGCGCAAGGACCTGAAAAGAACAGAAATGGCATGAAGGGATGAGAGGGAGAATTTCATCGGCAGTTGAGAAAGTGCGAGGGAGTGGGATAGTGAACCCGAGAAAGGGAGAATGGGACAGCAAGCGGAGAAAAGGGAGGAGATGGGATAGCGAGTCGAGTGGGAAGAGAATGGGATAGCAGGCCGAGAACAGGGAAGGGGGTGAGATAGTGAGCCAAGAAAGGGGAGGAAACAGGGATAGTGAACTGAGGAGAAAAAAATGGTGTGATCCAGCAAGCACGAATTTTTAAAGAAATTAGATGCGGCGAAGCAACATGAGGACACACCTCTGGGTGAACGACACCAAAGGTGCCAATGGATCTTCCTTTAAAGAGGATATCGGCCTGACGCCCCCCAAAGAACTGGGGAGACTGGAGAACGAACAGCAGAGGTGAGGTACATGGGAGGGAATGGGGGCACAGCACAATGAGAACGAATCAAGGATCTCTCCTGATCAGGAAAAATTGCCTCGTGGCACTCAAAAACTGTGCGAAATGGATGACAAACAGCAGAGACGAGGGAAACTAGAGAGAATCGGAACACAAGGAGGTGCGGTTGCCTAGGACGGAAAAAATATCCAACAATGCAGCACTCACTTCCTTGAGCGCAGCAGCAGCCTTTCCATCACCTGTCATCAGCATGGGTGGTCAGACAGACCATAGGCATGCCGCGACATCTCCTCTTCTCTAGTTGAATCGACAAACAAGAGGATTACACACACTCACTTGCGAGGGCGCAATGAAGTACTTGAGAGCAGCAACCTTGCAATGCAAGGGCGCATCGGAACATGACAAAGCACACTCACTTGTGAGGGAGCAATGAAGTACTTGAGAGCAGCAGCGGCCTTGGCATCCCCACCGTCACCCTGTGTGGCCGGCCCATCGGCAAGAGCCATTGTTCCGTCCGCCCCTGCCTGGCCTCCAAACGCCACTCCCAGCGACTCCATGAGGCGATCGACCAGACCGTGAATGACCTCGAAACCAGAGTGCAGGTTGCAGTAGAGAGCTATGAGCCTCCTCTCATTCCTCGCCCCCACGTCCTTGCTCTCGTCCAGAAGGCACACGTCCGACACCTCAAAGAGCTTCACCGGGCGCGGCGAGTCCTTGTTGCTGGCAAGCGTCTTGAGCATTCCGGGGAGGAGAGACGAGCGCACCACCTGTAGAGGGGTGGGCGGGGACAGGGATTGCTTGAAGGGAGAACTAGCAGGAGCATGAGACACCTCAAAGAGCTTCACTGGGCGCGGCGAGTCCTTGTTGCTGGCAAGCGTCTTGAGCATTCCGGGGAGGAGGGAGGAGCGCACCACCTGGGATGGGAAAGAGTGAGTGGGGGAAACAGATGAAAGTGGGGATGAAGGAGAGATATGAGACACCTCAGAGAGCTTCACCGGGCGCGGCGAGTCCTTGTTGCTGGCGAGGGTCTTGAGCATTCCGGGGAGGAGAGACGAGCGCACCACCTGGAGGGGGGATGTGGGGAAATAGTGCGGGGAAGCAGGTGAATGTAGGAATGAAGGACAGATGTGAGACACTGCTTCACAAGGCGGGGCGAGTCCTTGTTGCTGGCGAGGGTCTTGAGCATTCCGGGGAGGAGAGACGAGCGCACCACCTGGGGAGGGGGGATGTGGGGAAATAGTGCGGGGAAGCAGGTGAATGTAGGAATGAAGGACAGATGTGAGACACTGCTTCACAAGGCGGGGCGAGTCCTTGTTGCTGGCGAGGGTCTTGAGCATTCCGGGGAGGAGAGACGAGCGCACCACCTGGGGAGGGGGGATGTGGGGAAATAGTGCGGGGAAGCAGGTGAATGTAGGAATGAAGGACAGATGTGAGACACTGCTTCACAAGGCGGGGCGAGTCCTTGTTGCTGGCGAGGGTCTTGAGCATTCCGGGGAGGAGAGACGAGCGCACCACCTGGGGAGGGGGGATGTGGGGAAATAGTGCGGGGAAGCAGGTGAATGTAGGAATGAAGGACAGATGTGAGACACTGCTTCACAAGGCGGGGCGAGTCCTTGTTGCTGGCGAGGGTCTTGAGCATTCCGGGGAGGAGAGACGAGCGCACCACCTGGGGAGGGGGGATGTGGGGAAATAGTGCGGGGAAGCAGGTGAATGTAGGAATGAAGGACAGATGTGAGACACTGCTTCACAAGGCGGGGCGAGTCCTTGTTGCTGGCGAGGGTCTTGAGCATTCCGGGGAGGAGAGACGAGCGCACCACCTGGGGAGGGGGGAGAGTGTGGGGTTGACAGAGGGATCAGCAGGGAGCATGAGGCACCTCCTACGACCTCTGGCCTGACAGGGCGACGCGAGACGAGTCCTTGTTGCTGGCGAGGGTCTTGAGCATTCCGGGGAGGAGATAGGAGCGCACCATCTGTAGAAAGGAAGAGGATAGAATATAAACAGGACTAACTTACGACGGTCATCCAGAAACACTCGCACGCATGCACCCACCTCGAAATCAGCGGACCGTGGGGTTCCGATAACAACTGCCTTCCCAAAGCGAGCACACACCCGCCCAAAAGCACCCACCTCGAAATCAGCCGACCGCGGGTTTCCGATGACAACAGCCGTCTTGCCATCGTCCTTGAGGTTCACCATCTCAAAGTTCTCACTGGGAGCGATGAGCGCCCACGTGAGCACCTCTGCCTTGCTCTTCCTCCCTCTCTCCCCCCCCCCCACACACACAGACCCACACACCCACCTCGAAATCAGCAGAGCGCGGGTTGCCAATGACAACAGCCGTCTTGCCATCATCCTTCAAGTTCACCATCTCAAAGTTCTCGCTGCGCGCGATGAGCGCCCACGTGAGCACCTCTGTGAAGCCAGCCTGGGCCACCTCGCCCCTCAGCAGGTCGCACAGCTGGTTGAGAGGTTGCTGCTTGCCCTCACACACCGTCTTGGGCTCTGTGCGAGCAATGTTGTTGTAACCGTGTGCGATAGCCACGTCCTGATGTGTGTGCGTGTGTGTTGGGGAGGGAGTGGAACAGAAGGGAATGAGGATGGGGGGAAGGGAAGTTCAGCGCCTGCTGCTTGCCCTCACAGACTGTCTTGGGCTCGGTGCGAGCGATGTTGTTGTAGCCGTGTGCAATGGCCACGTCCAGGAGGGTGAGAGGAAAGGGAATGAAGGAGTATGGAAGAGAGTCAACATCAACACCCACACACCGACTGTCAACTCAATACCATATGCAACCTTCACATGTATGTGAGGGCGTGTCCTCAATAACATCCCTATGTCACTGGGCAGCATCAATATAATCACATTCACCTCCATGATGTCACACGAGTGCAGCACATCGCTACGAGTGGGGGGCACTGTCACGCTCACCACCTCCGCCCCGTCCCGTCCTCACAATTAATGTCACATGCCCAACATACTTCAGTCTCTCAGTAGTATACATATCATGAATCACTCTAATCACCTCTCACCTCCATAATGTCACAGGGGTGCAGCACGTCACTGCGAGTGGGCGGCACTGTCACGCTTACCACCTCGGCCCCGTCCTCCCCTCTCCGCCCCTCCACCACCGTGGACGGCAGCTGCATGCGCGTCAGCAGCCGGGCGATCTGAGGGAAACATGGCATGGCACAGAAGGGGCAAACGGGGCAAGGGGTATGTTGCTGCGAGTGGGCGGCACTGTCACGCTCACCACCTCCGCCCCGTCCTCCCCTCTCCGCCACCTTTCATGGCAGCTGCATGCGCGTCAGCAGCCGGGCGATCTGGAAGGATGAAAGGGGCGAAACGAGGGAAACAAAGGGCAAGGCAGCAAGGAGAGTGCATGTTGGGAGGTTGAGTGTGGCTGTCTGTCCTCCCCTCTCCGCCCCTCCACCACCTTCGATGGCACCTGCAAGCACATCAGCAGACGGGCGATCTGAAAGGGATAAAACGGATAGAATGGGCAACGGAAAAAGGAGTCCATATCGGGAATATGAGTGTGTGATGTGAGTCCCCTCACATGTGTGAACCCACACACCCACATTCAACCACAATCACAATCTCCCTCATTCTCTCACCTCCTTTGCTTTTAAGGTCAACGCCAATAGCCTTGTTGATATACCCCACCGATGTCTCCACATCCCTCTCCTCCATCTGAGGGTATACTGCCACCTGCCCCCCATGTGTGTGTGCGAACCCAACCACCCACAATCAACCACATTCAACCACATTCAACCTGGAGCCTCACCTCCTCGGCTTTAAGGTCAACGCCAATAGCCTTGTTGATATACCCCACCGATGTCTCCACATCCCTCTCCTCCATCTGAGGGTACACCGCCACCTGCCCCTCCGTAGATACCACCTCCACCGGTTCCACCTCGAACCTGCAAAGAAAATCCACAGTGCAGTGAAGTGTAGTCGTGTGTGAGCATTAACAAGGGGGTTCTTTCAACTCGCCCCTCCACAGATACCACCTCCACCAGTTCCTCCTCGAGCCTGAAGTGGAAATAAACAATGTGGTAGAGAAATAGTGAAGAACAAACCAAAATCAATACGAGGGGCTGACAATAAATGCCAACGACGGCGTCGACCACAATGTTGACCGTGTTGACTTTTGAGTCGACTCAAAAGTCAAATGGTAACAACGGTGTCGAGCACGATCTCGGCCTTTGTGTGGCCAGTGGCGCTTTTCAAGCATTGCACCCAGTACAATACAGCTTCCACTAGCAACTTTCGAGGCGCCTCAAAAGGCGGATCTCGGTCTTGTGAGGCCAGTGGCTGTTTTCATTGCACAGTACAGTACAGCTTCCACTAGAGCCTCTCCTCTCCAGTTATTGCTCCACTCATTGGTGTCACAGAACTCTGAGAACATGGTAACCACGGTTTTGAGCACGATCTCGGCCTTGGTGAGACCAGTCAGTGGCCCTTCTAGTGCACTGCACTGCACACCAAGTGAGGGTGTGAGCCCTTCCAATCCTACCCGACGTCTGTAGTCCCTTACACTTATCTCCAGTGTCCCTTACGCACTTGTTTTCACAGAACTCGGAGAACATGGTGACAACGGTGTTGAGAACGATCTTGGCCTTGGTGAGGTCAGTGGCGGTGCATTCGATGAACACGTTGCGCGTGGTCAGCTTGATGGCTGAATGTGAGCCGTTGATCACCGGCGGGAGAGACAGCACGGTTCTGAAGAGAGTGGGAGAGAGACACGGGGGCGAGAGAGGGGGGGAATGGCGGCAAGGGTGGAGAGGAAAAAATGAACTGGTTTGTCAATATGAAGAATTGGTGGAGGCTGATGTGAAACTGCTGCCATCGGAGTCGGATGTAGCACACCACAGCACATCGCATCATAAATCAGTTAACATTTTCCTCCAATAGGGGGTCTCGAAGGCTAGTCGAAAGATAACTGAGCTGAGCGTCAGACATTGAAAGATAACTGGAGCTGGACATACGTAGTATCATACATGAAGGGCAAGTTTGCGCTATAAGGGTATACACACACCTGTTGGCATCATAGATCACTGGGAAGACAGGCGATTCGCTGATGATGTGTAGGAACTTCTTAAGCTTGTTGTCAGACTGCAACAATAACGGGGATGGAATGTGTGTGCCGTAGAAGAGAATGCAGTGCGTTGCGTTATGAGAAATGGGAGAGGGTACTGACACTTCCCAATTCTATAATATGAGGTGTTGAAAGATGGGAGGGGGGAAGCAGGGCGCCATGATGCCCTGCTTCCTGTCTTTAGCAGGAGAAACGTCTTTAGCTTGCTTTCGGACTTGCATGTGATGTCCAGGGGGGAAGGGGGTGCCCTGGCTGGGCTTGTATTACGCATGGCAGTGTACTGTGCATTCTTTCATGCATATAGTTACCTTGTAAAACTCCATGAGCTCAGCAGCATTGAACTCCTTGGTCTGATGTCAGCGGGAAAGGGGAGCGGAAAAATGGAAATGAGTACAGAAATAGAGGGGAAAAAAACAAACAAACAAACAGAAACAAGGCAAAAGAAGCCCAGTCAGGAGATGGCAAACAAAACACAGCAGCGAGCGGAAAGAAAGTCATGCAGAGCCAGTTTCTAACTCGCCAAATCTGGGTGGTGGGGAGGTGCTAGGCTGGTCGTATAGTGTCACTGAGTAGTCACGTATGGAGCAGAAGCTAGAGCGGTGGTGTGGGTGGTGAAATGGGTGGAGCAGGGTGCAGGAGGGTTCGGATGGAGGTTGGCACCTGCTTGAGTGGCACAAACTTGATCTCCGTGGGAGGTAGGGCCTGCAGTGGGATGGAAGGCAGGGAAGAAACAAGGAAGACAGGCGGTGACACGATGAAGAAACAAGGATGAAAAACACGGAACAAAGGTGATGACGCAAGGAAAAAAGGCAATGAACCAACGAGGAGTGAAATGAGGGAACCGTGGAAAAATTTGGGGCGAAAGGAGGGGAGGGGAGGGGGGGGAGTGGGGAGGGGAGGGGGAGAGTGAGGGATTGGCTGTGGAGAGGAGAGGGAGGCGACTTGGTGGATTGGAAGAAAGCGGGGAGAACAAGACCGAGTGGAGGAGTGAGTGATGAACACAGGGTACCTACTACCACAAGTGTGCCTGAACTATAACCCACACCCGCCTCGCCTAGCCCATATCTGCCCCAACCCACCCACCTCATAAGTGAAGGGTGGTGTAAGTGTGTCGAGGTCGTGTGTCCCAATCGCCACAAGCGTGCGGCGACTCTAGGCCATACCTGCCTGGCCTATTCCATAGCATACCTGCCAGCCTTAATCCATATCTGCCCCAATCCACCCACCTCATACGTGAAGGGTGGTGTGAGCGTGTCTAGGTCATGTGTCCCGATCGCCACAAGCGTGCGGCGACTGTTGCGAGGAGGGGAGAGGGGAGGACGCGGGTGGGGGGTGGGAGGATAAAAATGGATTGGTGGGTTTGGGGTTGGGTTGAAATGGACAGGTACGCGTGCGTTGGGTATGGGGTGCGCATTGGGTGGGTATGGTGGGGTGTGTGGAGGATGGGGGAAGGAAAGCGCAGCAGCACGGAATCTCACCGGCACAGGTTCTGGTGCAGCCTGTCTTGCAGGTCGATGAAGCTGTTGTAGCGGTGCTGGTGAAACGTGAGAGTAACAACACTGGCAGACAAATGTTACTCGCAGCGTAAGGCATCTCACCGGCACAGGTTCTGGTGCAGCCTGTCTTGCAGGTCGATGAAGCTGTTGTAGCGGTGCTGGTCGAACGTGATGTTGCGCAGCACTGCCCCAACCACGAAGGGGCGGATCAGGGCCGTCTGTGTGGTTCGCAGAAGGTTGGGGGACGGGTGGGGACAAGGAGTGGTGTAGGGAAATGGGAGAGGAGAAGGGTAAGCTGCTGGTTGAATGTGACACTGCGCAGGACTGGCCCCACCACAAAGGGGCGGATCAGGGCCGTCTGTGTGGGCTCACAGGGTGGGCAAGGGGGCAGGGTGGGAATGGCGCAGGGGGAAGAGGAGACGAGAGAGATGGCACGCAGCAAGCATGAAACCGTTGCAGCGGTGCTGAGAAACAGGATCCATGCCGAGGGAGGGAGATGCGCAGCGAGCAGGCCAGACCATCCAGGCCAGGCACAGCAGGTCGTAGCAGTGCTGGCTGAGAGAGGGCTCTATTGGTACGACTTTTGAGAATTCTCAGCAGTGCTGGCTGAGAGAGGGCTCTACAGAGGCCTACTCAACTCTAGCACCCAGCTCCCTGCTCACCTCAGGCTTGACAGTGATGCGGATGGGGCTGGCAGCAGCAGCGAGCTTGAACTGGGGCGCAGGGTCCATTCCCAGGAAGATGCGCAGCGAGCGGGCCAGCCCCTCCAGGCACAGCAGGTCGTAGCGGTTGGCAGGCACCTCGATCTTGTAGATCACCTCCTCGTCCTCCGCTGGACCCTCGTCCGTTAGGTGCTTCTCCTTGCGGATAATAGCCTTCTCTGTGGTCTGAAGGCCGGCAGGGGAGGGGGTTTGGGAAGCAGCGGTTGGCAGGCACCTCGATCTTGTAGATCACCTCCTCGTCCTCTGAAGGTGATTCATCCGCCAGGTGTTTCTCCTTGCGAATGATCGCCTTCTCTGTGGTCTGTGGAAAGGAGGGGGAGAACACGGGGGCAGGAGAATAAGAGATGGCAGGCTGCGGCCCCTGGAGGCAGGCACAGCAGGTCGTAGTGGTTGGCAGGCACCTCGATATTGTAAATCACCTCCTCGTCCTCCGAGGGACCCTCGTCCGTTAAATGCTTCTCCTTGCGGATTATTGCCTTCCCTGTTGTCTGGACGAGGGAATGGGAGGGTATGAGGGTAAGAGACGTACAGCAGCCCCTCCCGGCAGAGCAGGTCGTAGCGGTTAGCAGGAACCTTGATGGTTATCCTTTCGAGTTTCAAGTTACCATCACGTCATCACGCGCTGACTGAGTCACCGAGCTCTCTCTACAGTCACATCACACTCAGCACGTCATCAAGCTCCGTATCATCATTAAACAAACTGGCTGGATACATCTCCCACCTCTCCTTACAGTCACATTCACCACATCATCAAGCTCAATGCCGAACACGAAGCAGAGCTCTCTTTACAGTCACATCACAGCACATCACAGCATCACACTCACCACATCATCAAGCTCGATGCCGAACTCGAAACAGAGCTCATCAAATTCCTCCTCCGCTGAACGATCATACGGACAGACAGACAGACACACGGGAATGAGAGGGGGAGAGCAGGGATCAGGCAATGTGGGGAATGTGGGGAATGTGGGAAGAGAAAGCTCGATGCCGAACTCGAAGCAGAGCTCATCGAATTCCTCCTCCGCTGAACGATCATACCAACGGACGCACAGATGTAGCGGAGAGGAGAGATCAGGCAATGCGAGGAAGGAAAAGGAATGTGACGAAGAGCGGAGGCGAGGAGTGTCAGACGAATCAGCAACCACCCGAAACGGAATTCATAACCAACTGACAGAATCAACAACCACCTGACAGGATCAGTAACGACCTGACAGGATCAGTAACCGCCTGACAGGATCAGTAACCACCTGACAGGATCAGTAACCGCCTGACAGGATCAGTAACCACCTGACAGGATCAGCAACCGCCTGACAGAATCAGTAACCGCCTGACAGGATCAGTAACCACCTGACAGGATCAGTAACCGCCTGACAGAATCAGCAACCGCCTGACAGAATCAGCAACCGCCTGACAGAATCAGAGCCAATGACGCACTAAAAAATACTAGCACTGCACCAAATCCAGCGAACGAAATCTATCTGCTACACAGAATTCAGTGAACGAAGTCTGTCTGCTGGAAAACGAACGGCGAAAGCTGATGGAGGAGGGAAGCTTCGTGACAAACGAGGGAAACTGCGCACTAGCTCCATAACTTCATCGTACAGAAACTCACGGAGGGAAAGTGATGCTGTTGAAACGAAAATCCTGGAGGGGGAGGTGTCCGTACTCCCGATGTAGGGTTCTTCGCTAACTTGACACGATTCCGAACCATGACTCGCGTAGGGTTACGACTTTCTAAACACGCGATATTTTCCCCCTGAAGCACACTTCATCAGGTTCAAAACACCAAAACCAGAGACCGTGTGACGACGCACACTAAATATCGACTCACACGAGATTACGTGATCCACACTAATACGTAACTACTAGGGCGCCGTAAAAGGTTAGTCACCTCACATTGGTAGTTTGACGACTCACTGTAAGTTTTGCCGAGCGCGGCGAAGAGCCGATCGCGACCCACGCTAACGGTCGGCATTCTCTCAGTGGAATAAGGCAGGTAAGATCAGAGCGGAATTCCGAGGCTCTTCAAACGGACACAAGACGCTGCGTAGAAGCAAAAGAGGGGATTAGCTTTTGGCGGGCGGCGACGGATGCGGCGCGCCGCAGAAACTACCGCAACTTCAGGAGGTGATGTGGTGGAGATTAAAAGCCTCGCTTAGGAGGCGGAAGAAAGTGCTGATCAGAAAGGCTTTGGGTAATATCAAGGCGCGAGACAATATCGAGGTGCAGGTCTCGTTGAAGGACATTATTTATGTATTCGAGCGAAAAAAATACCAACACAATTCACTTCATCATAGGTACCACACTGTAAAATTCCGGAAATAAGATTTCTGAAAATACAGTGCTAAATATACTAGCATATTAACATAACTCATTCTATACGTGCAGAAATCTGCACAGAATTAAAACTAGTAGCGCATGTAATACACCTATCAATACTGCACCGCACCTCTCAAATCTTGGAGCAATTTGCCCGTGCCAAAGGCACGGACAGTTTGCAGGCTTTTTCATCCAACCCTACTGCAACCATATTCCATCCACCCTATTTTACCTCGTTAAAACCTTGCGCATTCGAGTGCACCGAGTTGCACTCTAGCGTCCGCTTTTCCCTCCATGCAGTGCTTGCTAAACCCAATTCCTCTTATCGCTGCATCATTATCTCTGCATCTGTCCTCCGATCCCATTCATCCCCTCCCCAAACCCTTGCACCTGCTCTTCTGTATCTCCTACACCATGCTCCCAGTTACCCATTTGCGCCCCACCACCAGCACCATCACCAGCAGCACCACCAGCCATAACAGTAGCCCACTCTCTTTCCCTGATCCCAAGGGCCACCAATTGCCCAGCCGCCCCTGCTGCTTCTGGTAACCCCCCAGCAGCCCCACCCGCCTCTGTTTCCCCCAACCCCTCTGCTCCTACCACACTCTCTGTCCTTCTCTCACCTCCTGCTCCCTGCTCTGTGCCTGACCCTCTGCCTACCCCGCCTACCCCCAAACCTGCCCCCAAACCTGCCTCCGAACCTGCAGCCAAACCTGCTGCACAACCTCCTTCAATCACTCTTTCCCTTCCCACACCCCCAGTTTCCCCCCCACCACCCCCCCCACCGCTGCTGCTGCTACCACCCTCACCACTGCCACCACTGCCACCAGTGCCGCTAGCGCTGCCAGTGAGCCGGGGTGGGGCTTCAGCAGGGCGAGCAGGCACAGGCGAGGGGGAAGACCGCAGCGGGAGGTGCAGCGGGGGCGTGAGGGGGCGAGCCCTATAACCTCTCCCCGCCCCGGACTCCCTCCCTGCTTCCCCACCACTCCCTCCACTCCCTCCCGCTCCATCACACCCCACAGAAGCACTGCTTCTAAAAAACGATCCCATGGGCGACCTCAAAGGGGACCTGCTGCTGTGGTTGGCGCCGGTGGTGCTGCTGCTGGTGCTGGTGGTGCTTGGCCCAGCAACATCAGCCCCCGCAGTCAAAGACGAGCCTCTCAAGGGTGATCGCCTAGGAGACCCCAAAGGGGATCTTAAAGGGGACCTGCTGCTGCTGATGCTGCTGGAACGATGCGCACGTGCAGGACCCGCGGTCACACTGCCAGCAGGATTGGAACCACCAGCAGCTGCAGCTGAAACGCTACCAGAGGGAGTGACGTACGTCCAACCACTGTTGGCTCTGCTTGGGCCAGCATTGCTGCTGCTCCCACCCCCACCGCCTCGACCAAACCCCCCACCACCACCACCCGCAACAGCAGCAGCGGCAGCTGCAGCAGCAGCAGTGCGAGCACTGGTGCTACTAGTAAAAGCAGCACCGTTGATGTTGTTGTCGTGAGTCCTGCTTGAACCAATATTATAGGGGTTATTGCGATTGTTACCCACCGCGCCTGGACTTCCCGAACCTGCCAGCTCAGCAAGATCCGAGGCCTCCATACCCGTACGTACAGCCGTTCCCGGACCTCCAGCTCCTGTACCCGAACCTCCTTCTGTTCCCGAACCTCCACAAGGTGAGGAAGGGGAGGGCTGCCCCAAAAACCTCCTCAGCGTGCCTGTGACGAATGAGGCGAACCTTTGCGCCCCTCTTGGCCCTGCTCCTGCTCCACCTCTTCCTGCTGCCGCAGCCGCTGCTAAACACGCGTCAGCATCACCAGCACCAGCACCAGCGGCAGCGGCAGTACCAGCACCACGCCTGGCATCTCCTGCTGACGCCAATCTAAGCAGACCACCAGCCCGCAAGGGAGAAACATTCCTCACACCACCACCACCAATACCACCAATGCCATCACCATCACCACCACCGCCCTCCCCATTACCAGCGACACCAAGGGCAGAAGCACCGTTCCCCCCAGCTCCTCCCCCCATCCCTCTCCCTTGCACACGGTTCTGGGTCTGATGGTGATGGTGGTGATGCTCATGCTGATGATCGTGGTGCTGCTGCTGCTGCTGCTGCTGGTGATCCAAACCCCTTCCTTCTCCTCCTGCTGCCCCTGCTCCCCCCCAACCTCCCCCACCCATTCCCAACAGCCCTATTCTCTCTCCAAGATTCCGAAGCTGAGATCCCTCACCCAGCAACCCACCCAAACCACCCCCACCCGCACCACCCCCAACCCCCCCATCTGCACCATCACCATCACCACCAGCACCGCCAGCACCACCACCAACAACAACAGCCCCTCCCTCTCCCCTTCCTCCACCCTCTCTCCTCCCCCCACCGCCCTCCCTCCCTTCCCCTCTCTCCCCCCCTCTCCCCACCCCGCCCCGACTCCTCTCCTGCGTAATCACCAACGTCGGCCTCTGCTCCTGCAGAACACTCAGCGAATGCGCCGAAACAGCCGGACACCGCCTCACCTTCAGCCGCTGCAGGCTCGGGCACCCATTCGCGAGCGCGTAAATCCCGAGGTCAGTAACCTTGTTACAGGCTTTCACGCAGAGGCGGCGGAGGTTGGAGCAGGAGTAGGCGAGGGTGGCGAGCTCTGGGTCTCCCATGTTGTGGCCTGAGCAGAGCGTGAGGCGCTCTAAGGAAGGGCAGTTGGAGGCGAGCAGTTGGAGAGAAGAGACGGTGCAGGCATGGGACACCAGCAGCAGCTCCTGTTAGCGGGGAAGGGAATGGGGGGAGGGGTTGGAAGGTTGGGGAAAATAAGGGACTTAAGAAGAGAGTGAGGCGCTCGAGAGACGGGCAGTTGGAGGCGAGGAGCTGCAGGGAGGAGACGGTGCAGGCATGGAACACCAGCAGCAGCTCCTGAAGATAGGAGAGACGGCAGACAGGGAGAAAAGAGGGAAGGAGGGGGGTGGGGGGGGAAGGTAAGACAAGGGGAGTGGAAAAACTCGGGGAAATGAGCCTCGTCGCTGAAAGCGTGTCCATTTCACGATTGTAGTTTCGGAGCCCATGGTGTTCACGGGCTGGAGCTCACGGGCTGGAGCTCATAAGTTGGTGCTCATAAGCACCACCCCACCTCACTGACCCACCTGCAGCTGCCGGCAGTGCCTGGCAATCGCTGACAGCCCCGGGTCGCCCAGATGCCCCGGCGCCCACCCCTCCACGTGCAGCCTCTTCAGCCCTTCTACCTCACACCTTCATTCTTGCCCCAGTTGCTACAGTCGACACACTGATCCACCCACCTGTAACTGCCGGCAGTGCCTGGCGATCGCTGACAGCCCCGGGTCTCCCAGATGCCCCGGCGCCCACCCCTCCACGTGCAGCCTCTTCAGCCCGCTACAGCCGGCTGCTACAGCCGCCATGCCGGCATCGGTACACTCGGGTGTGCGCACCACCACCAGCGCCTCTAGCTTGGGGCACTTGCCGATGCACTGAAGTCCCTTGTCCGTTATCTGCACCCTCTCCACGTAAATCTGGGTTGAGGGGGGTGGGGGGTCGGGGGGTGAAGATGGGGGGAAGGGGGGTTGAAGAAGTGGGGGAGAGAGGGGTTGAAGAAGGCGGATTGTGGGGGTGAGGGGGAAGCTTGAAGGGACAGGGGCGAAGATCGCTACAGCCCGCTGCTACAGCCGCCATGCTGGCATCAGTGCACTCCGGTGTGCGCACCACCACCAGCGCCTCTAGCTTGGGGCATTTCCCGATGCACTGAAGTCCCTTGTCCGTTATCTGCACCCTCTATATCTGTGGGGGGGCAGGGAAGGGGACAGGCAGGCAAGAGTTGCTACAGCCAGCTGCTACAGCCGCCATGCCGGCATCGGTGCACTCGTTGGTGTGCACCATCACCAACGCCTCCAGCTTGGGACACTTGCCGATGCACTGCGATCCCCTTCACCTGGTCCCAGTGCACCTTACACCTGATATTACCAGATTCACCTGAAGATACACCTGACACTCACCTGAGAGAGCTCTGGGGTCACCTTTAAACACCTGATACCACCCTGAAGATACACCTGACTCTCACCTGAGACAGCTCCGGAGTGAGCTTCTCCCTGAGAGAGCTAACGAGCACCTGGTCCCAGTGCCCCGCATTCCGTGCCAAAATTAGGGTTTCTAGCCTCGACGTGGCCTGCAGCAGCAGAAACAATGTGACAGAAGGTAGGAAAGGAGAGTCGGAGAGGAGTGAGATACCCAGCAAAAGCACTTGATCCCAGTGCCCTGTGTTGCGCGCCAGGACGAGGGTTCCTGGCCTTGATGTGGCATGCAGCAGCAACAGCAAAAACCATTAGTGTGACTACTTAAAGACCACGAGAAGGGGAACACGCTCACCTGCAGCAGCGGAGGGGAGGGCGGGCAGGGGAAGGGCGGGAAGGAAACACGCTTACCTGCAGCAGCGGCACCCAGATGTGCGACTGGCGTTGGTCCTTAAGGCAGAGGCGCTTCAGAGAGAGGTTGGCCGGAGGAGAGTTGGGAAGGGGTCAAGGTGGAGAGTGGGAAGACGGGAGGAAAAGGTGGGAGAGGAAGGGGGAGGAGGAGGGAAATTCACGCTCACCTGCAGCAGCGGCACCCAGATGTGTGACTGGCGTTGGTCCTTGAGGCAGAGGCGCTTCAGAGAGAGGTTGGCCGGAGGAGAGTTGGGAAGGGGTCAAGGTGGAGAGTGGGAAGACGGGAGGAAAAGGTGGGAGAGGAAGGGGGAGGAGGAGGGAAATTCACGCTCACCTGCAGCAGCGGCACCCAGATGTGTGACTGGCGTTGGTCCTTGAGGCAGAGGCGCTTCAGAGAGAGGTTGGCCGGAGGAGAGTTGGGAAGGGGTCAAGGTGGAGAGTGGGGAGACGGGAGGAAAAGGTGGGAGAGGAAGGGGGAGAAGGAGGGAAATTCACGCTCACCTGCAGCAGCGGCACCCAGATGTGTGACTGGAGTTGGTCCTTGAGGCAGAGGCGCTTCAGAGAGAGGTTGGCCGGAGGAGAGTTGGGAAGGGGTCAAGGTGGAGAGTGGGAAGACGGGAGGAAAAGGTGGGAGAGGAAGGGGGAGGAGGAGGGAAATTCACGCTCACCTGCAGCAGCGGCACCCAGATGTGTGACTGGCGTTGGTCCTTGAGGCAGAGGCGCTTCAGAGAGAGGTTGGCCGGAGGAGAGTTGGGAAGGGGTCAAGGTGGAGAGTGGGAAGACGGGAGGAAAAGGTGGGAGAGGAAGGGGGAGGAGGAGGGAAATTCACGCTCACCTGCAGCAGCGGCACCCAGATGTGTGACTGGCGTTGGTCCTTGAGGCAGAGGCGCTTCAGAGAGAGGTTGGCCGGTGGAGAGAGCGAGTCCGACACGTGTGGGATCTGCGTGACGCGGTCTTTAGGCAATGAGGGGTGCAGGCTGGGAGGGGGGGAGGGGGGGAGGGGGGGAGGGGGGGAAAGGGTGGAGGCAACGTGAGCATCCATACGAGCAGAGGCACTTCAGAGAGAGGTTGGCCGGAGGAGAGAGCGAGTCCGACACGTGTGGGATCTGCGTGACGCGGTCTTTAGGCAATGAGGGGTGCAGGCTGGGAGGGGGGGTGCGGGGAAGGGGGGACAGGATGACATAACAGGGGAGAAAGGGGAAATGGGGGAAGAGGGATGGGCGGGGGGAGGAAAGGGGAATACGGGGAAGAGGTGTTTTCTAATAACATGCAGGGATGCACGAGAGAGAATGTATACAAGCAGAGGCTCTTCAGAGACAGGCACTTCAGCAAGAGGTGCGCGTGGGGAGAGATCGAGTCGGACAAAAGCAAAAATGGGCGTACCACGGTCATTAGGCAATGAGAGTATTGATGTCTTTGATTTTCCACCCAGACACTCCATTTGTACCTTCGTTTGACGGTTAAGTCCTCAAGGTGGATGCAGCCATTGAGCAGGGCGTTGAGCCCCCTCAGCCCGAACCCGCAGCTCCCACACGAGAACTTCCGAAGCTCCGGACAGGCCTGGGCGAACCTCTCCATGCCATCGTCCGTGATCTGGTGGCGAGCAGAGTACAGAAGCGTTCAGAGGAATTCAGAGGGGTGGAAAGAGTTGAGAGGGACTCAAGGGAGGGCAAAGATTTGCTTTTAAGGAACCTTGAAGCTCCGGACAGGCACGGGTGAACCTTCTCCATGCCATCGTCCGTAGTCTGGTGTTGGTGAGAGGAATATAGAGTGGTTCACAGGAGTTGAGAGTGCTTGGAAACCATTGCCACAGCTCATGCCCTCCCTGCAGGCTCCCACACTCTCTCCCCCTCCACTCACCTGTCGGCAGTTCTTAAGTTTGAGTTTCCGTAGGTACACGCACTGCCGGGCGATGGTATCCAAGGACGCGTCATCGATGCTCAGAACGTTGCGCTCGCATTTCCGCATGAGCTTCCACCCCTCACCTCCCTCCCACATGCTCCCACACTCCCTCCCACACCACCACCCTCACCTGTCGGCAGTTCTTGAGTTTGAGTTTCCGCAGGTAAACGCACTGCCGGGCGATGGTATCCAAGGACGCGTCATCGATGCTCAGCACGTTGCGCTCGCATTTCAGCACCAGCTTCTGCACGCCCGTGAACCGCCTGAACAGGCTCGCGAGGTCCGGAGCGGCGTCTAGAGTCGCGCGCAGCGACATGCTTGGCCTGGTCTCCGCGTCTAACCTGTGAAGGAATCGCAGGGAACGAGGGAAGGGGGAAGAAGGAGGGGAGGAGCAATCTAGAATTTCAACACCAGCTTTTGCACGCCGGCGAGCCGCGTGAACAGGCTCGCGAGGACCGGAGCGGCGTCTAGAGTCGCGCGCAGCGACATGCTTGGTCGCGTTTCCGCCTCCAGCCTGCGAAAGAAACGGCCGGAACGAGAGACGAGGGAGAAGAGTGGGTGGTGAGACTCTGGCGTGGGCAAATTTCAGCAAGGTGACTTTTGAGTCGACTCAAAAGCCACCTCGAAACGACCGGAGAGAGAGACGACGGAGGAGAGGGGGTGGTGAGACTCTGGTGTGGGCAAACTTCAGCGTCCTCACCACAACGTACACGAGCTAGCATCCCGCTAGACACGGAATCAGAAAAGCTGGACTGTACTATCTCGTACGCCGTGAATAAGAGAGAAAATTATTCAATATATCTAACTTGCGGGTATGCCGCTTTATCAAAGCACGTGTACGTATGAGTATCTGACATCGTTAAACGATTCCCACGCACATGGTTCGCCTACGTAAATGAAGGCATCCCAAGTCGCTAACGTACAACGGCGCGAGGTACGCAGACGGAAACGAAGTCATTGGCAAACGGCATAATACGAAGAGCCTGAAGCTCTTTCTAGCATTCTCTAAGGTGACTCCAATCTATAAACAAACGCCATGCTACGAAAAGCCAGATTTCCCTACATGAACACGCTGACGAGACGAGCGCGACACCAGGGAGTATATCGCCTCGACGAAATGGACTCACTTACATGAACCAGCGCCTGCACACCAAGGAGCATCTGGCAAGATCCGACGTTCCGAGCTTCCGGAACACGTGCACGAGGCAATCGTCGGGAAGGTTCGCGGTAAGATCCTCCGCCGTCGTCGCGAGCTGCGGGCGACTGTGCAGGCGCTGCTGCGTCACCTCGTCGTCGCTCAGCGATCCGTCCATTTCGCCGGACGAATTCGACCTCGCGTCGTCGTCGTCTGCCGAGAACACGCGCGACGCGGTTGACGTCGACATGACTGAAACCGTCAGAAACTAACGACGACGAACTGTTTGCGGTAGCGCCGGAGGCTAAGTTAACGTTGTACACGATAGCAAAATAGGATGCTGCGAGTGAAGAAAGGGCTAACTAGGACGTTTGGGTCGGACCTAAAGCTTAGCGACACCAAGCAAAACCAGCTAAAAACCGAAAGAAAGTAACACCACAATAGTCAAAGCGGGTAAGGCTTGAAACAGGATTAACTATTAGCCATTAATGCCATCGGACAATAGAAGCGTTACTACCAGAGTCGAAAGCAGCGGTTACAAAACAAAACCAAGACAAGTCCACGCTTCTCTATGCTGCATCTGCAATGCAAGACAATCCGTGAGGCAGAGGGAAAGCAGGGTCGATGGTGGATGGTTAGAGGCAGATGATGCAATGGCGGAGGATTCGAAGTTGGTTGTAGGAGTGTAGTGGGGTGGAGCGGAGAGGACGGGTGGAATGGGAGAGAGACGAGGAAAGGAAGGAGGGAGAGGGGAGAGAGGAGGAAGAGGAGGGAGGGAGTTGATGGAGGGGACGGAGAGGAGGGAGAGGAGGGAGAGGAGTGAGGGATGGGAGGGGAGGAACAAGAAGCAGGGGCATCGCGTGGAAAGGACAGGGCCGGGAGGGGCATGGGGAGTGCCTCGCGTATGGCGGAACTTCCGCGGATACTCGCGGATATCCGCGAAGTTGGGTCTTGGACAACACCAGAAACGGGGGTGGGGCGGGGTGGTGGAATGTCTGCGCTCGTATCGCGGTCACGCGGATCTGTGCGAGCAGGGCCGCGCCGAAAGGGTCCGCCCTGCGCCGGAGTGACACTAGCAGTCCCGCGGGAACTTTTGAACCTGCAAGCGACAGTGACAGGCAGACACAGAGGAGGTGGGTTTCGTTCGCAATGACAAGCCTTGGTCGACTCGACAAGGTCTGCTGAGAATGGTTTGCGAACAGGCCTGTCGCTACAAGGGCATTTGCCCTTTTTACCCTTGAGTTCACGTGCTGGTTCGGGCCCAACTCAGTGAATTCAAGGGCTGACTTTGAGGTCAGCCCGTTTTCCTTACGGGCTGGTTTAGCGCCTAACCCAGATTTCACGTATACGCTCAGAGCCCCACCTACCATCCTACCCCCTCGTTTCCCTTGATATCTCTCCCCTGCTTACGTAGAACCTCCATACTTTCTCCCCCACCCGTTGCATCGTAGATCGGCTTATTCATCTGCTATGTACCGCAGCCCTTACGCGTGTTATTGAACATCATCTACTGTCATGATGTGTTTACGCTAAAGTGCAGAAGGAGGTGCAGCTCTGGATCTAAGTGTTGATATCTGACTCAACCCGGATAAGGGCTGAATTCAGGGCACCTCAGCCCGCTAAGTCCTGAGCCCAGAGCAAGCGACAGCCCTGTTTGCGAATTATTCGTATGTATTTCTGGTGATTTGTTTCGTCGTGTTCGCATGTATGGAAGCAGTAACTGTGGCCTTCGTTCCTCCAATCCAATGCCACCTCGAGTAGAGTATACCACAGGAAGCTTTTGGCAGCACTCCAGCACAAGTCACTTCGGCCGTTGGACACGCTAGCTTGCACCCTGTTACGAGTGCAATTGAGTGAACGAACGAGAATTGCACTATCGAAGCAAAATGTAAGGAAAATCCCTTTTCCTTACTTCGCATCCCTGCTCAACGCGTACATCACTGTAGCACCACAGTCTGCACCGTTACCACTCGCAATCCTCGCATCGACAATCCGCCCGCCACCTTCGCACGTCGCACCCCGACCTCACGGCTCGGCGGGTAACCCGCGCTCCGGGCCTCCGCTTCGACACTTTTTCCCAACCTCAGTCCCAGGCCCGTCGCGCGACAACCACAGTCCATTACCGTTACCACTGTAGTTTCGCTATATATTCTTCGCTCATGCCTTCGCTCATTGTACTCTTGCTTCGATAGTGCAATTCTCGTTCGTTCACTCAATTGCACTCGTAACACTTGGTATTCAGAGCCTACGATCTCTTCTCGGACCGCACCCACACCTTCGCTTCCCCACTATCTCAATTTTTTTGGGGAGGGTAGACGTCTCTCAGCGACACAGCACCGCCGCTCGTAGTGCTCTCTCGTAAGCACGCACGGCCACGACCGAGGCTCTCGCTGAGCTCGCCCGACACCCCCGCCACGGCCGAATTCACAGTCGCCACATTGACGCAGGAGCAGCTCGACCGTCTGGTGCGCCAACTTGAAGATTCGGCACTCGAAATTGCGATGCTCACGGCGGAACGTGACTCCGCGCGTCAGCAATCAACGATGAACACTCCAGCGCCACCACACGCACCGACAAATGCATCTGCACAATCAGACGAGCCGATCGTCATCTCATCTGGCACACCAACACAAAACAACAGCGTGGGACAGCGCTCAGGCGCAGCTAGCGATGGCGCCGCCCAGCCGATGCCTGGCATGGGAGGAAACAGGGTCGCACCAAGCCCGCGGGAGCCTCGCGAAGCCCGTCGGCACGTGGAGTTCGCGGCGACAAGTGGCGAACAGGCCATTATAGCACCAATGCCACTCAAGCCGCAACGCCCGCCCTGCTTCGACCCGAGCCAGCGTGGAGGTCCGACGGTTCAATCGTGGGTCTTCACGATGAACGTCTTCTTCGACGCGAATTACGTCGAGTCGGACGCAGCGAAGATTCGGTATGCCGTTTCGCTGCTAAGGGGCCCCGCCATGGACTGGTGGCGAGTCATCGTGACGTCGCCACGCGCCTACAAGCCACCGTCGCAAGAGGAAGGGCCCACGGGTCTAGCTGTCACCCGGAGTTCATTCTGCGAGACCGCCCAATACAGCACGTGGGATGCGTGGTGCGCAGGGCTTCGGGCGTGCTTCGAGCCGATCGCGGCTTCTATTTCGGCGCGTCAGAGATTGCGCACTTGGCGGCAGCTCGGATCGGTTCAAGACTATACGAGTGGGTTTCTCGCATTATGCGAGCAAGTCGGCTACATGCATGAAGCGGAGCGGGTGGACCGTTACGTCGGAGTGCTGAAGCCGGACATCTCGCACGAAATGATGCTACGCGGGCTCTCGAACTTCAACGAGATTCTCGCGCTCGCCGAGAAAATCGACATTTTACACCGTCCGAGACCGGGGTCCTACTATGGACATCGTCCTCGGGGACCGATCGAGCACGCCACTGTACACGCTGTTGCGACGAATGCAGCTGCCGCGCCGTTTAAGGGGCGCTGCTTTGCTTGCAACAGGCCGGGCCATCGCAAGAGCGAATGCCCAGAGGAGCTAAGGCGCCGCGGAGTAGAGCAGGGGAGGGAGTCTCCAAAGCAGGGAAACTCCAGCAGTCAGTAGGAATCGGGCCAACTAATGACGAGACTGCCTGCTTGCCCAACCCCACCGACCCTCACCGAGTCACAGTACCGATACATGCTATCGATCGGACTCGGACGAATAAGGAGGGTACAGCGACGGATTGCCCAGTACTGATCCACGGGAAAATACAGGGAGCAGCAGTGAAGATTTTTATCGACGGAGGAGCAAGCCACAGTTTAGTTAATACCGCAACCGCACGAAAACTGCAGCTGACACTTAGCCGTTGCTTACCGGAGATAGACGCACGCTTAGTCGACGGCATGCCACTGGCCATACGGGAAAAGGTAGAGAGAGTCAAAGTCCGCTGCGGGGGAAATTTCGGGTTTACACAGGAAATGCTCGCAACGACACTAGATGGGCACGATATTTTACTGGGACGTGATTGGCTGCGACGGTATAACCCGCGAATTGACTGGACGACGGGTAGCTGCACCGTGCGAAGTAGTGGTAATTGGGTCGAGCTACCTCGCTGGCAATCGCCCGAGTCTTCAACAGTACACGTCAACGCCATCACAATGAAACGGGCTGTCGCTGCTGGAGCTGACATGTACGCAGTAGACATTGCAGTAGTAGAGGAAGCAGAGCAGCCGAGTGATTTCAAGAAACTGCTGGCAGCCGTACCGCCCGAATTACAGGAACTGTTGAAACGATACCCCGGGATTTTCCCCGACGACTTACCGGAAGGACTGCCACCTCAGCGAGCACATGACCACCGAATCGAATTAGAACTGGGGGCACAGCCAACCGTACAGCGCCAGTTCAGACTGACACAGCCCGAGCTCGACGAACTAAGGAAGCAGTTAGATTACCTCTTAGAGAAAAAAATCATCAGACCGAGCTCGTCACCGTTCGCCGCACCGATACTATTCACGCCGAAAAAAGACAGGGGTTTTCGCATGTGTATCGATTACAGAGCACTGAACAGGGTAACAGTTAAGTCGCGGTACCCCATTCCACGCGCCGACCAACTGATCGACCAACTGCGAACAGCACGGGTTTTTTTCGAAAATCGACTTACGGGGAGGTTACCACCAGATTAGAGTCGAACCATCGGACTGCGCCAAAACAGCTTTCAGGACTAGGTACGGGTCGTTCGAGTACACTGTGATGCCATTCGGGCTGACCAACGCACCGGCGACTTTTCAGATGACCATGAACGAGGCATTTAGGCCGCTCTTAGATAAATGTGTAATAGTTTACCTCGACGACATCCTAGTGTACAGTCGGGATAAGCAGCAGCACTTAGCAGATCTGGAAGCAGTGTTTAAGGTTTTAGACGAGCACAGATTACTGACCAAGGGTTCCAAGTGCGAGTTCTTCCAGGATAGGTTAGAATTTTTTGGGCACGTTATTTCGGAGGCTGGAGTTGAAATCGACCCAAAGAAGCTGGATACGGTAAAAGCGTGGCATCCCCCGACGAACATCACGGAGCTGCAGACTTTTTAGGGTTCGTTAATTATGTGCGTCGGTTCGTCCCCGATATGGCACGGTTAACTTCCCCACTGACGGATTTACTGCGGAAGGGGGTTCGCTTTTACGTGGGGGGAGAAAGAGCATGCTGCCTTCTCTGCCCTGAAAAATGTTCTCTGATCACCGCCCGTCCTGCGCATCGCCGACCCACACCGCCCATTCGAAGTTGTTACCGACGCAAGCGATATCGCCATCGGAGCCGTACTGCTACAGGATTTCGGAAATGGCCTACAGCCCATCGCATACGAGTCACGAAAACTGCATCCGCCCGAGAAAAATTACCCGATACACGGCCGCGAAATGCTTGCGATCGTGCACGCGTTCAAAGTATGGCGCTGTTACCTGACTGGCGCGGACGTGATTGTACGGACAGACCATAAATCACTACAGTACCTTCGCGCACAGCCACACCTCAACCCACGACAGATTCGCTGGCTTGATTTTCTCGAGTCCAACTTTCACTACACGGTCACTTACAAAAAGGGAGCCTCGAACATCGCCGACACACTAACCCGCCCCACTGCCCAGATCCACGCAATACTACTCGCCCAGACAAGCCCGCTACTGACAGGCCTATTCACCCACGGGTACCAAACAGATCCATTCTTCACAGGGGGGAATTCGCAGTAGTTCGCAGCAGCAAAGGGAGTCTATTACGTAAAAACCGGGACTGACCGCATTTGGGTGCCTGGGTATACACTGCTACGGGAATTAGTGTTACAGGAGGCACACGACGGAGTTACCTCAGGGCATTTCGGAGTAG
Source organism: Closterium sp. Naga37s-1 (assembly GCA_947471745.1). Lineage (NCBI taxonomy): Eukaryota > Viridiplantae > Streptophyta > Zygnematophyceae > Desmidiales > Closteriaceae > Closterium > Closterium sp. Naga37s-1. The sequence goes on along the minus strand of CANJKZ010000022.1, from coordinate 411,043 downwards.
AAAAAACACGGCAGCAGCTGCAGCGGTATTATTGCTGGCCCGAAATGTTGACCGACTTACAACGACACGTGGGATCGTGTCCCACTTGTCAGCTCATGAAATCATCACGACAGCGGCCGGCGGGACAGTTGCAGCTGATACCACCCCCAGAGCGTGCTTGGCAGCAGGTGACGATGGACTTCGTCACGGGGTTACCAGCCGGGGCGAGTGGGAACGACGCGATCCTGGTCGTCGTCGATCGACTGAAGAAAATGGCACATTTCGCAGCCTGCAAAAAATCAATCACAGCCGAAGAAACAGCACGCCTCTTCATCTCCACCGTCGTTCGACTGCACGGGATACCAGCCGCGATCATCAGCGACCGCGACACGAAATTCACCAGCAACTTCTGGCGGAACCTGTGGCAGCAGTTCGGCACACGACTGCAGTTCAGTTCATCATACCACCCCGAAACCGACGGACAGACAGAACGGACAAATCAGACCATGGAACAGCTCATCAGGGCCACGCGTGACGACCCGACCACGTGGGAACAGCAACTGCCACTAATCGAATTCGCGTACAACAACTCGCCATCCGCCACGACCCAACAGTCACCATTTTACCTAAACTACGGACAAGACCCGACAGTACCCATGACCCCGAATCCCGACGACCCAGTACCACGAGCACAACAGTTCGCCGAAATATTACAAGCAGCACGGACCCGGGCAGCAGACGCAATAAAAAAATCGAACATCATCGCTAAACGCAACGCCGACCGCCACCGTAGACCTGTCACTTACCAGCCCGACGACTTAGTTTTACTTGACACTCAGAACCTCCGACTGCCCATCACCCCGAAACTCCGCCCCCGATACTGCGGGCCATTTCGCATAAGCCACATGCTTACACCCGTCACCGCCTACCTCCTCCTCCCTGTTGACTGGTACGTCAGCCCCTCATTCCACGTCAGCCTACTTCGCCCTTACGTCCCGTCCACGAGCCAACTGCCACGCAATCGCCCAGCCAGCATGACAAGACCACAAACTGAACCAATAATCACCCCCGAGAAAATCTTGAGTCACAGAGTTCGCGACCCTCGAGGAGCCCGAAGGATCGAGTTCTTACTCCGCTGGAAGGACCGTACACCCACCGAAGACAATTGGGTTCCCTTGGACAGAATCGAAAACCACCCCGTCCTCACCGAGTATCTGCGCAGCCGAAATTTCAGGGATGTACACGCACTTTCGTAAGGAGGACCTCCTTAGGGGGGGGGGGTAGTGTAAGGAAAATCCCTTTTCCTTACTTCGCATCCCTGCTCAACGCGTACATCACTGTAGCACCACAGTCAGCACCGTTACCACTCGCAATCCTCGCATCGACAATCCGCCCGCCACCTTTGCACGTCGCACCCCGACCTCACGGCTCGGCGGGTAACCCGCGCTCCGGGCCTCCGCTTCGACACTTTTTCCCAACCTCAGTCCCAGGCCCGTCGCGCGACAACCACAGTCCATTACCGTTACCACTGTAGTTTCGCTATATATTCTTCGCTCATGCCTTCGCTCATTGTACTCTTGCTTCGATAGTGCAATTCTCGTTCGTTCACTCAATTGCACTCGTAACACAAGAATACAATGAGCGAAGGCATGAGCGAAGAATATATAGCAATACTACAGTGGTAACGGTAATGGACTGTGGTTGTTGCGTGACGGGCCTGGGACTGAGGTTGGGAAAAGTGTCGAAGCGGAGGCCCAGAGCGCGGGTTACCCGCCGAGCCGTGAGGTCGGGGTGCGACGTGCGAAGGTGGCGGGAGGATTGTCGATGCGAGAGTTGCGAGTGGTAACGGTGCTGACTGTGGGGCTACAGTGGTGTACGCGTTGAGCGGGGACGCGAAGTAAGGAAAAGGAATTTTCCTTACACTACCCCCCCCCCCTAAGGAGGTCCTCCTTACGAAAGTGCGTGTACATCCCTGAAGTTTCGGCTGCGCAGATACTCGGTGAGGACGGGGTGGTTTTTGATTCTGTCCAGGGGAACCCAGTTGTCTTCGGTGGGTGTACGGTCTTTCCAGCGGATCAGGAACTCGATTCTTCAGGCTCCTCGAGGGTCACGAATTCGGTGGCTCAGGATTTTTTCGGGGGTGATGATTGGTTCAGTTGGCGGTCGTGTCATGCTGGCTTGGCGAGTGCGTGGCAGTTGGCTCGTGAACGGGACGTAAGGGCGAAGCAGGCTGACATGGAATGAGGGGCTGACGTACCAGTCAGCAGGGAGGAGGAGGTGGGCGGTGACGGGTGTGATCATGTGGCTGTTGCGAAATGGTCCACAGTATCGGGGGTGGAGTTTTGGGGTGATGGGCAGGCGGAGGTTCTGGATGTCAAGTAAAACCAGGTCGTCGGGCTGGTAAGTGACAGGTCTGCGGTGGCGGTCGGCGTTACGTTTAGCAATGATGTTGGATTTCTTTATTGCATCTGCTGCCCGGGTCCGTGCTGCTTGTAATATTTCAGCGAATTGTTGTGCTCGTGGCACTGGGTTGTCAGGATTCGGGGTCATGGGTACTGTCGGGTCTTGTCCGTAGTTTAGGTAAAATGGTGACTGTTGGGTCGTGGCGGATGGCGAGTTGTTGTACGCGAATTCGATGAGTGGCAGTTGCTGTTCCCACGTGGTCGGGTCATCGCACGTGGCCCTTATGAGCTATTCCATGGTCTGATTTGTCCGTTCTGTCTGTCCGTCGGTTTCGGGGTGGTATGATGAACTGAACTGCAGTCGCGTGCCGAACTGCTGCCACAGGTTCCGCCAGAAGTTGCTGGTGAATTTCGTGTCGCGGTCGCTGATTATTGCTGCTGGTATCCCGTGCAGTCGAACGACGGCGGAGATGAAGAGTCGTGCTGTTTCTTCGGCCGTGATTGATTTTTTGCAGGCTGCGAAATGTGCCATTTTCGTCAGTCAATCGACGACGACCAGGATCGCGTCGTTCCCACTCGCCCCGGCCGGTAACCCCATGACGAAGTCCATCGTCACCTGCTGCGAAGCACGCTCTGGAGGTGGTATCGGCTGCAACTGTCATGCCGGCCGCTGCCTTGATGATTTCATAAGCTGACAAGTGGGACACGATGCCACGTGTCGTTGTACGTAGGTCAACATTTCGGGCCAGTAATAATACCGCTGCAGCTGCTGCCGTGTTTTTTCTACTCCGAAATGCCCCGAGGTAACTCCGTCATGTGCCTCCTGTAACAGTAATTCCCGTAGCAGTGTATACCCAGGCACCCAAATGCGGTCAGTCCCGGCTTTTACGTAATAGACTCCCCTTGCTGCTGCGAATTTCCTCCTGTGAAGAATGGGTCCGTTTGGTGCCCGTGGGTAAATAGGCCTGTCAGTAGTCGGCTTGTCTGGGCGAGTAGTATTGCGTGGATCTGGGCAGTGGGGCGGGTCAGTGCGTCGGCGATGTTCGAGGCTCCCTTTTTGTAGGTGACCGTGTAGTGAAAATTTGACTCGAGAAAGTCGAGGCAACGAATCTGTCGTGGGTTGAGGTGTGGCTGTGCGCGGAGGTACTGTAGTAATTTATGGTATGTCCGTACTGTCACGTCTGCGCCGGTCAAGTAACAGCGCCACACTTTGAACGCGTGCACGATCGCAAGCATTTCGCGGTCGTGTATCGGGTAGTTTTTCTCGGGCGGATGCAGTTTTTGTGACTCGTATGCGATGGGTTGTAGGCCGTTGCCGAAGTCCTGTAGCAGTACGGCTCCGATGGCGATGTCGATGGCGTCAGTAACTACTTCGAATGGGTGGTGTGGGTCAGCGATGCTCAGGACGGGCGGTGAACAGAGAACAGTTTTCAGGGCAGAGAAGGCAGCATGCTCTTTCTCCCCCCACGTAAAAGCGACCCCCTTCCGTAATACGTCCGTCAGTGGCGCCGTCAACCGTGCCATGTCGGGGACGAACCGACGCACGTAGTTTACGAACCCTAAGAAACTCTCCAGTTCCGAAATATTCGTTGTGGGGTGCCAGACGTTTACCGTGTCGAACTTCTTTGGGTCAATTTCGACCCCAGCCTCCGAGATAACGTGCCACCTGTCCTGAAAGAACTCGCACTTGGATCCCTTTGTCAGTAGCCGATGCTCGTCTAAAATCTTAAATACTGCTTCCAGAGCTGCTAAGTGCTGCTGCTTGTCGCGACTGTAGACGAGGATGTCGTCGAGGTAAACTATCACGCATTTATCTAAAAGCGGCCTAAACGCCTCGTTCATGGTCATCTGAAAAGTCGCAGGTGCGTTGGTCAGCCCGAATGGCATCACAGTGTACTAGAACGACCCGTACCTAGTCCTGAAAGCTGTTTTGGCGCAGTCCGATGGTTCGACCCTAATCTGATGGTAACCTCCCCTTAAATCTATTTTCGAAAAAACCCGTGCTGTTTGTAGTTGGTCGATCAGTTCGTCGGCGCGGGGAATGGGGTACCGCGACTTGACTGTTACCCTGTTCAGTGCTCTGTAATCGATACACATGCGAAAACCCCCGTCTTTTTTCGGTGTGAACAGTATCGGTGCGGCGAACGGTGACGAACTCGGTCGGATGAATTTTTTCTCTAACAGGTAATCTAACTGCTTCCTTAGTTCGTCGAGCTCTGGCTGTGTCAGTCGGAATTGTCGCTGTACAATTGGCTGTGCCCCCGGTTCTAATTCTATGCGGTGGTCATGTGCCCGCTGAGGTGGCAGTCCTTCTGGTAAGTCGTCTGGAAAAATCCCGGGGTATCGTTTCAACAGTTCCTGTAGTTCGGGCGGTACTGCTGCTAACAGTTTCTGAAAATCGCTCGGCTGCTCTGCTTCTTCTACTACGGCAATGTCCACTGCGTACACGTCAGCTCCAGCGGCGACTGCCCGTTTCATCGAGATGGCGTTGACGTGTACTGTTGAAGACTCAGGCGACTGCCAGCGAGGTAGTTCGATCGAATTACCACTACTTCGCACGGTGCAGCTTCCTGTCGTCCAGTCAATTCTCGGGTTGTATCGTCGCAGCCAATCACGTCCCAGTAAAATGTCGTGCCCATCCAGTATCGTCGCGAGCATTTCTTGTGTAAACCCGAAGTTTCCCCCGCAACGAACTTTTACTCTTTCCACCTTCTCCCGTATGGCCAGCGGCGTGCCGTCAACTAAGCGTGCGTCTATCTCAGGTAAACAACGGCTAAGTGTCAGTTGCAGTTTCCGTGCGGTTGCGGTATTAACTAAACTATGACTTGCTCCTCCATCGAAAAAAATCTTCACTGCTGCTCTTTGTATTTTCCCGTGGATCAGTACTGGGCAATCCGACGCTGTACCCTCCTTATTCGTCCGAGTCCGATCGATAGCATGAATCTGTACTGTGACTCGGTGAGGGTCGGTGGGGTTGGGCGAGCAGGCGGTCTCGTCTGTAGTTGGCCCGATTCCTACTGACTGCTGGCGTTTCCCTGCCTTGGAGACTCCCTCCCCTGCTCTGCTCCGCGGCGCCTTAGTTCCTCTGGGCATTCACTCTTGCGATGGCCCGGCCTATTGCAAACAAAGCAGCGCCCCTTAAACGGTGCGGCAGCTGCGTTCGTCGCAACGGCGTGTACCGTGGCGTGCTCGGTCGGTCCCCGAGGACGATGTCCGTAGTAGGACCCCGGTCTCGGACGGCGTAAATGTCGATTTTCTCGGCGAGTGCGAGAATCTCGTTGAAGTTCGAGAGCCCGCGTAGCATCATTTCGTGCGAGATGTCCGGCTTCAGCCCTCCGACGTAACGGTCCACCCGCTCCGCTTCGTGCATGTAGCCGACCTGCTCGCATAATGCGAGAAAACCGCTCGTATAGTCTTGAACCGACCCGAGCTGCCGCCAAGTGCGCAATCTCTGACGCGCTGAAATAGAAGCCGCGATCGGCTCGAAGCGCGCCCGAAGCCCTGCGCACCACGCATCCCACGTGCTGTATTTGGCGGTCTCGCATAATGAACTCCAGGTGATAGCTGGACCCGTGGGCCCTTCCTCTTGCGACGGTGGCTTGTAGGCGCGTGGCGACGTCACGATGACTCGCCACCAGTCCATGGCAGGGCCCCTTAGCAGCGAAACGACATACCGAATCTTCGCTGCGTCCGACTCGACGTAATTCGCGTCGAAGAAGACGTTCATCGTGAAGACCTACGATTGAACCGTCGGGCCTCCACGCTGGCTCGGGTCGAAGCAGGGCGGGCGTTGCGGCTTGAGTGACATTGGTGCCATAATGGCCTGTTCGCCACTTGTCGCCGCGAACTCCACGTGCCGACGGGCTTCGCAAGGCTCCCGCGGGCTTGGTGCGACCCTGTTTCCTCCCATGCCAGGCATTGGCTGGGCGGTGCCATCACTGGCTGCGCCTGAGCGCTATCCCACGCTGTTGTTTTGTGTTGGTGTGCCGAACGAAATGACGATCGGCTCGTCCGATTGTGCAGATGCATTTGTCGGTTCGTGTGGTGGCGCTGGAGTGTTCATCGTTGATTGCTGACGCGCGGAGTCACGTTCCGCCGTGAGCGTCGCAATTTCGAGCGCCGAATCTTCAAGTTGGCGCACCAGACGGTCGAGCTGCTCCTGCGTCAATGTTGCAAGCGTGAATTCGGCCATGGCGGGGGTGTCGGGCGAGCTCAGCGAGAGCCTCGGTCGTGGCCGTGCGTGCTTACGTGAGAGCACTACGAGCGGCGGTGCTGTGTCGCTGAGAGACGTCTACCCCCCCAAAATTGAGATAGTGGGGAAGCGAAGGTGTGGGTGCGGTCCAAGAAGAGATCGTAGGCTCTGATACCAAGTGTTACGAGTGCAATTGAGTGAACGAACGAGAATTGCACTATCGAAGCAAGAATACAATGAGCGAAGGCATGAGCGAAGAATATATAGCAATACTACAGTGGTAACGGTAATGGACTGTGGTTGTCGCGTGACGGGCCTGGGACTGTGGTTGGGAAAAGTGTCGAAGCGGAGGCCCGGAGTGCGGGTTACCCGCCGAGCCGTGAGGTCGGGGTGCGACGTGCGAAGGTGGCGGGAGGATTGTCGATGCGAGAGTTGCGAGTGGTAACGGTGCTGACTGTGGGGCTACAGTGGTGTACGCGCTGAGCGGGGACGCGAAGTAAGGAGAAGGAATTTTCCTTACACACCCTCACATCAAACATAACCCTCTCGCAATTTTATAGCATCTGCATCCGTTGGCATGTTTACTACATTGGGTTAGAGGCATAACATCCATCTATACTGCAACATTCTGGCCACATAATCTATTAGCTGTTATATATTAGAGCTAAAAGCATGGACAGCAGGGCTGACGTTTCAAATTTAGGTACCCTGAGTTCAACCAAAAAAAAAAAAAAAAAACCCTGAAGGCACATTTTCCAGAAAAACAGCACCCTGATTGCTCAGGGTTGAGAAGTAGTGAACTCTGAATGTTCAGGGTCGATAATTGAAAATCAGGGTCGTAGTAACGCGCATTTTCTTTACCGGGGACAGAAGTCCTACTCAGAAGTCTCAATCAGAAGTCTCATTCTTTACCCTAATCGCAACATCTGCTCGAAATCTGACAGTCTACGGGGATTTCAGGCAGAATCTGCCTTGACCTAGCGCAAAAGGAATTTCTGTACGGAGCAGAGGTCGAATCTGCTGTTGGTGTCGCAAGGGTGACTGTGACTGGCGCTGTGACTGGCGCGCTGTGACTTGCGATGTGACTGGCAATGTGACTGGCACTGTGGCGATGTGACTGGCACTGTGGCGATGTGACTCGCAATGTGACTGGCGCTGTGTCAGAGCACAACTAGTTCAACCAATAACAGCAACCTAAAATCTGACATTATAGATTCGCCCGATCTTCGTCCCGATAACATCGCATTCAGGGTCCACAGGCCTCGTACTCTGTATTGACAGGGTCCGTGGAAACCCTACACTGAGAGTGTACACAGAATTTCAGGATCCGCTAAAGCAATACTCTGAATGGATCAGGGACCAAAATGTGAAAAACCTGATTTCTCAGGGTCCAGAAAGTGACAAGTCTGAAATCACCCTGAAATCAGGGTAATTACCCTGATAAAATCAGCCCTGATGGACAGTCACTTGGAACGCTTTAGGAACTCGATCTCCTTGGCAATGCGCCCAAACCATCCACCTGAGTCGCTCCCTTGACTGCTCTTTTTTTGCACCATCGCTTCAAGGTCACGATAACTTGGCCGGTTTTCCACTGTCCCAATCATCTCATATGTTGGGAAAGAGCTATCAGACCCACTACCACTGTCATCCGACATGTAAACCTGATGGATAAGGAGTGCAAAAGTAGGACATCAGAGTATGTGGCAGGTTACGGAGTGAAAGGGGGGGGGGAGGGGGGGAGGAGGAGCGGAACACATTCACAAAACAAAAAAAAGGAAAAGGATGCACAATTGATGCTCTCTTGCGCACCTGCCAATCGCCCGGGAAGCACTTGACGAGAGTGACATCATACGAGCGGATGCGGTTGCGCTTCAGACTGTAGGCAGTGAGGAAGGTGTCTAGAAACTCTTCTGCCTGTTTGCGCTTGCTCCCAAATCCAAAATCTGAGACAACCTGCACGCAGGAGTTCACACGTTCAGGAAAGGCGAATTCAAAGTTGATGGAGCGCAAAGAATAGAATTTACGTCCACTCTCATGCACAGATGGACCTTGCAATGAATTACAGGATCTGTATCTTCACTTGCATGCACAATAGAACAGACTAACCCACCGAACAGGTGGACCTTGCAATGAATGCAGGATTTGTATCTTCACATGCATGCACAAAAAGACAGACCAACCCACCGAACAGATGGACCTCGCAATGAAGAACAGGAACTGTGTCTTCACATGCGTGCACAAAGCGGACAAACCAACCCACCTGGCCTGGCTGCCACTGTGGATTCATGAGCAGCAGCGTGCGCTCTGGCTCACTATTGGCCAGCTCCATGACAGCTGGCAGGCGCTCGGCTGTTGGGAAGAGCACAAGTGCAACCTTCGAATTGGTTGGGCGAAAGAGACGCAAATGACCCACGAAATGGAAGCGGCCACGAGAGGGCGGAAGGGGGCGAGGGGGAGGGGGGGGGGGGGCGCGGTGGGGGGAAGGGGGGGTGGGCACGTAAACTTATTGTTTCATGATGAGGATGCGTCCAGCAGCAAGAAACAGGTTGGCCCTCAGGCGATTCACATTAAACACTACACCATACCACACCACACCACCGCACAGCAGCATGCATCCTTCTTGTGTTGAAGCGCCTGGAAGTACCTACCGTCTTGCTCTCCCACGCCACCACTGCCTCATCCTCATCTATCACCCGCCGTGTGTACAGCTCCCCACCGTCCACCAGCCCTGTGAGCAGCGATTCCACCAGAGGAATGGCCGCTTGGAGCTGCTGTTGAATGCCGCCCTGTGAGTTCATCAGGGTGGATTCAGGCAAAAGGCATTCTGTTGATAATGGAGATGTAAAGTGTGAGACTAGGGTTCGTATGGTTTGAAACTTATGGTGAATTATGGACCTGTCGTTTGGGGGTTGAAGGGCCAATGAGCGGCTAGAGCAGGTCCAGCATCTTAGTGTGAAAAGGGGTGTCGTTTGAATTCTGAAAAGGGGGTGTCTTTTGAATTTCTCGGGAACACCCTGCACAAGTTGTAAATGTCTCAAGACCACTCCTGAATTTGACTATGACTTACAGGCCAGTCGTCCAGGAGTGAAGGGCCAATGAGCGGCAAGAGCAGGTCCAGCATCAGACGTTGATGACCTGCTTCCCTCGCCCTCCTTACTGCTGCTCGGGCCTGAAAGCCCAGGTTGAAAAGATAAGCAAGACGCAGGTGAATCACATCACTAATTGAATAATCGTGCTAACGAGCAGCACAACTGCATTGGCAGCAGGTGAAGCTGTTGGTACAGAGATAATTGCGAGCTGACTAGGATAGTAGCAGTGAAAAACAGTGGCTGACACTCACAGCAACAGCTATTGCATCCCCTCAAGAAATTAACTACACTGAAACTGACTCACCTGCTGAACGCTCTCATCAACGGAATCGGGAACGGAGACTCGCCGCGCTGGACGAGGCACCTGCGAGAGTACACGTCAACACCAAGGCACATCATACAGACGATCTAAAAACGGTTGAATGAAATCATGAGACTACCGTTAACATACTTATATAGATAAGCGGCATTGCTGAATATGCAGACTGATGCGTTGTTGCTTGTCATGCGTACGAATTCCTTGCCTGTGGTGACTCGTCTTCGGCCGAAGCAGATGAACCATCCGAGGAGGCAGCTCGGCAGGCGTGCAATCCTAGCCGAGCGCTTAACCTCCTCGTAACTTGCCTATTCTCGTGAACCTTGCCGACAAATGTTGAAGGTCCGAAACTACTAGCGAGGCGGGAGACGGGTGCTCGTAATGCTGCTTGTCTTGAAATGCGGCATCGCAAAGCGTGCTGCGGTGCGGGATGGAGGACTGAATTACTGCAGTGGAGCAAGGAATCCATAATTCAAGCAACAAGAAATTGTGAATCGTGATAAAACCGCAGCAGTCTAGACAGAGAAATGGAAAGGTAGGCAGTGAATTTCATTGAATGCAGGGCAAGGTGATGGAAATTGGAATTCCGTCACACAAGTGCTAGATTCGTGAACCAGCAGTCAACCCAGATCAACCGTACATAAACCGACAGAACCCATTTGAGGAGGAGGCCAGATTCTTGGAAATGCCGAGCCACGTGGAGGCCTCACACCACGCTAAACGACTGTTACAAAAAGTCGACGATACTTGTACTCCCTCAATATACGAGCGTCAAACTTACGGCGGTGTACTCCAGGCTAATCAAACGCTATGAACGCTTTAACGCGTATCGAGAATAAAACTGCCGAGTCTGAGCTGGCACAAGCATGCGTGGCACACTCAAAGAACCACTTATCGGCCTCATCCACATCGGATCAACTCATGATCGGACCTGGCATTTCCTGCCTATGATTTGGCAAGAAATTAGCACGTGCGGAAGAACAACCCCTCATACCTTCGCATCAGGCTCGTCAAAACCCAAAGCTAAGTCAGACCTCCCCACCTTACCGAACCAAGACCCCCACAAGCTCCTCTTGGCCCTGTAACTCGGTGTGTGCATGCCAGCTCTTCCCAAAGCTTCGATTTCTCTGCTCCCTACAAGCTTACATTCAGCTCCAAGGAATTTCAGTCTGTCACAACCTTGGTCTCGTGTAGGCAGGCCTGAAAAAACATCACCACCAGGCAAAACTGCCTGTGAAGTGGTCTTTTCTTCTCAGGCTTTTCTCACGTGGTTGTCCTGGTATTTTTTCTTTGGAGATTCCGGTTTCACGAGTCACGTCTCCTGTCGCTCAGCCTTGAACAATGGCTTCACTTCTCCGTGTTCTTGGCAGCCGAGCGGGAGTTTCGCTGAGGGTTCGTTCAGCTGCTCCGTACAGATCGTTCACAAACACCACTAACCCAGCGGAGTCGTCAGAGGAGGAGCAGCTGCCATTCGAGCAGGCCACAATCGCAGACCTTCTGAGGGCTCGAGGAGCCGGCAATGACGGCTCGTGGCTTTGGTGCACCACGGACGATACCGTGTTCGATGCAGTGAAATCGGTGAGGTTTCTCAAGCTTCGTTGTTTTTTTACCATTCTGACATGTTTTCGGTGGGAATCGCTAGCCTACGATGTCGTCTCAATGATGGATTCGTGCTCATGGTTGCAGATGACAAGCCACAACGTCGGTGCGCTTTTGGTGATGAGGCCAGACACGAGCGGGACGATCGCGGGAATTGTTACTGAAAGAGGTGAATGCGCGGAGCATGTTTACATCACCTTTCTTTGGCTGCTTGTTGTTCATTTCTCTTTCGCTGACATGCACTCATCATGCTGAATTTGCGTCACAGATTACCTCCGGAAAATCATTGTACAGGGTCGGTCTTCGAAGACCACAAAAGTTGGCGACATCATGACTGACGAGGTATGTGCACAGAAGCTTGAAATAAGTAGTCTACTACCAGGATGATGAGCAAGAAATCTGACATACGGTAACCATCTTATTTGTCATGACATTGCAGAATAAGCTTATCACTCTCACACCGGAGACACGGCTGCTCAAGGCCATGGAGATCATGTCGGGTGAGTAAACCATGTTCCCTGTGCAAGAAACAGCAAAGGTGACCGAACTTGAAAACTAGCAGTTTTCTGACATAAACCTTCTTGTTCTGCTCTTTATGGTACAGACAAAAGAATTCGCCACATTCCCGTGGTTGAGGGACAGAAGATGAAAGGGATGCTGAGCATTGGCGACGTGGTTGCTGCTGTCGTGGAGGAGCATCGTGAGGAGGTGAAACGGTTGAGTGAATACATCAAAGGTTCCTACTGAGTCAAATATTCGAAAGGCCACCATTTACTCTCCTGTCCTCCAGCTCCTTCAACTCAGTTCTCCTAGTCCAACATTGGATGGACTGGGTACGAGGGCAAGAAATTCCGTGTGAGCTAATTGATGTGTGTCGTCAGTGCAAGACTGATGTACATAAGTGTGGAAGCTTAATAATTTCGAACACTGGTATGGTTGCTCGTAATCGGAGCTGCACTTATTGGTGAGCTGCACGCTTGGTTTGTATTGAGCCGTTAGCGTCTTGGCCTTCCATTGAACCATGTGAATGGGGGGGGGAGATAACCTGATCTAAATGTAGAATGGGCTGCACTCTGAGCTGCACAACGGAATCATATTATCACCTTGCCGTGTGTTTCAGGGGCTTCACGCATTACTATCCAGCTGCAAATTCAGCATATTTCCTTTATTGCCAAAAGCTGATACCAACCAAACACAGGTGTTGAACTGCATCAGAAGCTCCTGAAACACTCACATAAACTTCGAAGTTGATTAACCTAGGCCAGCATGCTTACACTGATTCTGGAGCCGCCTCATTGTCTTTCGAAGCAGCACTGGGTTATTGGTAACAACGACATCAACAGGCAACCCTAGAACTCTCCTCATTCCTGCCCTGTCATCCACTGTCCACACATGCACCTCTTTGCCTCCCCTGCAGGTAGAGAGGTATACGACAGTGAAAAATAATGGGAATTCGGATCAACGAATGGCTAATTATGAACAGACGCACTCCCGTGAAGAGAATTTGTAGGTCACCGAGACTCTGCATCATCGTAACGCATTGAAACCAGCCAAAACAGCCGCCAAACTTACTTATGGGCATCGTTAACGGTTTGTAGTGTAGCCAGGCTCTCTGCCAGTCCCACCACATGCGACGACTCACGACGCAGCAACCCGTTGACCACCCCAGTCTTGAAGTTCCTCCACACTATGTACCCAGTCTGCCTGTGCCACACGCAAGGAAGCACAACACATGCATGCACATAGAGTGCAGATACTATGGTGACTGCACAAGGCGCCTGTCAAGTCACCCCATTCACCACTCCAGTCTTGAAGTTCCTCCACACTATGTACCCTGTTTGAGATTTCACATCGCATGATTGCAGTTCAAGTGAAAGGCCGAGAACTGCTAGCAGCAAAACGAGACATGCACTAACGTCCCAGATCGGCTCACCTTGATGGACGGCTGGATGCGCGACAAGTGGCGGATGAACTGATCTTCCTTGGACCACACAAGGCACTCGGCACACCCACCGACCCTTTCAAACTGCAATAAGATTTCAGAAAAGAGAGAAAGAAGGGGCGGGGGTAAAGGGGGAGGAGTCACATTGATATTCATTTGGACCACAACAGGCACTCGTCACACCCACCGACCCTTTCAAACTGCAATCAGTCTCAAAGAAACAGGCCAGTAGGAAAAGGAGTAGGCAATCAGCAAGAAGAAGAGAAGGGGTGTTGGATTGCAGAGATGGAGTGCGGTTCAATGAATTTGGGATCTATCTTAATTGGTTCTGTGGTGGCAAACGGAGTCTGTCCAGCTTCTTTACCACGTTCAAAAGCCGCTGTGCCATGTGCCTGTTCTCAGCGATTGCTGACGTGGCAATCTTAACATCCACGGTAATGTGCTTCACTCGGCCAATGAGAGCCTGTCACGTCATCCCAGGCGCAAACGAGAGACAAGGGAAGAAGGGGCGGACAGAAGGGAAGAAGAGGGGGGAAGCGAAGGTGAAAGTGAGGTGAAATTGAGGGGGAGTTCGTACCTGTAGTGCCTGCTGCAGCGTGAGAACAGGAACTTGCTCAGCTGCAGGGTCGTGAGGAGAGGTAGCAGGCCATAGAGGCGATAAGTCAACTGGCGTATTTGAGAGGAGCGATCCAGATGCTCAAAGGAAATCGTACCTGTAGTGCCTGCTGCAGCGTGAGAACAGGAACTTGCTGCGTTGCAGCATCGCGAGGAGAGGTAGCGGGCCACAGAGGTGATAAATCCAGCTGGCGTATTTGAGAGAAGATGAGGGAGGGGACCCTTGCTGACGGGTCGTTGAGGAGCGACTGGACATCCCTGGTGGTGGAGCAAGGAGGGAGCACGGAGGGGGGGAGAGGTAGCAGAGCAGGCCACAGAACAGAGGCGATAAGTCGAGGTGAAGTAGTTGAGAGAAGACCAGGGAGGGGACCCCTGCTGATGGGTCGTTGAGGAGCAACTGGACATCCCTGGTAGAGCAAGGAGGGAGGGGAGAAAGCGAGCAAAGCAGGCAAAGAGGCGACCATGTCATGCATTGGCAGCATTGCCACCAGGTGTACACCAAGTGCCCATCAGGTGCCCACCAGGTGCCCATCAGGTGCCCATCAGGTGCCCATCAGGTGCCCACCAGGCGCCCACCAGGCGCCCACCAGGTGCCCATCAGGTGCCCATCAGGTGCCCACCAGGTGCCCACCAGGTGCCCACGAGGTGCCCATCAACAGTTACAATATCCGCATTGTACCGGCACATACACCTTTTCCCTCCCACCTGTCATGCAGCGCCACCAGGTGCACATCAGCTGTAAGTGACGCGTCCACCTCCACCGCATTAGCCCCACACCAAACCTTCTACACCGCACTATACTGGCAGATACGCCTCTCACCTGTCATGCAGCGCCACCAGGTGTCCATTGGCTGTGAGAGACGCGTCCACCTCCACCGCATCAGCCCCACCCCCTCCCTCCACCACATGTCATACTAGCACAAATCACATCACACACCTCCGCACCGCATTGTACCGGCACATACACCCCTTTCCTCCTCTCACCTGTCATGCAAAGCCACCAGGTGTCCATCAGCCATCAGTGACGCGTCCACCTCCACCGCTTCTGCCCCACATCACACCTTCTACACCGCACTATACCGGGAGATACCCCTCTCACCTGTCGTGCAGTGCCACCAAATGCCCATCAGCTGTGAGTGACGCGTCCACCTCCACCGCATCTGCCAGACAGAAACCACACGCACTCGTACTACCGCACACCACACCATTCCCACCACATTGTACCGGCACACACACCTATCGGAAAACCTCCCCCCTTCCCCTCTCTCACCTGTCATGCAGTGCCACCAGGTGTCCATCTGCAGTGAGTGACGCGTCCACCTCCACCGCGTCTGCCCCCGCCGCCACCGCCCTCTCGAGCGCTGCCAGCTGGCAAACGGGCAGGCATAAAAAAAGGAAAATTTGAAACAACAAGAACAACGGGGATGGTGCGGGATGAAGATAT
The DNA here is from genome assembly GCA_947471745.1 of Closterium sp. Naga37s-1. NCBI lineage: Eukaryota > Viridiplantae > Streptophyta > Zygnematophyceae > Desmidiales > Closteriaceae > Closterium > Closterium sp. Naga37s-1. The sequence continues at coordinate 395,465 of CANJKZ010000022.1, read as the reverse complement.
TTTTTTCCCCCCTCCCCCTTTTTCCTCTATCTTTCCCCGTTTTTCCCACCTCACAAGATAAAAAAAAAAAAAGGAAACGGAAAAGGGCTTATCGAGTTGGGAGGGGCGGAGGCGGGGGGGACGGCGTGGAAAAAGTGGGGGAAGGGGAGAGGGGGGCGGAAGGGGGAGCGGGGTGGGGGAAGGGGTTACCGAGTTGGGAGGGGCGGAGAACGAATCGCCCCCATGCGCGCACACAAGCGGCGGCCTCCGAATCAACCTCTTGCAGATCTCGTACTTGCGAATCGAATCAGCAGATTTCTCATCCTCTCCGCCAATCGCGGCTCGTTTGCCTGCTGCTCCCGCTCCTTCCTCAACTCCTGCTGACGTGGCATCCGTGGATCCAAGGGATAAGAAATCCCCATCATCGTAATCGTCATCAGCGTCAGCATCTAATAAAGGCGTAATTAGATTACTGTCGCCTCCATTAGCGGTGTTGCTGCTGCTGCTGCTGCTGCTGCTGCTGCCGGTGCTACCAGAACCCTTATTCTCCGCTTGCCCTGCCTTCCCTGCATTTACGTTCGTCTCAGTCACTTTTTCCGACAGCGTTAAACGGTTCCCGTCATCCGTTACCGACCGCTGCTGGAGCTGCAGTCGCCAGAGCAGAATCAGCGAGCCGCCGAGCGAAAGAACGAGGAGGAAGAAGAATGCGTTGAAGCGTGTCGCACGGCTTGTGCGATACGAACGACCGCTGGTTATTGGAGTGCGACGTTGCTGGCGAGGGAGCGACGAGGGCGACTGGAAAAGTCGGCGCATCGCTTATGCTGGTGGTCGTATCCTAGATTACGCGCGTTCAGTTCAACGAGACGCGCCTCGAAACGTCCAGCTTTATGAATGCGGACATAAATATGAAAGTTGAATATGAACACTTTGCTTATGTTTTTCCTTTGAGAAATTATGCCATGCACCTATTCGTGATATTTTACCATCTTTAAAAATCTGTATCCTTCGTTAGAGCAACATCGCGTATAAGCCTCACGTATCAAGTTGCGTGACGGTACAGAAAGATCGTAACCAATCGATTCTCGTACTCGATACTGGCAAGATTCCTCCTGTCGTCCATTACAGACCGCGTATCTCCCAAGGCTGATGGGTGGCCCGATGGTGTCCGCTCCGGCGCACATGGGGAACACTGCATGGCTTGACTCCAAACGACCAATCGTCAGCTTTCCCCACGTGTGCCTGCCGATGGCCATTCGCCAACCGCCGATCTGTAGCGTTCGGCAGTTGGTCAAATCGGACCGTCAACCAGGGAAAATGCTTATCGCAGCTCTGAACCGTAGTACACCAAGCGGAAACCCGCAGAAGGGAGGGGAACACCCGAATAAGTTTACCCGTGCTTCTCACGGCTTCCCTTCTCATGATTTCTTCACTCTCATCAGGGCGATGTTCGGCAGCCACAGGGGATCGACGGGAGGGCATGGGACGGAGGATGAAAATGTCGGGCCTCCTGGTTCGACCTTGACGAACCAGGCAAAACACTACGGTCAGTAGATGAAAAAACGAAAAACATGCCGGACGTGGGCCAAAAACGCGACGCGAACCCCAACCTAGACCTGTGACCGCGCCGCATCCTCCCCATGAACCCCCCCCACCCTTGGCGGAAACATTCCGCTCCAGTGTCGAGGCATGAAAAGTGGCTTCCCGTGAGGTGGACGGGAATCAGAAACCCAAGCACTGGACGTGGGTATGTTTTTTTTAAACACACATGTACTTTTATTTATCACCCAGATAGAGTTGCTAGCCTATTTCCTCGCCTCTAATGGATGATTATCTTAAAATACATGAAATGAAATTCGGGTGAGATTTTCGCGTTTTGAGTGGACGTTTAGCTAAATAAAAACAAAACGCGACATAAAAAAATGTGAACTTCTCAACAGATATATCCAGGGTAGTTTGGCAATTATGGGTGAGGCTTACAAAAAAATCCTGACGGGAACTGTTTACGTTGCGAAGGTTCGCGTTTGCAAGGCGTCTGTTTCCGTTGCCCTCACCCTACCACTCTGGACCTCCGCAATTACCGCCAAGTCCTTCCGCTTGCGCAAGGACCTCGAACTTGGCGTCAACTGTGGTTGACCCCAACTTGACCTGGGGCGAGGCTGTCGATTTTCGATGCCTCGACTCATCCCTCGCTGGATCCCTTGGGCTGCCGAACATCGCCCAGGTTCCTTTCTTCTCTTTCGCCCTCAGCGAAGCGACACAACACAAACACCACTGTCGCTTCGCTTCCACTCAGCTCAGCAAATCACTCCTAGGCTTCTTTATCGAGTTATCAACCATCACTTGTCTGTTTCTCTTCCGTGTGTCCGCTCTGCTTGGAAGGAAGCAGTGGTCACATCGTTTTCTATCCTAGCTCGCTTCTCGGTTACTCCCCGCATTCCAGCATGTGGTTGCTTTTCCACGCGTGAGCTACTTACTTGGTGCTAGCAACCTGGTCACAGCCTCGTTCTCGATTTCAAGGGATATTCTTTGACAAACGTGTCATTCTCCAAAGTTTTTGTGTCACAGCCATGGACGATGAATCGAGAAGCGTCACTTCCAGTGAAAGCTCCGAGTCAGTCAACAGCCACGTCAGCGGTAAAAAGGGAGGCATCGTTTTCAAGAATCGTCTCAAGGGAAAGGTAAGAGAAGCTAACTGACCCAGCAGAGCAACAGTTGCGAGTAATAAGAGCGACGAGAATGATATACAAGAGCGAAGATAATGAGATAGTTGAGCGACAAAAATGAGTTACAAAAGCGAGAATAATGTGATAAAAGAGCGAGCGACAGTGATGAGTTTTAAGAGCGAAAACAGTGAGGGTAGACGACCTAGAACTAATCGTTTCCCGTCAGACACTACTTTTTTGCTCCCACTGTTGGACCTGGTTTTTTGGTTTTTTTTCACCCAAAAAAAAAAAAGATCTCGCCATTTGCTGTTACTTCCTCTTCGAAATCCCTTCTAAGAACATCCTGCATAAATAAATGCTTGACTCACAATCGTCCGACCTAGTTTTTCTTGTTAAGTGGCTCGAATTTGTGCCATTCTTTAGTCCATCTTGCGTCAAAACAACAAGAAATTGAAACGTGAAACGACCTTTCTCTTCTCTCGAAACCCCCCTGAATTCTCTTGTTATTGTCTCTGTCCATTCTCCCCTCTCCTTCTCCTCACCCCCCGTTCCTCCCTTTCCCCTCCCCTTGTTCCGACTCGCCTCTCTTCCCCCTTCCCTCCCCCTTCCCCCTCCCCACTCCCCTTTCCCCCTCCTCCTTTCCGCTTTCCCCCTCCCGCTTTCCGCTTTCCCCCTCCCCCTTTCCGCTTTCCCCCTCCCCCTTTCCGCTTTCCCCCTCCCCCCTTCCGCTTTCCCCCTCCGCCGCTCTCAGGCATCCGTCTCTAGCGTGGCCCTCCCCTCCTTCGGCGACTGGCAAAGCAAATCCTCCGCCACTCCCGCCCTCGCTCCTGGAAAGACCCGCGCAAACGGGGCGGTTAATAACGGGGATGAGGATGGCGGATACACTCAAGTATTCAAAAAGAAAGCCAGCGGCCGAGCAGCAAGCTACGGAACTGCCGTGACGCCTCAGACCAGCCTGGGACGTCAAGGTTCAGGGGCTAGCCAGCAGTCATCTGGAGGTGATTCGGGAAGGGGACGGGTACAGCATGCGCACGGGATGCAGTACGGTGAGAGGCCTCTGCAGTACGGTGAGAGGGCTGAACAGTACGGTGGGAGGCCTCTTCAGAACGGTGAGTGGCCTCAGCAGTACGGTGTGCGAGCGCAGCAGTCAGGGATCAGCCGGCAGTCGTCAGGTGATAGCCTGTTGTCGTCAGGGTCGAACCGCCAGCCGTCAGGACTCAGCCAGCAGCCGTCAGGAATGAGTCGGCAGTCGTCAGGTGATAGCCTGCTGTCATCCGCAGGGTCAAACCAGCAGCCGTTGGGACTTAACCACCAGCCGTCAGGACTCAGCCAGCGGCCGTCAGGAATCAGCCAGCAGCCGCCTGGGGCAAGCCAGCAGGTGTTGACTGCAGGCTTGAATGAAAGGCTTCAGCAGGAGCAGCGGCAGCAGCAGCAGCAGCAGCAGCTTATGTATCAACAGCAGCAACAGCGGCACAATCAGCAGCAACAGCAGCAACCCACTTATCAACAGCAACAGCAACAACCCACTTATCAACAGCAACAGCAGCAACCCACTTATCAACAGCAACAGCAGCAACCCACTTATCAACAGCAACAGCAGCAACCCACTTATCAACAGCAACAGCAGCAACCCACTTATCAACAGCAACAGCAGCAACCCACTTATCAACAGCAACAGCAGCAACCCACTTATCAACAGCAACAGCAGCAACCCACTTATCAACAGCAACAGCAGCAACCCACTTATCAACAGCAACATCAGCAACCCACTTATCAACAGCAACAGCAGCAACCCACTTATCAACAGCAACAGCAGCAACCCACTTATCAACAGCAACAGCAGCAACCCACTTATCAACAGCAACAGCAGCAACATCAGCAGAATCAGCAGCAACTGGCTTATCAGCAGCAACAGCTGCAGCATCAGCAGCAACAGCTGCAGCATCAGCAGCAACAAATAAGGAATTACCAAATGGGGCGAGACCTGGGAGGGAGCATCGGAGGGACTTTGGCACCGATCTATAGTGGCAGCAGCACCACTCAGCAGCGGCAACTGTCGCAGCAGCAGCAGCAGCAGCAGCCGCCGCACTCAATGCATGGTCAAATGGGGCGAGAAATGGGTATGGGAGGGAGCATCGGAGGGACTTTGGCACCCATCTATAGTGGCAGCAGCACCACTGACGATGATGCAGCCGCTTCAGAAAGCATCGTTGGGGACAACTTTATCAATGATAAAGTTATTGATAAGACTGTTGTTACCAGTTACACGGTAACCACTACCAGTGACACTGTTATGAACAGCGCAGTTGCCAGTCGCAATGTTTCCAGCAGCGTGGTTGCACACTTGACAAGTCCAGCTTTACACGCAGCAGGAACGGGTGCGAAGGTAGTGCCTTCAGCAGCACCACCAGCAACACCTGCAGCTCCACCAGCCGTTGCAGCACCACCCACACCACCCTTGGCAGCAGCAGCACTGGCAACATCTCCAGAAGCGGCAACACTAGCAGCGCCAGCAGCAGCAGCAGGAGGAGGAATGCCGACGATGCAGGAGCTTCAGCTGCTGCAGATGCAACTGCTGGAACAGCTACAGCGCGTTCAGCTGGTCCTGGGGAGCCAAAACGCTCTCCCTCTTACCATCCCGCCCCTTTCCTCTTCTGCTGCTGCTCCCATGGCTGCATCGCCTGCTCCTGTCGCTGCTGCTACGCCTGTTGCTGCTGCTGCTCCGGTCGCTGCTGCTGCTCCTGTTGCTGCTGCTGCTCCTGTTGCTGCTGCTGCTCCTGTTGCTGCTGCTACGCCTCTACCTGCTACCCCTGCCTCACTGCCTGCGGCCCCCGCCCCCTTACCTGTTACCCCTGCCCCTTTACCCGCTATTTCTGACCCCCTACCTCTTACCCCTGCTCCCGTACCCGCTATCCCAGCCCCTGCTATCGTGCCTGCAGATGCGTCTAGTTCTGCTGCTAGTTTTGAGGCGCCTCAAACTGCGTCTAGCGTTGCTGCCAGGGAGCATGCAAGGTGGATAAAAAAAGAGGAAGCTGAGGAGGGAATGGGGAAGGAAAGCGAGGAGGATGGGTGGATGAACAAGGAAAAAAACGAAGAGCAGGAGGCTGAGAGGGCGAGGGGGAAGGGAGGGGAGGAGACGGGGTGGATGAAAAGGGAGGAAGCTGAGGAGGGTGGGAAAGTGGGGGGAAGCAAGGAGGCGGAGGAGGCGGAGAGGGAGGGAGAAGATGAAGAGGAGGAAGATGAGGCATTGCTGAAGGAGCAGTGGAAAGCACAGGTGCTCAAGATGACTGCAGCGTTGAGTGTTGGAGAGGGAGAGCGAGAGGGAGGAGAGGGAGTAGAGGGAGGAGAAGCACCAGAAGCACCGGCACCTGAGGATTCACCTGACGCAGCAGTGGGGCCTGGTTCTGGATACTATGAGGCACCTGAGGATTCACCCGACGCAGCAGTGGGGCCTGGTCTGGGGTTCTATGGGGCACTTGAGAAAACGCCTGGCGCAGCTTCTTCAGGCAACAATGTATCTCTCAACCGCTTTTCATCAGCCGCAGCTGCAGAAGCAGATGCAATGGAGGAAGGGGCAGCTGCGGCTTTAGAAGCTGCTCTTGCTGACGTGGAAGCAGCAGCAGCAGAAGGAGCATTCGCTTACACAGGTGAATATTCAGGTGCTGGAGAGGCAGGGTCTGGCCTTGGGGCACGAGAAAGTTACTTGCTGAGAGTAGCAGCAGCTGAACTCGCAGGTGGGGTAGAGGTGGAAGCACCTGAGTCGCTCACAGCAGCTCTTGCGAATGCTGAAGCTGCAGCAAGGGATGATGCTGCTGATGCTGGTGCTGCTGGTGGTGGTGTTTGTGGCGGTGCTGCTGCTGTTGCTTCCGGCGGTAACAACGGCTTGGCACATGCGAAACCTAATAAACTCGGCAAATTACCGTTTATTAAATCAGTCTCGGTACCAAAAGGTTTTGGGGCCTTGTACCCTGTGGGGCCGAAATCCCCATTCCAAAGTCTGGCAAGGGCCGGCTCGGGAAACGTGGCAGGTGGTTTGGCAAGGGCAGGTTCGGGAAATGTTGCTGGAGCCAGAGGTGCCAGCCCGAACCTACACCCGGAGCAGGAGGATGGGGATGAATGGGGCGGGGCTACTGAGAAGTTTCAAAGGATGGGGCTGGCTCGAATGGCCAAGCCCTCGTTTAAAGGTGGGAGGCCGGGACGGATTGATGAGCAGAACAGTTCTTGTAACGAGGATGCTTATATGGAGAGCGGCTTTGGTGGTCGACAGAGCTTCGAGTCTAGTGAAGGGGAGTGGCGTGGAGGAGGAAGAGGCGTAGGGCAGGGAGATGGGGAGGTGGAGAGGGGTGGTTTCAGGGGTGTGGGCAGAGAGGAGGAGGAGGAGGAGGAGGAGGAGGAGGAGGAGGAGGAGGAGGAGGAGGAGGAGGAAGGTGAGGAGGGAGGAGGAGGAGGGGGGTTCACAGAAGTGTTTCAGCAGAGAATGTTGGCTCGTAAGGTGAAACCCTCCTTTGGGGCTGGGAGGCAGCAAGGGATTTTTGAGAGAAACAGTGCGTGTGATGAGAGTGCTTATAACGAGATTTATCACAACATGAGTGACGGGGATGCTGACCAGGAGAGTGCTTATAATGGGAGTGCTTATAATGAGGGCGCTTATAACGTCGCTGGTAGTGAGCGGGAGGAACGAGGGATGGGCTTACCGTCAGGGTCTGGGGCTCGTAACGGATTGCCTTTTGCTGATAATCGGTTCTGTGAGGTTTCAAGCGGTTTGGGCGGTTCTGGTGCGATATCAAGTGGTGCAGAGGATTCCGGTCGTGCTTTGGGGGGTGCTGCTCCTCCCCCTGCTTCTGCCTTCGGCCCTCCTCAACTTGCCTTCGACCCTTCAATTCCTGTTGCCAGCTTTCCCGGTGCTCCTGGGTTGGGGGGAGCGCCTGGGTTGGGGGCGCCTGGGTTGGGGGGAGCGCCTGGGTTGGGGGGAGCGCCTGGGTTGGGAGGCGCTTCTCTGTTGGGGGGAGCCCCTCTTTTAGGGGGAGCTCCTTCCTTTCCAGCATTCGGTCCTGGGAATGGTTTCGGTGGGGGGAATGGTTTTGGTGCTGGTGCTGGTTTTGGTGCTGGTGCTGGTTTCGGTGCAGGCAGTGGTTTAGCCAGGGGTATTGCCTCACACACACCCGGATCCAACGCTTTCGCCTCTGCAGCTCTTAACATCGCTGCTGCAGCAGCAGGCCGACCCCCCCCCAAACACACTCCTCACCTTGCCACCCTCCCGCCTGCCTCTGCTGCCGATGCTGCTGCCGATGCTTCCGCGGCCGCGGCTGCTGCCGCTGCTTTTGCTGGTTCGAAACCCGGTCGGAGGGATGGTGTGGCAAATGGTGGTGGATACGGTGGAAATGGTGGTGGGTACGGTGCAAATGGTGGTGGGTACGGTGGAAATGGTTGGGTGCACGGGGGTGTGGCAGCAGCAAGAGCAGGAGGGGCAGGAGCAGGAGGACCAGCAGGCGGGGCAGCAGTGCCTGCAGCAGGGCATGGTCAAGAAAAAAAGGTAAGGCATGATGCTAGATAAATACCTATATGGCACCAGTCGGGTGTATTTCTAACTTGCTGCTCTGCCTGCTCCCGATGGTTTTTGAGAATTCTCAAAATCCACTTGCAACAACGAGGTAGGTCAGCAGGCTGACAGCGCCAGTAGGGTGTTTTCAATTAACTAGGACTATGCATGCTCCTTCTGGCACCATTAGGGGTGTTGAATTGGTTTCTCTGGCTCTTCCTGCCTGCCCGCGTCTGTGTATATGTTGGTGTCATGCCCTTCCTCTCATACCCTATCCTCGGCTCAGGTAGCTCTGGTAGGAAGGCAATTTTTGAGGCGTCTAAAAGATTGAGACGATTTTTTAGGCGCCTCAAAAATTGTATGCGGCAGATGGAGCAGGTAGCTTTGGTAGGAGGAAACGACTGGTCCATCTGCATTTGAAGCTGCTTTTTCCCGTCATATGCATTTTCGCCGTATCTGTTCTCCTGCACTTGTTCTTATCTTATTTGAGTGATGCGCTTGTGCGTGCCTTACCGGTTTATTTCGGTGTCCTTTTGTGTGCTCTGCTCTCAACCCATTGTGTGCCCACTGCATTCGACCCTTTCTCATTTTTTTTACCCTTTTTCCTTTTCAGAATGTTTCGGGCTTTATCAACAAGCTTTGGAAAAGGTAAAACCCACCACAATTGTCACGTACATTTGCATCAGTGTCTGCACTTTTAGTTATAGGGTACTTCAATTCCCTGTCTTTAGGTTTTCTAGACGTTATTAGAGAATAGCCTTGTTCAGCTGAACACATTTTACTGGGTTGGTTTGAGTGTAGTTTACATTGTATTGTCCCCGCTTGGCTTTTCCCTTAACATACAATTCGCTAAAGTGACATACGGTCATGTATCATGCTACAACTGAGAACTTTCGTGACCAATCAAATTTGCTTTCTCGATGTTGGTCCCGAGTCTACCTGTCAATGGAATGACGTGTTCCCCAAGGCTGTTATGGAACAAACTGAGATTCCCGTACAGTACCTTGCGACTAACCGTCAGCTTTCCCTACATTTGCCTGCTAGCCAATCGCCAACTGCCAATGTGTAGCTTGATCTCCTTTCGCCAGCCCTACCGCCAAAGCAATTTGCACACTTTGCAGTTTTGAACCGAACTCCACCGACTATAGACTGCAAAAGGGGTTGAAGCACCCGAACAAGGAACGCGTGCTTCTCACGGCTTCGCTTCCGTTGGTTTCCAGCTTTCGTTTCAGTCATCCGGCCCAATTATCCAACAGTGTGGGATGAGTGAGTGGTATTCACCGCTTCAGACCATTGCGCACCCAACTGGACCTTAGAAAGTCAGCTGTAAACCAACGAAAATGACCCGCCTGATCCGCTATCGCTCTGCTTCTGCCCTCTCTGCTTCTCCCAATCCGCATTATCCAGCGCTTCTGCTAGTTCCGTCTGTCCTCTCCCTTTTGGAACAATGCAGTGGTTACATCCTTCCGTTTAGCTCATTTTTCTCTCTTCCCCCATTCGAGGATGCGCTGCTTGATTCCACGAGCAGTCTCGCCGATAACTTTATCCCTTTCGTCCACTGATTTCCACGCGTGAGCTGCTTGCTTACAGCAACGTGGCCACAGTCTCGTTCTCATTTGTTCCAACCTTCGACAAAACACGTTCTTTGAAGAGCTTTTTCCTTTACGTCTACAGCCGCGTGTGATTCCCTGACAAAGCCATGGACGATGATGCTAGAAGGATCGGTTCCAGTGAAAGCTCCGAGTCATTCAACCACGCCAGCAGTAAAAAGGGAGGCATTGTTATAAAGAATCGTCTCAAAGGAAAGGTAAGTTTTTTTGTCAAAAGAAATCATAGTAACAGCGACAGCTGTGAGTAATAAGAGCGAGAATAACGAGACGAAAGAGCGACGATGGGATAGAAGAGCGCCAATAACGAGATAGAAAGAGCGACGATAATGAGATAGAAAGAGCGACAATAACGCAATAGAAGAGCGACAAATGCGAGATAGATGATCGAAAATGGTGAGTTAGTAGAGCGACAATAATGAGAGATGGAAGAGCGACGATAATGAGATACAAGAGCGAGAGTATGAGATAGAGCGACAATAATGAGACTGAAGAGCGACGATAATGAGATTGGATGAGCGACAACTATGGGACTGAAGAGCGAAAACACTGAGGTGGTCGACCAACAAAGAATACTACATTTTTGCCTTATTTATCAACCTGGTTCAAATTTTATCTCGTCTTTCGTAACTGCTTCATTTCATGACCTCCCTGTTCCGTTTTTGCCGTTGTTGCAAGTATCACGTAGCGCTCTTATTTTCTTGGCTTCCGACCCTTTTTTTTCTCTCTTTTTTCTAGTGGCTTGATTTATTGACTTGGTGTCTCCTTTCCACAAATCCATCTTTCTTTCAATCTCTCGGTATTGTCATTGTCCCTCCACCCTGATTCCTTCTCCTTCCCCCACCCCTCCTTCCCCTCCCCTTTTCTGCCTCCCGTCTCTTCCAACTTTCCTCCCCACTTCCCCCTTCCGCTCCCCCTTTCCGCCTTCCCCCTCCGCTGCTCTCAGGCTTCCGCCGCTAGCGTGGCCCTCCCCTCCTTCGGCGATTGGCAAACCAAACCCTCCGCCATTCCCGCTCCAGCTCCTGGAAATAGCAGCGCAGGCGCGCCAAACGGGGCTGCTCATAACGGGGATGAGGTCGGCGGCGTATACACTAAAGTATTTAAAAGGAAGGCCGACGAGCGAGCTGCACGCCACGGGACTCCCTTAACGCCTGAGTCCAGTCTGGGACGTCAAGGGTCAGGGGCTAGCCATCAATCGTCTGGAGGTGACTCGGGAAGGGGACGGGTACAGTATGCGCAGGGGATGCAGTACGGTGAGAGCCCTCTGCAGTACGGTGAGAGCCCTCTGCAGTACGGTGAGAGCCCTCCGCAGTACGGTGAGAGGCCCCAGCAATATGGTGAGAGGCCTCTGCAGTACGATGAGAGCCCTCTGCAGTACGGTGAGAGGGCTCAGCAGTACGGTGTGCGACCGCAGCCGTCAGGGATCAGCCGGCAGTCGTCAGGTGATAGCGTGCTGTCGTCAGGGTCGAACCGGCAGGTGTACGGAATTGACCAGAGGCCGTCCCGAATCAGCCCGCAGCCATCAGTAATTAGCCGGCAGTCGTCAGGTGATAGCGTGCTGTTGTCAGGGTCAAACCAACAGGTGTTCATTATTGGCGGGCAGCCATCAGGAATCAACCAGCAGCCGTCAGGAATCAGCCAGCAGCCGTCAGGACTCAGCCAGCAGTCGTCAGGGGCGGGCCTGCAGTCGTATGGGGTAGCACGGCGAAAGCCAGGGGAGTCGATTGTGGGTTTGAATGAAAGGCTTCAGCAAGAGCAACAATATCAACAACGGCAACAGCAGCTGCTGGCTTACCAGGAGCAACAGCATCAGCTGGTTTATCAGCAGCAACAGCCACAACAACTTGTTTACCAGCAGCAACAGCCGCAGCAACTGTCTTATCAGCAGCAACAGCCGCAGCAACTGTCTTATCAGCAGCAACAGCCGCAACAACTGCCTTATCAACAGCAACAGCCCCAACAACTGGATTATCAGCAGCAACTGGATGATCAGCAGCAGCAGCCGCAACAACTGACGTATCAGCAGCAACAGCCACAACAACTGCCTTATCAGCAGCAACAGCCGCAACAACTGCCTTATCAACAGCAACAGCAACAACTGTCTTATCAGCAGCAACAACTGCAACAACTGCCTTATCAGCAGCAACAGCCGCAACAACTGGCTTATCAGCAGCAACACCAGCAGCATCCGCAACAATTGGTTACCTTTAGTTGCAGCAACAGCAATCAGCAGCAACAGCAGCAGCTGGCGCGTCAGCAGCACCAGCACAATCATCAGCAGCCGCAACCAATGCTCGGTCAAATTGGGCGAGAAATGGGTATGGGAGGGAGGTTTGGGGGGGCTCTAGCACCCACATTCAGTGGCAGCAGCAGCAATCAGCAGCAACAGCTGGCGCATCAGCAGCAGCCACAATCAATGGATGGTGAAATCAGGCAAGAAATGCGGGCGGGAGGGAGCTTTGGCGGGGCTCTAGCACCCACCTTCAGCAGCAGCACGAGCACCACGGACGATGATGATAGCGGGGCTGTAGCACCAATGGCAGCAGCGGTGCCAGCAGCAATGCCAGCAGCAGTGGCAGCTACACCGGCAGCGCCAGCAGCACCACTGTTAGAACCAGTGGCAGCAGCAGGAGGGATGCCAACTATGCAGGAGCTGCAGGAGCTGCAGCTGCAACTGCTGGAACAGATACAACTGGTGGAACAGCTGAAGCGCTTACATCTCGTTCGGGGTAGCCAAAATGCCCTCCCTATTGCCCTTACACCAGTGGCCGCTGCTCCTGCTACCCCTGGTGCCGCTTTTGCTGCCATTTCTGATGCACCAGTAGCAGCAGAATTAGCAGCAACAAATGCTGCTTTTACAGCAGCGCTGGCTCCTGCTGCTTTTGTTGCCGCTGCTACTGCTGCCCCTTTTGTTGCCGCTGCTACTGCTGCCCCTTTTGTTGCCGCTGCTCCTGCTGCCCCTTTTGTTGCCGCTGCTCCTGCTGCCCCTTTTGTTGCCGCTGCTCCTGCTGCCCCTTTTGTTGCCGCTGCTCCTTTACCTGCTTCCCCTGCCCATCAACCTGCTTCCCCTGCCCATCAACCTGCTTCCCCTGCCCATCAACCTGCTTCCCCTGCCCATCAACCTGCTTCCCCTGCCCATCAACCTGCTTCCCCTGCCCATCAACCTGCTTCCCCTGCCCATCAACCTGCTTCCCCTGCCCATCAACCTGCTTCCCCTGCCCATCAACCTGCTTCCCCTGCCCATCAACCTGCTTCCCCTGCCCATCAACCTGCTTCCCCTGCCCATCAACCTGCTTCCCCTGCCCATCAACCTGCTTCCCCTGCCCATCAACCTGCTTCCCCTGCCCATCAACCTGCTTCCCCTGCCCGTCAACCTTCTTCCCCTGCCCATCAACCTGATTCCCCTGTCCATCAACCTGTTTCCCCTGCCCGACAACCTGTTTCCCCTGCCCATCAACCTGATTCCCCTGTCCATCAACCTGTTTCCCCTGCCCGACAACCTGCTTCCCTTGCCCAACAACCTGCTTCCCGTACCCGTCGGCCTCCTTCCTCTCTCCATCTACCTTCTTCCCCTGTCCATCAACCTGCTTCCCCTGCCCGACAACCTGCTTCCCGTACCCGTCGACCTCCTTCCTCTCTCCATCTACCTTCTTCCCCTGGCCATCCACCTGCTTCCCCTACCCATCTGTCTGCTTCTCCTGCCCATCAATCTGCTTCCCCTGCACGTCAACATTCTTCCCCTGCCCGTCCACCTGTTTCCCCTGCCCGTCTGCCTGCTTCCCCTCTCCATCTACCTGCTTCCCCTTCCTATCAGTCTGCTTCCCCTGCCCGTCCACCTGCTTCCCCTGCCCGCCCACCTGCTTCTCCTGCCCGTCTACCTGACTCCCCTGCCCGTCTACCTGACTCCCCTGCCCGTCTACCTGACTCCCCTGCCCGTCTACCTGACTCCCCTGCCCGTCTACCTGACTCCCCTGCCCGTCTACCTGACTCCCCTGCCCGTCTACCTGACTCCCCTGCCCGTCAACCTGCTTCCCCTGCCCGCCAACCTGCTTTCCCTGCCCGTCAACCTGCTTCCCCTGGAGAGGAGGAAGAATACGAGATACCACCGTTGGAGCAGTGGAGAGCCCATGTGCTCAGAATGATTCCTACGTTGAGTGAAGGAGAGGGAGAGGGAGCCGGAGAGGGAGAGGAGGAGATGGGGCATCTGGGATCACCAGCACCAGCAGCACCACCAGCACCACCAGCACCAGAAGCACTGGCAGCACCAGCTTTTGTGTATTTCGAGGCACCTGAGAATGCACCTGAAGATGCACCTGATGCAGCGGTGGGGTCTGGTCTGGGGTACCATGTGGCAGCAACCCCAGAGGCAGGTCCAGGAGGCATGGAAGCAGCAGTGGGAGAAGAAGAATTTCCATGTTCAGGTACAAATTCAGGTGCATATTCAGGTAAATATTCAGGTGTTGGTGGTTCCGGGTATTTTGAATCAGGTGAAAGTGAAAGTGACTCACCGGGAGCAGCAGCAGCTGGAGTAGCTGGCATCAGAGCAGGAGGTTGGACGGAGGAGGAGGAGCCACTTGACTCTCTCACAGCAGATCTAGCTGCTCTTGGTCTAGCTTCCGCTGCTGCTGCTGCTGCTCCAGGAGGTGGGAAGGGGGAGGATGAAGAGGCATCTCTTACGGAAGATCTAGCTGCTGTTAGTATTCTTGCCCGTGCTGGTGGTGGTGGTGCTGCGGCTGCTCGTGCTGGTGCTGGTGTTGGTGCTGCTGGGACTGCTGCTGCTGGTGATGATGCTTGTGCTCCTTCTCGTGCTGGTTCTGGTGCGGCTGCTGCTGCTGCTGCTAGTGCTGCTGCTTCTGGTGCTACTACTGCTGCTGGTGCTGCTGCATCTGCCGGTGCTTCCAGTAGCAATGCTTCGGCGCAAGCCAAGTCAAAGAAATCGGGACCGCATGGTCTTTTCAATTTTATCTTAGGGAGGGGAAAAGGAGGGCGAGAGGGTGGGAAGGCGAAGGGAGGGGAGCAGGGGGGCGAGAAGGAAGATGATGAAAGGAATATCACGGCTATGTATGATCAGAAATCATTGGATCGAAAGAAAGAAGGGATGGGGTTACAAGCTGTGCGTGGGGCAGGTGAGAGGTCACCTGATGCTGCTATTGAAGGAGGGCAAGGGGGCGGGAAGGCGAAGGGAGGGGAGCAGGAGGGCAAGAAGGACTATGAGGAAACGAATATCACGGCTTATAATGACCGGAAGTCATTGGATCGAAAGAAAGAAGGGATGGGGTTGCAAGCTGTGCGTGGGGCGGGTGAGAGGTCACCTGATGCTGCTATTGAAGGAGGGCGAGGGGTCGGGAAGGCGAAGGGAGGGGAGCAGGGGGGCAAGAAGGAAGATGAGGAAAGGAATATCACGGCTATGTATGATCGGAAATTGTTGGATCGGAAAAAATAAGGGATGGGGTTGTAAGCTGTGCGTGGGGCGGGTGAGATATCACCTGCTGCTGCTATTCGATCCAGTCAGGTTCCAAGCGATTCGGGTGGTGCTGGTGCTGTATCAGACGGTGCGGTATCAGGCGGTGCGGTATCAGGCGGTGCGGTATCAGGTATCTGACCATGCTTTAGGGGTTGCGGCTCCTGCCCCTGCCTCTGCCTTCAGCACACCTCACCTTGTCTTCAGCCCTCCTCACCTTGTTCTCAGCCCTCTTCACCTTGCCTTCAGCCCTCCTCACCTTGCCTTCGGCCCGTCTATTCCCGTTGCTGGCTTTCCTGGTGCTCCTCTGCTGGGCGGCACTCCTCTGCTGGGCGGCACTCCCCTGCTGGGCGGCACTCCTCCACTGCGCGGCGCTACTCTGATGGGCGGCCCTCCTGGGGAGGGGATAGCAAGTGCAGCCAATATTATCCTTAAGAGGAGTGAACCTGCTTGGAAGGAAAGGGGAGGAGGGGGCCAGGTGTGGTCAGGAATATTAAGATACATAGGTTGTGAGGCGTGGTCAAGAATAAGATAGGTTGTCAGGCATACAATCAGGTGCATCGGTGCATGCGTCTTCTCCCGTTGTCTCTTCTCTCTTCAGCAAAATCTGATGGAAAAAAAAAAAATCTCATGGTCGTAACGGTTAACCACACAACGTATGGTATGCTGAACTAGCATGTGAACTAATTGTAGTATATCGAAGCCCTTCCGCTGTAACAGCATTTGAAGCAACCCAGTTCCATGCACTTGACACTTCTGTATCGAGAATATCATGAGATGCTTTCTGACGCGCGCTGCGGCAGGCGTTTTCAAACCAGCGCGGGAGACATTTGACCCTGCCACATGCCGAACCGAACAGATTCTCTGACGCATCACGGTGAGGTGCGCCCATCGCACGGTCCGGGCAGAGTGCAAAACTTCAAAACAGAGCCTGCTGTGGAGGCAGATGTCTTTTAGGGATACTTGAGGACGGAATTTGAAATTGGCGGCAAACTCTGCAGCCAACCGACTGCTGGGGCTTGGACAGCCCCTGATAAACTTCTCTCGGTTCTGTCTGATGTGTTGCGTTTCAACGCGGTTTTGTAATGAACCATACAGAACCGTGAGGAACCTAATCAAACAGCTCAAAAAGCAGACACGCTGCTAGCTGGCAAATGCATCAATCACCCATAACTCCTACTCGACAATCGCTGAGTTTTCTGATGCTCCCTGAGTTTCATGATTTTCGCGGAAAGCAGCGGCCATCTCTGAGGTGTTTTCGCTGGGACCAGCGATGTTTTCTGAGACCAAAGAAGTGTATGTTCGATGTGATGTGGACCGTCGATTCTCCCATCATTTGTGTGCCTGAATTTCGGAGATGAAATTCCAAGGTGATGTAATCACTGTGATGCGCTGACTCACTGGGCATTTCACGGAGATTATCAGGTTCTTATCAGGTTCTTCTAAGGCGAGCTCTGGTAGTCTCCGAGCAACTCGTTAGGCCGTTTCAATCAAGCTCGGCTCGCTTGTTCCTCCTCCTCGTACCCTCCAGGAACAAGAGCTGGAGTCTCCGAGATTCAACGCTAATTATTTATTTACAGAACTAGGCGGAAGTCTGGCTGTCGGATGCTTAGTCAACTTGCGTCGCGAGGCTTTCCAAGGCAGTTGGATTATTTTTCCCAGTATCGCGAATTATAGTGGGGAAAGTAAGATTCCGGCGATTTCAAATCTCTGGAGTTGGTGCGCGATGCCGGCCGAGTTTTGGTCCATCTAGCGTCGATACGACCACGTACTTATCAGCGGTTTGACTGGAGCGAGCAACCATGGCTCAGCGAGCGGGCTGGTTCTCGTCAGAGCACAAGTCGAAGCATCTGCTCGCGACGATCAAGGAGAAGGATGGCGAGATTGAGAACCTTCACAAGACCATCGATTCCCTTCACCAGGTACAACACAATCCAGGTGGTTTCTGAGTCGATAATAATGGCATCTGCTCGCGACGATTAAGGAAAAGGATGGCGAGCGAGGGCCTTCGCAAGACCATCAATCCCCTTTATCGGACATGGAAATCCCTTCGCTTCTTGAAGAATCCTGTCCAGGTGATTTTATCCAGTCGACTTAAAAGCGTCCTCAGTGCCTCACGGCTTTCACAAGACCATCGGTTTTATCACCAGGTATAACTAGGTGAATTTTGACTCGATTCAAAAGGCACTTCCATCTTCCAACAGCGTCGTTTCTGTTTATTTTACGCATAATCGATTCGCTCGAGAACTTGTAACTTGTAACTGCTCAGTGCTCGTTCAGAATTTTGAAATCGATAATGAGATATCCGTCATTACATTTTGAGCTACGTCTGAGGACCTGATTGGTTGGACGACCCAACGCGAACACGCCAAAACAGTCCTAACGCCTTTTCTTGTGTGCGTGTTTCTCCCTGCAGGAACTGGAGAATGAAAAGTCGGATAAGCGATCCATGACTCAGGTAAGGCCCGGACCCATCCCTTTCATTCCAGGTTTGTTACACCCGCTTCCCAATCCCGCTCCCTGCTTTCCTCCACCATGCATGAGACACCTTTCCGGTTTACGATGCACAAACCAGTCTCGTATACGTTTCTCCCTAAATTGTGATCCCTCCTCATGCTCCCTCAATTTCCGGCAACCCTCCGTCATCTCACCTCGTGCTCCGTCTCTCGCCCTTGACACTTTCGGTTCGCTGCAGGATTTCAAGCGACTAGCCGACACGGTGAAGCAGCTTCACCATGACTCAACCGTCAGAACCAAGGTAAGCCATGGTTCGTTGCGGTGCAGCGATGTTCTGCCCGGTTACGTCTTACAATGACGCGTTACACAGAAATTATCACATGCGTTTTTGACCTCGTAGCCACTCCTTGCCCGAAGCACTCCTTCTTGCCTTGTTCCTCCACAGGAGAAGCGTCTATGGAGCGAGAACGGGTGCGACTGCAGGAGAAAGATCAGAAGGCGGAGCGGAAGGGGCTTGCGTGTGATCGTCTGCTCCTTTCTCACAGCATGTGTGTTTACTCCTTGCTAGCACCTTGCCCCTCCAGGAGAAAGCGTCCATCGAGCAAGAGCGGGTGCGGCTGCAGGAGAAAGTTCTGAAGGCGGAGAGGAAAGGGCTTACGTGTGCTCGTCTGCTCGTGGCTCACAGCACGTGTGTTTACTCCTTGCTCGCACCTTGCCCACCCAGGAGAAAGCGTCCATCGAGCGAGAGAGGGTGCGGCTGCAGGAGAAAACGCAGAAGGCGGAAAGGAAGGGACTTGGATATGCGCATCTGCTCCTTGCCCATGTGTTTCCGTTTTCCGCCTCCCCCTGGACAGGAGAAAGCGTCCATCGAGCGGGAAAGGGTGCGGCTACAGGAGAAAGTGCAGAAGGCGGAAAGGGAGGCGCAGTTGCTGCGAGGGAGAGTGAGCGAGCTGGAAGATCAGGTGCTGGCGCAGGAGCAGGAGCTGCAGGAAGCCACCTACCGCATGGAGAAGGTGAGGGATGGGGCAGGTAGGAGAAAGTGCAGGTGCATGGAAAATAAAGTGGTTTGAAGGAGAAAGTGGGCTAGCTGGAGGAGCAGGTGCAGCCGAGCAGGAGCTGCAGGGCGCAGCCTACCGCATGGAAAAGGTGAGGCGTGGAGCAGGTGGGAACAGAGGCATGGAGCAGGTAGGAGCAGGCATGGAGGATGAGAGGTTTGAGCGAGTGGGTGGGCGGGCTGGAAGAGCAGGTGCTGGCGCAGGAGCAGGAGCTGCGGGATGCAACCTACCGCATGGAAAAGGTGAGGTGTGGGGGACGCGCGAACAGGTGGCAGTGGAAGCCTAGGAGCACAGAGGAGAGCTCGGCAGGCAGATTGGGCGAGCTGGAAGGGCAGGTGCAGGCGCAGGCGCAGGAGCAGGAGCTGCGGGATGCAACGTACCGCATGGAGAAGGTGAGGCGTGGGGGACGCGCACGGCAAATGGCGCAGTGGAAGCCGCGTGAGAAGTGAAGGAAGGGGGATTCGCGCGTTGGTTGCTCTTCCTTCAACTGAGTGCGCATTGCGCGTTGGCTGTGCAGGCTGTGCGGGAGGAGGAGCGGAAGAGCGTGGAGATTCAGCGGAGGCTGGGCGAGGAGTATCAGGCGGCCATGGACGGCCAGAACCGGCTGCAGGCCATGTGAGTGGATCTATTAGCGTTTAGTGGATCTGTTAGCGTTTAGTGTATAAGACTGCCATGTCAGAGGGTGGGGCTTGGAGGCTGGGCGAGGAGTATCAGGCGCCCATGGACGGGCAGAACCGGCTGCAGGCCATGTGAGTGGCGCTGTCTTTCGCCTTTGAAGTGGCTCTGTCTTTTGGCTCTGTCATTCCAGAGTCACCTCCGAGGGGTGAGGCTGGGGGAGGAGTATCAGGCTGCCAGGGACGGCCAGAACCGCCTGCAGGCCATGTGAGTGGCTTGTTAGCGTTCACAGCAACGCTTTGAGGCGCCTTCGGGCACCTGTTTCAATCGCCTCTCTTGGTTTCCTCTCTTGGTTCCCGCTCTTTTGTGTGTCCGGCTGGAGAATAACTGCGTCATTTGATTCTTTGTCTGAATCACCTCTCTTGCGTGTGTCAGGCTGGAAGGTTATTGCGTCATCTGATTCCCTGTCTGAATCACCTCCGGTATCTTGTGCGTGCCAGGCTGGAGGATCAGGGGAAGCGGGTGGACGAGCTGACGACGCTGCTGAGCCAAAAGGGGCTGGAGTGCAAGGAGGTTTCCCAGAAGCTGCATTCGGTGAAGGAAGGTGAGAGATAGTATTGCCTTGAGCCGTCTTGATCGGAAAATCTATCCGAAGCCAGTTTTCATTGCACAGGAGCACAAGCGGGGTGGATAGGCTGGATGTGCGACTCGTCCAGAAGGGGTCGTCCAGAAGGGGTTGTAATGCGAGGGGAATGCTCGAAAGTTGACATCATGCGGTTTGTTACTTTCCTGACTTGGCTTTCGAAATCAGGAAAGCGCCAAGCTGTCTCTCAACGCTTTTTGAAGTGCCTCCTAGGACTGGCTCTTAACCCCTTTTCTGTTTCTCTTTCCTCCTGTTTTTAATCTGCTCCCTCCAGAGAATAGCAAGCTGCGGCGTCGGCTCAAGGCGACTGCCTTGGCCCAGAGCTGCGAGGCAGGCTCGGCAAGCCCGGACCTGCGGGAGGCTCTGGCTCGGGCGGAAAGACAGCTGCTGGAGAAGAAGCAGCAGGTGGAAGTGGCCGAGGCTCTTAATGAGGAACTCAAGGAGCAGGTGAGCGGGAGCTGGAAGGTGTTTTGGGAAGTTCCAACGGGCGTGAGTGCTGGGTGGGGTTGGGCAGGGTTCGAGTGTCTGGCAGCTGCTGGAGAAGCAGCAGGTGGAAGTGGCAGAGGCTCTTAACGAGGAGCTCAAGGAGCAGGTGAGCGGGGATGGGCTGGCGTGAAAGAGATGGGTGAGAGTGAGGTATGAATGAGGGGATCACGGGGGCGTAGGTGACGCGGCGAGCCTCAGGTAAATGGACAAGGCTTGAATCAGTTTCCATGCTTCACCTGTACTGTGCAGGTGAAGCACCTAATTAGGGGTGGGTCGAGCCAGGAGAACCGCCAGGTGTTTATGCAAGCTTTGGCTTACTCCCGCTATTCCTTCTTACCCATGATCTCCAGGTGAAACACCTGACGGGGCGGTTGAGCCAGGAGGATCTTCAGGTGTTTCGGCAGTCGTTCAAGGGGCGGTTGGCAGCAACGGAGCAGTGTATATCGGAGCAGGAGCAGAAGAGCAAAGCGCTCAGTCACGCCGCAGAGGCACACATGGGTCTGGGGGAGAGATTGAAGGAGGTGGAGGAGGAGTGTGGGAGATGGAGGGAAATTGCTAGAGAGAGTGAGATAAGGGCGGGTGGGGCGGAAGAGGCGCGTAGGCTTGCAGTGGAGCAGCTTGAAACGAGGATGCGCGCGTGGGAAAGGGAGAAGGAGGAGCTTGTGCGGAGAATGGAGGAGTTGGAAGGGTTGGAGAGGGAGAATGGAGGGTGGGGAGTGGAGGAAGTCAAGGAACGGTTGAGGATAGCAGAGGAAGAGAGGGACGAGATGCGGAGGCGTCTGGAAGAGGCTTTAGAGGCTTGTTCCGAGAGTGAAACGCTAGTGGATGCTATTGAAAGATCCAGGGAAGGGCTTAAGCAGGAAGTGCAGGGGTTAAGTGAGAGGATTAGGGAGATAGAAGGGGAGTTGGAAAATCTGAGGGACCAAATGACAGAGGCTGTGGAAGGGAGGAGAACTGCGGAGGAGGAAGCTGAGCTGGTAAGGCAGGAGTTGAATGCGGTGCAGAGGGAGCTGCTTGATGTGAAAGAGGAGGTGCTTATAGCGAGGCAGGACGTAGAGAGGGCAAGGGAGAGGGAGGCAGCCGGGGATGAGGCGAGAAGAGCGGAGAGGGAGGCTGGGGAGAGGCTGCAAGAGGCGGAGGGACGACTGAGGGAAGCCGAGGGGATGATTGAAGAGCTGAGGGAGAAGGAAGGGGGGTTACTGAGGGAAGTGGAGAGTGTGAGGGGCGAGTTAGAGGCGAAGGAGAGAGGAATGGAAGAGCGGGAGGAGAAGGTGAGGGAGCTTGAACAGCAGATTGAAGGGCTTCAGGAGGAGGTGGAGAGGGAGAGGGAGGCTGTGAGGCGGGTAGAGACAGAGAAGCAGGAGATTTCTCAGAGGATTTCTCAGGAGATTTCTCAGGAGATGGAAGCTCGGGTTGAGGGGTTGGAGGAGCAGGTTAGGGGGCTTGAGGGGGAGGTGGAGAGGGAGAAGGAGCGAGTGGTGTGTGTGGAAATGGCTCTGAGGAGGAAAGAAGAGGAGGTGCAGAGCGGTAGAGAGGAACGGGAGGGGATGGAGAGGGAAATTGAGAAAATGAAGGAGAAGGTTGAGGAGGAGGTGAAGGGGAGAGTGGAGGCGGAGGGGAAAGTGCGTGAGATGGAAGAGGAGAAGAGGAGAGCAGAGGAGGAGAGAGAAAAGGAGGTGGAAGGATTGAAGGGAGAGGTGGAGAGGCTTGAGAATGAGGTTGAGAAGGTTCGGGAGGAGTTGGAGGGAGTGAGAGGGCAGGTGGTGGGGGAGAGTGAGGTGAGGCGAAGGCTGGAGACTGTAGAAGGGGAGTATGGGCGACTGAGAATGGAACTTTCGACGAAAGTGAGAGAGGCTGCAGCAGAGAGAGAAGCGAGGGAGGAGAAGGAGAGGGAGTTGCAGGAAGTAAGGGAGGCAGCAGTGGTTGCGACCGAGGAGTGGAAGAAGGAGTTGGGAGAGGTTGAGAGGGTTATGGGGGTGATTCGGGAGGAGCGGGAGGCGGTGCAGAGGGAATGTGAGCGGTTGAGGGAAGAGGCGGAGGAGAGGGAGGTACAGGTGAGGCTCTTGGAAGGGGCAAGGGATGATGTGGTTGCTGCGATGGGAGGGATTCGGGATGAGAAGAGAAAGGTTGAGAGGGATATGGAGGAGCGTTTTGAAGCTCTGAAGGTGGAGATTGAGGAGGTGAGGAGGAAGGGGGAAGAGGAGAGGGAGGCGCGGGAGAAGGAGCGGAAGGAAAGGGAGGAGGAGAGGAAGGAGAGGGAGGAGGAGCAGCGTGGTTTGGAGAAGGAGAGGAGGCAGTGGGAGGAGGAGAGGGAGAAGATGGAGCAGGAGCAGGGAAGGATGGAGGAGGAAAGGAGGCGGTGGGAAGAGGAGGTGGGTGCTGCGAGAGAGGCTGTGGAGGAGGCAGAGGGGAAGGCGAGCGCCGCAAGGGAGTTGGTGGATGAGTTACAGAGAGAATTAGAGATTGTGCAGAGAGAGAGAGAGGCGTTGCAAGGAGAGACTGATGCGCTGAGGGAGCAGCTAAGGGAGGCAGCGGAGGAGGCGGAGGAGAAGGCGAGCGCTGCTAGGGAGTTGGTGGATGGGCTACAGAGAGAGATTGATTCGCTGCAAGGGGAGATTGATGCGCTGAGGGAACAGGGGCAGGGACAGGGGCAGGGGCAGGGACAGGTGCAGCAGCAGGGGCAGGAGAATGGAGGAGAGGCAAACGACATGATTGAGCTGGTGAGCGTCGTATATGATGGCGTGATAGTATCACGAGTATGATCCACACTTTCATTAAGTCAGCGTCCAAGTTGGTTTCCCTTGCGAAGCTAAGTCTGCTTCTCCTTTCCCCCACACACAACTACTTTTTGAGGCACTTCAGAAGACCCAGGCCCGCAGCTGGTTCCCCTAGGGATGTTGATTTTGGTCTTCCGTTTCCCGGCACAAAACAGGTGGAGGAGTTGAAGGAGCAGCTGAGGGAGGCGGAGGAGGCGCTGAGCATGAACGAGACGAATCTGTCGGCGTCCGATTGGGCTGTGCAGCAGCTGGCAGGGGAGCTGTCGACTGTGAAAAGGGTGAGTGGGGAGGGTGCGAGCATGCATGATGATGCTATGGCAGTGAGGGCATGATCGAGACGAACCTGTCAGCATCTGATTGGGCTGTGCAGCAGCTGGCAGGGGAGCTGTCGACTGTGAAGAGGGGAGTGGTCTGAGGGGGGGGAGAATGTGGGAACAGACGAAAGTCTAATCGTAATGAGAGATGGTGCCAAGGCCTGTAGGTGCCTGCACACACGAGACGAACCTGACTGGGCTGACATGGCCTCTGACTGGGTTGTGCAGCAGCTGGCAGGGGGAGCTATCGACTGTGAAGAGGGTGAGTGGCATGGGGGGGATGGCGTGCGAACAGGTGAGAGGACCAGCTGTCGGTGCTGAATCACGTTTTGGAGAAGAAGGAGAGGGACCCATAGGGCGCTCTGCTTCCGCCTCTTACTCCTCCTGCCCTGTGCTCACCCACCCCTCCACACTCCTTCCAACCGTGCAGAAACTTTTGGAGAGGGAGAAGGAGCTAGGTGACTTTTGAGTCGACTCAGAAGTCACCTGGAGAATTACAAGACCAGCTGTCAGTGCTAGATCATGCAGTGGAGGAGAAGGAGAGGGACCTGGAGCGAGCTCTCTCTTACTCTTGCTGCCCTATGCTCAACCACCCCCCCCTTCCTCCTTACAGAAACTGGTGGAGAGGGAAAAGGAATTGGCAGAACTACAGGACCGGTTATCAGTGGTGGATCATGCAGTGGAGGAGAAGGATAGGGACCTGGAGAGACTGGCGGCAGCACTGCAGGAGGCGAACAAGAAGCGGTGGGCGCGGGCTCAGCAGATCAAACAGATGGAAGCCGAGATGGCGGTGCTGAGGGGGCAGGTGCAGGGGCAGGTGGGGAGTCTGGGAGGTGCAAGTGGGGGTGACGGGAGTGCAGAGAAGAGTGACGCTAGAAGGGAGGGCGAGAGGGAGAAGGAAGAGGAGATGGAGAGGCAGGGGCAGGGCCAGGAGCAGCAGCAGAAGCAGGAGGAGCAGGGGCAGGATCAGAAGCTGGAACAGGATCAGGGGCAGGAGATGGAAAGGGAGTTGAGGGAGGCAAGGGAGGCTGTTCAGCGATTGCTGTTAGAGGTGAACGAAGGAAGAAGGGAGGTGGAGGGGAGGAGAAAGAGAGAGGAGGAGCTGAAGGAGGAGGTGGAGGAGGGAAGGGAGAGAGTGAGGGAGGTGGAGGTTCGACAGGGAGAGGCGGAGAGGCGAGTGAGGGAGCTGGAGGAGGAGGTGTGTGGGTTGAAGGGGATGATGGAGAGGAGGGGCGAGGAAGAGGAGGAGCGAGTGAGGGAGGTGGAGCAGAAGCGTGGGGAGGCTGAGAGGCGAGTGAGGGATCTGGAAGGGCAGCTTTCAGAGATGAAGGGAGATTTGGAGAGGAAGGAGGAGGAGAGGGAGGAGGCTGCTACTGCTCTTGCTGCTCAAGCTGCTGCTGCGTCTGATGCTGCTGCTGCTGATGCTGTTGCAGCTGCTAGTTCCGCTGCTGCCGCTGCTGTTTCCCTTTGTGCTGCTTGCAATAGCGCCGCCAGTGCTGGCGGCATTGCTGCTGCGAGAACTGCTGCTGGTGCTGTTGCCAGTGCCATTGCCACCGCTGCTGCTGGTGGCGCCTGGAGCACAGCGGAGGAGGGGCGTATATGGGAGCTGCGAGCAAAGCAGCTAGAAAAGGCCGTGGAGCGATGGAAGGAGTTTGAAGCAGCAGCTAGGCGGGAGGCCAAGTCCCGGAGAGAGGAGCTGGAGCTGAATAGCAGGCTGCTGGCTGATGCTGTTAGCCTGAATGATGAGAATGAGGTGACTCTGAAACGGTTGAGGGATGAGGTGTTAGCTCTGAGGGAGAAGCTAGAGGGTGTGGAGGCAGCGAGAGAGAAGGAGAGGAGAGGAGGGGGGGTGGGGAGTGGAGGGGGAGAGGGGGTGGAGGAGGGGGTGGAGCTGGGGCGGTTGAGGGAGGAGGTGAAGGGGCTGCGGGCGAAGCTGCGGGTTGCTGAGATGGAGTGGGAGAGTGAGAGGGCGCAGAAGGGGCGGGCGGAAGAGGCACTAGCGAAGTACAGGAGGAAGCTGAGTGAGAGAGAGGAGGAGCTTCATGATGCCTTGGATAGGCTCTCTGCTGCTGCTGCTGCTGCTGCTGCTGGTGCGGGTGGTGGTAGTTCTGGTGCTGTTGCTGGTGTTGGTGGTGTTGGTGTTTCCAGGGAGGATTCTGCAGCAGCTGCTGCTTTACAAGACAGGGTGTTTGCTCTTGAAAGGTGCGTGACCCCTGCTGGAGCTGCATCCCTGACTCTTATTTGTAAGAACGTGACTTTTGAGGTGCGTCAAAAGTTGTAAGAACGTGACAAGAGCCAAGTGCTAATCCGCCGGTGCTGCAGCATACAGACCAGCTTTTTGCTGCCACTTTTGCCGTTGGATCATGCCCCCGCTGAATCATCTCCCTCTTTCTCTCTCTCCCTCTCTCTCTCCCCCCCTCTCTCGTCCTCTCTCTCGCCCGTCATCTCTTTCTATTACAGGGAGAAAACAGACCTTCTGTTTCAGCTGGAGCAGCAGCAACACGCGGACCGCCTTATGGCTGCCTCTAGCCTCACCCCTGCTCGATCCACCCTTCTGTTGCAAACACCTGCTAAAACACCTGCGATTGCACCTGCTAAGGCTGGTTTTACAGCTGCGACAGGCCCCACTATTGCAGCAGCAGCTGTTAACACACCTGCTACTGCAGCCGCAACAGCCGCCACAGCCGCCACAGTCACCTTTGGTGCCAAACCGAAATCGCCTCTTGCTTTCGGAGCTAATGCAGGAACCCCCATGGCTTTCAGTGCTCAAGCCAAGTCGCCCACCCCGTTCAGAACCCACGGTGCCTCTCCTGCGCCTTTCAGAACCCAAGGTGCGGGGGGTGCCTCTCCTGCAGATACGGGAGGTGGGATCAAGTCCCCCTGGCGGCGCCGGGCGGCTGAGAAGGTTCCTGGAACTTCCCCTTGGAGGAGGAATCTGCAGGGGGTGGGTGCGGGGTTGGCGATGACCTTGGCAGGTGTTGGGAGTGGGGGAGGTGGGGAGGGAGGGAGCATGGATGAAAAGGAGGAGGGAAAGAAGCAGGAGACGAGAGTGGGGTTGGAGGAGGGGCAGAAGCAGGAGGAGGTTGGGAAGGGTGAGGAGGAGGAGAATGGCATGCAGAAAGGGGAGGAGCGAGAGATGGGGGAGCAGGAGACTGAAACGCCAGAGAAGAATCCGAAGCAGGAGCAAGCACAGCAGGAGCAAGCACACGGGGAGGAGAGCGGTAGCGGTGACCTTGTGATGGTGAGATGTGCGTCACTCTCCCCCTCGCCCTCCCAGAACATCATCCCGGCCAACTCTCTCCAGAAAGCCAGCTCAGAAAAGCATTTGCATCGGAGCAGGAGGCAAGCAGAGGGGCCGGATAACAAAAAGGGAGGGGGCGAGGTTGGGAGTGGTGGTGCGGGGGTAGGGAGGGATGGGAGCGGGAGTGTGGAGAGGAAGGGGGGAGGTGGTAGGGAGGTGGATGGTGGAGGGGATGATGGGTCGCCTTCTAAGCGCGTGCGGCTGTCCATGCTGAGATGAAACTGTGGAGGGGAGATGAAACTGTAGGGTGAGTGAGTTGAAACTGTGCAGGTACAGGCTGGTTCAGGGTCATGTGGTGTTTGTTAGGCTTGGGTTGGGATATTCCAACCCTGCTACTTTGCACAGCAGAGTAGTGTATCTTGTTTGAGGTTAGAATGTAGACACAATACCTGACTAGCCGATTTGTCGAATCAGATCCTTTCTGATTCATATACGGGTATAGTGTTTTTAGTGTGAAAGCTGTGTACCGTATACATGTCGAGATTGTGTTTCGCGTGTTATGGTAGCCCGTATGTTATGAGTTTTACTAGACAGAGTGCGCGGAAGACTTCTATAAAGAGAATGAATTACAGAATGATCAAGAATGGTAAAGGAGCACGCATTTACAGGGTCGAAACTGTGCTAGGCGAGGATCTCGGGACGTGGATGGATTGGATGTGTCGCGATTGGTGCGGGGCGACTCGGTAGTGGTTCGGTCCGAAATGTAGGCCGAGCCACCTGACGCAAAGTGCTCGGGCTGTCCTCGCTAGGAGCAGCCTCTACAGTAATGAATTGTGTATTCATTACACTCTCCCACCTTCTAAATAAGGTCCCCTTATCCGTAGACGAGTCGTGCAGTAGCGTGAAAACTGCAGATCTCCGTTGAAAACGGATCTGACGGTGCAGAATGCGTTGACCGCAGAGGTGACGCGAGGCTCAGTGCGTTGACCAGGCGAGTTTCAAAGAGTTGGAATGTCAGCCGTTGATACTGCAGAAGTCGATCGGGCAGTTCAGATCGAGAAGTCGAGTTGAATTCTTCGATGAATGAAAACCGTCGACAGTCAAGATGAATTCGCTAGTGGCGGGAATTCTGACGCGTTGTCAGAGGCCGATGAATTGGGACCCGTCGATGTCGATAGTTTAATCGCGAGCGTCCGCCGTGTTGGATGTGTTAAACAGAACTGTCAGAAAATACTGAAGCTCCCTGCGGAATTCGGTCGACGGAACCGAATTGCCAGGGTCGACGAGGGGGGTCGTCGGAGAGGGGTCTGACGAGGCGGGCAACTGACACGCGTGCGGGCCCGCCAGCCTGGCCCAGGGCTGGGCCGAGCGCACGACCGCCGCCCCGCAACCCCACCCCGAAAGTGAACAGCGTCCCACGTTACCGGGTGGGGTCGGCGAAGTGGCGACCCACTCGAGCGAGGGGGAGTTACCCTCGCGCGAAGGCAGCCCTCCCGTCCCCGCTGCCCGCGAAGTCCTAGTGACCCTCGCGATCTGACCGGACGGGCAAGCGAGGGCCATGCGAAATTCGGGTGCTCCCCTCGGGACGCTCGACAATTTCGCGACCCGTCGGGGTGACGCCACGTGCTCGCCCGTCGTTTCGCATCGTATGCATGCGAAATTTTGTCCCCGCCGAAAATCGAGCGAAATTTGGGTCGCTCGCACCGGGCCGCACGGTTTTCGCGACCCGCTACGAAATCGACACGTGGTGCCGAAACGTCGCACCGCGCGCATGCGAACTTGAGTCCCCTGGCCGACCGAGGCCAGGGGACGTGACGTCGACCTGTTGGCTCGGCGGCCAGGGTGCACTTGTGCCACGCCACTTGAATCATGAGCCCTGCCGAGCCAGGCACCACGACCCCCCTGGGCGACGCTCAACCGGGCCTGCGAGGCTCCGCCTGGCTTTTCTCTGTTGGAGGTGGACTGGGCCTTCATTTTCGCATTCTCGTTTCTCTTTCTTAGTTTTTTCCCAGCTCTGCGCCTTCCGTACTCCCACCGTTTCTTCCCTTAGCCTGTAGCATTCTCGCTCTCCCGCCATGGCGGCAGACCCGAAAGCCGCCGAAGCGGCGCCGACCTCGCGCGACTTCCCCCTGTATCTAAACGTCGGTAGAGGACTTACAGCCAAGTTCGAGGAACACGACTACGCCGTTCTGACAAACCCTATGCTAGAGTTTAACGCCCGTTGCTTGGGACTCGGCCTCAAGTGAGTGTCTTATGGGGATATCGGCGTCGTCAAGTTTATTTCATGTTGGTCTAGCCTTAGCGGGGATTCAAGCGACCCGTCGTTTAGGTCGACGGACTCATGGTTTAGGGTTCAGGGAAGTCGATCACATCGGTGTCGCCGACGTTAGGTGTTTGGTCGGCGTCGTCGATGCGTTGTGCCATAGTCATTCGGATCTCGTCGCTTCACCGCTCCGTCGTGCTATTGCCGCAACAGTAGTATCCGCCGTCGTCCCGAGCACCTACTCACGCACTCCTCCTAACCATGCATGCGTGCAGGCACGCTTGGTTGCGCGGAACGGATGAAAACGAGCGGCTGTGGTTGATAGGAGTCGGCCGTCTTCGGGCGGCGATGGGTCAGGGCAACCACACATGCTTTGCGTCGGTTTTTGACGCCGACGTGGCGGTTATCCCACTGACATCGAGGTGAGCTGGTTCGGGGTCGTCCCGCTTGTGCTGCAACCTGTGTCGGTGATCTGTTCTGAGCTATGTCGACGTGCCTTGTCTGTGCAGCATCGCACCGCTTCCAGGATCACATTGCAGCGTCGTTGTCATCCTGTGCCCCGGCGACTTGTTGAAGGCATCGGGCCAGAAGATCAGGACCTCTATCCGGCACGCTGACCCGCAGACGGTGAAGGAGTGGCACATGAAAGAGGCGAAACACGTGCTGGAGTAAGCTCCATAGTGTAGTCGACGCCGCATGCGTAGTCAAATTGCGGAGCGTGCACCATGCCAACTGACCGTCTGTGCCATGCTTATGCAGGTTTTTCCGGGCGGCTGTTATGGCCGAGCTTCGGCGCGAAGGTAGGAAATGGGAGTGGGCGAAGCCGTCCGAGGAGGAGGTGCATGCGAGGCTCGCCGTCTGCGACGCACCCCTTCGAGATGTGAGTTTCCAACGTTTTTGTTAATATATGGTGTCACATCCTTGCGCGATGCAACTGCCGATCCGTTCTTGCGCGACGCGACTGCCGATCGCGGTGCTGATTTTTGCGCTCGCCTTTGTTGTATGCAGAAAGTGCCCGACACCGTCCGGGACGGGGACGCGGGCTCCGGCCTGCTAGCAATGAGCGCGTTGCTCTGGGTTGTGAGGCGGTTCGATCTCCTGACCGGCGCCCACCGTCGCAGTGTCACCAGCATGGACAAGGTGTATGTTACGAGGATGAAGGGGCTGCGGACTGAGATGGTAACCTTCATTAAGAAGCAAGTCGCGCTCATACGGTCGGGCCGAAACGTAGTTGCGGCCGACGCCTGTGACGACGACGGCGAGGAGGTTCCTTTGGCATCCCAAGCAGTAGGTGTCGCCCCCACCGTCACTGATGCGAGTGGCACGTCGATCGGAAAGCCGGGAGGCGGCGTCGACGAGGACGAAGCGGCGGCAGGAAAGGGTGTGACCGGGACCGATGAGAGGCAGCAGGACGAGGTTGGCCATGAGGATGATGATCGGGTCCATGATCGTGAGGAGGAGGGGGGCTCGGAGGAGTCGACGTCGGAGTCGGAGTCGGGGTCGGAGGAGGAGCAGGAGGCTCAGGATCAGGAGGAGCAGCAGGGGAAGCAGCACGAGGAGGAGCAGCTAGAGGGGGAGCTGGAGGTGGAGGTGGAGGACGTGGAAATGGAGGATTACGGGGCTGAAGGAGCGGAGGAAACGGGAGAGAGAGCGGCGGAGGTCGAGCACGAGAAGGGGGAGGGGAAGGGTGCCTCAGCGGAGCTCCGAATGGAGAAAGAGGAGGTCGGCGTGGAGGCGGCTCACGGGGGGAGTGGGATGGTCGTGGTCGGCGATGGGACGGACGTTGTCGACCACGAGGCCGTTGGACATGGGGATATCGCCGCGGCCACGAAGCAGACGGGCGTGGAAGTGCCTACCGATGCCACCGCAGAGAAGGCCGGGGGGGAGCGGTCTAGGAAGAAGAAGTCGGCGAGCGGTCATCCCGGATCCACCGCAGCTGGGCGGCAGGCGCGGCTGGACGTCGTCAAGCAGCTGAGAGGGGAGAACATGCGATTGCATGCCGACAATGCACGCCTTGAACGGCAGCTCGGTGAGCAGACGGGGCAGGTCGACGCGTTGGCGGCGGCCGTAGCTGGGCTCTTCGACAAGCTGAAATTTTTGACCGCCCAGGTCGCCGAAACCGACCGGAAATCGGTGGAGCGCCTCAAAGAGGCCACGTCGACCATGGCGACCACAATCACCGAGGGCCTCACCGACAACATGGACAGCGCAATTCAAGCGGGCAAGTCCTTTGCCGAGCTAGCGAGGCAGATGCTGCTGGATCTCGACGACCCCGAAGGACGAATGGCGGTCGCACGCGCGACCGCGGTGGACACTTTGGTCGAGCACGTGACGGCTGAGGTGGGTGAGGCGAGGAAGGGGTTGGAGGAGACGGTCATTAAATACATCAGCGCTGCGCAGACCAACATTGCCGCCGCCGTCTCTCCCCGCCTCGTCGTTCAGCAGCCGCCGCCGACCGCCCCAGCACAGGCCTTGTCGGCCGAGTTCCTGAAGTCCTTCAAGGAGGATGTGCTGAAGGCGGTGACGGAGACCACGCAGCAGTCCTTTCTCGCCTCCGGATTGAAGATAATGACCGAGGTGGTCGGCACGGTGGCGACTACTCGGCGTGGGTCGTCGCCGTCGGCAAACGACGCCGACCAAGCGCAACCTATGGAGGCCAAGAAGCAGGGTCAGAAGAGGGGGGGCGACGGAGACGATTCGGCGAACATGAAGCGGAGCAAGGGAGCCGGGGGGTCTCGCGTCGCCGGCGACGGGAGCAAGGGGGCCGGAGAAGGTGGCGTCGGGGGGGGAGACGGAGACGATTCGGCGAGTGTGAGGCGGAGCAAGGGAGCGGGGGGGTCTCGTGTCGCCAGCGAAGGGAGCAAGGGAGCCGGTGAAGGCAGTTCGGGGAAGCAGTCGGGGAAGAGCGTGGTCCACATCCTCAAGAAGCACTGGGCTACTGTTTCATCGCCCAGCACGGGCCATGGTGGTGGGGGTCCCGCCGACGAGCATGCCGCTGATGACGCACGGCCAAGGGCTCCACCTGTGGTGGCCGAGAAGCCGCCACGACAGGGTAGCGGAGAGAAAGGGCTGAGCGGCAAGGAAAAGGCCGCCGCCAAAACGGCCCCAGGCGGTTCCGCGAAAACTGGCCAGGGGCCGACTGCCGGGGTAGCGGAGGCGTCAGCGATTCCTCACCAGCCTCCCGCGGGTGCACGCCCTCCGACCGGACCGTCTGCCGGGCGACCTGCCGACGTCCCGCGCCATGCCGACGTCCCGTCTGCCGACAAGGTTGTCCGCGCGGAGAAAGTGGCGGCAGTTGCTGACGCGCTAAAGGAGCAGCTGAGGCTCCTTGCCGGCCACAAGGCTCCTCAACAGCCTCCTCCCGCTGTTGACGTTTCATCGGCCGGTGTGCCACGTGTAGTGCCGGTCATCGCCGCTCGTACTCCTGCAGACCCAAAGTCCGCGTTCCTGCGCGCCCAGTTGGGCGCACTAGCGTCGACTGCGCCAACTCAGAAGGCATCCGGCTCTGGCGCTACGCCGTCGTCGGCGAATGTCGCACCACCCACCCCTGCGGCAGCTGAGGTTGAGAAAGCGGCGGAGAAGGGCGTTCGTACCGCAATTGCCACCGGCGGAGGCCCTGTTGAGGAGGTCCCCCCCGACGCGGATATCACTGCCATACAGGCCCATCTGGATGCCGCCAAACCCCGAACACTGGCCATCTCCGACACGACACATGTGGAGCCTTCGGCGGGTCCCGTCGGCAGTTCAGTAGAGCCTAGTGCGATCGGTGATGCTGCCGGTGAAGGAAAGGCGAAACGGAAGGGGAAGGCGGGCTCACAGAGGAAGACGCGGGAGAGGTCGGAGGTGAAGGCGGCGGATAGAGGGAAGGCGAAGGCGGCGGATAGAGGGAAGGCGAAGGCGGCAGAGACGGCGGCGGACAAAGATGGTGGCGGCAATACGGGGATGAAAGGGAAAGCGGGGGAGCATCAGGAGAAGTCGCTCGGCGAGGGTACGTCAACGGGGAGGAAGGGGAAGGACAAGTCGGTCGGAGAAGGTACGTCGACGGGGAGAATGGGGAAGGAGAAGGCGGTCGGCGATGCTTTGTCGAAGGGGAGAAAGGGAAAGAAGAAGGCGGAGGAGGATGAGGAGGTCGAGGAGGTGGAGGAGGTAGAGCATGAGGAGGAGGAAGAGGAGGAAGAGGAGGAGGAGGAGGAGGAGGAGGAGGAGGAGGAGGAGGAGGAGGAGGAGGAGGAGGAGGAGGAGGAAGAAAAGGGCAAGGAGAGGAGGGGTCATGGCATCCGACACGACAGCTCGGGCGACGGGCAAAGGTGGGTCGGCGAGCTTAAGGTGCACGGCATCAATCGATACATCGGCTAGTCGCGTGACAAGATGGAGCTCGCGTACGTGCACTCCATCGCGTACGTCGTCTACGACGGTTTCGTGAGCAAGGTGCTCATGTCTGAGCTCACCGTCTTGGACAGCGCCGAATTGGGGAGGTGGAAGGAGGTGTGGGAGGAGGTCAAGATCTTGCCGACAGGGATGTGGACGGTGATGTGGGCCCGGGGTACGCTCCTTCCAAAGACACGGTAAGTCGGTTAACCTCTGCCCCCAAGTCGACATACTGTGACGATGTCGTTGTCGTGGTCACTAATGTTCGCCCTGTTTGTTGTGCTGGCGTGACAGGCTGAACGATATCCTCGACAAGTATCGTCATTACAAGGCCTCAGGTGATGCTCTCCATGCCGCGCTCCTGCCAGCGATATGGTACCCAGTCGATGCCAACACCGAGGATGGCCAGAAGAAGTCGGCGTCTATGATGTCGGCGATGATAGGTCGCGTGTCCATGTGCGCTGCGAACGCGGCGAAGAAGGAGGGAGACAAGGAGGAGAAGACGGATATGGCGGCATGGGCGTTAGCAGCGTCCGCATGCGCTGTGTGGTGCTTCGTCGAGAACGGCGATGCCCAGGTGGCGGATGCTGTGGAGGAAGGGAAGGCGGCGGCGCTTGTGTGCGGAGCAAGCCAGGCGACCGCCGATGTATTCGGAACTGTCATGGAGGCGGTGCTGAACGTCGCGATCAACAGGGACCGCCCCCTGGGAGAGGTTGCGTACAACGTCGCGCCAGCGCTGCAGAGGCACGCCCTTGACAAGGTCTACCCGGGGGGGAATGCTGGCGTCGATGCCGACGTGGTCGCTAGAGCCACGGTCGAGACCATGGCGTTCTGGGGAATGTGCCCCGTCGCCGGGCCGAAACTCAAAGCGAAGGATATCGCGGTGCCGTGCGACGCGCAGATGAAGGCCGACCTTGACAACAGGGGGAGGAAGGGTCAGAGGGGCAAGAAGGGGACGAAGGCCAAGGGCGGCACGGGGAAGAAGGGGACGAAGGCCAAGGACAGCGCGGGGAAGAAGGGCCAGAAGGGGACGAAGGCCAAGGACAGCACGGCGGCGTAGTCGGCGGGCTTCTGGAGCGACAAAGGTTGCCGTCTTGCTAGGATTCATTGCTGCTAGGATTTGATTCTGCTATGGTCGATGTCGTTTTCAGTGTGTCGGCTGTCGGATCGCTGAGATGCTCGTTTTTTTTGTGTTTCTTTTGTGTGACTGCTTGTCGACTTTAAGTAGGATGTGATTGGATCGATTTGTCGACTTGCAAAGGTTGTGAAACCCATTAGCTTGTCGACTACACGTGGGTTGTGATTGCGGACATCAAGTCGACAAATTAATCAGTATAAAACCTATGCAATCTGCGTCAACAAGCTCTACAACATGCAACATCCCACAGCAACAGCTTGAAACCTTTGCGTGCTGAACCATTTACGCGGTCTTCTTGCGCTTGGCCGATTGCTTGGTTGGAGGCAGCTGCCCGGCGTCGTTCTCGCGGGCCATGTCGGCCAACGTCACCTTCATCTGCTCCTCCCAGGTGTCAGGGAACAGGTCGGCGACCCACTTTTCCGGCTTGAACCCGCGCGCCACGAACGCACAGGCTACACGAAGCTTGGAAACCTGACCTTTGCCGAGCCCCTTGACGCCCTTACCCGGACCGGCAAAAGTCGCGACTGTGTCGGCGTTGAGCACCGTTAGGGCATCCGAGAAGGTCCCAATGCCAGGCGCCGCTATCTTGTTAAGCGCGTCGACCACCTCCTCCGTGTCGGCTTCGCCGTCGCTCAGGCGAAGATGGCGCACCGCATCGATGACCTTCATCATGTGGCGCACCGCATCGATGACCTTCATCATGCGGCGCACCCTCTTCCCGAGTGCTCCCTGCGAGGCACCGTCAAGGAGGGTGTGGCGGTCGACGAAACCCGGCTCGGTGAACCTCTCGCACAGACGACGGGTGTCGCCGCTGGTGCACGAGGTCCAGAGGCGCCACGCGTCCCTCACGGTCGTTGCATTCCGCCAAGGCTGCACCACGTTGAGCTCGTAGCTAGCCTCCTCGACCGTCTGTGGGGGTTTAGGGGGTTTCTTGGCTCCGTCACCCTTGCTTGCCGAGTCTGCGGAGCCACCGTCGCTCGGCGACTGCTCGTTCGCAGCTGGCGGCGCCTCCGGCATCCTACGGGTTTCTGAAACGCGGAGAGCCTCGGTGAGGCGGGTTATCTCGGCCGTCAGCGACGCGATGGTTGCGTCGCGCATGTCGATCTTCTCCTCGAGGTCGATCTTCTCGACCGCTGACCGCTCCCTCTCGAGCTTAAGCGTCTCTGTGAGGGAGACGACCGCGTACTTGGCGTCATGGCGGAGCAATATCTCCTGCAATGGTAGGCGAATAACGTTGCAGGTGAGTGGTTGTAGCGGTCACAGTGCACATGGCGACGTCGATATGCATAATAACTTACCTCTGGCTGGATGAGGGTTGGGTCTTGCCGCTTTTTTATGGTCTCGGTGCCGGTTTTCTCGACCCTCTTCGCCCAGTGCTGGAAGAGGGGAATCCGGCAGAGCTTGGAGTACTGGACGTACGGGTGCCAAGGGGTGCGGACGAGTTTTACAGCGAGGTCCTCGGCGACAATGCGGCGAAACATCAGGAGGGTACGCCAGAAATGCACGGCGGCAATGTCGGCGTCGGACCCCTTCTTAGCGAGCTCTTCCGCCTGCAATTAGACAACGGAAGTGGGTGATTACCGCCGGTCGGAAGGACGATACCATGCGAGGCGTGGTCGGCACCGACAAAAATACCTTCTTAAGGAGGTCGTCCACGCCGGGGAATATGTGCTCGGCGATGAGATCCAGGAGTTCGGGCGTGGGTTCCACCCTGCTGCGACCCAAGAAGTAGTCCTGCGTGAAACCAGAATAGCCGGCATTCTTCATCACCACGCCGACGGGAATGGCTGTGATGTAGGCTCGAGTCATCTTGTCGCGACCCAGCTCGGCTATCTCGGTGCGAGACGTACCGCCGATGGCCAGCTCCTGCGCCCCGCCAGCCCGAGCGGCATGGACGTTCCGCTTGCAGAACACCCCGTTCGTCTTCCACATCTGCCTCATCCATCGCTGGTGGCTGGGAGCTGGGAGTTCGTGCTGCTCGGGGTCGTTGCGGGCGAAGAAAAGGTGCTTCTTGTACCAGCGCTCGCGTGTGCTGGTGTCGACCGGCGGAGTGAGGTCGACGCCGTGAAACTGGCCGATCTGGTCGAGGATGAAGTGTAACCACAGGCCGGTCTCGCCGACGGCGCACAACTCCGCCTCGAGGTGCCGCGCCGCGTAGCTCTGCTGAAGACGCGCATCCTTCGATGTCTTCGAGTTCCGAGCGGCTACGACCATGACGACCGGCTGGTTTTCCGGGTTCACCGAAGAGGTGCTCGCCAGTCGGTACAAGAAGATGTCGGGGAGCGTTATCTCGCAGATGCTTGCACCGCGCATGAGGCTGTGGTGGGAGAGCAGCGTGAGCACCTTGACGAGAAGAAACCTCCACAGCGTCTGCGAAGGAGTGGTAAACCGCGGGCACCATGCCGACGCCGCCCAAGCCGGCAGCACCCTCGTCATGATCTGGCGGAACTGTTCGGCGGTGTACGTGTCGCCGATGGTGCCACGTCGACGGTCGGCGCAATCACTGTCGACAGAACAACATAGGGATCCGATTATAAGGGCGAGGACCACAAATCGATAGCGACAGAACTCGCCGCTGTATGCCAACTTACTTGATGTCCCTCTGATTCTTGGTGCGGACCATGACCCGCACCTCCGAGCGGACCACCGAGATTTCCCGCATGATGCCCAACTCCTTCTCCTTGTAGAGCGTCGCCTCCACCCTCGCCGCCATCTGGCAGGCCTTGATACGGCCGAGGATCATGTGCACCGTGTAGGCTTGCACTGTCAAACATTATATATGTTTCTGTTGTGTAGGCTACAGTGGGTTAGCCTTTAGGGGGTACATTTCACTAGGGTTTCCTACTTGTACTCCAACAACTTTCTAGTTCATCACTTCTTGATTCTGACATGGTATTAAGAGCTTAGGTTCTAGACCTAAGGGCCCACCGTTCCGCTAGAGGTGCCCTCGTGCGCCCCTTTTTTTTTTTTTTTTTTTTTTTTTTAGCGCCCTCGTGCGCCTTTCCCCTAGTGCGCCCTCGTGCGCTCTCCTCTCACGCTGCCCGTGTGCAGCCCGCTAGCAGCCCGAGCGCGGCCCCGCCGTTTTAGCACGCGTAGGAAATTCGCCGCCTAGGGCGGCCCGATTTTTTCTCGCGAGCCCCAGCAGGCCGTCGCCCGTAGGCCCCGCTCGCCCCTAGGCCGACGCGCGACCCACAGCCGCCCGCCCGCAGGTCGCAGCCAGCGCGCCGCGGCGATCGCGCGTCGGCTGCTGCAGCTAGCGCTTAGCCGCCGCTCGAACGCAGCCGCGGCCCGTGCGCAGCCGCACCCTAGGCGCCGCCGCGCACCGAGCATAGGCCGCCATACCTACCCGAGCCGCGCCGCCCGAGTCGTGCCGCCCGAGTCGCGCCGCCCGAGTCGCGCCGCCCTGACCGAGCCGCGCCGCCCTACCTGCAGCAACTGCTCTTCCTGCTCCTACTGCTACTACTGTTGCTCCTGCCAGTGCTGCTACTGCTACTACTGCTCCTGCTACTGCTACTACTGCTACTGCCAC
Source organism: Closterium sp. Naga37s-1 (assembly GCA_947471745.1). NCBI lineage: Eukaryota > Viridiplantae > Streptophyta > Zygnematophyceae > Desmidiales > Closteriaceae > Closterium > Closterium sp. Naga37s-1. Next base: position 357,330 of record CANJKZ010000022.1, on the reverse strand, counting down.
TATGGCCAGTCCCACTGTTCTCACCTTTGACGCCGAGGGCCGCCCGATTAAGTTCGATGTCTGGCTTGATGACCTTCACCTGTACCTCCAGATCACTGCCAAGGACGATGTCTCCCTCTATGACCACACGTCCGGCGCTGCTCCCGCACCTGTTGCTACTGCTGACAGTACTGCTCGCTCACAGTGGCAGACTCGTGACGCCCATGCTCGCCTAGCCGTTCGCAGCCACCTGCCGTTAGATGAGCGCGAGCACTTCGGCCAGCATAAGACCGCTAAGGAGCTGTATGACGCTGTAGTTGCCCGCTACTCCTCCCCTGCCACTGCTGCGATAGGGTGTCTCTCACTGCCCTACCTCTTCCCCGATCTGTCTGCCTTTGCCACTGTAGCTGACCTCATCATTCACCTCCGTACTAGTGATCTCCGCTACCGTGCCGCACCCCCCCCCCGATTTCCTAGCCAAGAACCCCCCCCCCCCCCCCCCGATGTACCTCACCCTCTACCACCTGGTCACTCGCCTCCCTGACTCTCTTCGCGCTGTCAGGGACCACTTTCTCGCTCTCTCCCCCACAGACCTCACTGTCGACCTGCTCGAGAAGGAACTCCTTGCAGCTGAGAAGAGCATTGTAGCTGTAGGTGCCTCTCGTGGCGACCCTCGCACTCCCTTCTTTGAGGGATGTTCCCCCTCCCCCCATCTCCCCTCCATTGCATCTGCTGCTGCTGTCGACTACCTCGGTGCTGAGGGGGTCGGAGCTGCGTTCGCTCCCAGTGGGAGGCGCAGGGGCGGCAGGGGCAAGGGGGGCCGGGGTGGAAGAGGCGGCGGCGGGGGAGGTGGTGGTGGAGGGGGTGGAGGGGGCGGCGGCGGTGGCGGCAGTGGTGGGAGTGGTGCTGGTGGTGGGGGGGGCAGTGGCGGAGCCGGGGGTGCTGGAGGCGGCGGTGGTGGAGGTGGAGGCGGTGGTGGTGGCAGTGGTGGCGGCAGTGGAGCTGGTGGAGGGCGCGGTGGAGCGGTGCAGCGTGGCGGGTTCGGCGGCGGCCAGAGGCAGCAGCAGCAGCGCCCCAGCGAGCCCCCGTCGCCCCAGCAGCTCCGTGAGTGGTACTCTCAGCGTGGGGGGTCTGGGGATGGAGGTACCTGCCCGTACGTCATCCGCACAGGTGACCGCACTGGCCAGACTTGTGGGAAGTTTCACACGGCGCAGCGCTGTTTCTTTCGCCTCGACGACGCCTGGCGCGAGCAGTTCCCTGACGCCTCTGAGCTGCCCCGCTGGGCTGATCTGCTTAGGAAGGGGATTGATATCTTTGCTCTTGATTACGATGCTATCCTTGCTGCTATGTATGCATTGACTATTAGTGTTGAGGGTGACTGTTACCTGAGTGTACCGCCCGACCCAGGTATTGGGACCAGTGAGGCTGCAGCTCTAGGTGCTAGCGCGTCTGCTGCTCTAGGTCCTGGTGAGGCTGCTGCCCTAGGTGCTAGTGCGTCTACGTCTGCTGGTACCGCACCTACTGAGGCACTGCACACCTTCACACTGGACTCACGTGCTTCCCGCGGTTTCTTCCGCGACCGCACTGCCCTAGAGCAGCTTCCTAGACCGGTTGCTGTCTCCCTGGCTGACCCCTCAGGGGGTCCGGTCCTTGCGACCTCCACCACTGCCCTCCCTTGTCCTGCTGTCCCGTCTGGCACACTGTCGGGCCTCTACCTCCCCTCGTTCTCTACGAACTTGGTGGCGGGTTCCGCGCTCCAGGACGCGGGTGTTCACCAGTTCACCCCGGCCTACGAGCGTGTGACGCACTGCACGTGTGCCCGGACGGGTCGTCACCTGGCTACCTTCACTCGGCAGCCGGGGTCGGACTTGTACACACTGACCACTGAGTCCCCTCAGGTAGTTGCGTCTGCGTCTGCGTCTGCGTCAGGTCAGCTGTTGGCCCCCTGCTCGTGTCGCTCCCTGTCACACAGGACTGTCCTCTGGCACCACCGCCTTGGTCACCCGTCAGTGCAGCGCCTTCGCGGCATGCACTCCAGGTACCTTGTCTCTGGTCTTCCCAGAGTCCTCCCTCCCCTGCCACCCTCGCCTGCTCCTCCCTGTCTTCCCTGTGTCGAGGGGCGGCAGCGCGCCGCTCCTCACTCTTCCTCGTTCCCTCCCACAGAGGCTCCCCTGCAGACTCTCCACCTGGACGTGTGGGGCCCCGCCCGCGTCCGGGGACAGGGCCACGAGCGGTACTTTCTGCTGGTCGTCGACGACTACACGCGCTACACCACGGTCTTCCCCTTGCGTACCAAGGGTGAGGTCCCTGATGTCTTGATCCCCTGGATCCACGCTGCTCGTCTCCAGCTCCGCGAGCGGTTCCAGTCGGACTTTCCTGTCCTACGTCTGCACTCTGACAGAGGTGGCGAGTTTTCCTCTGACCTCTTGGCAGCCTACTGTGCGGAGCACGGCATCCGCCAGACGTTCACTCTCCCGGCCTCTCCGCAGCAGAATGGGGTTGCTGAGCGCCGCATTGGTCTTGTCATGGAGGTCGCTCGTACCTCCATGATCCATGCGGCTACCCCCCATTTCCTGTGGCCGTTTGCAGTGCAGTACGCCGCGCATCAGCTCAACCTCTGGCCCCGTGTCTCTGTTCCGGAGACCTCGCCTACCCTGCGTTGGACGGGGGAGGTTGGCGATGCGTCGGTGTTCCGAGTCTGGGGATGTCGAGCCTTTGTCCGCGATACGTCCGCGGACAAGCTCTCCTCCCGTGCCGTTCCCTGTGTCTTCCTTGGCTTTGTCCCTGACGCGCCTGGCTGGCAGTTTTACCACCCCACCTCGCGCCGTGTCTTCGCCTCTCAGGACGTCACCTTTGACGAGTCGGTACCCTTTTACCATCTCTTCCCCTACCGCACTGCCCCGCTCCCCCCCCGCCGCTCTTCCTCACCCCAGGTGTCCCGTCGGTAGACCCCCTCCCTCCCCAGGGTGCTGCTCCCTCAGGTGTTTCCCAGGTAGACCCGGTCGAGCCTGTTGAGGTAGCTGTTGACTCTGGTCCTGCGCGAGGTGCTGAGCGTGCTGAGCCTGGTGGTGCTGGGTCTGGGGGTACTGAGACTGGGGGTGCTGAGCCTGGTGGTGCTGGGTCTGGGGGTACTGAGACTGGGGGTGCTGAGCCTGGGGGTGCGGAGACTGGGGGTGCTGAGTCTGTGGGTGCGGAGACTGCGGGTGGTGAGTCTGGGGGTGCTGCGACTGGGGGTGCTGAGCCTAGAGGAGCTGAGGCTGGAGGCTCTGAGACTGACCGCACTGCGCTTGTTGGCGCTCCCTCTTCACAGCAGCTGCGTGAGTGGTACTCCCAGCGTTACAGCCTCCGTCGTGGGGCTCCTGGAGCTGTGGGGTCTGCTGGAGTTGGGGCTGGTGGCCCTGCGGGTGCAGTGACGCGGCCGGAGCCTCCCTCCCCTCAGCGGCTGCGTGAGTGGTACGCTCGACGCTGCAGCCTCCGGAGTGGAGCTCCTGGTGTTGAGGTACCGCCCGCTGGAGGCCCTACTGCTACTGGAGGTTCTGGAGCTGCTGGAGGTGCTGCTGGTGCTGCTGGAGGTTCTGGAGCAGCTGGAGGTGCTGCTGGTGCTGCTGGAGGTTCTGGAGCTGCTGGAGGTGCTACTGGTGCTGGTTCGGCAGGAGGTTCTGGTGCTGTCTTTGCTGCTTCTGGGGGCACTTCACGGCCACGGCCGTACTTCGTTCCGCACCTTCAGCAGGTTCTTGGTCAGCCGCCTCCTCCTAGTTCTCCTCCCTCCTTAGAGTGTCCTCTGCCTGTCCAGTCGCAGTCACAGCTACCGCCTGCCTCGCCACTTCCTGGTCCTTCACCCTACACTGGTCCGACAGGCGGTCTTACAGAGCGTCGTGAGCCTGAGTCTCGTCCTGTGTCGCCCGTGTCTCGTCCTGTGTCACCTGTTCGTGCTGCTCGCACTGGTCGCCGTGGTCCGCGTGAGCGTCCTCCACCTGTGCCTGGCACACACTATATGACTCTGTGTCCTTCCACTGCTCCATAGCGTGTCCCTCTGCCGTCTCCTCCTGCGTCCTCTCTTCCTGTTCTTGCTGACCCGGAGTCTGACTCTCTTCGTGCTGCCAGTCCTACTGTCACGCGTCTCCTGGCCACTGCTGTCACTGACCCTTCCTTTGAGTCTGCTGCTGCGTCTGCCCTAGTTGCTGAGCTTGTCGACTTTGCTGCTCACTGTCGTCTAGACTACGCCGCCAGTCTTGTTGCTGAGTCTGAGTCTGTCTGTCCTCCGTCCGTCGGGGGTGAGTGTGCTCTAGGCACGGACGTCCTTGAGGACAGACAGGAGGACCTTGAGTGTCTTGCAGCCGCTGCGCCTCATCTCGTGTCCATGCTGATTGCCCCTGAGGGAGACCCGGATGCTCCAGACATCCCGACCCCGCGCTCTTACGCTGAGGCGATCGCGGGTGAGTACTCCTCTCAGTGGCAGTCAGCCATGGACGCAGAGATGGCATCCTGGAAGTCCACTGGCACTTACGTCGACGAGGTTCCCCCTCCTGGGGCGAACATCGTCAGTGGCATGTGGATTTTCAGGGTGAAGCGGCCGCCGGGTTCTCCGCCTGTCTTCAAGGCTCGTTACGTTGCTCGAGGCTTCAGTCAGCGAGAGGGAGTAGACTTCTTTCAGACCTTCTCCCCCACCCCGAAGATAACCACTCTTCGGGTGCTACTGCACGTTGCCGCTCAGCGTGACTACGAGCTTCACTCTCTTGACTTCAGCACAGCTTTCTTGCAGGGCAGCCTGCACGAGGAGATCTGGCTGCGCCGCCCTCCTGGCTTCACTGGGTCGTTTCCTCCTGGTACCCAGTGGAGCCTCCGGCGGCCGGTCTACGGTCTCCGTCAGGCGCCACGTGAGTGGCACGACACACTGATGACTACTCTTGCGGCACTTGGGTTCACGCCTTCTACTGCTGACCCGTCGCTGTTTCTGCGCACCGACACTTCGCTGCCGCCGTTCTACATTCTCGTGTACGTCGACGACTTGGTCTTTGCCACTGCTGACACTGAGGCTCTCGCCCACGTGAAGTCGGAGCTACAGAAGAGACACACGTGCACAGACCTGGGTGAACTGCGTAGCTACCTTGGCTTGCAGATCACCCGGGACAGAGCACGCCGCACCATCACACTGACTCAGTCACACATGGTGCAGCAGGTCCTTCAGCGCTTCGGCTTCACCTGGTCCTCAGCACAGGCCACTCCTCTGGCTATAGGTCACTCGCTCTCAGCTCTGCCTTCGGATGAGTCCGTAGAACCGAGTGGTCCTTACCCAGAGCTAGTTGGTTGCCTCATGTACCTGATGACTTGCACTCGTCCTGACCTAGCATACCCTCTTGGCCTTTTGGCCCGCTATGTGGCTCCTGGCAGGCACCGAAAGGTGCACTGGGATGCTGCAAAGAGGGTATTGCGCTACTTGTGCAGTACATCGGGCATGGGGCTCGTGCTTGGAGGAGGGAGCCCAGTTGTTCTCACTGGGCACTCAGACGCTTCTTGTGTTGACGACCAGGCTACTCAGCGGTCGTCACAGGGTTACACCTTCAGCCTTGGCTCTGGCTCTGTTTCTTGGCGTTCTACACGTTCGTCTTGAGTTCTCAGCTCTAGTTGTGAGGCTGAGATCTACGCCACAGCCATGGCTGCACAGGAGTTACGCTGGCTCACCTACCTGCTGACCGACCTGGGAGAGCGGCCTCGTTCTCCTCCAGTGCTGTACGTCGACAACAAGGCTGCCATTGCCTTGTGTGAGGAGCACAGACTGGAGCACAGGACGAAGCACATCGCTCTTGTGAGAAGAGTAAGCATAGTGAGGAGCCATAGCTAGGTAAACCCTAGCTAGGCAAGAGAGAATTGAGCAAAGGAGGAGGTTTCACTAGCAGTAGTTGGGATACATATAGCAAACCCTAGTTGGGTTGTACCCGCTATAGAGCACCCCACTACAGGCTAGACAATAACATTCTGACACACCCCCATAGCCAAAGTGGGGTGTAATCAGCACAATGAGCAAGCAGGCATAGAGCAGGAGTTCACAATAGCGAGCAAAGCTAGAGTTAATCACAGCGGGCAAGTGAGGAGGAGGAGGAACTGTGGAGGGAGAGAAGATGGGAGGCAACGACTGAAGCTGCAGAGGCACGGGCACAGGAGCGGCTGACTCAGTGGCTACCGAAGCAAGGGCGACGGACTACTGGAGTAACTGGCTCCGCGGCTATAGACGAGCGGCAGGAGCAACGGACCCACTGGCGACTGGTGCAACAGGCTCACTGGCTACCGAAGCAAGGGCGACGGACTACAGGCGCTGCAGGCGACACGACAGCTACCTTCACACAACCTCCTCCAACTGCCCCACACCCTCGACACACACCCCCTGCTCAAACCCTAGCTCCACTCCCACAGCACCCCCCTTAAACCCTAAACCCCAGGCTCCCACACATCCACCCCCCTCAGCGACAGCTGCAGCAGTGGGAGACGAAGGAGGAGGAGGAGTAGGGGACGGCGCACCGAAACTGCACCCCCACAACTGCCACCCCCACACTCATCACCAACACCCCAACCGACAGGCCGCGGGCTGCCGCAGGGGCGGCTCGCACTGATCCTGGGGCGGCTGCTGCAGGTGCGGGCTGCTCCAGGGGCGGCTGCTGCAGGTGCAGGCTGCTCCAGGGGCGGCTGCTGCAGGTGCGGGCTGCTCCAGGGGCGGCTGCTGCAGGTGCGGGCTGCTCCAGGGGCGGCTGCTGCAGGTGAAAGGGAGGAGGGAGGGGGAGGAGGAGCGCGGCCCCCAGGGCACCATGAAGAAGCAGGGCGCGGGCCCCCCGAGGGCGCCACGGCGGGTGACGGGAGGGGGGGGGCGCGCACGGGCCCACGAGGGCGGCTCGACGGGCAACGGGAGGGGCCGCGCGCGGGCCCCCAAGGCGCCGCGACGAGGCGACGGTTGGGGCCGGCGCGCGGGCCCCCAAAGCGCCGCGACGAGGCGACGGGAGGGGCCTGCGTGCGGGCCCCCAAGGCGCCGCGACGAAACGACGGGAGGGGCCGGCTCGCGGGCCCCCAAAGCGCCGCGACGAGGCGACGGGAGGGGCCTGCGTGCGGGCCCCCAAGGCGCCGCGACGAAGCGACGGGAGGGGCCGGCTCGCGGGCCCCCAAAGCGCCGCGACGAGGCGACGGGAGGGGGGGGCCTGCGTGCAGGCCCCCAAGGTGCCGCGACGAATCAGGAAACCGCCGCGCGCCTCGGGGCGCACGGCGCGCAGAAAACCGCCACGCGCCCCGAGCGCGTGGCGGGAAGAAAAATCGTAGGTCGCGCGCCACGGGGTGCGCGACACACAGTAGGGCAGCGGAAGTAGGTGGGCCCACAGGCCAGGAGCATAACCGCTCTGATAGCATGTTAAGATAGTAAGCATAGTGAGGAGCCATAGCTAGGTAAACCCTAGCTAGGCAAGAGAGAATTGAGCAAAGGAGGAGGTTTCACTAGCAGTAGTTGGGATACATATAGCAAACCCTAGTTGGGTTGTACCCGCTATAGAGCACCCCGCTACAGGCTAGACAATAACATTCTGACAGCTCTACGTTACTTTCTGGCTCGAGAGTTGCAGCAGCGTGGTCAGCTTCGTCTGCGTTACGTGGCCTCTCAGGCCAACACTGCTGATATATTCACCAAGGCACTTCAGTCTGGTGATCATCAGCGTTTCTGCACTTTGCTAGGGCTTGTGCCCACTTTTCCTCACTTGTTGTAGACTTTGCCTGTACTGTGATCTATATATCTCTACCTGCATGCTTGCTAGACATAGATCACTGTGATGTTTGTGCTACATATATGCCTCTGCATGTGAACTGACCTTGTGGTCCTTTGCTTGTGCTCAGAGTGTGTGGTGACGTTGTGATCCACCCTGAGCTTGCTTTGCTTCGCTTGACTGGTCCTGTGACCCCTTGTTCTCCCCCACTTAGCCTATGGGGGTGTGTCAAACATTATATATGTTTCTATTGTGTAGGCTACAGTGGGTTAGCCTTTAGGGGGTACATTTCACTAGGGTTTCCTACTTGTACTCCAACAACTTTCTAGTTCATCACTTCTTGATTCTGACATGCACTGGCGCGTTCGTTTCGGCGTCGATCTTGTACTCCCGCCTCAGGAACTTGATGTAGGCGCGCAGCCGCGTAATAGTGACCCGGGGGCCGTGCAGCCAGATGTGCTTCCGTTTGACCACCTTCTCGTTGTCCCAATCCTTGCTCTTGTTGTTGTGTGTCCAGTGCCCGATCTCGTCGACGTGCCTCGTTTTTTCCTCTGCCGGCAGCTTGTCGCCTATTTTTTTAAGCATCTTCGCCGCCCACCTCTTGTAGTGGTAAATCCATGAGGTGTAGGACTTGAGGGTGCTCTTACCCTCTATGTTTTTCAGGTGGCGCATTGCCTCCATGACGAGCACGTCGACGCACGCATACACCATATCTTCCTCTACGAAGTCGGCCGCCTTCCACAGTTCTCGAGGGACCGACGTGTGCAACAGATCCTCAAGCTCGTCCTCATCCAACAGTTCCTCTATGAATGCACGTTCCCCCCTGAGTTTTTCTTCCAAAGTGCGCGGACCTGCACCATGTCGGGGCCGCGGGTCGTCTTCGTCGTCCTCGTCGCTCGCCGACGAGTAGTCTTCCTCATCCTGGTCGCCCGATTCGTCCGGCACCGACGACGGTCCCGCATCCCCTGCACCCGTCGGTGCCGACGTTTTGCGGGATTTTGTAAACTCCCCTATGGGCGCGGGCGGAATGTCTTTGGTGAATTCTCCCACCGGGATTTGGGCCAGGGCGTCGAGATCGTAAAGCAGCGGCAACGTCGACGAGGGGTTACTGGTCGGTGTACGGCCTACCGGGCGGACATCACCACCCGGGCTAGCAGGGTTCGGAACGTCCGTCATGTCTACGTCGGCGGGTGGTGGGTGGGATTGCGGTTGTGTCGCGTGAGGCTGTTGGGTGGTGCGTCCTCTGGCCATGGCACGGCGATCTAGGAAGGTTTAGATGGGAAGTCGGCGTGGTGAGGTCGATACACTACAACAGGCAAATTCTATGTCGGCGGTATCTGATAGATCGGCATCGCAAACAACCCTAGGAGACGTCGGCGACCACGTCTGACTACTTTGACAACGCCGACGTTCCACGTCTGGAAAAAAACAAAGTGCCAGCCGTTAAGGGAACGGAAAAGGAGCTAAGTGACAACTCACAGATGGAACGCAGACAGAATGGCAGGCAGAATGAGCGACCTTCACTGGGACCACGGATTGGTATGGTCGTGAGCGACTCCGCACCACTTGGCGCTCCACGCAAACCCCTGTGCAAGACGCCGCTATGCATGCACGCTCGTGCGGCGGCGCCGTCCCCGACGTGCCACCAGGCGTGCATGGCTGCTTGCTTGAAGCGCTTCGCTCATGATGCGCTTTTCATGGCTGTTACATGCTGGCTTTTTCGTGCGGTACGTGGCGTGGTCCCAAATCTGGTCCCAAACAAGGTGCAGCACGGTAATTCGAGGGCTGGAGACACTGCCGCGTGGCACCAAGATGATGCTCTTCTGGTCGACGCCGACATTCCCGCCGCCTGAGGATCCATTGCACCTAGGCAGAAGTAGGGGACGGTTGGATTTCTCCCTGCGCATGTGGGCAACCGTGGGATGAAGGCCGCGTGGTACGCACCGACCTGGCCACGGTTCGGCGCGAATTTTTCCCACGCGAAGCACCCCGACCCTCGGTTGGCCCGTCGTGGCCATCCTGGCATACCTCGATGGCCACGCCATCCAGGGATCGATCTCGGACGTCCTTTTGTGGCCGCGTGGCGATCATCGCGCCCCGACGTGCTGAGCTGGGATTCTGACATGCGCTGAGACGTCCTTCTCGGGATTGTCTCAGCGGAACCCTAGGTCGTCAGGTCGTCGACAATCCCGAGGGCTCACCAGCACTGGGCCCTGCCAGATCGCCTGGGGTTTCCACGCGGAGGTCGTCGTTGGTTCGTCAACCCCGAGGAGGGGGGTTGTCCGTTCTGAACCGCGAAAATGGGCGGCGTTTTTCGTCCGCTGAGCTCTATTATGCTGACAACTACAGTGCGAGAGCACTCTCTCCCCCCCTTCGAAAAGGACTGCCACCCCAAAATCTCCGCGTGGCAGCATTGAATCATCCTGCAAGCCGAAATTGCTGTCAATTGTCTTGTGGCAGAATCAAGATCCACGATTGCTGCAGCATCTCCAGCTGTCAGCAGTTGCCATCCAAAACTTTAATTTTGTCGCTGGCGCGAACCAGCTGCCGCCTTGTCGCTATTAGAAAACCCGAAACCGGTCGAATAAATTTTCAGTCGTGACTCCGTATCGTTGAGGTTCGTCGTCGAAGTCGTCGCGAAAATTGCGAAGTCGTTGTAGCGCAGCAGCGCCACTCGGCGAGAAGGGCGGATCACGTAACTGACTTTGAAACTTCCATCACAAACTATTACTCAGGTCCGTATGACGTCAGTACCCCCGGCTGCTTTGTCGTGGCTCGCCGAGGCGTTTGTCGCGAGTCTCCGAAAACTCCCGAGCAGAGGCAAAAAAACAGCTGCTGTTCCTCCCCCTAACCACCGAAATATTTTTTCAAACTCGAACTTGAACTGCCGATGATGTCAGCTGCACTGTCGGCGTTGTCGTGACTCGCCGAAGACCTCCGGGCAGTGGCGAAAAACAGCTGTCGCCTCTCCCTCCTTCTGTAGCAATACTTTTTCATTGTTGTCGCTGGTACCCCCGAGCAGCTTCCGATTCGTACGGCTACACATTTGACGACGAGTGCCTTCGCGCGCTTAATCAAGCACCGCTGCAACTCCGTCGCCGGCACGGATACTGTCAGCGACCCCGCTGACTCCGTTAAGACTAATTCTCGGAACTGCTGGGTCCACCCGCAAATGTCGGAAATAACCACACCACGTAACATCTTGGTCGCCTGCAGGTTGTCCCCCGAAAGAACCGGTGTTTCTAGCGTGCCCACCCGTCGCCACTCTCATCGCCTGTGGTTAACCACACTAGCAACCCACCAAAAAGGAGGCGCTTTTCCATGTGGAACCCAGAACTGTGGGTCTACCGGAACCGAATTTCACGGGACCTAGCCGCATCAACGCCGCAGATCTCGCTGTAGGATTTCCCCGGATGGCCTTGAAGTATACCGTAAAGACTCTCAAACAGCTGGCGAGCAGACGTTCACCCGTCGCCCACCGTCGAAATTGCACCCGAAAATTATGGTTGCGGAATCAAGCCCCGAAGTATTTTCTGCCTTGTAGCCCCGACGTTTCCGCCGTTTACCCTGGTACTCCGACGTTCACCCATCTTCGTACCGTCACAATAGCGGTTAGAACGCAGGAGCCATAGCTAGGGTTTAGCTAGCTAGGCAAGAGAGAATGAGCAAAGGAGGATTTGCACTAGCAGCAGTTGAGATACATATAGGAAACCCTAATTAGGTTGTACTCGCTATAGAGTACCCCACTGCAGGCTAGACAAGCATGATATTCTGGCACACCCCCATAGTCAAAGTGGGGTATAATCAGCACAGCAAGCAATCATAGAGCAGGTTCACAAGTGCAAGCAAAGCTAGAGGCATTCACAAAGGGCAAGTGAGGAGGAGGAGGCGGGACTGTAAGAGAGAGAAGATAGGCGGCGACGGCTGAAGCTGCAGACACACGGGCAAAAGGAGCGGCTGGCACAGTGGCTACCGGGACAGCGCCCCGGACTACTGGAGTAACTAGCTCGGCGGCTACGAGGAGCGGCAGGAGCAACGGACCCACGGGCGACAAGCGCAGCAGGCTCTCTGGGCTACCAGGACAGCGCCCCGGACTACAGGTGTTGCGGATGACAAGACGGCAGCCTCCGCTCAACCTCCCCCAACTGTCCCACCCCCCTTTCACACACCCCTTGCTGCACCCCTAGCTCCACTCCCACGTCACCCCCCTAGCACCACTCCTTCGGCTCCCACACACCCACCCCCCTCAGCGGCAGCTGCAGCAGTGGGAGACGGAGTAGGAGGAGGAGCAGGGGACGGCTCATTCACCCGTCACCCCCATACTCGCCACCCCCAAACCCTAACACGGGCAGCACGGGGCAGGAGAGCGTGCAGCAGCAGGGGCGGTGCTCGTGGTGAAGCGGGACGGCTGGGGCAGGCTGTACGGGCCGCGCACGGGCCTGGCGCGGGCCGTACGAACCGCGCGCGGGCTGTACGGGCCGCGCGCGGGCCTGGCGCAGGCCGTACGGGCCGCGCGTGGGCTTGGCGCAGGCCGTACGGGCCGCGCGCGGGCCTGGCGCAGGTCGCGCGGGCCGCTTCGGGCGACGGGGGGCGACGCGCGGGTCCCCGGGGGCGCTGCGACGGGCGACGGGGGGCGACACGCGGGTTGACGGGGCGTAAAACCGCCGCTCGCCTCGGGGCGCACGGCGGGCAGAAAACCGCCGCGCGCCCCGAGCGCTCGGCGGGCAGAAAACTGCCATGCGCCCCGAGCGCGTGGCGGGAAGAAAAAACAGCGTCGCGCGCCATGGGGCGCGCGACAGACAGGAAAGCAGCGGAAGCAGGTGGGCCCATAGGCCAAGAGCATAACAGCTCTGATACCATGTCACAATAGCGGTTAGAACGCAGGAGCCATAGCTAGGGTTTAGCTAGCTAGGCAAGAGAGAATGAGCAAAGGAGGATTTGCACTAGCAGCAGTTGAGATACATATAGGAAACCCTAATTGGGTTGTACTCGCTATAGAGTACCCCACTGCAGGCTAGACAAGCATGATATTCTGACACGTACCTGTCGAAAATACTTAGCAAATCCCAGGCATCCTTGGCAATACACCCCTCGCCGCGCCTCCATGTAACGATATCAAACCCTTTCGGGGGTCTACCGAATAGACTCCGAAATTCGCGGTGGAGTGGTGTACGGGCTCTGCCTATCACTCAAGTAGCTTGAAACGGCACCCACAACTTTCCCTCCTTTTTTTGCTTTTGCCCCCCGACATTTTTGCATGCCGCCGTTCACCCAGCGTCCGCTTTGTCGGATGAGACATTCTTCGTGTTGACCCTCGATGAAGGCGCGAACACAACTGTAGCCGGGGTAGTTTATCGTATCAAACGCCCGCCCAGCCGCTTCGCTGCCCACCGTGCCTATCGCACTTACAACTCCACAGCTTCGGGGACTCCATCTTCGCCGCTACACCGCCCTTGGGTAGACCGTTGAATCAAGAGAAACTCCGACAGCTGCCACGATTTTCTTCAACTCCGACTTTTTCGGCAGGGGAGACGTTGCCGATGGTCCGTTTTTGTCGGGGCCGAAACAGTGACGCATCCCTGAAATTTTCTTGTACGCCCTGCTGACGAACCAGCGGCACCCGCGCCTTTCTAACCAGCACAGGGCTAAACACAGGGCCCCACTTTATTCGTCCAGGACCAACAGGTCTTATAACGTCTTCGAGGTACCTGGTGTGAGGTATGTGAAACGTCGTAAGACCTTGGCCGGTAGGGAGCTCATTCTGCTACCGCCACTTAGCCGCGAAACCCGGCCTCAGCAAAAAGTCTTCTCTGTAGGTCGTTTTCTCGGCTCCTGAAGTCGGAACCCGTTTCTCTCGCCGGAGCCGTATTAGTCGCAACCCCGTTTATTGTAGCCGGTAGACCAGGCGAAATTCGCGGGTCTAGACGCTGCACCGGATCGTTGTTCCGTGGTGTACTGGGCTGTCTGCAAACATAGGTACCTCTGGCCGGAGGGAAGTGTGCCGCCTGTCAGTAAATCTGCACTGTGGATGCCCGATTGATCCTGAAGAGGGTTACAGGCGCGTTCGCCTGGGGGGTTATGGGCGCACTGACCCGCTACTGAAACAAGCCCTTTTATCCCAATGGTCTAGTGGTTGGGATTCTGACATGGTATCAGAGCGGTCTCGGGTTCGATTCCCGGTGTATGCACATGTAGGCCGTTGCCGCTGTGCTTAGTCCTGGGCCTCCCAGTGTGGGGGGGTGTCAGTAGATCTGCACTGTGGATGCCCGATTGATCCTGAAGAGGGTTACAGGCGCGTTCGCCTGGGGGGTTATGGGCGCACTGACCCGCTACTGAAACAAGCCCTTTTATCCCAATGGTCTAGTGGTTGGGATTCTGACACCGCCTGAAGTGCAGAATCGGCTACTGTTGCTCCGAAAATTTCGCCGATTATCATTGTGCCAGAAACAGTAGTCACCCAAGCCGGAACAGTCTGGTCGTAGGCGGATTTTTCCGAACTTTTCGGTGGTTTGAAGAACGACTTCCGTCCCATACTGTGCCGCTCTGCCGAAAAACGCCCACGACGCACCCCAACCGGGCGGGACGACGGTAGACCCCCACTTTCTTCGGGCAGTCGCCACGCCGCCTCTCCTCGTCGTCTGTTTTTCTGACGCAAATCACACATTGCGCCTGGCTGCTCAACCAGCAGTCGTTTCCACGTGCTGCTATTCCGAAATCTTCGCGCACAGTGACGCCGCGTGTCACTTGCCGAAGACGTCCAACAGCTTGTGCGTAACGTGACGAAGACGCCACAACGCCACTTGCCGCACGCAGCTGTTCCGAAATTGTCGCGCGCAGTTGTCGACCACGTGCTGACGCAACTCGCACGACGATTTTGCTTCCGACAACTTCGGATGTGCGCCGACGACGAGCCTACCGACGTCAGCCGCTACACAGCATTAACTCCGAAATTGCCGAAAACTAACACTGTTAACTCACGCATTAATTGCGACGACAGTAAAAGCTGTCCGCCACCCGGGGAGAGGGAGGCCACGGTCCATCTCGACTGTCGAGGGCAAGGATCCGTCGGTGCAGCAGGAGCGCTCGTAAAAATATGGCCGCTAGGAGCTGTCGGAACGTTATAGCTTATACTTTTGTGTAGGCTGTAGTGGGGTATCCCATAGGGGGTACAACCCAATTAGGGTTAGTACTTGTACCCACTTCATTCATAGTTCATCCACTCTTGTTTCTTCTCATGGTATCGAGCAGGTTCCCTAGTGGGAACTGATCCTAGGGCCCACCATCGAAAAAAAAAAATTCTGCCCGAAGCGCGCTCCGCTTAGGCCCGAGTCGCGCCTCGGGTCCTCTCTCTACCGTCGCGGCCTCCCTCGAGCCGCCCTTAGCGGCCCGTCGCCACCCTACGCGGCCTGCCCGCCGCCCTTTTAACGCCCGCCCCGGCCACGTGAGCCGCCCGTCCCGTGCGACGCGGCCCCTGCGCCGCCTGTCCCGGCCCGTCGCCACCTGACGCGGCCCGACCCGGCCCGTCGCCGCTCGTCGCGGCCCGTCGCCGCCCGGCCCGTCGCCGCCCGTCGCGGCCCGTGCGCCGCCTCCCCCGGCCCGTGCGCCGCCTGTCCCGGCCCGTCGCCGCCTGGCTCGTCGCCGCCCTACCCTACCTGCGGCCCCGCCGCCCTACCTAGCGGCCCCGCCGCTCTACCTAGCGGCCCCGCCGCTCTACCTAGCGGCCCCGCCGCTCTACCTAGCGGCCCCGCTGCCTCACTCGGCGGCCCCGCCACCCTACCTGCGGCCCCGCCACCTCGCTCTCGGCCCCGTTACCTGCTGCAGCGCCGCCCGCCACCCTAGCCGCCCGAGCCGTCTCACCCGGCCGAGCAGCTGACCGCCGTGCCGCCCTTCAGCAGCACAACCGAGCCGCCCGACAGCAGAGCAGCCGAGCTGCCCAGCAGCCGAGCCGCCCGGCAGCCGAGCCGCCCTGCAGTCGAGCCGCCCAGCAGCCGAGCCGCCCAGCAACCGAGCCGCCCAGCAGCCGAGCCGCCCAGCAGCCGAGCCGCCCAGCAGCCGAGCCGCCGAGCCGCCGAGCCGCCCAGCAGCTGAGCCGCCGAGCCGCCGCGCCGCCCTCCTTCCGGGCCGCCCGACCTGCCCAGTCTGGTGAGCAAAGCGCCTTTTCACTGCACTGCCCTCACCCTACTGTTTGCGCTGCTAGTCGTCTAGGGTCATGGCTACCCCTAGTGTTCTCGTCTTTGACGCTGAGGGTCGGGCCATTGACTTTGAGGTCTGGGTAGATGACCTGCAGCTGTTCTTACAGTGCGATAGGGCAGACGGCCTCTCTCTCTTTGACCTCACCTCTGGCGCCTCCACTGCCCCTGCTGCTGATGCTGACGCCACTGTTCGCTCCCAGTGGGCCACGCGCGACGCTGCTGCACGTCTTGCTGTGCGTCGCCACCTCCCTTCCTCCGAGCGTGCGCACTTTAGTCAGTACAAGAGTGCTCTGACCTTGTACGACGCTGTAGTTGCGCGCTACTCCTCCCCTGCCACTGCTGCACTGAGCCGTCTCATGCTACCGTACCTCTTTCCTGACCTTGCTGCCTTTCCCACAGTCGCTGACCTCATTACGCACCTCCGCACTAGTGACACTCGCTACCGCGCTGCACTCCCTCCTGACTTCTGCGCCAAGAACCCCCCCCCCATGTACATCACTCTTTACTACATAGTCACTCGCCTTCCTGACTCCCTTCGCGTAGTCAGGGACCACTTTCTCTCTGTCTGTCCCACCACTCTCACTGTTGACCTCCTCGAGAAGTCCCTCCTAGCGGCCGAGAAGAGCATAGTCGCTGTAGGGGCCTCTCGTGGTGACCCGCGCACCCCCATCTTTGAGGGGTGTTCCCCCTCCCCCCTTCTGCCCTCTGTTGCCTCTGCTGCTGCAGCCGACCTCCTTGGTCTTGAGTCGGTCGGTGTGGCGTCTGCCCCTAGCGGGAGACGCCGCTCTGGCAAGGGCAAGGGGGGCAAGGGCGCTGGAGGAGCGAGCGGGGGCGGTGGAGGTGGAGGTGGCGGCAGTGGGGGGAGTGGGGGTGGCGGTGGGAGTGGAGGTGGGGGTGGAGGGGTCGGTGGCGGCAGTGGAGGCGGAGGTGGCGGCGGCGGTGGCGGTGGGAGCGGAGGTGGCGGAGGAGGCGGCGGTGGAGGCGGAGGCGGAGGCGGCGGCAGTAGCGGAGGCGGCGGAGGCGGCGGGGGTGGCGGTGGTGCTGGTCGCGGGTCTTCGCAGAGGAGTGGCTCCGGTGGTGGCTCGCGCCAGCAGCAGCAGCGTGGTCGTGACACCCTGTCCCCTCAGCAGCTTCGTGAGTGGTACACTGCGCGTCAGCGGGGTGGGGGTTTTGGTCCGTGCTCCTACGTTTTGCGCACCGGCGACCGTGCGGGTGAGCAGTGTGGGGGTGCCCACCCCACCCAGCGCTGCTTTGGCCGCCTGACGGACGCGTGGCGTCACCAGTTCCCGGAGGCCTCAGAGATCCCTCGCTGGGGCGAGCTGTCCAGGGCGGGTGTTGCCATCTATGATCTTGACTTTGATGCTATTCTCTCTGCCATGTATGCTGTGTCTATTAGTGATGAGGGTGACTGTTACCGGTGTTTCCCGCCCGATCCGGGCATTGAGACTGCTGCGCTAGGTCCTGGTGAGGCTGCTGCCCTAGGTGCTTGCGACGCTGCTGCTCTAGGTGCCCGTGTGTCTGCGTCCTCAGGTACTGGTGAGTCTGCGCTCTCAGGTACTACGTCGGCTTCGGCCTCCCTCACCTTCACCCTTGACTCTGGGGCGTCTCGCTCCTTCTTTCGGGACCGCACCACACTCACACCGCTGAGTCGGCCGGTTGCAGTGTCTCTTTGTCCTGTCTCGCTTCTCCACAGTCCTCCCGTGTCCGGCGGCTCCCTCTGGCACCCTGTCTGGTCTCTACCTCCCCTCGTTCTCTACGAACCTGGTGAGTGGTGCTGACCTCCAGGATGCGGGTGTACACCAGTTCACTCCTGCGCGTCAGCGGGTGACGCACTGTACAGAGGCTAGCACAGGCCGACACCTGGCTACGTTTACCCGTCAGCCGGGGTCGAGCCTGTACACACTGACCACTGCGTCTCCTCCCGTTACTGAGTCTGGTAGAGTCGCTTCGTCGGGTCGGGTGTTTGCTGGAGCGTCCAGGTCTGGTCCTGAGTCTGCCCCCTGTTCGTGTCGTCTCCTGTCTCACGAGACTCTCCTCTGGCATCACCGTCTTGGTCACCCCTCTCTGCTTCGGCTCAGAGGCATGGCCTCCCGTCTTCTAGTGTCTGGTCTCCCCCGGTCCCTCCCTCCCCTTCCTCAGGGCCCTGGCCCTACCTGTGTCCCCTGTGTCGAGGGGCGCCAGCGTGCTTCCCCTCACTCCTCCCAGTTTCCTCCGACAGAGGCCCCGTTGCAGACGCTTCACATGGACGTGTGGGGCCCAGCCCGCGTCCGTGGGCAGAGTCACGAGCGCTACTTCCTACTCGTTGTTGACAACTACTCGCGTTACACCGCAGTCTTCCCCTTGCGCAGCAAGGGTGATGTCACTGCGGTGCTGATCGACTGGATCCGCGCAGCTCGTCTCCAGCTCAGGCAGAGCTTTGGCTCCGACTTTCCTGTTCTGCGTCTGCACTCGGACAGAGGCGGGGAGTTCTCCTCTGGCCTTCTGCGAGCCTACTGTCGTGCACGAGGCATCCGTCAGACCTTCACGCTTCCGGACTCTCCGCAGCAAAATGGGATTGCTGAGCGCCGCATTGGCATGGTCATGGACGTCGCTCGTACGTCTATGATGCATGCGGCTGCCCCCCATTTTCTGTGGCCGTTTGCGGTGAGGTAAGCGGCACATCATATCAACCTTCACCCTAGGGTCTCCACGCCGGAGACCTCCCCAGCCTTGCTGTGGACGGGGAAGGTTGGCGATGCGTCGGCGTTCCGGGTCTGGGGATCTCGGGCGTTTGTCCGCGACTTGTCTGCGGACAAGCTGTCCCCTCGTGCTGCTCCTTGCGTCTTCCTGGGGTTCCCCCCCGACGCGCCTGGGTGGCAGTTCTACCACCCCACCTCTCGCCGTGTTCTGTCCTCCCAGGACGTCACGTTCGACGAGTCGGTCCCCTACTACCGCCTCTTTCCCTACCGCACTCCGTCCCTCCCCCCGCCCCCGCTCTTCCTTGTACCAGGTCCCCCCCCGGTAGACCCCCTCCCCCCTCAGGGTCCTGCCCCTTCAGGTGTGTCCCAGGTAGACGCAGTCGAGCCTGTCGAGGTCACTGGTGACTCTGGTGCTGCTGAGGGTGCTGAGCCTAGGGGTGCTGAGACTGGGGGTGCTGAGCCTGGAGGTGCTGAGCCTGGGGGTGCTGAGTCTGGGGGTGCTACGCCTGGGGGTGCTGAGCCTGGGGGTGCTGAGCCTGGGGGTGCTGAGTGTGGGGGTGCTACGCCTGGGGGTGCTGGGTCTGGGGGTGCTGAGCCTGGAGGTCCTCCGCCTGGAGGTTCTCCGCGTGCTTCGTCTCGTCGGGAGCCACTCTCTCTACACGAGCTGCGCGAGTGGTTTGCCCGGCGCTGGAGCCGTGCTGCTGGTGCTGGAGGTTCTTCGGCTACTGAGGGTGCTGCTGTTGCGGGTCCCGGAGGTGCTCGTACTGGGAGTACTGGAGCTGCTGGGCCTGCCGGTTCGACTGGAGCTGGTGCTGCTGAGGGTGTTGGCGCTGCGACTACCACTGGTGGAGCTGCTGGAGGTGCTGCTGGAGCGGGTGCTCCTACTGGGGGTACTGGTGCTGTCCCTGCTATTTCTGGCGTCGCTACGCGGCCTCGACCGTACTTCGTTCCACTCCTACAGCAGGTTCTTGGTCTTCCGCCTTCTGCTGGTCCTCCTCCTCCCTTGGAGGGTCCACAGCCTGTCCCGTCGCAGTCACAGCTACAGCCTACCTCCCCTTTGCCTGCTCCTTCTCCCTACGCTGGTCCTACTGGAGGTCTTACTGAGCGTCGTGAGCCTGCGTCTCGCCCTGCGTCGCCTGTCCGTACTGCTCGCGCTAGTGGTCGTGGTTCGCGTCCGCGTCCTCCTCCTGTCCCTGGCACGCACCGGATGTCTCTGCGTCCGTCCACTGCTCCTCTGCGTGCCCCTTTGCCTTCTCCTCCTGAGTCCTCCCTTCCTGCTCTTCCCGACCCGGAGTCGGACTCTCTTCGTGCTGCCAGTCCTACTGTCACGCGTCTCCTTGCTACTGTCGTCACTGACCCTTCTTTCGAGTCTACTGCTGCGTCTGCCCTAGTTGCTGAGCTCGTCGACTTTGCTGCTCGCTGTCGCCTAGACTACGCTGCTAGTCTTGTTGCTGAGTCTGAGTATGTCTGTCCTCCGTCCGTCGGGGGTGAGTGTGCCCTTGGCACGGACGTCCTTGAGGACAGGCAGGAGGAGTTCCAGTGTCTGGCAGCTGCTTCACCTCATCTCGTGTCCGTACTGCTTACCCCTGAGGGAGACCCGGATGCACTTGACATCCCGACTCCGCGCTCTTACGCGGAGGCGATAGAGGGTCCCTACTCCTCTCAGTGGCAGGCAGCTATGGACGGAGAGATGGCTTCCTGGAAGTCCACAGGCACCTACGTTGACGCTGTTCCCCCTCCTGGGGCGAACATCGTCAGTGGCATGTGGATTTTCAGGGTGAAGCGGCCGCCGGGTTCTCCGCCTGTCTTCAAGGCGCGTTACGTGGCTCGTGGCTTCAGTCAGCGGCAGGGAGTTGACTACTTTCAGACCTTCTCTCCCACCCCGAAGATGACCACTCTTCGGGTACTGCTGCACGTAGCTGCTCACCGTGACTACGAGCTACACTCTCTTGACTTCAGCACTGCTTTCTTGCAGGGCAGCCTGCACGAGGAGATCTGGCTGCGTCGCCCACCTGGTTTCACTGGGTCTTTTCCTCCTGGCACCCAGTGGAGCCTACGGCGGCCAGTCTACGGTCTCCGCCAGGCACCGCGTGAGTGGCACGACACACTGAGGACTACACTTGCGGCTCTTGGGTTTGCTCCCTCTACTGCCGACCCGTCGCTGTTTCTGCGCACCGACACTTCTTTGCCGCCGTTCTACATCCTCGTGTACGTCGACGACTTGGTCTTTGCCACAGCTGACACTGCTGGACTCGCCCACGTGAAGTCCGAGCTGCAGAAGAGACACACGTGCACTGACCTGGGTGAACTGCGCAGCTACCTTGGCTTGCAGATCACTCGGGACAGAGCACGCCGCACCATTACCCTGACTCAGTCACACATGGTGCAGCAGGTCCTTCAGCGCTTCGGCTTCACGTACTCCTCGCCTCAGGCCACTCCTCTGCCTACTCGCCACTCGCTCTCAGCTCTGCCTTCGGATGAGTCCGTAGAGTCGAGTGGCCCGTACCCAGAGCTTGTTGGCTGCCTCATGTACCTGATGACCTGCACACGACCTGACCTTGCATACCCTCTTAGCATTCTCGCACGCTATGTTGCTCCTGGGAGACACAGACCGGAGCACATGGCTGCAGCGAAGAGGGTGTTGCGCTACTTGTGCAGTACATCGGGCATGGGGCTTGTGCTTGGAGGGCAGAGTCCAGTGGTCCTTACTGGGCACGCAGACGCTTCTTGGGCTGACGACCAGGCTACGCAGCGGTCGTCACAGGGTTACACCTTCAGCCTTGGTTCCGGCTCTGTTTCGTGGCGGGCTACTCGCTCGTCTTCTGTTCTCGGCTCCAGTTGTGAGGCTGAGATCTACGCTGGGGCCATGGCTGCCCAGGAGCTTCGCTGGCTCGCCTACCTGCTGACCGACCTTGGAGAGCCGCCTCGTTCTCCTCCAGTCCTGTACGTAGACAACAAGGCCATGCTGGCCTTGTGTCGAGAGCAGAGACTGGAGCACAGAACTAAGCACATTGCTCTTCGCTACTTCCTTGCTCGTGAGCTACAGCAGCGTGGTCAGTTGCGGCTTGCGTACGTGGCCTCTGAGGCCAACACTGCTGATGTCTTCACCAAGGCACTTCCGCCTTATGATCATCAGCGCTTCTGCACTCAGCTGGGTCTTGTCCCTGTCTTGCCTCACTTGCTCAACCCTTGAACTTGCTTGTACTGTTACATATATATATACCTGCTCTTGCTTGTCTAGCCTTATCTATATATATATGTACTCCTGCATGTGAACTGGCCTTCTGGCCTTGAACTTGTGCTCAGAATGTGTGGTGACGTTGTGATCCACCCTGAGCTTGCCTTGCTTTGCTTTGCTTGACTGGTCTTGTGACCCCTTGTTCTCCCCCACTTTGCCTATGGGGGTGTGTCGGAACGTTATAGCTTATACTTTTGTGTAGGCTGTAGTGGGGTATCCCATAGGGGGTACAACCCAATTAGGGTTAGTACTTGTACCCACTTCATTCATAGTTCATCCACTCTTGTTTCTTCTCAGGAGCAACTGTCAGAATGTTATAATTGTCTAGCCTGCAGTGGGGTACTCTATAGCGAGTACAACCCAATTAGGGTTTCCAATATATATCTCAACTGCTGCTAGTGCAAACAGTCATATTCTCATTTCTATTTCTGTCTGCTAGTTTTGACAGCAACTATCCGCTCTCCTGGCCGGCTAGTGCGCTGCTCCTGTCACCACGGCATCCTTCCCTATCCCCCCCCCGAGGAGTAATACACAATAAAAAACGGGGAAGCTAGGAAAGTAGCTATGATACCAAGTGTTATGAGTTTTACTAGACAGAGTGCGCGGAAGACTTCTATAAAGAGAATGAATTACAGAATGATCAAGAATGGTAAAGGAGCACGCATTTATAGGGTCGAAGCCGTGCTAGGCGAGGACCTCGGGACGTGGATGGATTGGATGTGTCGCGATTGGTGCGGGGCGACTCGGTAGTGGTTCGGTCCGAAATGTAGGCCGAGCCACCTGACGCGAAGTGCTCGGGCTGTCCTCGCTAGGAGCAGCCTCTACAGTAATGAATTGTGTATTCATTACACCGTACCCTTTTATTTGGATAGGTGTAGCAGCACAGTTAGAAGGCACCATAAAATTGTGAATCCAAAGAAAATGCAATTTCAGGGGAAGGCCCTCTGGGAAGAGCACTGAAAATTCCAATGTAACAAACATTGAAACAACTGATGAATGGTGAAGGCTCAGGTACGATGTATTAAGAAGCCTAACAACTGTTTGTTTAGAAGTATGAAGTATGCTACACTATGTTTGACATCTCCCAATTGTTGGGCACAGGCGAAGACACCACCTACCACACTTACGACTGTCATTTACGCAGCAAATCGCTTGATTGCAAAGCATCTAATAGGGAGGATGCCATTAGGAGACGAGGACACGTGGGACGGCGACCGACCATCGCCAATCAGTCGCCTGCCAGCGCGTTCCCCTCGTCGTGGGTTACCACGCCCTCGCGCAACCCTCTTCGTTCTCTTCGCCATCCTCGTCGCGGGATGTCTCACCGCCATCCAAATTAGTGGGTCGCGATTTTCCCGTTCGCGCCGTTCACGCCATTGGTGCACATCATACGTTTAGCATTTCCCCATCGGTGCGCCTTCTAGGTGTCGTCCCGCCGCGTTTTGGACATGCTCATCATAAACGATAAGTCTCTCATCCTATCACATGTGGCTCTCAGTACCAACCCGATACAGTCACATGAACGCTGCACCCTGGTCGAATAACATGAGTCCTTCGCTACCCCCAACCCCCCCCCCCTTTCGTTACAGTCACATGGGCGTTTCGCCCAGGCAGAGGCGTGGATGCGGAGCTGAGCCACGTCAGCAGCATGCACAGCCCCGGTGCCGTGGCTACTGCCATAGCTGCCGCTGCTGAGGCTCGGGAACATGCTGCCAGTGCTGCTGCTCAGGCTCGGAGAAACTCTACTGCTGCTGCCACTGCTGCTACTGCTGGTTTTGCTGCTACCCATGCTTCTAATGCCTCTGCTACTGCTGCTGTTAGTGATGGTGCTAGTGCTGCTATTACGACGGTTGGTGCAGCTGGTGACACTAACGAGAGTGAATATGGTGAGGGGGCAATCGAACAAGCAGAGGAGATTACCACTCTTAACCGAGACATTACCAATCCTGACCTGCAAATACTCCATCTCAACTACGGTCTACACCACAAAACATCTCTTCTCTCCCTTAACTGCACCGGAAAACCCTGCCCGGACTTCTCGGGCAGCTGCGGAAAACGTTTTCCCAACATCTCAGCCTGTTGGAACGCGGGATTGGTGGATGAGGGATATGTCAAGCCGCCCACTTCGATAAACTGCCCGAAAATAAGCAACGTGAAGGACTTGAAACCAGAGGGAAGGGACACTAGCTGCAGCCATTACACGGACTTTCACTGGCACGACCAGGCGGCTTATCAGATAATCTCATTATCACAATGTCTCATCTAGCCGTTTCTGTCTTAATAAGCCAGAGGAGAGGGATACCAGTTGCAGTCATTACACGGACTTTCATTGACACAACCAGGCGGCCTATCAGGTAATATCCCTTTTTTTGTTTCCTTGAACGAAAGAGGGGAGGGATGTGAGCTGCAGCCATTCCACAGACTTCCATTGGCATAACCAGGCGGCATATGAGGTAAATTTATATATGTGTGGTATCACTGTATGTATTTGGGTATCAGAGAGGGAAGGGATATGAGCTGCAGCCATTACACAGACTTTCACTGGCATGACCAGGTGGCTTATTAGGTAAATAGATATAACCCAATATGCCACGGACTTTCATTGGCAATGTGCTCAATCTCTTTCTTCCCTTTCCCTCTCCCTTTCTCATGTTTCCTTCCCTCCACTCCAACCGTGCAGGTGTTTCGTCTGAACAATGTGTACATGAATGACGATGGCAATGTGTTCAATGCGACCACTCTCTTCAACTCCCCCTTTTGTCCTCCTTCGCCCCCCCTCTCGTTTTTCCTCCCCATCACTTCAGGTATTTCGCCTGAACAATGTGTATGTGAACGACGATGGCAATGTGTTCAATGCCACCACCCTCTTTAACAAGGGTGACTGCAACGGGCACCTCAATGTGAGCTGTGTACATGCTTAAACGTATACCTGCAGAACTGTATATATGTTTAGATGTACAAATGCATATGTGTTCAATGCCACGGCGACTGCAACGGGCACCTCAATGTGAGCTGTGCGATTGTTTTACTGTGTAACTGTAGAACTGTGTAACTGTGTAACTATGTAACTGTACAATCGTACAGCTGTCCAATGGGTTGTTGCGCTCCGCTTCACCACACTTGGCATTCAACAGAAGCACACTCCAATCAGTTTCAAAGAGTGACAACCCGCCTTCCATCACAAGTTCACCTCACTTCCATCACAAGTTCACCTCACTTCCATCGCAAGTTCACCTCACTTCCATCACAAGTTCACCTCACTTCCATCACAAGTTCACCTCACTTCCATCACAAGTTCACCTCACTTCCATCACAAGTTCACCTCACTTCCATCACAAGGTCATCTCACTTTCCACCAACCCCCTGTCCCAGTTCTCCTTCAAGGCAGGGCACACACAAGTGCCAGGCAGACGCCTTCTATCACGGCTTCATAGAG
Source organism: Closterium sp. Naga37s-1 (assembly GCA_947471745.1). Classification (NCBI taxonomy): domain Eukaryota; kingdom Viridiplantae; phylum Streptophyta; class Zygnematophyceae; order Desmidiales; family Closteriaceae; genus Closterium; species Closterium sp. Naga37s-1. The sequence continues at coordinate 332,071 of CANJKZ010000022.1, read as the reverse complement.
TAGCAACCCTCTTGCTTCCTATCCTTCCCCTTCCCCAGTTCTCCCTCAAGGCGGGGCACACACAAGTGCACCACGCTGACAAAGCAGTCTCCCTGGTCTACTGCCAGGCAGACGCCTTCTATCACGGCTTCATAGAGTAGCAACCCTCTTGCTTCCTTCTATCACACCTGTGTGTGCCCCTCCCTCTGGCAGTTCTCCTTCAAGGCAGGGCACACACAGGTGCACCACGTGGACAGAGCAGTCTCCCTCGTGTATCGCCAGGCAGACGCATTCTATCACGGCTTCATAGAGTGGCAACCCGCCTTCTACATCCTCCACAAAGTGCTCGCAGCTCATCCCGACATCCCGCTTCTAGCTCGACCCTCGCAGGTAAAGCTCGGATACCTAGTTTTGAGGCGCCTCAAAACTAGCCCTCCCAGGTAAAGCTGGGATACAAATGTACACCCTGTGCCTCAATTGCAGCCTCTGGAGACTGGATACATAAATGTACACACATTTGGCCTGCATGATTCATCATCCATCCCGCCCGTCCCACTATTTCCCTGAACCCCACTATTCTCATGTTTCCTTATCTCCCCCCACAATCCCCCGCCCCCTAACCCCCACCTTTCCCCATCTCTCCTCCATCCCTCCTGCCTGTGGCGTTTCTATCATTGCACCATTCAACACCTGGTAGGAGTCAGCACCAAGTCGTTCCGCCGCCTAGCCATCCCCGAGGGAACCCTTTTCCACGTGAAGGAGCTTTACCTGCCGCTCTACCAGGGCTGCAGAAACCCCTCTCAAGGGCTAGCCATTCCCAAGGGAACCCTTTTCCACCTTCTCTCCGCCTTCCCCTTCCCCTGTTTCCCCACTCCCTTCATCTCTCCTCCATCCCTCCTGCCAGTGGCGTTTCTATCATCGTACCATTCAGCATCTAGTCGGGGTCAGCACCAAGTCTTTCCGTCGCCTAGCCATTCCCGAGGGAGCCCTTTTCCACGTGAGGGAGCTTTACCTGCCGCTCTACCAGAGCTGCGGAAACCCCTCTCCCGCTATCTGGCGTACCCTTCGTTATAATCACATCCTCCTGCCCGAAGGTTTGCCGTACTTTCATGAGGACAGGTGGCAGCTCAGGAATGTGCCGCATGGCGAAGGTCAGGGGAATTTTTCGGGCAGTTCGGATGATGGTTTGGGTAATTCGAGTGTGGGTGTTCAAGACCCGGGGTATTGGTCGAAGGTTTTTCCGCTGCCCAGGGATTGGATAGTGGTGGTGGTGCAGCGGCTTGGGGCCAAGGGCAGGACAATGAAGCAGTTCGGGCAGCTGCTGGGGGCAGTTCAGAAACTTTTTGGGATGGGCAGGGTCCACGTTTTCAACGGCACACAGAGCGTTCATGAGAGTAAGTTGAAGTTCTTGCAGTGTATATCTTTAAATGAAGGCCTGTTCCTACATTCAAGTTTTTCTTTTTCCTGTTTCTGCGCTTTGCCTTGCGTTTGCTCTTTGTGATGCATCAGCGTTCAGCCTCACCCCCTTACTTCCCCCATCCCCTTCTCCATATGATTCTCTCTTTGTCTTCCTCATTCTGTCTTGTTCTCCTGCCAGCTCGGGACCTATTCAGCAAGGCGCGTCTTCTAGTGGCAGGGCATGGTGCAGGGATGTCCCATATGATATTTATGCCACCTAACGGTACAGTACTGGAGATTCGTCCCGACAACTATGATAACGCATGTTTTCATCATCTTTCACATGCTTGCGATCTGAATTATTATCTAGTTTTTGGCAAGGGTGCTCGGCTCAAGCCCTTGACATTTGATAAGCAGAAGGTTATCAAGGTTTTGAGACGAATAAAGGAGGATTTCGGTAATCCTCGCTGTTGGTAACTTCAAGTATACATGTTTTAAGTAGAGTTATACTGTAAGCTCAATGTGTGTTTACAGGTAAGAATGCTTCAAGCCTTTCAAAGATGGTGGAATGGACGACCCTTTCCCTATGACATTGCATGATTGGTCTGGTACGCATCAAATTCCCCCAAAGGCATCTCAGTAGTCCGGCAAGAGATTTTGCATTGTACTGCAAGCATACATGTATGCAGAGATTCTCCTCCCCTCTGCACTCCACACATGAGAGTTGTTCAAGTTCTTGGCAGACTTAAAGGTCAAATTGGTTGTTGTATGTCTGCTAACTTTGGCTGTTCACAGATCAATGGCTTCCTGACTATTTCGTCATTGACAGTGCAAACTTTCTGCTTACCGTGATCTGGGGGTGATCCGGGGGTCCAAATTTTTTCCTCACTTGACTATGCATCAGTGTGAGGAGGGTGGTTAAGTGGCATGCACAGCAGCATTATTGTTGTTGGCTGCTCACTTTACCTACCTCATACCAGTGCCTTAAAGACTGGAAAAGTGGCGCACCCATTTCAATACATTTCCATTTCTAACAACACATGTACACGATATGAACCAAACTCGTTTCAGGGCTTGAGCCTGAAATCAAGGTGTCTGTTTACCTGGCTGGAACATCGATCCAGCCACTGGCGAAGGCAATCCCAAGAATAATGAAGGGTGTGAGGAGCCCGAAAATCGCAATGTAGGGCAGCACTGTACTCATGGGGCCCTTTCCTTCTCTCTCCGACTCACTCTGCCAATACCTGAGGGGGAGGAACGAAAACACAGAGCATCAGTGAGCGTTAGTATTGTGCATCATGTGCGGTTTGCTAGATTGTTCTGTTCGTGTAATCGGCACCTGGGAAAACAGCATGTGGTTGACCGAAATACTGTATCGTGGCATGTTCTCAGCAGTTGGTATTACTGTGAAAAAAAGGGAAAACTTACTCTTCAGGCTCCTCCGCTTGGGTGATAAATTTCTTCTTCTCAGTCTTGTTGTCACCTGAGGGACGGATTTAAATGGTCATGGAAGGCAATACATTCAGCAGGCGAAGGGCTGCTAGTCGAGAATTGTGCGAGCGAGAACCCGGGTATTGAGCTGAAGAAGAAAGCAGCACCCAAACATGCCATCGCCAGATTATGAGAACTGGCTAGTGAGTTACGACATACCTCCGCCGAGCATTGCGTTAATCTGGGTGGGTCTTCTCAAAGCGAATCGGCATTGGAGGTCAACGGACGGAAGCCGCCGTGCCACGAGGGAAGTGGATGAGCTGAGTGACCTTCTCTCCGAGGGTTGACTCTTGAGGACAGCGGAGACTGGGGCGGAAATACTGGCGACAGTTGCAGACGCCATGGCAGTCTAGGGAAGTATGAGCTAGAGGAAGAACCTAACTCTGGTCTGGAGTCCGCACACAGCTCCCACACGCCCGGAACAGAGTCCTGAATTAGTACGCAAAAAAGTACTCTAGTCCAGAAAGGAATCCAGCATAAATGCTTATGGAAATGGTATTACAATGGTACAAACCACCGATGGCACAAACCACCGATGCTTTCAATCCCAGCTTCCCAGATTCCCAGCTCACGTCTGAGGGGGGCTGGGTAAATTTCTGGTGATGCGTCCTGCGGGATGCTGAGCGGGACGTCACCACCAAGTCCAGCAAGGCGACCTGCCGGGCTGTTATCGAGTGACGCGTCAGAATCCCAGATGGTTACTCTCGCTCTCTTTCTTTCCGCCACTCCACGTCACCACCGACCTGATTATGTAGGGTTAGTTGCAGCGTCAGAGCGAGTGCGAGCCGTGTCAGCATTTGGGTGTCGATCGCGAAGCCACACGCAGCTCGTGCGAGCATCGTGGAGCTTCGTGAGCCCCTTCTGTAGTTGCACGAGAGTGCAGCAAATACACACTAGACTCTGTTGTGTAAGTTTCTCTAAGACAAGACTACTCAAGCTTTAGGGCAAATTAGCATAATTTTGTATAATGAAATAATACGCACGTAACGGGGATGCCCAACAAACAAACGTCTCAGTAAGAGACGGAAAAACTTTGAGCACGAAATGTACTCGGCTCACAAACAGCAGGGATTCATGCATTAAAGAGGAGCTCCTCCACGTGTAGCCTTTTCATTTGAACAAGAAAGTTCAACTCCTCCCATAGGAAAGAGATCCGACCAGCTGAGTCAACCAACAAAGTTCCATTCACCCATTGAGGGTTCTTGAAGTTGTAGTCTGCTATTCTCCCTTCCCCTTCCAACCTGCAAGAGAAACAGACCAAGCAAAATGGGAAAGGAAACACATGAGTCACAAGACCAGGAACAATGGGATCAAGACCAGGAAACACAAGAAGCAGCCTCATCAGATGGAGAAAGTGTGCTGATGAAAACAGGGCATGAAAACAAGGAAATGCAAGCATGAACATATACTCACAAGTTAGAGAACTGAAGCTGTTGACCCAAAGCAGGATCCGCGGCTTGCCCTTGCGCCCGGATCAGGCTCCTCGCCTGGCCCACCACTTCATTCCACCGGTCACTATCGTCAGCAGCAGTCTGCACCGAGTCAATCCGAGCCTTGAACGAAACATGCCCTCCGGGAACATTGGGATCTCCAACGATTTTCGTTGCAACAATTTCACCGCTCTCAACCGCGACGTTGAGAATTTCCACCCCATGCTGCCCGAACACACCCGTCCAGAGGCCCTCAAGATCCCGCACCCACGGGGGCAAACGAGATCTGGATAAATCCGTTCCGGAGGTGTCCGTGTCGCATGCTCTCGCTGATTTGTTTGTTTGAATCTCTCCCGCAACAGGCACGCGATGATAGGTGGACTTCGGTACAGGTACCCTTTTCGTCTGCCCGTCGGACCATTCCGACGGTTGCTGGCTCCCTTTTAGCTGCCCGAACACAGTCCCACCACAACCGCGCATATCAACCTTTCCGCTGGAGCTTCCGCCGAATCCCGCGAACGCCCCTCCGCCAGCCCCCATACGTGCGCCAAGGCTTTGGGTCTCATCCGCATAATGAAGCGCGCCAAACGCTCGCCGCTTCAGCGACCACTCCGCGCTGCTGGCGGAAGGCCCAGCCGAGGCGGAACTCCCCGCGGCGGAAGCCATGGCAGAAGCCCCCGCGGAAGAACCGCTGGAAGCAGAAAAAGCCACTTGCGGGGGAGAAAACGCCGTAGTTCCGCTGGTGCTTGCGACGTCGACACTGCAGGTCCGTGACCGTTTCCTTCTAGATTCGTCAGGCGAGGCCTCGTTGCTGTCACACTCGGATCTAGTACGCTTGGATGGAGTCGCCGCCGCGGCTGCCTTCGACGGAGAGCTTCCGGAATCTTGTTTCAACCCGGTCAGGTATTGCAGAGCGCGAAGCTGAAGGCGCTTCGAGCTTTGTTCCTCCTTCCCCGTGGGACTAACGGCTCCCACTCTGAGGAGGTTAGCGCCGCCGATGCTGAGCCCCGATTGGCCGAATCGTTGCTGAAGTCGACTAATTCCACTCGATGCTGTAGCGCGGCTCGCTTCAAGCTGCTGCTGCTGTTGCTGTTGCTGCAAGGTTGAGACGAGGCCACTGCTGCCCGCTGATCGGCTAGAGGGAGGACGCGGGGGTAAAGAAGGCACGGCTGCGCGAGCAGCGGAAGGAGTAACGGATGTAGTAGAAGAGGAAGCTGAAGCAGTCGGGAGCACCGACGAGAGAGGTCCGGCTGTAGCGGCAAATCGGGCCAGACCAGCTCGCTGAAACGTCGCCTTGAGCCTCTCCGCAGCGCCCAGCGACGACAGCGACGATAGTACCGACGACGGCGACGACGGCGACGACGGCCCTGCGACGACCCCTTTCGGCGGCGCCGCCGGTGGCGACGACGACACCCGGTTACCAGCAACCTTGGCGAAAGGCGATGCGGCGAAGCTCGCGGGGGAGCGGGACGACGGCGGGAGGAGCGTCTGCAGGTGGAATTTGGCGCGCGCGGGGGACTCCCAGACGAGCACGCCGGGGAGCTCGAGCGGAAACTCGTCGTCCGCGCCCCTCCCCGTGACCAGGCTGAGCTGCGTCGTGCCGTCGGGGAAGGCGGAGATGGTGAAGAGGCGCGCGGAGATGAGATTGCCGTCTGCGGGGGGGAAGGGGGATCGGGGGGAGAGGGGGAGTGGGGGAGGAAGACGAGAGAAACGGGGATATTGGAAGATTAACACATGGTTCCGGAAATAGGGTGTTCGCGGGAAGGCAGGAGGGTAGAGGAAAGGAGGAGAGGGGGGTAAGGGTGGGGAAGGGAGGGATCTAGGAGCCGAATCGCGTTTAGAGGCTCGAGAAGCTGATAGCAGCAAACTTACCAAGCCAATCGGGGATGATTCGATAAGCGACAACCGCCATGCGCTCCCATGTGACGTATAGCAGCCCGCCCCGGGGAGCGAGATCTTCCGCGGCCCACACCCCCACCAGAGGACTCAAGGTGTGTAACAGGCGAAACAGGCATTTCGCCGAGTTCGCATGCACGAGCCACTCGCTGAGCGCCAGCTGGCCCTCCCACTTCCGGCAGAGAGTCAGCCACGTGTTGGGCTGGTCGATGAGCCCGTGCAGGGTGCGACACGTCAGCGAGGCGGCGATGAGATCTTTGGGTTTCAAGCGGTGGAGAATGGTGCAGATGGTGTCGAGGGGTAAATCCAAGAGCCCAGTGCCGCTGATGGGGGTGCTGCTAGTAGCAGCAGCAGAACAAGACGCAGCGCCGCCGTGCTGGTGAGTAGCAGCAGCTTTAGGGAAAGCTGGAATCGTCATGGTTGTGTGCTCCAATCTCCAGACAAAGCCGCCTCAATTCCTCTATAACTCAACAACTAATGAACTCTTCAGTGCTTCTTGCTGACAGCTACTACAGAATCGGAACTTGAGTGGCTATGACGGATGGAATTGAGATAATATATCCTAGGTCTCTCCCCTCGGAGAGAGAGAGATGGAGAGTGATAGCGACTGAGAAAGGAAAAGGGGACTTCTAGAAAGGGTAAAAGCTGCTGAGGTTTAGGGATGTAATGAACAGGCCCAGAAATATCTTTAAGGGTCAATCGCGGAGAACCAGGAGGTACGCGAGTCCGGCTTCTACTGCTATTGCGCTTTGCGCACTTGGAGCTTAGCGCGGGTCTAGGAAGTGTTGCGTACGACTGCGCTTAGAAACCGCTAACTAACGACGAGATAACCGGCCAGGGCGGCCGACTGGAAGCAGGAATCGAGTCGACGGACCAAAGCTTCGGTCCAAGTGGCGCTGCTGGTTCTGGCTGGCAATTAATAACGACCGCTCAAATATCTTATAGGTCTATGATCACACATGTCGACCACATGCGTTTCGCGTAAGTTGGTGCACTAGTAAGGCTGAAAAGAACGGATTTGGCATCAAATAATGTGCTCCGTTCGTTCGCGACCCAGCAGTGCCGACAGCTGGACGAGTTGCTCGACATGCCTTCGCCACGCGTGTGGGCGACGGCGTGCGATATCTCTCGAGATTCGCGCGATGCAGGGATGACACAACGCGTCGACGACATGACGCCGATCGAATGTACGGGACCTGAACTCCTGGGGCGAGTGGTATTCTAAGCTGTAGGAGTATCCAAGAGGCTGAGCGGCTTGGGCTGTGAGCTGGGGGTCCTATCCTGGGGGTCCAGCGAAGCGGCACTGCATGAAACAACACACACAAGACATGAAAGGAGAGGAAGGGAGGAATTGACGAGGCGAAACGCTTGAGGGGACTCTTTCTGACAAGAACGAGCAGGGGGGGTCAGGTCAGGGGGGTGGTGGTGAAATGAGGACTCTGACTGCGGGGGGTGTGGCGGGGGTAGGTTAGGAAATATTGTGAGGCACTGTACAGTGTTGAACTGTTCTGTTCTGTAGATCCAAGGGACGTGCGACGCGAATCGTGAATGGTGGTGATCAGTGAAAAGGGAGCTGGCCGCAATTTAGAGCCAGAGGGAGGGAGGTAACCCTTGGTTGCCCAGGCCATCCAACCTTTGTCTCCCTTCCTTCTGGAAAGGAGTATAGTGCTGAAGTACAGTGCACGTACTTGGCGCAAAACTAGTTCAGGAAAAAAAATACTTTGAAGTGGAGAAAAGCGTCGGTTGGAAGGTTTTTCTGCAAGTTTTTCAAAGCTGCCCGAGGCAAGCCCGAACATTCATGGCCAAGTACAGCAGCAAGAGCTAGCAGTAGCTGCTTGCTGTTCCTGCTGCGCTCCAAAAGACTCAGGGGATTCCACTCAACGCACTTCTTCCCCGACCCACTCTTTTCCCCGTGAGAGGAGCCACAGAGCAACACGGCGAAGTGCAAAACATCGTGCTGGGCGAACATGCGCGAAAACGCGTTGAGAGCACCGCGAAAGCTGAATGTGGATGCATGAAGGCAGAGGACAACTCATTCGCCTCGCAGATCCACTTCCGCGTTCGTTGCTGCGTTACAGCGCATCACTACACCTGCTTCCATGATGAGTCAGGACCCCAGTACAGTTGATGCTCAGCCTATCATAAAACATTTGCTCCTCACAATTAGAAATCTAGTCACTCGCGAACGTTTTGCCCGTGAGTGAATAAGGCGTTCGACTAAGGCGTTCGACATGAACAACGGCGGTTGCCCGTCATCAGATAAGTTAACCTGGTTACGAAATTAAGACCCTTGACTCGATTCACGTTGCAATTTCTTATTACTGTCACATTTTTGCTCGTGACGACAAGGGCGAATGTGGCGAAACGCCCCTAATACGTTTCACGCACATGCCGCCCGCCTACCTGGTGTTCTTGAAATGGGCATCGACTGCACTTGTTGAATCTAGTCGTTGTTCAATCAGCCGTCCCCCTCCATCCCAAGATGCCCCGCCCGTCCCGTTGTCCCTGGCAACAAAGGGTGATGTGAACAATATATTCTTATCATGACACGTTCGCACGCGCAGGTCAACTTCCCAATCAGCTGACCAGAAATGTTTACAGTACTGGCTCACAGCAACTAGATTCGAGTCGCTCTGAACGAAGATAAGCTCTCGCGCAACATCCATCAAATGGATTCGGCCTTCACAGGTTCACCCTCCCTCGGGTTCATCTCCCTTCAAAAACAGGGCAGCATCCGTGCATTTCATTCACCGTTCATTCCAAATCTTCCAGATGGCGTGCGCTGGTTAGCTAAATTGGCAACCTCACGATTGTTACAGCCACGTCGACGAGTCAACCCGTAGAAAGCGATAAATCCCCAGAAGAAGGTGGACCTGAATACAGCATCCAAACAAAGCCCCTTTATGCTAATGAGTGCGCTTCATTCTATTATAACAAACATTATGCATAGCATACTTTTCAACAAAAAAGTTTTCACAATGGTAATTGAAGAATTCTGCCCATGATGTTGGATAAACACGCTGTAGTTTAAGATTGAACTGGTAGACAGCGATTATTTTCGTCCAAACATGGTACAATTACTAAGTGCCCATGCGATGTTGCCAAGGTGTGTATACGAAAACACGTGGATGCTGTTGGGCTGAGAACCAACATTATGCTTTATCGTTTTCAACCTGATTGAACGCCTGATTTCCTTAAGGGCGCACACCAGGTGGTGTTATGGTTGAGGGAGTGTAGCATTCCATGTAATCGTTACTAATCAGGCATGCACTTTTTTCACATGGATGGCGGAAAGCCATGATACCAGTACTTGCATCTTGACAAACAAAAGCCAATCATGATCACGTTGCCTGCGAAAGTCATGAATCATGATCCGTCTGTATTGTATCATGCACAATACCGAGCTGCTAACGATTAAACGATCAAGATAACCACTGGACTCGGGCGCTTGAGATGTTTCTAGCTCTGGCGGTGCACAACACAACACCTGCCAATCCACTTTCATGCATCAACATTTAATCGTGCGAGAATGCACTATCCACAATGCACACGATTTGATAACAGCATTGTGTGCCCGATGGGGAAAGGAAGCCAATGTTACGCCTAAGAATTAAACCTTACCTGCATCACTCCTCCCACTCGTCATTGTTTGAAGCTTTCCTGTTCCCCTCACCCACTTTGTCCCCCTCCCCCACTTTATCCGCCTCATCGTTCCAGAGCTCCTCGGGCTCTAGAAAGGGCCGGCTGTCTCCGACCCAGTAGCCATAGTAGTCCAGTATCCGAACCTGCGCGTGTATGTGAAGGCACGGCATGACAAACAATTGGAAACACAGACAAGCAACTGTGCCCCCCAGTTCCAGAGCTCCTCGGGTTCTAAAAAGGGCCGGCCCTTTCCGACCCAATAGCAATTAGTCAAGTATGCGCACCTGCATGTGCATGTGCTTGTGAAGACAGGAAAAAGGCACAGTGTGATGAAACAATGTGTTTTTTGAGTCGACTAAAATAACACTCCGATCCTATAGCTGTGGTAGTCCAAAATGTGCACCCGTGAGTGCATGTGTGGGCAGAAAAAAGGCAGAGTATGAAGGAACAATGGAAAAGTCACACACCACTGCTCTCTAACAAGTATGCGAACCTGCGCGTGCATGTACGGGCAGGAAAAAACGACTGGAGGTGTTGGCAAGTTGAATAAAGTTAAAAACGAGCAGGCTTAAAACGGAGCCATCTCCTCACCTGGGGTGACGTTTTGACCTCACCTGGGGTTTTATAAGAGAGAGTGCTTGGAAGTCTATTGGGGTTATGTGCTGGTCGAACAAGCCAGTACTCACATCGATGCGCCATGGGTTGCTGCTGTTAGAGGAGCACATCCAATCCCCTTCTAGGCCGGAACCTTACCACCACACCTAGGGTGACGTTATGAACCTCACCAGGAGTTTTACAAAGGAGAGTGCGTGAAAGTCCATTGGAGGTATGTGCCAGTTGAACAAGCCGATGTTCTCCTTGATGTGCCATGGGTTGCTGCTCTTAGGGAGGGCAGACATCCGCCTCAAATGAAAACTTACCACCTCATCTGGAATTTTCACCTCACATGGGGTTCATTGAGTGTATGTGCCAGTCGAACAGACCAATATCCTCTTGGGTTATCACGAGGAGGCCTAAAACGGATCACACAACCTCACCTGGGGTTCGATGAGGGAGAGTGGGAGGAAGTTCATTGGAGGTATGCGCCAGTCGAACAGCCCAATGTTCTCCTTGATGTGCCACGGGTTGCTGCTCTTAGGGAGAACACTTGGTGCCATGGGTTCCCTTTTAAATATAATCCAACTCTCACCTGGGGTTCGATGAGAGAGAGTGCGTGGAAGTCCATTGGGGGTATGTGCCAGTCGAACAAGCCGATGTTCTCCTTGATGTGCCATGGGTTGCTGCTCTTAGGGAGGGCAGACATCCGCCTCAAATGAAAACTTACCACCTCATCAGGATTTTTCACCTCACATGGGGTTCATTGAGTGTATGTGCCAATCGAACAGACCAATATACTCTTGGGTTATCACGTGGAGGCCTAAAACGGATCACACAACCTCACCTGGGGTTCGATGAGGGAGAGTGCGTGGAAGTTCATTGGAGGTATGCGCCAGTCGAACAGCCCAATGTTCTCCTTGATGTGCCACGGGTTGCTGCTCTTAGGGAGAACACTTGGTGCCATGGGTTCCCTTTAGAAATATAATCCAACTCTCACCTGGGGTTCGATGAAGGAGAGTGCGTGGAAGTCCATTGGGGGTATGTGCCAGTCGAACAGCCCAATGTTCTCCTTGATGTGCCACGGGTTGCTGCTCTTAGGAAGCACGCTCATACCCCTCTGTATGCCCCACCGCAGAGCCACTTGCGCTGGAGATTGGTGCAAATTCTTAGCCACCTGATAGTAGACAAGCACGGTAGAGAAATGGTTAGTGGCAAGGCAGAAAAACGGAGTGGTAAAAAGGATGAGAAGAAGAAAATAAAGGAGATGCAAGCAAAAGGACAACGAGAAGTAAATTGAAGCTCAACGAGGAGATACGGTTGAATGCGTCTACGGTTCCCCCAGGCCCATTCACTCCGTTTGCTGCTACTCCCTACATGAATCTTGATCTGAAGCTCAACATGTATACGGCTGAATGCGTCTTCGGTTTTCCCAGGCCCATTCACTGACCCCTCACAGTTAGTAGGCTCTCCCCTTGCGCATACCCCCACCACATACCTCTTTAATCAAGGGATGGTCCAGAAGCACAGGAGGCATGAGGGACTCGTCATACACAGGGCGATCCCTGGAACCGAGAGGGGCGTAGGCCTGGTGTGAGAAGGGACGGAGGACGGGGCAGGTAGGCAGTAAGGGGAGGTGCGTCAGCCTGGTGTAAGCATAGAAGGGAAGAAGGGCAGACAAAGGCAACCTATTGTATCTAGCATATTCAATGTGCATGCATCGTAACGCATAAACGGGAGAAACCGGAAAGCAGGGCTCACAGTTTTTGCGCTCATGTACATTCCATGCACATGCTGAATTGAGTCTGACGATATGTATGCGTACATATCTCTACAGATATACATACCCAGTGCATGCAGGAATGTTCCACCACTCACTCACCGACACGTGTATTCCCTTATCCCTGCAAAATGCCAGCAAGGCATCCTGCCGCCAGTGAGGATGCGCCTCCACCTGGTTGACAGCTGGCGGGTGCACAGGCTGCCAGCTCAGCAGCTGCTTCAGCCTCGTCACCGACCAATTGGAGACGCCGATGGCCCGGACTAGGCCATGCTCCACTGCTGCCTCCATCTGCTGCCACGTGGCAGCCATCTGCCACGTCAGCACCCTGTCCTCCCTCCTAGGGGGAGAGTGCCAAGGCTTTGCCATTTGCACTGGTACATGAAGCTGAGAGAGGGAACGCGTTTGAAAGGAGGAAAAAAAACAGGGGTGTTTGGAAGGAAGGGAAAAGGGAGCTTGGGAACGAAATGCTGGGCTTGTGTTGACAAATTCGAGGAATGAGAGACTTACCAGAAAGAGGTCCAGATAGGAAAGACGGAGGTCCTGAAGAGTCCTTTGCAGCGCTGGGAGAACGTCAGGAGGGGAGAATTCTGTAGGCCTGAATGACATGGGTGCAGAGCGGTGAGCAGGGGAAGGAAGAGGTTAAGAGGCATGGAAAGAAGTGATGTAGGAGGAACAGTGGAGCTGACTGAGGGACGGATTGTTAGAGAAAGGAGATCGGTGAGGAAAAAAAAGTATAAATTGCCAGAATAACTTGCGAGAATTAGTGTCTACCAGAGCTTGGAGGTTATAAAGAGGTCTTTGCGGTCAATTCCCATCCTTGCCACGCCATCCTCCAATGCTCTCCCAATCTGCTGACATGGCATGGCATGGAAGCCATGTCAGCACAGGTTCACGTGGACACTCATTGGCTGCTGAAACCCTGGACAATGGGGACAGAGTGTTGCAATAAGGAGAGCATGCACGTAGCTCAGGTTTCTCCCTGTACAGGGCAGCACGCACCTCAGGTTCGTTGTTGTACTTTGGAGAGCAGTCAAAGTGACGATAACCAGCCTGACGATAACACGGAGATGAGGTGTAACAAGAAGAATAATATATATAAAAAATCAAGATAGTTTCGTTTCTTGGTTTTGTTTTGTTTAGAAACTAACAAGATGCACACACTTACCTCCAGAGCAGCAGACACAGCCATGTCAGCATCTTCAGGTGCAATCTTCCACGTCCCCAATCCCACAGCCGGAATCTCATCCCCGGTATTGAGTCTAAATTTCGTTACCATGTGCTCCATGCTGTAGCACAAGAACCTAAATCCGCACTGACGCGGATTAAAGCCGACCTTGACAATTGGAGTATTGCACTGCCTAGAATCTGAAGCAGCCTGTAATCAACGCAGCATAAAGAAGCTACTAACCGTGCACGCCAGCGAGCTACCTGGTCATATAACGACCTTCTGCCTCCTCGTTTTCGTCCTCTTCTGAAGCAATCTCTTCAACCACTTGAAATAGTGAGCTTCTAAGATTCGACGAGCAGCAGCAGCTTTCCACGATCGCGACCTTTAAAATGCTTTCCACAGGCTGTACGGCGAAAATTCTGACGCAAATTTCGCACATCCAGAAACTGATTCGTGCAGGCGAAAAGCTGGCGACGCATTGACATGCCAAAAGCCTCGTACTGTGCGACCGATTGAGTGGGATGCGAGGAAAGTTGATCGAGAGAATTCGCAACGATGCCGTGTCCTGATGGGCTCATGGCTCGCACGAGCCGCGCATGCGGATCTCATTAGTGACGACATCACCCCTAAAGAGACATGCACTGAAAAAAGATCACGTTGTGTCATAAGTACTTGAAATCCCGCCACGTCAGGAAGCTAGAAATGCTCAGATTTTTTTTTTGGGTTGCGAAGCAACCTATTACAATCGATTTGGCCAGTTTTTTTTCACATTTTCATATTTTATTTATTTAATTGTTAGTTTCGTAACCAATGAGAAGTTATGCCTAGTTCAATTATACTAATGTAATGGTAGTGATTTTTTAGACAGCTAGGTTGTTATTGCGATTTACTATATTGTGATTTATTACCTTGTAATATGCACATAATATAATGAGATGAATATAATGACTGATGACTATAGATGAACTAATATGATATATTATATAAAATATAATATGATAAATGATATTTACTTACTTATTACTGACAAGCCATAATGCATATTTTTATATGATAGAGATGCGTGAAAGCTAACGATCCAAAAACTATGCTACCGCATCCTCTGCCTAGCATGGGGAGGAGCCAATAGCATAATCTTTGAACAATCAGCATTCACATGAAACAACACAATCTGTGAACTCTAAAAAGATGGTCAAATTTATCAAATCCAGTTCAAGTGGGCTCCCGACAGGCGCGCCAATGAACCTTCTAATGAAATGATAGACTTGATTCACCTTTTTAAAACCCACAGACATGCATTGTTGATGCAAATGTAAATGGACATGAATGCACACACACACACACACACACACACACACACACACACACACACACACATATGCAAACACAACCACGCACGTCCGCACAGAAACATCTGAAGGAAACAAACAAAAAAACATGCAAGGAAATTTACCAAAACAATATAATAATCCTACAGAACATCAACCACTGTTATTGTTTCATATACCAACTGAAATTTGACTTTTTGAAAGATACAGCAAAGCCTGTGAGGAGAAAACAAGGAGAGAAATGGGGAATAGAATGGGCAAAGGGAGATATGTATAATGAAATAACCAATGAAAACAATCAGGAATAAAAGATAACGGAAAATAAAACGGACCTGTAAGAATCAGCAAATACACACTTGAACATCACGGAATAAAGTTGGAATCAAGGCACCAAAAGAACAAACGCCTACAAACCACATACTAAACTGCTGGTGCTTATTAAGAAACGACAAGGAAGGGCCATAGAAAGGGGGCGGCTTGTTAACTACGTTTAGATGAAAACAGAATTGGCAAACATATTGCTAACGAGGTGGTGCATAAACTAAGACGAAAAGAGATGGATTAAGAAGAAACAATATTTACGAACAGAAGGAATGGTGAATTAGAGCAAGAGACGAGAGAAATGATTCCAGAATAAAAAATTCGCTATTCTGCGCCATCCTAGTTTAAAAAAATGTACGATAAAAAGGACCAACAATACATGGTCGAAATGAACAACAGGCTCTAACAAAAACCAGAAGGTTTCCTTTCGTTTTCTCTCACGCTCACTATCGCTTTCTCGGCCATTTTCTGTGTCACTACTCTTCAGCTCTCTTCTCTCTCCCCCTCTCTTTCGCAATATGATGTTCAAACTTAAACTCACCGTTAGCCAAAGGAGTGAGACAACGATGTGTTGACCATTTCCTGCAAGCAAATGGTGGGACATAGAAGCAAATCAAACACCTACAAAAGACCACATCAAGTTTAATCAACTGCGGTCTCAAAATGAACCTACAGAGTAGAGGAGATCATGTAACTTTTCTAGCATTTACTTCGAATTGGGCTGCAACCAAAAAACGACGTAGCAGAATGGGTTGCAGCCCTTGAAACGGACATCAACACAAGAATTAAAACGACATACTACTAGGTCAAAACGGGCTTGAAACCGGCATAAATCAATGAGAATAGGTGCAGCTTATCAACGACCTAAAATACTACCATTAGATGCGCTGAAATTAATGACTAAAATTGATACTGCTTCTTACCGTCAGCTAACGAAGTTCTAAGATACGCTAAACTATATGACTAGAATAAGAGCCTGCATGGTAAGGTCTAGGTGGCAGCTTGATTTTCTTACCTGTTGAGTGGTAGGAGGAGCATGAGTGGCGGGAGGAAACATAACTAGGCATCTCTCACGATTGGAAAGCGGGAGAAAGAGGAAACCAAAACGAAACTCTAAGGCAGTTCACGCGCAACAGTAAATAACGAACCAACTCAACGCGACTTTTCTCTCAAGTCTCGTAGCATAGTGGTTTCCAAAATTCGCCAGTCCATATATGCTGGGTTCGATACCTGAAGCAAACGTTTTGCAGTTTCTGCTAAACAAACATTCTATATCAGATAAGATAAAAAAACTCCTAGGCATTCAAGGTTGAAGATAAGATGTATATAAAAACCGGATATGTGAAAAACAGCTTCGCAACCCTAAGACGATTTCGTCGCCTCTTGTTTTTTTTTTTTTGGGCTTTAAGGAGATCCCCGGAGGAAACCAACCCCCCGTAGGGAGAAGAGAAATGCTCAGAAGCGACATTGCGTTGCACAACAATTCCACTCTTTAAGAGATATCCCGCTCTAGTACACAATATAATGCAGCAATACACTTCCCAACAATTGCCTTCGGTTATACTACCAAATGACAAGACAAAGCTCTAAGCAGCAAGAAACAGGAACCTGCAAGAAAAATCAAGAGACCAACAATAAGCACTGCAATCAGCACACTAAAAATCTGCACAACAGCCACGTAATGATTGCAATTGCAATCACTCACCATATGGGTATTGGCAAGCCAGTTTCCATTTTCTCAAACTCCGTCCTGGCAACAACACTCTGCTTCCAAGCTGACTTTGTTCCCACCTATACAATGTGATACATCTAGTACCCTTTATTGCCTCGAATCCGTGTTCGCATGTCCACCTGCAAGAGGTTCACACATGCACAGAGTGAAAAAGGTTCCATTACTCATGCAAACTTGCAATGCATGGCCAAAACAGAAATGCTCATCTATGGCACCCTTTAGCTGCACATTCCCCTCAGCCTCAAATACGGATCCCTATCCCAAATACACTGGCCAGAGATTCCAAAAGAGCACCTCACCAGCCCCCTTCAGCCGCACACTCTCCTATCTTGCACCTCACAAACGAAACCCTCCAGATATAATGGCCGGAGATCCCAAAAGAACATCCCAGTGGGCCCCCTTGAACCACCAAACCCACACTTCACCTGCCTGCCCACTCTTGCATGCACATCGAGCACAGCTTCCTCATCTCAGATCCACTTTCAGCACGGTTTCCTTCCTCACCCCACATCCACTTCTGGCACAAATTCCTTCCTCACCTCAAATCAACCGGACGCCCGTCCGGAACGCACCCGTGCTCCACTCTTCACCTTTCTGCCCTCAACTACCCTCAGCCGCCCTCACCTGAGCTCACCGGCCCTCACCTGCCCTCACTGGCCTTCACCTGCCCTTGAAAATTCGTTCTCGCATCTCACCTGCCCTCTCTTGCACTTGGCGTAAGTTTCCCTCAGCCCCACACACTTGGAGGGGATCTCAGGCGGCTGCTTTCCTGCGCACTCCTGCACCGGCCGACCCTGCTCCTGAAGCACGATAAGCCGGACAGTCAGGATGAAGAGGGTTGTGATAGGATGTACCGGGAATCGAGTTTGTGCGGGAAATAGCGGTGACTGCGACGAAGAGAGCACGTGCGGATTACCAACGAAAGATGGTGATTTTCGTTGACAAGAAAACCGGCGATGGTCACTTTCGCTAAAGCTCTCACTTTTGCAAAAGCTCTCACTTTCGCAAGGCCTCTCACCTTCACGCACGGGCTTTCCGCGACGCACTTGACGAGCTCGTACGCCAGGCCCTTGCAGGACTTGGACATTTCCTCCGGCGAATCTGGAGCTAGTGCAAGTCTACGACAAGGAGGCAAATGCACCTGCAGTGCTGTAACGATGCGCTTACAGCACCTCAAACACAGGTGTCGCTGGCGAATTCGCGAATTGCTAACTTGGTGTGTTCGAGGCGGTGGCTAGGCAAGTCGCGCTATGGTTGGCAAAGCAGGGATATCTGAAAGAAACCAGCTTTGATCAGTTTTTAGGGTTGCTTTGGCAAGAAGCATCATTTGTACTCGCCAAAGGCTGGCCTGTTATCTACAACTTGCATAAGCAACTTTGAGCATCCATATAGAAGTTCGCTGAAAGCTAAAGCTGCGCTACTGTCACCCTTGAACTCATCGTTTTTAGCACACTGCGGTTGGCTTGAATACACCACCCATCACTTCTCCGTGCGACGCACTGGAACCAGGGATTGCATTCAGCGACAGGTTCGATGCTTCGCGTCTGAGGTGGCTCGTTTGGTTTTGCTGTTGATTTTTGCCGCTTTGTCCTACATCGGCAGTTGCGAAATTCATCTCTCTTGCTGCCCGCCAGTCACGAACAGCTTTCACACAGCCCAATCTCCCGAGCCTCCGTTGGAGAAGGTTCCGCTGTCGAGTCGCTGTCGCACCTTGGGAGGTGCGACTGTCGTAGCAGCGTGCGATACGACACAAGTCAGTCCACCGTACCGTCCACTCAAGGTGTTGACCAGCCAGGGCTGGGTTCCTCCTGACCTGAGTCCTGCTGCGCAGCGCTGCGCCCTCCGATTCAACGAAACGCGTTCCCTGGCGTTTTGCACAGACGACCACAGCACAGACCCACCAACCACACTTCTGCGCACCAAGCGGAGTGTTTCTTGCTTCCAGCCAAAGTCGGCAATAGCCCTCGCTTCCACCCTGCCTGACCTCACCAGGGATGTCAGAATGATTCAGTCAGTACGGTTCCAACAGTACTTTGTTTGGTACAAAAATATGGAGAAGTAATTCACGTGGTTAAGCATGGTTCTAAGACCTAAATATGAGACGTCGTCAGAGAAGTCGGAACGCCTTCGCAAGGAATGCCTGGGCTGTTCAATCCTGGTTTCCTCCACTTGCTGCTCGCATCCTCAAAATTTCCCTCATCGACGACGCCCCTCTCGAGTTTCGTCTCGTCCACTTGCCTCAATGCCCCACATGCTGCCCGTGCACCCCACTTTCCATGCTGATTTCCCTCCAAGCCACCGCCTTCGAAATCCAGTTCTGCACACAATCCCCCCAATTCCGCGCCCGTGAACCAATCTCCGCATCTCCCTCCAATCCGAAACCTGCAACCCCGCTCCCCGACCTCATCCTCCGCCCGCTTTGCAAATTCAAGGGTGTTCGCGGAACTCCCAGGGCAAAACGAAGAAGGGGAGGAGCTTTGCCGAGCAGCTACGTACTGTACAGCCTCGACTCCTTCGGAAAGCTGGAAAGAGCTGCATCTTGAACGAACAGAGCACTTGAATCCACTTTGGAACAAAAGGATGCAAAGGCCTTCAAAACGGTTCAATACGGTGCAATTTGTTCTGAAAGGGACACTCTTTACCACCAGCACCCCCCTGCCACTGTTCCTGGCCACTTATCTCAGCACAGTTGCATCCCTCTATGTTCCGCTTCTTTCTCCTGTCGGAGTTTTGCTGAGCTTGATTTCGAGACAAGGGAGACATGCTTGCTTGAACAAATTAGCCAGGTCCTAACAGGGTCTGTGGCTGACTTCTGTTGCTTTTGGGTTCTCTTTTCATCAGCTAGCTGTGATCTTTCGAATTCAAGGGAGCTTTATCCTCGTGTGAGTTTCCGTTCCTGGTGCACGTTCATTTGTAGTGCTTCTGTGTACGAATCCTAAATCTATTTCGCCAATCCTGGAGTTTTATGCAGGTCCGGAGAATAGGAGTGCTAGGATTAGAATCTCCATCTCAGGTTTCTCATTAGATTATTGCGACGCCTGTTAGGGACCTCGTTAACGTGATGTCACAACAGAGAAGAAACGATGGTGACGCTACCTCTCCAAGCTCTAGTCTCGAGCCAATAGGCCAGTCTGACTCTACCAATAGGAACATCTCTGCAGATAGCGTCCGTGACATCCGTGACAGCGTCACAGATAGAGCGCAAATCATGGAGCCAGTCTCTTCCATGGATACCGTCATTGATACTAACAGCGACGCGACTAACGCTAGCAGAAGCAGTCGAGGCAGAAGCGGTCGGAGTCAGAGCCTCAGAGGAGCCATCGCCGGCGATAGCAGTAGTTTTCGACTGATAAGTATAGGGAGCGGAAATTCATCTGAGGATTTGACATTATCACCAGGAAGCGAGACAAGAGCAGTCCCGTCGGGTTCGGTGCCTAGAACGGGAGGTGCGGTCGCGTTAGGAGCGGCGAGGCTGATTCGTCAGGCGAGCAGCCAGCGGTTGATGCGGCAGCAGTCCATACGGGTTCGCGATACGGCGTCGGAAGAGGTACGCAGCTGATGAGCTCCTTCTTTACACGTTCTTTCTTGTTGTTTCTTGTCAAAGTTCTGTCACCTTTCCGTTTCTCGCCGTACCTAGTTTTCTCTCTTCGTTTCTTTCTTTATGCCGTTTTCTTTATGCTGGAAGAACGCCAGAGCAACTGGGCCTATTCCCGTCCCATCGTGCTACTCGACACGCTCTGGAACCTCATCTTCTTGCTCTGTCCTGCTCTGTCTTCTCTCTCTGCTGCAGTTGGAAGAGCGCCAGAGCAACTGGGCCTATTCCCGTCCCATCGTGCTCCTCGACACGCTCTGGAACCTCATCTTCGTTCTCGTCGCCATCGCGACGCTCTCCGTGAGCCGCAACCACAAGGAGGAACCGGCCGCTCCGCTGGGCGTGTGGCTCATGGGGTACTCGGCGCAGTGCATCATCCACATCGTCTGCGTGCTCGTGGAGTTCGACCGCCGGCAGCAAGGCGGAGCGGAGGAGCGCAGGAGCGACCGGAGTCGGGCGAGGAGGAGCGGCGGAGCGAGCAGGAGCAGCAGACGAGGGCTCCGCGGGTTGCGGAGCGCGAGCGGAGGAGGAGGGAGGGGAGGCAGGGGAGGGGGAGCAGGGGGGAGTGGGAGTTCGGGGGATATTCGAGAGGGGTTGTTGCAAAGAGGGAGCGATGACGAGGAGGAGGAAGCGGAGGGGAGTACGGGGGAGCAGCGGATGGAAGATGATCGGATTGACAGGTACTGCTGGCGAACGCATATGTGGCCTTTTCGTGGCGCGACGCAAAAGTAACGGCGATGTTATCTTTGCGTTCATTGTCGTCGTCGGTCGTCGGTCGTCGGTCGTCGCTCTTCGGTCGTCGGTCGTCGCTTTGCTTGATGGTACCAGTGCAACACCCAGCAACTCAGTGCCGGGATCTTGGACTGCTTTTCTTGCCTGTGTGTGTGCTCGCAGCATTGCGAAGCAAATCGAGTCGGCGAACACCGTCTTTTCGTTCCTCTGGTGGTCCGTCGGGTTCGCGTGGATCATCTCCACATTCGACGACACCTTCGAAGACGCTCCCATTCTTTCCTGGTAAAACTTTCTCAGACGCTCCCATTCTTTCCTGATGGTTTTGCATCTAGACGCTCCCATATGCGGCGTCTTTGTGGTGGTGATTCACGGCATAAGCCGTTTAAACCCCACCGTTTTTCCAAATCACAGTCCGCAGGGTGTGGATGTCGTTTCTTGCTCTCTCATTCTCGACGTCGTTGCGGTGGTGATTCACGCGCCATAACATTTCAAATTCCACCGTTTCCCCGGCAACCCAATCCGCAGGGTGTGCATGTCGTTTCTGGCGTTCGACGTGTTTTTCGTCATCTTCTGCATCGCGCTCGCGTGTCTGGTGGGCATCGCCGTGTGCTGCTGCCTGCCCTGCATCATCGCGGTTCTCTATGCCATGGGCGAACAGGAAGGTGCCACGAACGAGCAGATTCAGTCCCTCCCGCAGTTCAAGTTCCGCCGGCGAGGCTCTCCGTCTAGCAGCAGCCGCCCGCTCACCGCGTCCGCCGCCCTCTCCGCCATCACGGAGGCGCTAGGCGTTGCGACCACCAGCAGCAGCACCACCACCAACGCCAGCAGCAGTAGTGGGCTAAATAGCAGTGCGGCGAAGGGTAGCAGCTGTGATGATGGAAACAGAAGTGGTGATACGGGGGGCAGCAGTGGAAAGGGAACGGCCAGTGCGGGTGCCGAGGGGAAGGAGGAGGTTCGGGTGACGATCGACGAGCCGGCAGGGGGCGTTATGACGCAAGTGGGAGGGTCGAGCCAGCCGCCGCGGGAGAGAGAAGTGGCAGACGATGATGCGGTACGTTGATACCCGTTGCTGTGGGCGGGGATTTGGTCTGTTGGGGATGGGGTGGGTTGGGGATGGAATGGGTTGGGGATGAAGTGGGTTGGGGATGGGGTGGGTTGGCACTTTCCTTCTCAGCTCCCTTTGCTGTATCTCTTCTCGCCATTCTTCCCCCCAACCCTTCCTCCCCCCTCCCCTTCACACTCTTTTCTTGGCGATTCCATTTTTGCACCACTCTGAATGTGTTTTTGAGTTTCCCATCCTCAGTTTCCACCATTGCGTTATCCTCTCTCCCTTCTCGCTCTTAGCTCCCTCCCAGTTGTGATGCACAGTTGTCCGCCTTTTCTCTCTCCCAGAATCGCCGCATCTGCCTGGGAGCACATGGGGACGCAGTGCTGGTGCTGCTCAGACCCATTACCCTTCCCCTCATGTTTTCCTCATCCTCTCCCTTCTCATCCTCCCATCCCTCCCATCTTCCCATCCTCTCATCCTCCCAGGAGTGCTGCATCTGCCTGGGGCCATACGAGGACGCAGTGCTGCTGAGGGAGCTGCCCTGCTCGCACCACTTCCACTCCGCCTGCGTTGACAAGTGGTTGCGCACCCGCCCCACCTGCCCCCTTTGCAAATACGACATCACTGCCCCGCCCAGCGCTGCTACTAGCAGCAGTGGGAGCAGTGGTAGTGCCGGTAGCAGCAGCAGCAGCAACACTGAAAGCAGCAGCAGTGGCAGCGGCTGTGGCAGCAGCAGTACCAGTGGTAGCACTGCGAACAGCAGCAGTAGCGACAACAGTGATGCCAGCCGTGCAAACGGTAGTGGAAACAACAATGCCTCGACTTTCACTCCTGCTTGACCAACTGCCATTCTCCTGCTGCACAACAGCCAACCAGCCTGTGGCCATTCCGTCAATGGCTCAGCACAGCATTGTACTAAACGGCCGGCGAAAGCATGACCTGGGTTATGACTCATCAGTCATGCCTGCTCTGGAGTCTGCATTTCTGCTGTGCTGGTTACTGCCTACCGCAGTCTGCGGTGCTGGTGCCGAGTTGAGAGACCTGCAAGGTGCCTGTCTACCACCCAGCAGCAGGCGTTTGAATTGTAACAAGTGCTTCTTTTTTTCTTGTTTAACCTGGGGATGTGAAGCAGAAGCTTAGCAGTGGAGGCTGCTTCCTGGTGTACAGTACAGAGCACCGCCTATGGTCTCGGCCGCGCCTGATTACGCTAGTTAAGGCGGCTGCTTCAGTCAGCAATTTGCTGACTTGCGGAGGATACGGAGTGCGAATGGTTTGAAGTCAAATTGAGTGCGTTAGGGCATTGTTCCCTGTCTTCCATATACCGTAGGTAAAGTTGCCACCGCTAAACAATGTACGGGTTGTGCGTCCAGATCTGACATGCTGTAAGGAATTTTCTCGGCATTCCTTACGGAGCCCGACTACATCGCGTACAGCAACAGCCGTTGTTCGCCCGTTACTGCTAACGGAACTTCGCCGACTTCGCGCGCACTGTTTCACCAAACCTCGCACTGCTGGCCCGGCCGTGTCGGCCTACGCTTCGGGACTAGCCCGAGCCTCGCTGCCAGCATAGCACTAGCTAGCTCGCACGCACCGCGTTACCGTTTGCATGCTTCGCATATAAATGTTCGCTCATGCCTTCACTCACATCGTTTGACACCTTAGTGCAATTCTCGCTACTTCGATTCATTGCACCTGTAACACTTGGTATCAGAGCCCCTTTCTTTCGGACCGCGCATCTCCGCACCCCAGGAAATCAACTTTTGATTTTTCACTCGAAGGGACTTACGTACCTTAGCACCTAGGAGCCGCTGTCCTCGCGTTCTCTCGTAAACGCGTGCAGCCACGACTGCGCCTAGACTAAGACGAGCCGACGTCCTTCGAAATGGCCGAACACATCGACGTCACGACTCTCACGCAGGAGCATTTGAACGATCTGCTGCGACAAATCCGCGAGAGCGCCGAGGAAATTGCGACGCTGACGGCAGAACGCTCGTCCCTGCAAAACGACCTCACAAGGGCACAGTCCCAAGCACCTGGCACTCCGATTCAGCCCGCACCACAGACATCACAGCACGGAAGTGTGGGGCAACCCGCGAGCGCGGCCAGTGATGGCGTCGTCCGCCCCGACGGAGACGACGACCACGGCACGACACACCCCGGAGCGACGAATGCGGCCCCAAGTCAACCTCGCGTCACGATTTCGGCACCGACCCACGATTCGGGACTGCCGTCACCGATGCCGCTGAAGCCGCAGCGTCCGCCATGCTTTGATCCGAGTCAACGGGGTGGTCCTACCGTTCAGGCGTGGTTGTTAACGATGAACGTGTTTTTCGACGCCAACTACGTCTCGGAGGATGCGGCGAAAATCCGCTACGCCGTGTCGCTGCTGCGAGGACCCGCCATGGACTGGTGGCGCGTCATCGTCACGAAGCCGAATGACTACGCGACTCTACCAACACGGGAAGGACAAACCGGACCCTGGGCGCCGTCGTATTTCGTGGAGGTGCCCCAATATCGCACGTGGGACGCGTGGTGCGCAGGTCTGCGCGCTCGATTTGAGCCAATTGCGGCTTCGATCGCGGCGCGACAGAAGCTCCGCACTTGGCGCCAACTCGGTTCCGTCCAGGACTACACCAGCGGGTTCCTGGCGCTATGCGAGCAAGTGGGCTACATGCATGAGAGCGAGCGCATCGACCGCTACATCGGCAGCCTGAAGCACGACATCGCTCAAGAAATTCAGCTTCGCGGCGTCACCGATTTTCAGGAGATTCTCGCTATGGCGGAGAAGCTCGACTTCTTCCGCCGACCGAGACCGGGGTCCTACGGCTGTAGCAGCAACTGGGGACATCGGTCTCGTGGGACGAACGAGGGCGCTACGATACGTGCCGTCGCCGCGAATGCCGCTGCCGCACCGTTCAAGGGGCGCTGCTTCGCGTGTAATCGGCCGGGACACCGCAAGAGCGAATGCCCGGAAAACGCTAAGGGAAAGGGGGAAGCTGAGCAGCAGAAACAGACCAAGCAGCAGGGAAACGCTGGGAGTCAGTAGCAGACGGGCCCTCTACTGACAGGTCACGCCGCTCGCCCGACCCAACCGACCCTCACCGAGTGATTGTGCCGGTTCACGCAATCGACCACACCCGGCCGAATAAGGAGGGTACTACGGTAGACAGCTCTATACTGCTTAGTGGGAAAATCAGGACGGACTTAGTTAAAATATTCGTAGACGGGGGAGCCAGCCACAGCCTCATCAACACTGCTACAGCACGAAAACTGCGACTGCCACTGGACAGATGTTTACCTGAGATCGACGCACGACTGGTAGACGGCACGCGGCTGGCAATACGGGAACGCGTAGTCCGGGTTCGGATTCGATGCGGGGGTAACTTCACATTTAGCCAAGAAATGCTCGCAACGACCCTCGACGGAACCGATATTTTACTCGGGCGTGATTGGTTGCGACGACACAATCCGCGAATCGACTGGACGACGGGTGACTGCACCGTGCGAGTGAACGGTAACCACATCGCCCTACCTCGCTGGGGCTCGCCTGAGTCTTCGTCGGTGCGTGTCAACGCGATCACGATGAAACGCGCCGTAGCGGCGGGAGCTGACGTGTACGCGGTCGACATTCGGGAAGCCGAGGCAGCAGACAAGGGAGGGGATTTGCAGAAACTGCTGACCGACGTACCGAGTGACCTGGCAGTACTGTTGAAGCAGTACAGCGACATTTTCCCGGACGACTTACCGACGGGACTGCCACCTCAGCGACCGCACGATCACAGAATAGAATTGGAACCGCGGGCACAGCCAACAGTACAGCGACAGTTCCGACTGACCCAGCCCGAACTGGACGAACTGAGGAAGCAGCTCGATTACCTGCTCGAGAAGGAGTTCATTCGCCCTAGTTCGTCGCCTTTCGCAGCACCGATACTGTTTACACCGAAAAAAGACGGGGGATTTCGCATGTGCATCGATTAAAGAGCACTGAACAGGGTTACCATCAAATCCCGTTACCCCATCCCACGAGCCGACGAACTGATCGACCAACTGCGCACAGCCCGGGTTTTCTCGAAAATCGACCTCCGGGGGGGTTACCATCAGATTCGTGTCAATCCGCCCGACTGCCCTAAAACCGCATTCCGAACACGCTACGGATCCTTCGAATACACCGTCATGCCCTTCGGGCTGACCAACGCCCCCGCCACTTTCCAAATGACCATGAACGAAGCTTTCCGCCCACTCTTAGATAAGTGCGTCATAGTATACCTGGACGACATACTGATTTACAGCCCTGACAGAGCACAGCACTTACAGGACATCGAAGCCGTTTTTAAAATACTGAGTGAGAACCGCCTACTGACAAAAGCGTCTAAGTGTGAATTTTTACAGGACCGTCTGGAGTTTTTTGGACACGTTATTTCAGCCGCAGGAGTGGAAATAGACCCGAAGAAAATTGCCACGATTCAGGCTTGGCACGCGCCGACCAACTTGACAGAGTTGCAGAGTTTTCTGGGGTTCGTCAACTACGTGCGCCGGTTCGTCCCCAACATGGCGAAGCTGACTGCCCCGTTGACTGACCTGCTGAGGAAGGGGGTTGAGTACACGTGGGGGGAGAAAGAGCAAGCTGCCTTCTCGGCCCTCAAAAACATTTTGTGCTCACCGCCCGTGCTTCACATCGCAGATCCACACCGTCCGTTCGAGCTCGTCACTGACGCAAGTGACATCGCTGTGGGAGCAGTACTGTTGCAGGATTTCGAAAACGGCCTCCAGCCAATCGCGTACAAGTCCCGCAAACTGCACCCGCCCGAACGCAACTACCCGATACACGACCGCGAAATGTTGGCGATCGTGCACGCGTTCAAGGTTTGGCGGTGTTACCTGACTGGCGCCGACGTGACAGTACGGACAGACCACCGATCACTACAGTACTTACGCGCCCAACCAAATCTCAATCCGCGACAAATTCGCTGGCTGGACTACCTCGAGTCCAACTTCCACTACACGGTTACGTACAAGAAAGGCGCATCCAACATCGCCGACGCACTCACCCGCCCTACCGCCCAACTCCACGCCATCCTACTCGCCCAGACCAACCCGCTGTTAACAGGCCTATTCACCCACGGATACCGCACCGACCCATTTTTCACGACTGGAAACTCACAGCAACTGGCAGAAGCTAAAGGAGTTTATTACGTAAAAACAGGCACCAACCGCATCTGGGTAGCTGCGTACTCACTACTGAGGGAGCTGCTACTGCAGGAGGCACACGACGGAATTACCTCGGGACACTTTAGGCTAGAAAAAATGCGACAGCAACTGCAGCGGTATTATTACTGGCCGGAGCTGTTGACCGACGTACAACAGCACGTGGGCTCGTGCCCCACGTGTCAGGTGATGAAGAGCTCGAGGAAGCGGAAGGCGGGTCAATTGCAGCCGATACCACCGCCCGAGCGCGCCTGGCAGCAGGTTACCATGGACTTCGTCACAGGGTTACCTTCGAACCATGGGGGTAACGACGCGGTGATGGTCGTCGTTGACAGGCTGACGAAGATGGCACACTTCGCTGCGTGCAAAAAGTCGATCTCAGCCGAGGAGACCGCTCGTCTGTTCATCGCAGCCGTTGTCCGCCTGCACGGGATACCAGCAGCGATTATCAGCGACAGGGACACGAAGTTTACCAGCAACTTCTGGAAAAACCTCTGGGAGCAGTTCGGGACCAGGCTACAGTTCAGTTCGTCGTACCACCCCCAAACGGAGCGGACGAATCAGACGATGGAGCAGTTGATTCGTGCCACGTGCGACGACCCCACGACTTGGGAACAGCAGCTGCCGCTGATCGAGTTCGCGTACAACAACGCCACGTCAGCGACGACGCAGCAGTCCCCCTTCTACCTGAACTACGGGCAAAATCCTACAGTGCCCATGACGCCGAGTCCGGACAATCCGACACCATGTGCACAACAATTCGCCGAAATTCTGCAAGCTGCCCGCACCAGAGCCGCAGAAGCAATTAAAAAAACAAATGTCATCGCTAAGCGCAACGCTGACCGCCACCGCCGACCCGTCACCTACCAGTAAGGGGATTACGTACTGCTCGACACGCAAAACCTGCGACTGCCCGACGTGCCAAAACTACGACCGCGCTACTGTGGCCCATTCCAAATCAGCCACATGATCACGCCAGTAACCGCGCACCTACTGTTACCGACCGACTGGTACATCAGCCCCTCGTTCCACGTCAGCTTGCTTCGCCCATACATCCCAACCACAAGCCAATTGCCTCGCCACCGCCCGCCATCCATGACTCGCCCTGCATCGGAGCCGATCATTGAGCCCGAAAAAATCCTGAGCCATCGGATTCGACACCCCACGGGAATCAGGAGGATTGAATTCCTCGTTCGCTGGAAGGACCGCACGCCAACTGAGGATAGCTGGGTGCCCCTGGCCAACATTGAAAACCACCCTGCCCTGCAAGTGTACCTGAGGAGCCGGGGATTCCGCGACATACATGCACTCGCCTAGCGGAGGGGGCTTCTTGAGGGGGGGTGGTAGTGTAAGGAATTTTCTCGGCATTCCTTACGGAGCCCGACTACATCGCGTACAGCAAAAGCCGTTGTTCGCCCGTTACTGATAACGGAACTTCGCCGACTTCGCGCGCACTGTTTCACCAAACCTCGCACTGCTGGCCCGGCCGTGTCGGCCTACGCTTCGGGACTAGCCCGAGCCTCGCTGCCAGCATAGCACTAGCTAGCTCGCACGCACCGCGTTACCGTTTGCATGCTTCGCATATAAATGTTCGCTCATGCCTTCGCTCACATCTTTGTACTCGTTTGACACCTTAGTGCAATTCTCGCTACTTCGATTCATTGCACCCGTAACACATGCTCTACATAGGTTCCGTACAGTGTATCAGTCCACCACTACAGTGCAGGTGTGAATCCTAATTTGTGTTGCTGATAATTTTACAATTTACCTGGTCAATCTCTGTTTCATATGGGGTGCGATCTCGAAACTGCGTTTTCTTCAAGGTGTAGCGGAGTCAGATTGCTGTACGGTGGTGCCGACATACCCAAGGCGGTACTGTCAGCCAGTTAGGGACTGTCACAATAAACTCGCAGACATATCGGAGCACGTTATATTGGGCATTTTGAGTCGTCTTTGTAAAATATCGACATCCTTTCAAATAAGCAACCGCCTGTTTGCGCTTGCGTTTATCCTCGCGTGTCGTCGTATGTCGTAGCTTGTCGCTCGGCTTGTCGTTAAAACGTCTCAGGCGTTCGTCGCAGCGCCTGGAAACCTCGTACTCTTGCGACAGTCGTGAGGCATGTCTGCGAACGGGAAGAAGGAAGCGCGCCGATGGGCCGTCGACCTGGCGGACGCAGCGTCGGGGATCTCGAGGGACGTTCCCGATCCGCCTGGATTCAACCGAAACGCGGCAGAACTGGTGAGCGAGTAACTGCTCGTAACTGTAATCTGGTAACCGGATGCGTGTAACCGTTCCCGAGACGGTCAGAATTCGCGATAGGCCCATGATCCGCTTTGGCTCTGATATAGACTCATGCGCCCGTTAAGTGCTTCCGTCTCGTGCAGGTTCTAGGTATTCACTGTTATTGTAGGTGGTGCATGTACTCGTATCTTGTGTGATTGTATCGCGTGTGCTTAAAGTGTGTGGTTCTTGTATCGCCTGTGCTTGAATCAGGCGTCCAGTGGCAGCGGATCCAAGGCGCTGACACAGAAAGATAAGGCCCTTGACCCAGCAAAGAAGCAGGAGGTGAGTAGGGCCCGATCATTTCACAGCAAACTGGATGGAATTCATGTTCTGTTCACTTCCCCCCTCGTTTCCCGTTTTTCCTCTCCTCATTGCCTTTCCTTTCAGCGTACCTGGGCCCTGGGCCAGTCACTTGCCAAGAATCTCCTCATGCTGGGATTCATGCTCTGGATGGTTGGCAGCTGTATTCGAAGTGCTCTTCTGCGTTTGCTCCCCTTTCAGCGTGCCTGGGCCCTGGCCCAGTCTCCCACCAAGGATATCCTCATGATGGGATTCATGCTCTGGATGGCTGGCCTGGCAGCACCGGGCACATCTTCACCATCCCATTGTCCAACTTGTGACCCCGTTTCCCTTCTTCTTTCAGCGTGCCTGGGCTCTGGCCCAGTCACCCACCAAGAATCTGCTCATGATGGAATTCATGCTCTGGATGGCCGGCAGCACTGTGCATCTTTTCAGCATCCCATTTTTCAATTTGTGACCCCATTTCCCTTCCTCTTTCAGCGTGCATGGGCTCTGGCCCAGTCTCCCACCAAGAATCTCCTCATGATGGGATTCATGCTTTGGATGGCTGGCAGTACAGTGCATCTTTTCAGCATCGGAATCACCTTCTCCATCCTCTGGCAACCCATCTCAGCGCTACGGACCATCAATGCTGGTATGGTATTGGTCAGTCTGGGTGTCTCAGCTCATGCCTACACATGTTTCTGGGTGTTTCTGATTTCTAGTGTGTTTATTTGCATCTTCAGCAGCGGCATCACCTGCTCCATCCTCTGGCATCCGTCTCCGCGGGTATCCTCCTACGGACCAGAAATGCGGGTATGTGTCTCAGAACAATAGTAGCTCAATGCACAGCTTCAGCACGGTCACTGTCTCCAGCCTCTTGCAACCGGTTTCGGCACTGAGGACCATCAATGCAGGCATGTGTCTGGGTGTCTCAGTCCATGCCTGCACATATGTCTGAGGGCCCCAGAATTTTAGTAGCGTGCACACTTTCAGCGTCGGAATCACCTTCTCCAACTTCTGGCAGCCAATCTCTGCCCTCAGGACCATCAGCGCTGCTACCGGACCATCATCTTCTTTCTGGGTGTCTCAGAACTATAGTAGCTCAGTGCACCTTTTCAGCATCGGAATTACCTTTCCAACCTCTGGCAGCCCATCTCCGCCCTCAGGACCATCAACGCTGCCACCTATTCCAGTTCCCTTGGGCGGTCCCCTTCCTTCCCCGCCTCCTGCAGCCTCTGCTGCGTCGTTCAACGACCCCAAGGTACCTTCTGAGTCGACTAAAAAACCATCTGTTTTTCTTCCCCCCCACCCCCCCACCCCCCCATCCCCCTACCCTCCCCTCCTCCCCTCCCCCCCCTTTCCCCCCCTCTCCCCTGCAGCGTTTGAGCCGTTCAAGGACCCCAAGGTGGGCGTGGTGCGGTGCTGCCGAAGCTAATGTGCACGGCAGTCAACCGTTCCCTCCTTCCCATCGACCTGCTATTCATGTGCTTGAGTGTCATGCGTGTGTGTTTTATGTGCTGTTCCCCATCCCCTCTGCAGCGTGTGAGCCGTTCAAGGATCCCAAGGTGGACGTTGGGCTGCCCAAGAAGATGTATGTTTGAGTCAACTCTCTATTCCTCCGTGGGCCTGCTATTCATGCGCTTGTGTTACTGTGCTGTTTCATGTGCGGATTTCTTCCCTTCCTCCTCCCCTGCAGCATTTGAGCCGTTCAAGGACCCCAAGGTGGATGTGGTGCTGCCAAAGATGATGTATGCCGCAGTCAACCTCTTCCTCCTCTCCATCGGCCTCTGGAAGGTGCTCCTCTCTTGCCACTGCTTGTTACCGCATACCACTCCTTACTATCCGTGCAACCCTTGCTACCCCCTTGCTACCCCCCTAGCTACTCCTTGCTATTCCTTGTAATTTTGAGCTCTAGGCCTTCTTGCTTCGGTTGCTTGCTCTTTCCGAATAATTTCTTGAGCTATCTTTCCTGGTTGCATTTTCCTACCACGCAGTTGAATGGATTGGGATTGCTTCCGACTCGTCCTGCTGACTGGATTTCATCACTCCCTCCCAGACCAGTAAGCTGCTGTTGTGATTTAGAAGTTGCAGGTCGCTTTGTGTTTGAAATTGTTTCCTTTTTTAAAGTATTTCTCTCTTTCGTTTCCTCTTCGTACTCATCAAGGCATTGTCTTTTCTCTTGATGTGAACACAAGTCTGTCTTAGCAACACAAGTTTGCCTCCCTTTCCTCTATTGTGTGTGCAGGTTCCAGAGTTTTCAGCTGGTGGTATATCACTATAGACTGGATGCAAGTTTGCTTTGTTTAGTGGAGAGAATCAAATTTCTTACAGGTTTGGGACTTAGACTGTACTTCAGACTCTACGGCCCTGTTCGGTAGCCTTCCAGTTACACTGGGCCCACTCGAACTGGGGAAGCCTACGACGTGTTTCGCAGCCTCGGGCGTCCACTCACACTGAAAAGAGGTTCCGTTCCCAAATGCAAGAAGTTACCGTACGTTTCGTGGGAAATTACTTGCCGAAACTTTTACTGCTGTACGAAGCTGCCCCACCCACAAACAAAAAGTCAGTCCGCCAAATGAGAAACCGTCGATATGGATATGGAAAATCAGGAACGGGCACGATCTCTCATTGTTTGAAAGAGCGTGCTAAAAAACCTTAATTTGACCCGATTCGAAACTAGTGCAGCGTATACCCTCCAGCCTGCCACTCTGAGCGGGCCTGCCTGGGTTGAACTGGAAAGCTGAAATGGGAGGGACTTCCACTGACTGTCGAGTTTGCCTGGGCGCGACAGTTTCGTGGTAGTGTCCTAGCACGCAGTTGAAGTGGGGTTTTTATGCGTTCGGTAGCCCAGTTGCACTGGACAGGCTCGGTGTTCTAATAACGGTTTGTTGGGCCTTAATCGATTTGAATCTAGGAAACAGAAGATCCCACGCACCAACCGCAGTATGACTGGGAGGGCTACCGAACAGGGCCTACGAGGTGCAACTGGAGGTCCTGATTTTACGTACACTAAAACGATCGAAATGAGGACCTTCAGTCGGATCTGTCGGATCGACGGTCGGAAGAGTGCAAGTTGTGGTCCTAGATTGTGCCAACGGGAACGGAACAGAGACCTGCAACACATTTGATTGGAGAATCGAATAACTCCTGCCTTGAATCCGATGACTCCAAAATAGTGCACAGGGTTTAGCTGAGGACGTTTCTATTCACATGTAAGATGTGGTGGTGCTTCTTTTACTCCCCGACACCTAGCCGCACCGCTCTCGTGCTACCTGGAACATACCAAACCGTTCATTTGCTAGAGAGTTGAACCTGGCTTCTCGAACCCCACCATGCCATGCTGCACCTGCCTTCAGAAGAGTTCGTTCACAGTTCATGAATCAAGGTTTTCAGGATGGTGACTAGCTGTACAAAGCGGTGAAGCTAGAAAAACGCTTCAGAATGCACATTATCGTACTCAACCGCTTGTACTAGACATAAAGTTAACTCGGGTGACTTCACAATAGGACTATCTGGAGAATATTTGAAGGTACTGTTTGAGCATTATTCTCCAGCAAACTAGGACTGCCACCATCATATTCTGGCATGAATGACCTGACTACCAGTGGCTTTAATTGGTGTACCTACCAGGTACCTAGTTCGTGAGAATTCTCTGTAACCGCCAATTTGGCTGGTGGTAGCGTAGTTCTCATGGCGTGATGAAGTGTTTTTTGTGGAACCAGAAATGAACGTTCTAGCTCTTGTTGACAGAGGTCCAAATTTGCTGGAATTGAGGCACATGAAGGAGGTAATTATTCATTCGACTTCAGAATGATAATTGGTTAGCTGCATTGGGGTATATGCGGGAGAATGTCGGCCGAGACACCTGCAGTCATTCAGTGTCCGCGTTTAACATACTGCGACGGCGCTTCGGGCGTCATTTCTGTTACATCTGTTACCCACAGAGCTTCCGGCAGGTGTATTTCTTTTTTCTGAGCGAAAATGGTGTCGGAGGGTTACCCTGGCGAAGACAGCGGCTCGTCGTCGACGACACACCGTCGAAATGTCGCTTCGTTTCAAAAAGTCCCCAGTAAATCAGAAGTTGCTAAGCTGGTACTTAATAAACCAGACCAACACGCTTCCTCCTCCGCGTTACCGTCAGCAGCAGGAAAATCTGATCCGGAAGGAGCAGCATCACCTAGAGAAACATCAGGTCGTCCTCGCGTCTCGCTATTAACTACGTGTATTGTTCTGTTCGGGCCGTCGCTGATTCTCCTGGCCATTCTCAACATCTCCGCCAGCTACGACCGTGAGAAGCTCCTCCGCCAGTCCAGCGCGGAGCTTGCGCGGAAGCAGCTGATGCGCCAGCAGCGCGGACATCCGGGAACCAGCGGCGCGAAACACGGCGGGAATGGCGCCGGTTCTTACGAGAATTCCAGGCGCTCGGACCAGGGGAAAGGGGAAGGATGGACGCGAGGGGGAGCGGGGGGAAGGTTGATCGGGGGAGGACGTGGGGGAGGAGCTGTTAGGCGGAAACCATTTCTTTCTCCCCCGCCTCAGGCAAAGCTGAATAAGAGGCTTTGACAGCAGGTGCAGAAGCAAGGGGTGTTTTTACCGGGTCAACCTGAGGAGCTTAATACAAGGAAACTCGAGTACAGAACAGGTGCTTATAACGGGTGAGGGGTGCTAAGCAGGGCCTTTTTTTAGCTTTTGTTTTTTGTTTGTTCTGATTTTTATTTTCCTCCTCCTTTTTTCCCATCCTCACGATCCTTTTCCTCCCCCTTCCCATCCTTCTCCTCTCAGATGCTGACCTGGAAGGGGGTAACATGCGCCACATCGGATCAATATCCAATCCCTGCCTCACAAAACGGCCGTTTCTGCAGCGGGCCTATCAGGAGCCGCCACCTGTCTCGGGCGCTCCCATTGGCCAGCACCGGTTCGTCATGGCGGGTGGTTACCGCATCGGTGCTAACCAGTTTGCGGCTGTGGGTCACTCGCTGCGTGATCTAAAGGAAGAGGGAGGAAGCGGGGTGAGTTGACATGCAGAGGGGTGAGTTGACACGCAAGTGAGTTGACACGCAGTGGGGTGAGGTCTCAGACAGTGGGGTGAGTTGACACTCAATGGGGTGAGTTGACACTCAATGGGGTGAGTTGACACTCAATGGGGTGAGTTGACACTCAATGGGGTGAGTTGACACTCAATGGGGTGAGTTGACACTCAATGGGGTGAGTTGACACTCAATGGGGTGAGTTGACACTCAATGGGGTGAGTTGACACTCAATGGGGTGAGTTGACACGCAGTGGGAGGGATGAGTTGACACGCAGTGGGAGGGATGAGTTGACACGCAATGGGGTTGATTACTTCTATGCCCATCTTCTTTTTCTTATTTGATCTGAGACCACTTTTATGCCCTTTTTCCATTTTGCTACTTGATATCTGAAGTGTT
The DNA here is from genome assembly GCA_947471745.1 of Closterium sp. Naga37s-1. Classification (NCBI taxonomy): domain Eukaryota; kingdom Viridiplantae; phylum Streptophyta; class Zygnematophyceae; order Desmidiales; family Closteriaceae; genus Closterium; species Closterium sp. Naga37s-1. Next base: position 296,739 of record CANJKZ010000022.1, on the reverse strand, counting down.
TTCCCCCCCTCTCTTTCCCATTGTGCTCTTTGCAGGCCAGCAAGTGCTACTGGATAGCACTGGATGGGGGGTACGCAGAGGGCAGAGTGAGGGTAATTTACCCTGCGGAGCACCACTGGCTGCTGTACGAGACTGCCATTTACGAGTGTACTCTGCTGGTCAACAGCACGGGCACCACTGGAGGATCTGCGATTCTCATGCTAGGTCAGTTCTAGGCACTGCAGTTGCTGTACGAGTGTGGGTTAAGTGAGAGAGCTCATAGGTTTTCCTGCATTGCCTTCAGTAATACTCTGCTGGTCAACAGCGCAGGCACCACTGGAGGCACTGCCATTCTCATGCTAGGTAGGGGCTGAGTGAGGGAGGGAGTGAGGGTGGTGAAGGTGAGTGAGAGAGCCTCAGATTTGCGTGGATTGCCTTCATCGCTGTGGTTCCATCCAGTTGGGTTTCACCTCTTTACAATCCTCCGTCCGTCCTTCAGTTCCTCCTTGCCTCCTTCCCTCCCTCTCTCCTACCTCCCTCCCTCCCTTCTTCCCTCCCTCCTCCCTTCCTCCCTCCTTCCTTCCCTCCCTTTCTCCCTCCCTCCCTTTCTCGCTCCATCCCTCCCTCCATTCCTCCCTCCCTTCCTCCTTCCCTCCCTCTCCACTTTCCCCATCCCACAGACGAGCAGGCAGTGGTGATGCACGAGGAGGGGCAGGACGAGTTCGCCATCGATGCACCTCCCTTTGGGAGGCGAGATGGGTTCAAATGGGTGCAGATGGGTCTTTACTCTCCCCCTCCCCCTCTCCTTCTTCCCCCTTCTCCCACAGACGAGCAGGCAGTGGTGATGCACGAGGAGGGGCAGGACGAGTTTGCCATCGATGCACCTCCCTTGGTGAATCTAAATGGGTTCAAATCGGTGCAGATGGGTCTTTACCTCCCCCCATCCCACAGACGAGCAGGCAGTGGTGATGCACGAGGAGGGGCAGGACGAGTTTGCCATCGATGCACCTCCCTTGGTGAATCTAAATGGGTTCAAATCGGTGCAGATGGGTCTTTACCTCCCCCCATCCCACAGACGAGCAGGCAGTGGTGATGCACGAGGAGGGGCAGGACGAGTTTGCCATCGATGCACCTCCCTTGGTGAATCTAAATGGGTTCAAATCGGTGCAGATGGGTCTTTACCTCCCCCCATCCCACAGACGAGCAGGCAGTGGTGATGCACGAGGAGGGGCAGGACGAGTTTGCCATCGATGCACCTCCCTTGGTGAATCTAAATGGGTTCAAATCGGTGCAGATGGGTCTTTACCTCCCCCCATCCCACAGACGAGCAGGCAGTGGTGATGCACGAGGAGGGGCAGGACGAGTTTGCCATCGATACACCTCCCTTGGTGAATCTAAATGGGTTCAAATCGGTGCAGATGGGTCTTTACCTCCCCCCATCCCACAGACGAGCAGGCAGTGGTGATGCACGAAGAGGGGCAGGACGAGTTTGCCATCGATGCACCTCCCTTGGTGAAACTAAATGGGTTCAAATCGGTGCAGATGGGTCTTTACCTCCCCCCATCCCACAGACGAGCAGGCAGTGGTGATGCACGAGGAGGGGCAGGACGAGTTTGCCATCGATACACCTCCCTTGGTGAAACTAAATGGGTTCAAATCGGTGCAGATGGGTCTTTACCTCCCCCCATCCCACAGACGAGCAGGCAGTGGTGATGCACGAGGAGGGGCAGGACGAGTTTGCCATCGATGCACCTCCCCCCTACCACCTGGCCTTCTGCTCCTACCCCATGTACCGCCACCTCAACCCCAAGACCATCCAGGAGTGGCTGCAGGTATGGCTGGGTGCAGTGGGTACATGTATGACTGGGCTGGTTACCACACACACCTGTCAACGCAACCCCCCCCCCCCCCCCTACCACCTGGCTTTCTGCTCCTACCCCTTGTACCGCCACCTCAATCAGAGTGTAGTGAGTCGAGTTTTGAGTCGACTCAAAACTCCCCCCATACCACCTGGCCTTCTGCTCCTACCCCTTGTACCGCCACCTCAACCCAAAGACCATCCAGGAGTGGCTGCAGGTATGCATGGCTGGGCTGGTTACCGGTATGACTGTGGTGGTTACACGTATGACTGTGCTGGTTACCAGTATGACTGTGCTGGTTACACGTATGACTGTGGTGGTTACATGTATGACTGTGCTGGTTACATGTATGACTGTGCTGGTTACACGTGTGACTGCGCTGGTTACACGTGTGACTGCGCTGGTTACACGTATGACTGTGGTGGTTACACGTATGACTGTGGTGGTTACACGTATGACTGTGCTGGTTACACATATGACTGTGCTGGTTACACATATGACTGTGCTGGTTACAAGTATGACTGTGGTGGTTACATGTATGACTGTGCTGGTTACAAGTATGACTGTGGTGGTTACAAGTATGACTGTGGTGGTTACACGTATGACTGTGCTGGTTACAAGTATGACTGTGGTGGTTACATGTATGACTGTGCTGGTTACACATATAACTGTGCTGGTTACACGTATGACTGTGCTGGTTGCACGTATGACTGAGCTGGTTACACGTATGACTGCGGGTTACACGTATGACTGTGGTTGTTACACGTATGACTGCGCTGATTATATCATGTGCGCCCCATTCCATATGGCCCCATACCATATGCCCCATTTCATATGGCCCCATACCATATGCCCCATTCCATATGGCCCCATACCATATGCCCCATTCCATATGGCCCCATACCATATGCCCCATTCCATATGGCCCCATACCATATGCCCCATTCCATATGGCCCCATACCATATGCCCCATTCCATATGGCCCCATACCATATGCCCCATTCCATATGGCCCCATACCATATGGCCCATTCCATATGGCCCCATACCATATGCCCCATTCCATATGGCCCCATACCATATGCCACATTCCATATGGCCCCATACCATATGCCCCATTCCATATGGCCCCATACCATATGCCCCATTCCATATGGCCCCATACCATATGCCCCATTCCATATGGCCCCATACCATATGCCCCATTCCATATGGCCCCATACCATACGCCATATGTCCTTTCCGCACCATGTGTGCCCCACAGCATAAGCTTCACACCTCGGCCACATCCCTTCCTCCATCTCTTCCCTTCCCCAGATAGCCCTGCATTACCTGGGCGTGAAGTATTCTGTTCTCACACCCCAGTCCACGCACCGTCCTCGCTCTCTCCCCCCGCTGACTTTTGAGTCGACTCAAAAGTCACCTCCCCCCGCTCCCAGATAGCCCTGCATTACCTGCGTGTGGAGTATTTTGTTCTCAACGACGGTGCTTCTGTCCCAGGCCTCCCTTCTTCCCCACACGCTACCTGCCCTACGCCATGTACCCCACACCACCCTCCCTCTATCACTTCCCTTCCCCAGATAGCCCTGCATTACCTGGGCGTGGAGTGTTTTGTTCTCAACGACGGTGCTTCAGGTCACTTCTTCTTCCCCATATCATGTGTGCCCCACACCATGTGCCCCACACCGTGTGCCCCACACCCTGTGCCCCACACCCTGTGCTCCACACCATGTGTGCCCCACACCCTGTGCCCCACCCCACGTGCCCCACACCATGTGCCCCACACCATGTGCCCCACAACCTGTCCCCCACCCCACGTGCCCCACACCACGTGCCCCACCCCATGTGCCCTACATCGTGTGCCCCACACCATGCACCCCACCCCCCAGATAGCCCTGCATTACCTGGGCGTGGAGTATTTTGTTCTCAACGACGGTGCTTCTATCGTCGAAGACGTATATGAGGTGATTTGTTGCACTCTTTCTTATGTCCTGCACTGCGCACATCACCTGCGTAAGAAAGCACGAGATTTTCGCGGCTCGCCCCTTTTAACAAGAATATGTATATATACATATATATATATGCACGATGAATATATATAGGGCATATATATAGAATAGTACCCTTGTATTGAACGATTGTGCCATGCTAACGAAGCTAGGAAGGGAGAAGTGATGATTGTCTGCACCTCTCCTTCACTCACGTTATAATGATAGTCGACTCAAAGAGCGTACCTCTCTCCTTCACTCATTCCCTCCCTTCCGTCCTTGCGGACTCAATCCCTCTACCCCTCCCTCTAACAAACTTCCGCACTTACTCCCTCTCTCCCCCTCTCCCTCCCTCCCACCATCCCTTCCCCCCTCCCTCTCTCCCTCCCTCCCTCCCTCATTCACTCCCTTACTCCCTCACTTGACCCCTCACTCGCTCCCTCACTCGCTCCCCACTCGCTCCCTCACTCAGGTCCTGGAACCGTACATGGCAGCGGGGATGATGGAGATATTGGACATGCGGGGAGGGTACAAGTGAGTGGGGGAGTGAGTGTGGAGGGGTACGAGTGAGTTTGAAGGGGTGTGAGTGAGTGGGGTGGTGTACAAGGAACTAGGGCGTTAGGGAGGAAGGGAGGCTCTGAAAGGTGAGCAGAGAGGGGATGTTTTTGTCGAATCTCTTTCCCTACCTGTCGTCCCCCATCCCCCCTGTGATGCTGCTCACTCCCTGTGTGCTGCTCCCTCCTGCACTGCATCTCCCTGTTCTTCCCATTCCCCTCCTGCTTTTCATTCCACTCCCCCCGGGCATCTGGGAGCAGATATGAGTCCAAGCAGAACGTGCTTGTATTGAATAACTGTCTTTATCGAATGAAATTTGTCTCCAAGTAAGTCCCATCCTCCCCTCCTTTCACCCTTGCTCTATCCGTCGCTTATAAGCTCATGTTCTTATAAGCTCATGTTTGTTTCTGCCACCTGTGCAAGCTCACCTTTTTCACACTCTCATTTGGTCACATCCCTCACTCTCTCTCACACGTCAGGTGGGTGTTCTTTCGTGAATTTGACGAGTTCCTCTTGAACCTGCTACCCTCTCTCACTCGTCCTGACACACTCTCCCTCTCACCCTCTGTGTTGCCCTCTCTCTCTCTCTCTCTCCTCCATTACTCCAGGTGAGTGTTCTCTCCTGACTTTGACAAGTTCCTTTATATCCAACCGCCCAGACCCTCACCCCACATGTTACCCTGTTCTACTCCCCCTTTCACACACACACACTCTCTCTCGCATCCTGTTTTTGGGATTTAAAAAAAAAACAGATTCCGCATCCTCACTCTGCCGTCTTCTCCCAAAGCCCGAAACCCTTTCATTGATATAGGCGGCAGTACACAGGCATTCTGTCGTCATCTCTCCCTCTCTCAGGTGACTTTTGAGTCGACTCAGAAGTGACCTAGGCGACTTCTGAGTCGACTCAAAAGTTACTTTAGTGACTTTTGAGTCGACTCAAGAGGCGGCAGTACACAGGCATTCTGTTGTCATCTCTCCCTTTCTCACCCTCCAGGTGGGTGTTTTTTGCCGATTTCGACGAGTTTCTCTACATTCAGCCGCCCCAGACCCTTAAAGGGTTGCTGCACGAGCACTCTAACGCACCTTACATCACCTTCGGCAGCCTCTGGTGGTCCATTGAACGCTGCCGGTGAGTGTGTGTTGTAAGAATGGGTGATGTGCGTGTGTGATGTGAACTGAAGAATGTGCTACAGTTGAGTGCTTGCTGCACGAGCACTCTCATATGAATGTGGTGATGCGGCTTTGCGATCATTGTTGCGTTGCCATTCAGTCATCCGTCACCTTATTCCTCCATTTGTTCCCAACCCATCCCTCTCGACATCCCCAAACCCCACATCTATCGTTGCCCCACAGTTCTCAACCCCCATCAGGGCACTTTTATCATTTTTATTTTTTTTCGATCGACTCACAAAATCAGTTCTGTTCTTGTTTTCCCCATCCCCCACCCAACACTGCTCTTGTCGTCTCACAGCCCTCAGCCCCCATCGGATCACTTTTATCTCGAGCGAATGCCCTTCCACTGGCCACACATCTACTGCATAGGGCCCAAGAATGCGGGTCATGAGGAGGATAATTGCATCAATTACTTTGGGCATCGAAAAGTTATCGCCAACACAAAACTCGTCACAGCCATGCAGGCAAGTAGCACTGTCCGTTTCATCAATTAGTGCTGTATGTTTCTTTCTTTCTTTCTTTCTTTCTTTCTTTCTTTCTTTCTTTCTTTCTTTCTTTCTTTCGTTTCTTCCTTTCTTTCTAATGTGGTTTATATGCTTCATCGACCAACCTATCCCACATTCATCCATCCAGGTGCATCGTACAATTGAGCCAGTGGAGAATGGATTAGACTTGCCTGCCTCATCTGGCCATTTATTTAACCATTTCCAGGTATGGAATTGGACTTGATTGTGTTTGTTTTTTCACCTCTTTATTTTCTTTGTTGATATACTCATACCTTCGCCCTCAAAACTCACCCACCATTAACGTTGACATGCAGGGTCTACTTCGAGATGATATCAAAATGTGTGAAGAGATTTTTGCAACGAATAGTACCCCAGAGTGGTACGTAGAAGACTGGCATTTGGCCAAAATGTCCAAGCAAGCCAGACTTCTTGGCCCACCACAAACAATTTTGTATTGATGCAAATATTGTAAGTGGAAAAGAGTATGGCGATTTCGATACACGCACAGCATTCTGTAGGAATCCGGAAGTCACTCTAAAGCATGGTTCTGTTTTTCGCCGTGTCAATGCCACCGTGGATATACGATGCCACCATGGATACAGCACATGTCGCCCCACCAACCACGATTCCAACCCCTTTATTTCGCACGTGGCTGCTTACGTGCCATTTCGGTGGACCTGGGGCTGGTTTGTTGGACCTAGGCTGACTCATATTGGGCCATTGATGACCCATCGCCGTCCAGCAATGCGCGGGAAAGAGACTCACTTCGGGAATCGCGGGTCCCCTCGAGATTTGCTTGACCTGGGGATTTTTCACTGCTGTTCCATCTGGTCTAATTCGGGAGCCTCCCTGACTCCTCCTAATTCCATTTCTCAAGGATAGAATTGTTGATCAGTCGCTGATAGTAGAGATATTCAGGCCACCAGTAGCCTTTCCCGATACTAGTCTACTTATTAGTAGAGATTTCAAGCATTGCGCTATTGCTAGTTGAACCTTATGTAACAGTGCCGTTCCTGTTTATTTGAATCGCGTCGCGACAGCCTGACGATCATTCCGTTGCACCAAGTTGTCAGATAATCACGTTACAGAACAATAACTCAATCCAGCTTGTCGGATCAGCTAACAGTTCACGGTAGCCAGAATGAGCATTCGCACAACTGGTCGGTTGTTCTCCAAGGTGGTCCTATTCGGAGGAGCAGGCGTAGCTGCTGCTCTCGCGGCTTATATCCACTCCACCGGCCATGCCGACCCTCCTAAGAACCTTCCCAGTACGTGTCACGGTGTAGTTCGACAGTGTTGTCAGTCTTCCATTGTTTTGCATGTCTTGAACCAGAAGCCTTCGTAACATTCCACAGATTCACCATTTGCGATGCATATTTCACGCTGTACTTTCAGTGACATCCATGTGTCTGAGTTCTTACTCTTTTGAATGCGATTTTGCGTATCTTATGTCAACTCCTGAATGTGAGACTCAATGTTTCGCTTCTTCCCCTCCAGAGCTTGCCGACGAGGTTCCGTCGAGGCAGGTTCATATGTCAGCTCTCGCAGGGAGCAGCTCTGCGCGGCCATTCGACATCCTCGTTATAGGCGGCGGCGCTACTGGCGCTGGCGTGGCCTTGGACGCTGCTGCACGCGGCCTCCACGTGGCGATGGTGGAGCGAGACGACTTCAGTTGTGGCACATCCTCTAGAAGCACTAAGCTCGTTCATGGAGGTCAGTCCCCTCGAAAATTCGTGGGGCAATATTATTTGTTAAAACCCACTCAACGAGCTTTGGTTTCTGTTTTCTCACACCCACGGTCCTTTTTCTGTAGTCCTTTCAGCAGGCAACAAATCACGTTCCTTCTCTCCTGTGCCCCCCTCCACGCTTCCCTCCTTCTCTGCAGGCGTTCGTTACCTCGAAAAGGCTTTCCTTCGCAGAGATCTCGCCCAGCTTCGCCTCGTGAACGAAGCCCTGGCGGAGCGAGGCATTCTGATTCGCAACGCTCCGCACCTGGTCTGGCCGTTACCCACGCTCACGCCGTGCTATCATTGGTGGGAGGTGCCCTACTACTGGGTCGGGCTTAAAGCGTATGATATTATAGCGGGGAAGAAAGTGCTTTACATGTCCCGCGTGGTCACGGCAGCGGAGGCTACTGGGATGGTTCCGACGCTTGCACACAAGGCCCGAGGTGAGTTGCGTAGAGCGTAACACCCTGTAGCGGTCACTGTTGCAAGCCTGCCTCAGAGTCCCCCAAAGAAGCACTACCCCTTGCCCCCAACTTCCTTTCAACCTCCCCACTCACCCCTCCTCCCCAGACGGCCGTACGCTGAAAGCTGGAGTGCTGTATTACGATGGGCAGATGGACGACGCTCGGCTGAACCTCGCGCTCGCCACCACGGCAGCGCGCGCAGGCGCTGTTGTGCTCAACCACGCGAGCGTGTCCGCGTTAAAGACAGACCCGACTGGGCGAGTTGAGGGCGCTGTGGTGAAGGACGAGCTGACGGGGAAGCAGGTGGATGTGCGCGCCAAAGTGGTGGTGAACGCCACAGGCGCTTACTGTGACAGGTGAGAAAGGGGTGGGGGAGGGCAGGCGAGAGGCTGAAAGGTGAGGGATGAAAGGTGAGGAGTGAAAGGTGAGGAGTGAAAGGTGACATAGTGCTTGAGAACAAGAGCGGAACATATGGAGGAAAAATCGTGACAGTAAAGGAACAACTGAACAAGTGCAACACGTCAGGCTCACAGTGTAAAACAGTTCGCCTCAATACCCACCCACACCCCAAAACCTCGCCTTCTCCGGCTCACACGTCTCTCTCCTGACTTCTACCTGGGAGCCGCCTCAGGCAGCACGTCAGGAGCAGGGGCAGGCACAGCCAGCGGCAGCATGTCAGGCTCACAACTTACAAACCCTTGCACCGCAATCTCCCCCAACCCCCCTACTCCCCTACCCCCTCTCCCTCATCACGGCCCCCCCTCCCACCCCCACCCTCAAACAGCATTCGCCGTATGGCCGACCCCAACATGCCCTAGCAGTCCTCGCTTCCTCTGGCTCCCACGTTGTTCTCCCCGACATCTACCTGGGAGCCACCTCAGGCAGCACGTCAGGCTCGCAATCCACCTTACTTCACACCTCGCTACCTACCCAAATCCCCCTCTCTCCCCTGAAACCCAAACAGCGTTCGCCGTATGGCGGATCCCAACACTCCTCTCGCCGTCCTGGCTTCCTCCGGCTCCCACGTCGTTCTCCCCGACTTCTACCTGGGAGCCGCCTCTGGCAGCACGTCAGGTGCGGGGGCAGGCACCGCCAGCGGCAGCGGTGGCGGCGGCGGAAACGTGGGTCTGCTTATACCGAAGACGGCGGACGGGAGGGTGATGTTCATGCTGCCGTGGCTGGGGCGGGTGGTGGCTGGAACGACAGATGCGCCTTCCGAGGTGGTGGATGTGCCTGTTCCCACGGAGAAGGAGGTTCAGTTCATCGTGGATACGCTCAGCAACTACCTGGATGTGGATGTGAGTGATTGGGATTTGATTCCGTTGTGTGATGCCGCAGTTTATTCCCTAGGGAGGGTGGTGGCTGGGGAGGGTGATGTTCATGCTGCCGTGGCTGGGGCAGGTGGTGGCTGGGGAGGGTGGTGGCTGGAACGACAGATGCGCCTTCGGAGGTGGTGGATGTGCCTGTTCCCACGGAGACGGAGGTTCAGTTCATCGTGGATACTCTCAGCAACTACCTGGATGTGGATGTGAATATAACGAGGGCAACTGCTTGTGTGGATTCGATGTCAGTTTAATGAGGCTAATAAATCAATATTGAATCAGTACAGACAAACCAACGGTTCCAACATTTTACACCTTTTGGTTCTGAGCATGTGCCAAACCTTTAACGGTCAAACCGCCTAACATGGAATTTTCTCTTGCTAGTGTTTGCGTCAGCTTTAATGGTCGCTTTCCTCTTGTGGTAACTTGGTTAATGCAGGTGCGCAAGGAAGATGTCTTGTCTGTCTGGGGCGGGCTCCGCCCTCTCCTGCGGAAAGGGCTCAAAACGAAAACACCCGCGCAAGAAGAGGGTAAACCCGAGGGAGGCACGGCAGGAGCAGGGAAGCCGGAAGAGGTTGAGACAGAGGAGGGGAAGCAGACGGAAGGGAGCAAGGCAGATACATCGAATGTGGTCCGAGAGCACACTGTGATGGTGGAGGGAGGTACTCTGGTTACAGTCACAGGCGGCAAGTGGACCACTTACAGGAGGTGAGTGTAACAGATTTTACTTTGCTACATTATTGCCATATAAATAACACATATTTCAACCCTCTTCACTTGTCTGCCTCTCAACAAACCGTTTTTGCCAATGACACAACCACCCATCCTACCTCTCTTCCTTCCTGCTTCCCCTTCCCCCCCTTTCATCCCACTCCATTCTCTCTGTTTACCCTTCCCCCTCAATTTCCCAATTTCTCCCCCTCCTCTCCCTCGTCCAGCATGGCAGAGGACACGGTCAACACAGCCATCCGAGTCGGCAACCTCACAGCACCAACCACCACCAACCCCACCAATCCATCAACCAGCACCAGCAGCACCACCAGCAGCAGCAGCGGCAGCAGCAGCGCTCTCGCCCTGCCCCCCAGCGTCACGGAGCATCTGCCCCTCACAGGAGCGGCTGGCTTCACCCCGGCCCTCTTCTCCCAGCTGGCGCAGAATGCCGATGTGCTGCGGGTGGCTCCTGACCGTCGGATCCTGCCGTACCGGCTGGATTCTGCGGTGGTGTACCACCTGGTGCGGTCGTATGGGACGAATGCGAGCAAAGTGAAGGAGATTGCAACTGTAAGTGATTTGCCATTCTCAATTCTGTCTTGCTAAATAATAAAACATACGTCGTCCTCATCAGACACTGACTTTATCAGCAAGAATGCATTGAAGGTTCATTGTGGTTTGAGGTTTTGTACTTTCTGGGCTCTCAGCCCACATCGTATCATCTCCTCCTTGGCACTCGTGCACTTGAATTTCTTCTAGATACTTACCACTGTCCGTTCTTTCCCATTCCCCACAGACTGAGCTTTTGGCTGAGCGCCTTGCTCCTGGTTTCCCCGACATCGAGGCTGAAGTAATCTTCGCTGCCCGTAACGAGTTTTGCGAGACTGCAGCAGACTTCCTGTGCCGCCGATCTCGTATCGCCTTCCTAGATGCCGATGCTGCAATGCATGCTCTGCCACGTGTTGTCAAACTGCTGGCAAAGGAGCATGGCTGGGACAGCAAGAGGGAGAAGCAAGAGCTTGAAGCAGGGGCGAAAAGTGTGAACCAGTTTCGCGCTGTGTCCATAGCCCCATCAGCACAATGAAGGCCGAATTGGGTATTGTCGATACGTTTTTTTTCGCAATATACCTAGAGAGTCCGTCTCAGGTGGGTTGTAGAAACTTCATTCTTTCTATATAATTGATTTCGTTTCTATACCTGTACCCATTTAGTCCTTCCTTCAGTACCGAACGGTACCACTGCACAATTGACTATCGTTCGTTTTCCTGGCTTGCGTGTCGGTTTTTGAACGGGCATGAACTTTTCCCGCCATCGTGTGTAGATAGGCTCTCGGAATTCTCGGGGGGGCTCCGCCTACGTCGCCCAGGGGTTCCCTTCGCGCGCTGTGACCAAAATTCTCCAAGCATTCTTCGCGACCCAACTTCCCGTGCGAAATCCCTGCGACTCAGATTCCTACTTGCATTCCCTGCGATGCGACCCATAATTCTCCGGGCATTCGTCGGAGTCAATTCAAATTGCGTTGCGATGCTCGCCCTAGCATTCCGCGTCGCTGCTGTCAGATCCTCGAATGTCTGGCCCCCCTAAAACCTTGGAATCAGCACAGAAAACCGCTTCAACTGTTTCTACCGTTTCGAAACGTACTGCAAACCACAGGAAACCCAGTAGCGCACTGGCACCTGTGCTTGTGTGTTTCCCTTGCCCTCTGCATGTGTCGATTCCGTCTCCGTCTGCTCCTATCGAGCAGTCCTATGGCTAGTAGGCCAACTTAGTACATATTCTGGTAGTCTGTTTCATTTCTCTGTGCGCTTCTGTGTTCGAACTCTTCGCAAGTAGACTGTCTCGCCGCTGATTATACTCGTCTCAGCCTCCGCAGAGCCAATCCTCGCTGTTTGATCGCTCTCTGGTCGCTCAGTCACCGCTCTTTTATAGTGCTCTGGTCGTAAATGTCGCAAAACTTTGCTGCTTCCAACGACAACGCTTCCACCGAACTGCTGGCGACCTCCGCGCGAATCTCTTTCCCCGACGACCTCCCACTTCCCGAGTTCCTGTCTGCTCCATCCGACAATCAACTGGAAGCAAACGGTAACGTTAACGTTGACGAGGCTCCTGTGGACGCGTTCGGAAACCTGGAAGATCTGATCGTCGAGGAGAGCTCATCGTCTGCTGATGCGGCTGCGGCTGCCGCGGGCGGCGCTGATTGGATCCTGAACTTGGATCTGACGGACGAGACAAGCCTGATTGCCGAGGCCAATCTGGTTGACGAGTTGACTGCCGTTGAGCTGACTGCAGGGGATCTGACTGCGACCGAGCTTGCGGCGAACGACGTGGGCCAGATTGCAGTGAAACCGGACTTTGGGAAGGAGACTCGCGTGATTCTTGAGAGCAAACTCAGCGATGCATGCCTTGGCGATGCGCTCGGCGATGCGCTCGGCGATGCGCTCGGCGATGCGCTCGGCGATGCTGGCGACTTCCTTCTCTATGCGTTCCATGCTACTGGTGGCGACGTCGATTTCTCGTCGCTGGACGTCGCAGGCGACGAGTTCCCGGAGTTTCTTGTCGAACCCGCCTTGGGAAACCACGTCGCGTCGCAGCCTGAGGTGACACCTCAGCAATGCCACGTGGCGATCCCCCCTCCGCCGCCGGCGCTGCAGCCAATGCGCATCTCTCTGCTGCAGTTGCCCCCTGGTCTCGTTCTGCGCCGGTGTGGCGGCAGCGGAACGCAAATCCCCTCCGCTCCTGCTGCTCTTGTCGCTCCGTCTGCTGCTCCTGTCGCTCCGTCTGCTGCTCCTGGTGCTGCTGTTGCTATGTCCCAGGAGCGACTGACCCCTGTCGAAGCCCCTCTCGGAAAGCGGAAGCGGGATCTCGCGTTTTCACCAACATCAAGCTACGAATTCCAACAGCAGCAGCAGCAGCCCCAGCAGCAGCCGCAGCAGCAACAGGAGCTGGACCAGGAGCAGCAGCAGCAGCAGCCATCCAAAGTTAGGCGCGTGGATCCTCCTTCCCCTGCTTCCGCGGTTTTAGCAGCAAATGAAGAGCTGGACGTCGACTCGGGATCAGAAGAGGGGGGTCTTTGGGAGGCTCTGGAGAAGCAGTTGAAACCCGCCACGTCAGATGAAACGCCGTGTCAGTGCCTGGCGTGTCAGTGCAAGTCAGAGGAGGACCGGATGTTCCTGCTGACCGGGAAGCGGACGGCGAAAGCTGGTGCTGGTGCTGCTGGGAGTAGAAAACGGTCCGGATCGAAGAGGAAAGGCCGTTCTTTGGCTGAAGGGAATGGTGGAGATGCTATGGCCGATGTTAACGAAATTCTGGGGGAGCTTGCACAGATTCCGCTGCTGCTGGATGTAACAGATCTTCCAGAACTTCCGGAAGGAGATTTGGGTGAATGTAATACGTTCTGGGAAGGAGCTGATGTGGCAGTGGTTGGAGGTGATGGTGGTGATGGTGGTGATTGTAGGTTGGAGGAAGTGGAAGGAAAGCACTGCTCTGGATTTGGAAAGCGGTTGAGTCAAATGGATGTGACTGAAGTGGTGGAGCAGTGCAGGGTGTGGCTGCATGAGGCACTACAGAGCCCTGGGTGTGACTCTATTGATGTCGACTTCTGCTTGAAGGTGGTGGGAGAAGTGAAGGGAGAGACAGTGGAGGGAGCCAAGCCGATGGAGCTTGTGTTAGGGGATGGAGTTCCTCTTGAGTGATCCATTGAGTAGATGTTAAATATGCACGTACATTGTAGAGATAGTTTAAAAAGTATTGGGCTGGAAAGTGTTCTGTATTGTATCTATTTATAAGAGTAGTATACGTAATTTAAATTGTAAATGCCAGTCACTGTATGAAGTCTCTGACATAACCAGTTCAATTCGCTTCCCGCCAACATCGTGACGCTCACGGCACAATCAAGGGTACAGAACCAAAAAACTTCATGATCAACCGAATCCAACCCAACCCATCCAGGCAGTAGACGAATCGCTCTGAAAACGCAACGAACCGAACTCAGCCGCATTCAAGCGATCTTTTGGGACTTAGCCTCAAAACTCATGATGGTAACCTCTAGGGGATTCTTCTGACATTGCCGAGGCATGAGTGATGATCACTTCCGCATATCATGGCGGCGGGATGGATGACCAGTCTTACTTTGACGGTGCTTGGGTTAGAGAAAGCGAGGAAGGCATATCGTACCTCGAAAGTATCGATTTAATCCCTGCCTTAGTATCTTCCTCAGAAGTTGATCCTTAGCATCTTCAAGTTCATGTGGTGTACAACTCTCCGATATCGAGTGGCTGGCAAACGGGTTTCGTTTTACGATACGTCTCTCGTCATCAGGCCACGCGTCATCATCAGCTTGTTACCATTCCCGCAAGTTATCGTCGATGACTAATTTTCAACCTCCGCCTGCAGTTGAGGAGATAGCATGATCTATTAGTCAGCGTGCTCTGACGCACCACACCAGTCCACGTTCGATCAGACTTGGCCGTACAGGTTGAATTGTACTCGGTCAGAAGCACACCTTCAAGATTGGCCATGATCGGTCACGCACTACAGATTCGCTACAAGCTGTTTCGTTACCGTAGAACCGTGGCAGCGTCATTGTGTTAGCGTAAACGTAAACCCGCAACGCTGATACACTCAGAATGGCTCCATCATCCGGCGGAAAGCAGGAAACGGATGAGGGGGGGTCCGGAAGGGGAGCCGGGGGGAGCGGAAGGGGTTCAGGGGGGGGAAATCTTACCCCTGAGGCGGCGGAGAAGCAGCTGCAGGCGCGGTGGGAGCGGATAGAGGAGGCGCTGGGTGAGCTTCCGGAAGATGACGAGGCGGAGGAGAAACTGATGGCGCTTAAGGGACAATGGTAGGGAAAAAAGGATCGAGTGCTTGTGCTTGTGTAGGGAGGGGGGATTGGTAAGGGCGGAGGAGCAACTGATAGCGCTCAAGGGACAATGGTAGGGACAGAAGCCTGCGTGCTTGTGATTGCGTCCTAAGGGTAGTGGTATCCGTGGTATCAGCAGTATCGTGGGTTGTGGTACCGGGTGTAGTAGGGTGAGTATTTTGGGGGTTATTGGGGCCTCGTCTCAGGGAGGGACTGGAAATGCTGACTACCACTCCAGCCCGTCACCACTCTCTCACCCAGCCCCTCCTGGAGCCCTTCTATCACTACCACTCAGGCCCACCCAATTCAGAACCCCCCATTGCCCCTCTACAACCCTGCTCCCTCCCCCTCCTTTCCCCCAGGTTCACAGGTTTAATGACGCCTTCGCCTTCCTCTCCGCGCTCCCCCCCTCCGCCCACCTGTGGTGTCGCCACCGCGCCCTCACCCAGCCCCTCCTGGAGCCCTTGTACCACTACCACTTGGGCCCACTTAATTCAGAATCGAAACTGCTTTTGAGTCGACTCAAAAGCCCCCTCCTGGAGCCCGTGTACCACTACCACTTGGGCCCACTTAATTCAGAATCGAAAGCCCCCGTTTCACCTGTACTGCCCCTCTCCCCCTTTTCCCAACTCCCCTCCCAGGTTCACTGACGCTTTTTCCTTCCTCTCCGCACTCCCCCCCTCTGCCCACCTGTGGTGCCGCCACCGATCCCTCACTCAACCACTCTTAGAACCTTTCTACCACTACCACTCGGGCCCGCCCGACACGCGCGCCACACTGCACGCGCTCTGGGCGCGCATGGCGGGGGAGATGCGCGCCTGCACGCGCTGTGTGGCGAGATACCACGCAGCGAAGAGAGTGTACGAGGAGGAATATGTGGAGGAAGTGGTGGGGCCTGTGTTGGACACGCTGAGGAGGTTGGATGAGGAGAGGGTGGCGGGAGAATTGAGGGCGCTGGTGGGTCGTGCTGGAGGGACGGGTGGTGGTGTTGGAGCCGGTTCTGGTGGTGTTTCGAGCGGTTCTGGTGGTGTTTCGAGCGGTTCTGGTGGTGTTGGTAGCGGTGCTGGGAGCAGTGGCATGGCTGGAGGGCAGGTTTTGGATGCAGAGAGGGACGGGCCGGGGGTGATCTGCTTAATGTTTGAGCTGCTCATGTACCCACGTGTGCTGGAGGATGCAGAGGTGTTCGCCCTCGCTGGCCCTGCTCTGGTGCTCGTGGAAAGGCATTTCGACCTCTCACTCACCCCGGGGCAGCGATACCCGGTGAGTCAGTGTAGGAGGGAGAAGGGCCGGCCCGGCCGGGGGTGATCTGCTTAATGTTTGAGCTGCTCATGTATCCGCGCGTGCTGGAGGACGCAGAGGTGTTTGCTCTCGCTGGCCCTGCACTGGTGCTCGTAGAGAGACACTTCGACTTATCCCTCACTCCGGGACAGAGATACCCGGTGAGTCAGTGTAAAGGGAGAGGGACGGGCCGGGGGTGATTTGTGTCATGTTTGAGTTGCTCATGTACCCGCGTGTGCTGGAGGACGCAGAGGTGTTTTCCCTCGCTGGCCCTGCCCTGGTGCTCGTGGAAAGGCACTTTGACTTGTCACTCACTCCGGGACAAAGATACCGGGTGAGTGATAGACACAGTATATGGCATGATGTGGCAAGGCATGACATGCTGTGCCATGATGTGGCCCTTCTCTGTTGCTCGTGGAGAGAGAGACTTGTTTGTTAGCCTGAATCAGCAGCAGACTTGCTCCTTATTGTCACTGCTTCTCTCGCCTTCCTTCGCACTTTTCATACCCCCCACACACCTCCTCCCCTCCCCTTTCAGGGCCTGTACCATGTCATGCTGCATCCCATCCCAACAAAGACACTCGAGCCATCGTCTATACCCCACGGACAGGACTTCAGCAAAGTCACTAGCCATCGTGTATACCATCGTCTATCATCCTCCTTTCCCCCTTCCCCCCACTCAGGGCCTCTACCATCTCATGCTTCATCCCAACAAAGACACTCGCGCCATTGTCTACACTCTCGCCAAGCCCCTCGGCCTCTTCAAGTGCGTACACTTGATCTCCTCTCCTTGCTTTTCCACAGTATGTTTGTACATCTGAGATCAATGAGCTTTAAACTTTTCCCAAGATCGTTTTTGCATGCACGCTCCCCTGGAGTACTGCCTCTTTGCCACGAAGTATCTTCACCTGTGGCATTCTCTTACTGGCCCCAACCCCCTCTCCCCTCCCACCCAACCCCAAACCTACACCGAAAACAGAACAGCAGCAGATTTGAGGCCCATCGACCCCCTCCTGCAGCAGTGCATGCACGTCCTGGAGTATGACCTCTTTGATACAAGCACACCCTCTACTGGCACAGGCACAGGCTCGGGAACAGGCTCGGCAGCAATCTCGAGAACAGGCTTGGGAAGAGCCGGTGCTGCTGGTAACGCCACTGCCTCTGCGAGTGCGCAAGGGGGAGCAGGAGTTGGGGGTGGGAGGGAGGGGGGCGAGCGGCCTCGTGTGGTGCATTCGAAGGAAGATATGTGGCAGGGACTGCTCACCATGTGAGTGTGGTGTGGTTGTGCGTGGGTGTGTTTTGGTGTGGAGTGTTGTGGTGTGGTGTGGTGTGGTGTGGTGTGTGGGTGTCCTTTTGATTCAACTCTAATGCTTCTGTATGTGCGCCATCTCTCAATCTTTTCAAACCTTTCTCAACCCCTCTCTCAGCCTCTCGCTCATGGCAGCACCTGCACTGGACGAGGGAGTGATGGAGCGCTACCCGGCGTTCGTGAGCATAGTTCTCCCATGTGCCCATTGCCTCCCCCACCCGCCCCATCTTTCAACCTCCCTAAACCGCTCTCAACCTCTCCCAACTCCCATCCCTCTCAGCCTGTCGCTCATGGCGCCACCAGCACTGGACGAGGGGGTGGTGGAGCGCTACCCGGCTTTCGTGAGCATAGTGCTGAACCACGTGGGGGAGGACACATCTGTCTTCCGACCCGCCCTGGCGTGCCTCAGGATGATGCTGCAAGTCACAGGTGGGGTGCCCCTTAAAGAGCCAGCTTGAGTTCTAAGCAGTGGGTGGTTGAGGTGACTTTTGAGTTGGCTCAAAAGTCACCGAGCTTGAGTTCTAAGCAGTGGGTGGTTGAGGTGACTTTTGAGTCGGCTCAAAAGTCACCGAGCTTGAGTTCTAAGCAGTGGGTGGTTGAGCGCTACCCGGCTTTCGTGAGCATACTGCTGAACCACATGGGGGAGGACACTTCGGTATTCCGGCCTGCCCTTGCATGCCTCAGAATGACGCTGCAAGTCACAGGTGGGTGAAGGGGTTTAGATTCTTTCAAAATATGGGGTTTAGATTCTTTCAAAACATGGGGTTTAGATTCTTTCAAAATATGGGGTTTAGATTCTTTCAAAATATGGGGTTTAGATTCTTTCAGAATATGGGGTTTAGATTCTTTCAAAATATGGGGTTTAGATTCTTTCAAAATATGGGGTTTAGATTCTTTCAAAATATGGGGTTTTGAAGTTCCCTGTTCCACCACCTGCCTGCCCAACCCACTCACTAGCCCACACCACACCATCCCACCTTCCTGCTGCCCACCTTTCCACCTCCTACCTCCCTCCTCCCTCCTCTCGCCTCCCCCCTCCCCAACTCCCACCTTCCACCTCCTCACCTTCCACCTCCTCACTTTCCACCTCCTCACTTTCCAACTGCTCACCTCCCACCGTCTCACCTCCCATCCTCGCCACTGTCCCACCTTCCTTCCACCTTCCCACCCAAGCGCCCGCCCACTCACCCACCTACCTACCCACCCACCCACCCACCCACCCACCCACCCACCCACCCACCCACCCACCCACCCACTCACCTACTCACCCATCCGCCCCTCTCTACTTCGCTCTTTCCTTCCCTTTGACTCCCTGTCATAAATCTTCCAGGATACAAGCTCTGGTTGCACTCGGCCTTCCCGCCCGGTGTCGTGCGCAACACGCTCATCTCGCAGTGCTTCAACTCCTCCCACGAGCCCACCCACAAGCTCCTGCTTGACCTCCTGCCGCCCTTCCTGCAGGTCTGTCCAAAACTTGCCTGCCGTTCATGTCCAAGTCGTCCGTGATATCATTATCCCCATTTTTGTTTCGATCAAATGAAGAAATTGTAACCACATCCTGCTTCGATAACTCTTGTACTTGTGGTTTCTTTCTTTCTTTCTTTCTTTCTTTCTTTCTTTTTTGTACATTCTTTCCTGGCTTATCAGTCTGTGGAATCGCTGGAAACAGAGGAATTCGAGAGGCAGCGGCGCAGCATCCTCTTCTTCCTGCTCATCCAGCTGCCCAACAGCCGCAACTTCAGCACCACCACCATCAAGATCGCCCGCCGGGTAAGGGTTTTTCCTCTGTCTCTTGTTCTAATTTGTTGTGCCACATAACTTCAGCTCCACTCTCCCCTTCTTCAGCTTCAACCCTTTCCCCCCTTTTCCTTCACCCCAGCCAAGACTATGTTGCTATGCTGCTGTGACCTCCACCCTGTCCCCCCTTCCCCCACTCGCATCCCTCCCTCCCATCAGATCGCATTCAGCCTCATCCTGCACTCCTACCTACTCACTCCGCCTCTCCCGCCCACCGACTGTGCTGACATCTGGGGGCCGCCCCTCGTGGGGGCAGTCAAGGACGCATCTCTCCCCGACCCCCTCCGCCTGCCTGCCATCCACCTCGCCCAAGCAATCATCACTGCCGATACTGCTGCCCTCACCTCGCTCGCGCTCTCCCGAGCCTTCGCTGGCGCTTCGGTGCTAGGTCCGGGCTCAGGTCCGGGCGCAGGTTCGGGGTTAGGTTCGGGGTTTGCTGTGGCAGGTGCGTTGTTTTCGCAGTCGCTGGTGTGCCCAGGGGAAGGGGATGAGGGAGGGCATGGAGGGGAGGGAGGTGGGGGTGGTGGTTCTGGTATTGCTGGTGCTGCTGACACCAGCACAGGCCAAATTTCCTCCTCCTCCACCTCCTCCCTCACCACCTCCTCCTCTTCTTCCTCTTTATCCTCAATCTCGGAGGGTTTGCCTCAGGACCAGCTGGACCGGCTTCCTGAGGTGGCGGCAGCAGAGAGCGACAGGTGGCAGTGTGCTCCCGCGCTCTGGTTGGAGCTACTAGAGCGAACTCCCCCCCAGTGGTTACCAAAACCGTTACTCAGAGCAGCCGTTTGGGCGGCAGGGCACTTCTGTCTCTCTGCTTCCGCCGCTGCTGCGGCTGCTGGTACTGGTGGTGGTGGTGTTGGGGTTACATCTGCTGGGAGTAAGCCTCTTGTTACCAGCGGTCCTGCGGTTACCAGCAGTGCGGTGGTTACAGCGGCTCTGCACTGGAGGTTGGCTCCTGGGGCTGGGGGAGGGGGGAGAGGGGCGAAAGCAGGGTGTGTGAATGCGGTGGCAGCAGCAGAACACGAGGAGGAATTAAGCGTCATTCTGCAGAGGTGAGTGGGGGGGGTGTGTTCTCAATGTGCGTTCTGAATTGACTAAAAATCCTTTGCTCACGAAGGGACATTGTAACGAGCTGACTTTTGAGTCGACTCGAAAGTCAGCTGATAATCCTCTGCTCACGGAGCAACTGAGCGCCATTCGTATGAAGAAGTGTTTTGAGACGTCTCAAAGCACTTCTTCATACACGTGTCTGATAATCCTCTGCTCACGGAGCAACTGAGCGCCATTCGTATGAAGAAGTGTTTTGACACGTCTCAAAGCACTTCTTCATACACGTGTCTGATAATCCTCCGCTCACGGAGCAACTGAGCGCCATTCGTATGCGCCATTCTGCAGAGGTGGGTGGGTGGGTGTTTGTACTCCATTTCCCCAATTTTCCCCCCACCCCATCTGTTTTCCCCACGTTCCTTCCGTTTGCTTCCCACCACATCCCCATCCTTCCCATTCATATTCCTCTCAGTCTCAGTCTACCTATTCCCCTCAATACCCTCCTTCTTCCTCCTTTATCCCGTTCCCTCTCCTCTATCCCGTTCCTTCCCATGCCACGTGTCCCTGTATCACAGGAGCGTGTCCTCTTGCCTCGTCCAGATCAGAGGCGCCAATCGGCTCAAGCTGCTGACGTGGCATGCCAGCCTGGCAGAGCCTCTCATCTTCCTCCTCATCGATTCCCAACTGGTCAGCTCCCTCCCCCCCTCTCCCCTTCTCCCCTTCGCACTGCAATGGCTCCTGAGCTTTAATCTACCACCATCTCGCCTTCCTTTACCTGTCCCATGTGCGTCTTTTGAGGCGCCTCAAAAGTGAATCTACCACCATTTCGCCTTCTTTTACCTGTCCCATGTGCGTCTCTCTCCCCACTCCCCCTCCGCTTCCCCCTCTACCCTTTCTCCCACTCCTTCCACCTCTCCCCCTCCCAGCCCAACAGGGACATGGCTCGAGAGCTCCTCACCTCCCTCTGCAGGGACCACCGCATCGACCGCCAGCTCGCCTTCCTTGCCACCTCCCCCGCCTCTATCCCTTACCTCTGTCCCCCGTCTTCACTCCTTCACTCTTTCCTCCCCCAGCCCAACAGGGACATGGCACGAGAGCTGCTAACATCCCTCTGCAGGGACCACCGTATTGACCACCAGCTCGCCTTCCTCGCCTCCTCCTCCGTCTCTGCCCGTGGGCTCGTTCGGGCATTCGCCAAGGCGGCTGCTGTGGTGAGAAATCAAATGGGTACTGTCATGGGTGCAGGAGATCGTATCGTATCGGATCATCTCCTCTGCTGCCTCTGCCCCCAGCTTGTTCAGGCGTTTGTCAAGGCTGCTACTGTGGTAAGAAATTGGTGCTCATGGTCATGCGATGTTCTTGTGATGACCAGGAGGTATTCGGCTGCTCCCACTTGTTCCTCCTTTTCTGTTGTGCGTTGATGACTTGTTTGAAGAAGTGTTTTTGAGACGTCTCAAAACACTTCTTCAAACACGTTGATGACTGGTGTCTCTCCCCCCACCACCAGCTTCCCATGGACCCCGCAGGCTAGCAGGCGTCTCATCCAAAGCCTTCTCTTCTGCTCCTCCTACCGTCTATTACCCCTTCTCTTTCCATTCCTCACTTTCTTTCTGCCTGTCCTTCCTTATGTCCACCCCTTCCCTTCCCATTCTTCTGCCCTACTCACACACACACCAGCTCTCCCTGGACCCCACAGGCAAGCAGGCATCAATCATCCAAGGCCTTCTCTTCTACGCATCAAAGCTCCTCGCTTTACCCTCTCACCTCCCTGTCTCCCACCTTGGATCCCCCCATCTTTGTGCTCTGCCCATGCCTCGTCCCTTCAGTTGTCCCTGGACCCCACAGGAAAGCAAGCGTCAATCATCCAGGGCCTTCTCTTCTATGCATCCAAGCTCCTCGGCCCTCCCTCCGTACACCTCTCCTGCATCTCTCCACCGCACTCCACTCCTCTGCCCGGCCCCTCACCTCCCTCACCCAGCCTCACTGCTAAGTCTGGGGGGTTTGGGAGGGGTGGAGCAGGATCAGGGGTAGGGGTCGGGGCACAAATGGGGATCAAGAAGTTTTTCACCAAGCCAAGTGTGACAGCTGCTGCTGCTGCTGGTGCTGGTGCTGGTGGTGGTGGTACTGCTGCTGCCGCGCCTGGTGCGTTTGGTGCTACCGATGGCACTGCTGCTGCTAGTGTAAAACTGGAGCAGCAACATGAGGAGGGGAAGGCGAAGGAGAAGGCAAGGGAGTGGGAGAGGGAGGAGAGGGAGAGAAAGGAGGTGTGGAGAGCGGTTGGGTGGGATGTGTCTCGTGTGCTGTGGCCCATGGTGGCATTTCTGGTGTGGCGATGCAGGGCATGTGCTGATACCATCACCACCGGCGGTCAGGTAAGATCTCAATAACTCCTCTCAGGAGTTTTTTTTTTTTTTTTTTTTTTTTTTTTTTTTTTTTTTTTTTTTTTTTTTTTCTGCTGAAATGGGTGTTGGAATGTGTGGATAAGATATCATTATGTGTGGATACTACCATCGCCCATGCCTCTCTCTCTTTTCTCCTGCCTCCTTCCCTTTCCCTTCCCTCCCCTGCCTTCCCCTCCCCTGCCTTCCCCTCCCCTGCGTTCCCCTCCCCTGCCTTCCCCTCCCTGCCTTTCCCTTCACCAGAAGCTCGTATTTGTCCGTCTGTTCGAGATCCTTCCCCTGGCTGTCAACCATCTACTCCCTTCCTCATCTTCCATCACAAGCAGTAGCAGCAGCACTCCCAAAGCTGCTGCCACTGCGGCTGCTGCAGGCACCACTGCCTCCCCCCATCCAACTGCCCCTGGGCTTTTCAAAGTTCCCAGCATGGTTTGCGATGGTAAACTCTCACTCTTCCCGATCGCTGCTTCTTCCCCGGAGATTCCGAACCTGCTGCTGGAACGGAGCGTCGGCCAGGCCTGGGGTGGAGGCTCGGCAGGGGTACGGGCCTCTTGGTTTGGGGATGGAGGAATGGGTGGTGCGGGGGCTGGAGGGAGAGAGGAGGAAGCTGATTGGGTGGCTGACGTGGCAGCTTGTGTGACTGTAAAGGACGGGTCTATACTGCATCGATGGGTGGATGCTTCAGCAACAGTGCTGAAAGCGTTACAGGTTACATGGAGCCTTATCACTGGTAACCACATCAGAGAATGTAACAAAAGTGGTGATGGTATGAGCAGCAACAGCAGGACTGGTGGTCGCAGGGGAGGTGGGATTTGGGGGAGGTGGAAATGGGCTGTGCTGCTGAGGGATTTCTGTAGTTGCCTGATTGCTGGGATTAAGCTAAGTGTTGGTGTGAGCTTGTCTCAAGAACAGAAGGATAGGCTTTTGGCAGCAGCACAGCATGCAGCGTCGCTTATCGCAGCTTCGGATGCCGAACCTCCGCCAAAGCAGCCGCTCCCAAACCTGAGGGTTCCGTCTGTGGACGGGGGGATGGTGGATGGGGAGGAGGGAGAGGAGGAGGGTGGGAGAGAGGGGATTGAAGATTTGATTTACTTGTTTAGTGAGGATGAAGAGGAGGAGAGGGGTAAGGAGCAGGGGGAAAGGAGGGGTGAGGATGAGGAGGAGAGCAGGGGGAGGAAAGGGGAGGAGAGAGTGGGTTGGGGTGGGGGTTGGAGTGTTGGAGGAGTGGAAAAAGGGACTGCCGGTAAGGGGAAGGGAGGAATGGTTGAGACTATAGATCTGGACGAGATTGAGGAGGGTGCTGGGGTGGGTGCTGGTGGGATGGGTGCTGGTGGGATGGATGCTACAGGGGTGAAAGCAGTGAAGCAGGAAGTACAGGGAGGGAAGCAGGAGGAGGGAGTGGGTGATATGAATATGGAGGAGGTAGTAGAAGAAGAGATGGAGGAGGAAGAAGAGGAGGAAGAAGAGGAGGAGGAGGAAGAGGAGGAGGAGATGGGGGAGGAGGATGAGGAGGAGGAGGATGAGGTGCCGATAGGGCAGCTGAAGCGAGGCAGTAAAGGTGGGGGCGCAGAGGCTGAGACTCCATCTGGGGAAGGTGCTTCTGGGGAAGGTGCATTTGCGAAGTCAGCGCCTTCTTTTCCGTTCTCCGCAGGTGCTGCATCCTCCTCCTCTCATGCTGCCACTCCCCTTGCCTCTCTCCTTTCCTCGCAAGCAGCAAAGCAGCGGCGCCGAAACACTCTCGAGAAATACCTGCGCACGCAGGTTGCAGCAGCCGCTGGTGCTGCCGCTGCCGCTGGTGCTACAGCCGCTGCCGGGACTGCTGCTGCTGGCACTGCGGGTGCAGGCATGGGAAATTCGAGTGCAGGGTCAAGGCTTGGAGCAGGAGGGGTCGTTTTTAAGAAGCCGCGGAGTCTTCTGAGCAGAAAGCCAGGTGTCATGAAAGGGGCAGGCAGAGGGGGCAAGCTGTCAGCGATTCGAGAGTCACACAAGGCGGAGGTGGAGCAGAGGAACAGTGCCCTGGGGGACGTGCAGCGGCAAATCAGAGAGCGACAACTGGCGGAGAGGCTGAAGCAGCAGCAGCAGCAGGGAGGGGCAGGGGGGGCTGGTGCAGCAGCGGATCCGTTTGCGTTTACTGTGGAGCCACCCTCGGGTGCAGGTTTATCTGGAGCAGGCTTATCCAGCAAAGCCCCTGTCCCACCAGCCATGGCACGTTCAGCAGCAGGGGCAGGGGCAGCAGGTGGAGCAGGAGCAGGAGCAGCAGGGGCAGCAGGAGCAGGAAAAGCAAAGGCAGCAGTGCTTCTAGAGGTCTTTGCAGATGATGACTTGGATGCAGAATTGGAGCGAGAAGCAGCAAAGGCAAGGAGGCCAGGTGGGAAGCTTTCGATAGGTGGGTTGGAGGGCATGAACCGCGTTGCAGACCAGATAAAGCGCCACCAAACCATCTCGCTAGGCTCGGACCGGACCGGCCCGGGAGGCTTGGCGGGTAGGCTCGGCATCCAGGACTGGATGGCTTGGAAGAAGCCTCCGCTGCCGAAGCTAGACGACTGGTTTCGGAAAATCCTGGCCATGGATTACTATGAGGTGGTGTCGGGATCCGAGCCTGCAGGTTCGGCGAGCCGGGGGCTGGTTCGGGTGCCGGACGAGTTTGGTTCAGTGGCGGAGTACGTTCGGGTGTTCCAGCCACTAGTCCTGGAGGAATTCAAGGCGCAGCTTCGGCGATCGTACGAAGATGCTGTAGGTTCTGGTGGAGGCGGAGGAGCGGGAGGAACGGGAGGAGGGGGAGCGGGAGGAGGGGGAGGCGCGGGAGGAGGGGGAGCAGGGGAAAGGAGGGGAGGGGCGGAGGTGGCATATGTGGGAGCGCTGAGAATGCTGTCGATAGAGCGGGTTGATGATTTCCAGCTCGCGAGGTTCATGGCTGAACCAGGAGCTTCGTCAGGATCCCGGGCGTTCTGTGGGGAGAATGATCTCGTGCTGCTCACCCGTAAAGTGCCCGACCATGCCGCTGCGGCGGCAGCTGCTGCTGGGAGCGATGCTGCTGCGGCAGCACAGCAGCTTCATGTGCTGGCCAAGGTGAGACGCAAATAATTGCGTGTGAGAATGCTGTCGATAGAGCGGGTGGATGATTTCCAGCTCGCGAGGTTCATGGCCGAGCCGGGAGCTTCGTCAGGGTCGCGGGCCTTCTGTGGGGAGAATGATCTCGTGCTGCTCACCCGTAAAGTGCCCGACCATGCTGCTGCTTCCGCGGCAGCTGTGGCTGCTGGTGATACTGCTGCGGCAGCACTGCAACTTCATGTGCTGGCCAAGGTGAGAATCATCAAAGGTGAGGCTGATTTGAATGGGGCCGGTCTGTGGAGAGAATGATCTCGTGCTGCTCACCCGGAAAGTGCCCGACCATGCTGCTGCAGTGGGGCGGCTGCGGCTGCGGCTGCTACTGCTGCTGATGATGCTGCCGCTGCAGCACAGCATATGCTGCATGTGCTGGCCAAGGTGAGATCAATGTGAACGGTGCCCCTCTGTGGGGAGTGTGTGATGAGTCGATTTTTTAGTCGACTCAAAAGTCGACTTATCAGCACAACAGATACAGCATGTGCTGGCCAAGGTGAGATCAATGTGAATGGTGCCGTTCTGTGGGGAGAATGATCTCGTGCTGCTCATTTTCTCCCCTTCTCCCCATCCTCTGCTTTCTCTCTCACATGTCTTCCTCTCTTCCTCTATTCTCAGGTGGAGAGGAGAGAATACGAGAGGGAGTCTCGGGCAATGGTAATCCAATTACGTCTCTTCCTGCCCCCCGCCGGCACCCCTCGCCTGGCGCGCTGCAAGCAGCTGATGGGGGACCGCAGCTGCTGGCACGTCACGCGCATCCTCTCCCTCGTGCCGCACATGCGCGAGTTTCAGGCCCTCGCTGCTGCTCAGTACCTGCCGCTGCTGCCACCTCTGCTTAAGCCCAGCTGCTTTCGTGCTGCCAGTTCAGGTGCTGCCGGTGCTGCTGGTGCCGCTGCTGGTGCTGCTGGTAGTGGTGCTGCTGGTGCCGCTGCTGGTGCTGCTGGTAGTGGTGCTGCTGGTGCTGCTGCTGCTGGTGCTGCGACTGCATCTCTGGAAGGAACGCCTCTGCCAGTCGCCCTCAGGCACAAGTACGAGGCCCAGTTCAACAAGTACCAGCTGCAAGCCATTCAGCAGGCGGTCGGAACAAACAAGGACGGGTCATCCGGCAGCAATCCGGGCTTCAGCGGTGCTGCTCCTGCTGCTGCTGTTGCTGCCGGTGCTGCTGGTTTTGGTGCTGGTGGTGTTGGTCGTGCTGCTGCTTCTGCTGCCGCTGGTGGTTTTGGTGGTGGTGGTGGTGGTGGTGGTGGTGGTGGTGGTGGTGGTGGTGGTGGTGGTGGTGGTGGTGGTGGTGGTGGTGGTGGTGGTGGTGGTGGTGGTGGTGGTGGTGGTGGTGGTGGTGGTGGTGGTGGTGGTGGTGGTGGTGGTGGTGGTGGTGGTGGTGGTGGTGGTGGTGGTGGTGGTGGTGGTGGTGGTGGTGGTGGTGGTGGTGGTGGCGGCAGTACAGAGGCGAATCGACAGCTGGTGTTGGTGCAGGGTCCGCCAGGGACAGGCAAGACCCGCACCATCGTTGCCATCATCACAGCCTTACTAGCCTGCAAGAAAAGAGTAAACTCTGGGAATCAGGAGAACTCGGGAGCAGGAGAAGACAGGGGTGTGGGCTGGGATCTGAAAGAGCCGAGGGTTAGGCAGCTTGGGAGGGCGCCAGGGTTGAGGGGTGGGGCGGGTGGGTTGGGTGGGGAGGGAAAGAGGGTGAGTACTGCAACTGCTATGGCTCGTATGTGGCAAGATGCTGCTGTTGCCATGGATTTGGAGAGAGGGGGGATGAGAGGAGGAGTGAGGGGAGGAGTGAGGGGAGGAGGAGGGGTGAGTCGAGGAGGGGGAGCTGGAGGAGGTAGTGGAGCGGGAGGAAGGGCAAGCGGGGGAGGAGGAGGGGGAGAGGGGGCAGGAGGGGCAGGGGGGAAGAAGCAGCGGACGAGGGTGCTGGTGTGTGCGCAATCCAATGCTGCAGTGGACGAAATCATATCTAGGATCTTCCGAGCCCATGCCGAGGCAGCAAAGGACGGGGAGGACGCGACGGCGCGATCTCAGCCGTCGGTTGTGCGCGTTGGGAACGTGTCAGCCGTCCATCCGGACTCTCTACATATTCACATTGACACACTAGTGGCAAAGAGGCTAGTGAAAGAAGCAGCAGCGAGAGGTGTGGATGTAGGCAATGGTGATAGTAACGAAGGGGGGAAAGAGGGTGGTAGTGGGGGTCTGAGCGTGAAGGATTGGAGGGACGTGTTTGGTGATGGGGCGTTTGGTGGTGGCGCTCGTGGTGGTGCTGGCACTCGTGGGGGCACAGGCAGTGGCACTGCTGCTGCTGCTGCTGCTGCTGCTGGTGCTGGTGCTGGTGCTGGTGGTGGTGGTGCGAGTGGTGGTTTGGGAACTGAGAGTGCTGTGAGAGAAAGAGTGGCGCAGTTGAGGCAGCAGTTGGAACGGGCCTTTGAGGTGATCAGAGCAGTAGAGGCACTTAGATGCAAGAAACGCTCAGGGGAGGATGGGGAGGGTGGGGAGGGTGGGGAGGAGGGAAGAGCGGAGGAGGGAGATGGAGGGAAGGGTGGTGGTGCGAGGGAGAGGAGACGGGAGGGTGGAAGGGGAGGGGGAGAGGAGGAGAAAACGGCAGAGGAAATAGCAGAGGAGATTATATCGCACGGGGAGGAGACGATTAAAGCGAGGCTTAATCTGCTATATTGGAAGAAGCGGGAGATTTCGGCTGACCTGGCAGCAGCTGAGAAGGAGCGGCGGGCAGCTGCGGAAGAGGATAAAGCGCGCCGGGCAGCGGTGAAAAAAGAGATTATAAGAGAGGCGGAAGTGGTTGTGACTACATTGAATGCGTGTGGAGGGGACGTGTTTACAGCATGTTGGGAGGGGGCAGGGGAGAAGGGTGGGAGAGGGGGAGGTGGCGCGGATGGGATTGGTGGTGGTGCTGGCGGTGGGAGGTTTGGGGGGAGTGGGGGGATGGGAGGGGGGGTTCTTGGAGCGAGGGGGAGGGGATGGGGAGGAGGTATGGGGGGAGGAGTGAGAGGAGGAGCTTCAGGTGGTTTTTCAGGTGGAGGGTCAGGTGGGTTGCTGCCGTCGTGGATGGAGGGGTTGTTTGATGCGGTGGTGATCGATGAGGCTGCTCAGGCCTTGGAGCCCGCCACACTCATTCCCCTCCAGCTGCTCAGTCGAATCAGCAGCCGATGCATCATGGTGAGGTTTGACTTGGTTTCATTTTTGCCGAATTAGCAACCATTCTTGTACCTCTCCTTCCACCCACCCCCCTTCACTGCTCTATACTCATTCCCATTCACTCTCCACCCATTTCTACCCCTCTTCACCTCTCTCCACCAGGTGGGCGACCCCAAGCAGCTGCCAGCAACAGTCCTCTCTCGTACCGCATCCAACCTTCGCTACGAGCGCTCGCTCTTCGAGCGCCTACAGACGTCTGGTTACCCTGTTACCATGCTGTCCACACAGTACCGCATGAACCCCCACATCTCCCGCTTCCCCTCCTCCTTCTTCTACCAGTCCCTTCTCTCTGATGCTCCCTGTGTCACCGCCCCCTCCTGGTCCTACCCCTTCCAAGCCTTATCATCCAATTACCCCTCGCCTTCCTCGTTACAGTCTGATTCGTTACAGGCTGAGCAGCAGCAGCACAGTGTGGGGTCAACAGCCCCGCTGCTTCCATACTGTGTATTTGATGTGGAGGATGGGGTGGAGAGGAC
Organism: Closterium sp. Naga37s-1; assembly: GCA_947471745.1. Taxonomy (NCBI): domain Eukaryota; kingdom Viridiplantae; phylum Streptophyta; class Zygnematophyceae; order Desmidiales; family Closteriaceae; genus Closterium; species Closterium sp. Naga37s-1. The sequence goes on along the minus strand of CANJKZ010000022.1, from coordinate 266,982 downwards.
GAGAGGGCCAGCAGGAGCCCCTTCTTTGTGCAACGAGGCTGAAGCAACGGCTGCTCTGGAGTTGTACCGGCTGCTGCAGCAACGGTGAGTTTCTGCTCAGAGGTTGCTGGTATGGTCACGTGGCTCCCGTACGCGGTGTTTGATGTGGAGGATGGGGTGGAGAGGACGAGAAAATCGGCAGGCGCCCCTACTTTGTGCAACGAGGCTGAAGCAACGGCTGCTCTCTGCTCAAGCAACGGTGAGTACTCTGAAGGCTAGACTGTTTGTATGGCACTGCCTGAGGGAGTTGCTTCCATGCTCTCTGTGTTTGATGTGGAAGATGAGGTGGGACGCAGAAGTGCACAGGCAGCAGCAGCACAGTGTGGGGTCAACAGCCCCGCTGCTTCCATACTGTGTATTTGATGTGGAGGATGGGGTGGAGAGGACTAGGGGGTCGGCAGGTGCACCTTCTCTCTGCAACGAGGCGGAAGCAATGGCTGCTCTGGAGCTGTATCAGCTGCTGCAGCAACGGTAAGTGTGTGTCCATACAGTTTCTGGAGTGGTTATGCTGTTTCCGTACCCTGTGTGTGTTTGATGTGGAGGATGGGGTGGAGAGGACGAGAGGCCCGGCAGGAGCACCTTCTCTCTGCATTGAGGCGGAAGCGACGGCTGCTCTGGAGCTGTACCGACTGCTGCAGCAACGGTATGTGTGTGTCCAGGTTGCTGTTGTTGTCGCACTGCTCCCATATGCTGTATTTGATGTGGAGGATGGGGTGGAGAGGACGAGGGGGCCGGCAGGTGCCCCTTCTCTCTGCAACGAGGCTGAAGCGACAGCAGCCCTTGCAGCCCTATCGCCTGCTGCAGTAACGGTAAGCACGTGTTCAGACCAGAGATTGCTGGTGTGGACTTGGTTCTCCCATACGCAGTGCTTGATGCGTGGAGGATGGGATGAGGCATGCTAGTGGAAGTGAACACAGTGGACGGCTTTCAGGGCGGGGAGGTGGATACTCTCCTCTTCTCCACCGTCCGTGCCTCTCCTTCCCCCTTCACCTCTCCCCTTCCCTCCCTCCTTTCTCCCCTCCCCTTCCCTCCATGTCGCCTTCCCTCCATTCCAGGTTTCCAGAGGAGTGCGCACCAGGCAGGGTAGGTGTAATCACCCCCTACAAGCAGCAGCTCTTCCTTCTAAGAGACACTTTTAGCCGAGCCCTGGGGCGCGGGGCTGCAGCAGACGTGGAATTTAATACAGTCGACGGGTTTCAGGGCAGGGAGGTTGATATCCTCCTCTTCTCCACCGTCCGTGCCTCTCCTTCTGCCCTTTCCGCCTCTTTCCATTCCTCCTCTTTCCATCCTCCCTTTTCCTCCCATCCTTCCTCCTCCCACCGCTCCACCCACCATGCATCGTCCCACCATTCCTCCACCCACCCGTCCTCTTCTCTGCTTGGAAAAGCGGCCGGCAATGATCGGCCGTCAAGGGAAGAGAGGAGGACCGTCGGATTCGTGGCGGATGAACGGCGGATGAACGTGGCGTTGACTCGAGCGAGAAAAGCGCTGTGGATTGTGGGAAATGCGGCCACGTTGGCTCAGAGCAAGCCGTGGTGTGCTCTGCTCTGCGATGCGAGGGACAGAGGGGTGGTTTTTGGGGTGAGAAGGCCTTATAGGGAAGGGTTGGTGAGGGGAGAGAGGGCTGATTTGAGGTTTCTGCCTGAGCGGGAGAGAGGTGGTGGAGAGGAGGGAGGGAGGGGACGTGGAGAGGAAGGGGAGAGGAGACAAGGAGGGGAGGGGAGAAGTGGGGGAGATGAAAGGGAGGAGAGGAGTGGGAGAGGTGAAAGGGAGGAGAGAGTGAGGCTGGAGAGAGTTAGAGAGGAGAGAGTGAGGGGGGAGAAAGCAAGAGAGGAGAGAGTGAAGGAGGATAAAGCAAGAGAAGAGAGAGTGAGGGAGGAGAAAGCAAGAGAGGAGAGAAGGAAGGAGGAGAGAGAGAGGGAGGAGAAAGTGAGGGATGAAAGAGCAAGAGAGGAGAGGCCGAAGGAGGCAAGGGCACCAATGCAAGCACCAGGGGATGCAGCAGCAACAGGGGCAGAAGCAACAGAGGCGAAAGTAGCAGCAGAGGCGAAAGCAGCAGCAGAGGCGAAAGCAGCAGCAGAGGCGAAAGCAGTAGCAGAGGCGAAAGCAGCAGCCGATGCGAAAGCAGTAGCACAGGCGAAAGCAGCAGCCGATGCGAAAGCAGCAGCCGATGCGAAAGCAGCAGCACAGGCGAAAGCAGCAGCAGAGGCGAAAGCTAGGGTAAAGGAACAAGCGAGTTTGCCAGTACAAGCAGCAGAAAAGGCACACATGCATGAGGCAGCAGGCTCGAAGCACAAGGATGGAAGCCGAGAGGAGGTGGTGCTAGAGTCTCGTGAGAAGAAGGTGCCTGAAGCAGCAGCAGGACCAAGGGAGAGAGAGGATGGAGCAGTGCTAAGGAAGGGAGAAGGAGAGATGAGAGAGGCTGAGGGGAGGGAGCATGGGACGAGACCGACTGAGGAGATTCAGAATGTGGAGGGATTGGGGAAAAGGGAGAGGGAGATAGGGGATGGGGACGGGGCAGTACTAAGGGAAGCAGCGGGAGGTGGGGAAAGAAATAGGATGAGGGACAGGGAAAGAGAATTAGACAAGGAGAGGGGAAGGAGTATGGACAGAGGAAGGAGCCGGGACAGGGAGCAGGAAAGAGAGAAGGACAGAGACAGGGACAGGGGCAGGGATAAGGACAGTGATAGAGATAGAGACAGGGATAGAGGTAGAGATAGTGATAGGGACAGGGCAAGAGACAGGGAAATGCAGAGGGAAAGGGACAGAGAAAGGGAAAGAGTTAAAGCTAGGGAAGGGAGCAGGGAGAGGGAGCCTGGCAGGGTACCAGAGCAAAGGGAGCAAAGAGTGAGACCAGTGTTTGACATTCCAGAGGTGGTAAAGGATCTGAGGACGAATGTGTGGATTCAGAACGGTGAGAAGGGGTTCTTTATGTGGTGTGTGAAGAGGGAAGGGGATAGGAGACACGGGTTGAGTGGGGTGAAGAGGGAGGCTGAGAGACGGAGGAGGGAGATGAGGATGAGAGAGGGGAGAGGAGGGGAGAGGGGGAGGGAAGGAGATAGGGAGAGGACGAGAGAGAAAGACAGAGAAAGGGAGAGGGGACGGGAGAGAATGCGGGAAAGAAGTAGGTCGGGATCAAGAGATAGGGAGAGGGAGAGTGCAAGGGAAGGAGAAAAAAACAGCTCTTGTGATGTTCCTCTGAGACACACCTGCACACAGCAGCAGCGGAATGTTTCTTCCTCTAACCAGCAGAAGCAGCAGCAGCACCAGCAGCAGTACCAGCAGCAGCAGCAGCATCATCAACAGCAGCACCAGCAAAAACATCAAGGTTATTCGCCCCGTGATGCTCCTTCCAAGTGGGCTAATCTGGTGCAGAAAAGCAAAGCGACTGTTGCTTCTGCTGGTGCGGCTGGTGCTGGTATTGCTGCCGCACCATCAGGCACACGAATACCAGCACCAGCACCAGCACCAGCACCAGTGTCAACAGCTGAGAGTCGCAAGCGGCAGAGGGAAGCAGCAGCAGCGGAGATGCCAGCTGGAGGCCTGCTACAGTCCAAAAGAGCTTACCGGACCAGCTCTTCTGGAAATCTGGGGCTTGACTGGGAGGCCGTGGTTGGGGGTAAGAGAGGGGCAGGGGGGAGAGGAGGGGGAGGAGGAGGGGAGAGAGGGGAAAGGGGAGGGGTAGGGGGTGTGGGAGGATTAGGTGGAATGGAGAGGGAGAGTGGTTTGGACTGGGGGGGTGGGGCTGGGTTGGACGGGGGTAAGAGTGCAGGCACTAAGCAAGTTCTCACCGAACCTGTGCCGTTGGTCCGGGCCACACGTCCCCCGAGTGTCAGTGCGAGGCCCGGGATGGCAGGAGCAGGAGGCTTGGGAGGAAGAGCAGGGGCCAGCAGCAGCAGAGAACAGTATCATCGCTCTTCCCTGCAGTACCACCAGCACCAGCAGTCACGAGCAGCAAGGGCAGGATCATCCTTTGTGGATGAAATCCTCTCTGGAGTTGCTGATGTCAGCCGGGCGCAGGTGATTGGTCAGAGAATCCCTGACAACGATGATGATGCTGACCTGGCACGAGGAATATGACCCAAGGGACCCTGAATAATCGAACGCATTGGGAATAATGTGGCGCATTCAGGCACTTAATCAAGAAAGTACTGTAATTCCCTCCTTTCCGGCAATTATGGGATTGGGTGGAATGGAGTGGACTGCTTGTCTATGCAAAGACTAGGTAGAAAGGAACTACAGTATATCCTTCTGTCTGGCTTGTGGTGTAGAGTATTATGAAGCACTGGTCTTTTAAAGGCAAGTTGTGGTGGCTGGCAGGTATATTTGTACGGCAAGCCATAATTTCATTCATTCTTTGTCATCGATTCAGAAGGATAATAGATTGCTGTGATTAAACGCACTGATCGTTGTGCACACAGTGTCCGCTTCTGCGGTGAAACATATGGTTCCATATTGTACACCACACTACACTTTCAAGCACTCACAACAATATTAGTTACATCACACAATTGCTAGGCATATGGATACTATAGCAATACACCTTACTCCAATGTTACATCCTAATCATTCCACGTAAGATTGGCTGTGCTTGGATGGGATAGGCTGGGGTTGGTAGGGAGAGGTTAAGCAGTGATCGGTTGGGATGGGTTGGGATGGTTGATGTGGTTGGAATGGTTTTGGGAGCGGTTGGAATCGATTGGGAGGGGGTGGGTGGTGTGGAGTGCGTACATGCGCTGCTCTTTCTCAGGCCTAGTTATTCTAGTTCTCACTAGGGAATTCTCTCCCGCGATTGCACATATACATGTGCTATGTGCGATTGCTGGTGGGCGTTTCCTCTTCCAGATATGCAGAAACGCGTTACACATGTGTCTCGATGAATTCCCGGTAGACTCTCTTCATCTTCACACCCTTGATCTCACTGGAGGAGGGGAGGGACGGGCAGTCAAGCAGGGAAGAGGAAGGGCTGATATTGTTGTGGTAGCAAGCAAGAAAGGATGAGTGATCCAAGTCCACGAGTGATTTACTCGAGACGACAAGACTATATACAGGCAGACAAGCACCCACTATCAGTTCGAGAAGGGTCTCAAAGTAAGGACCAAGCCATCAATAATCACACTCATCACACGCACTCCATCTTCTCCTTGTTCTTGAAGAAGTGAACCACAGGCGTGCCCATGATCCCTGTCACAGCTCATTTCCATGGAATACTAAGTCAGACCAGAACCACCAGACTAAAGCATGTTTTGAATCGACTCAAAACAGGCGTGCTCATGATCCCTGTCACAGCTCATTTCCATGGAATACTAAGTCAGACCAGAACCACCAGACCAAAGCATGTTTTGAATCGACTCAAAACAGGCGTGCCCATGATCCCTGTCACAGCTCATTTCCATGGAATACTAAGTCAGACCAGAACCACCAGACCAAAGCATGTTTTGAATCGACTCAAAACAGGCGTGCCCATGATCCCTGTCACAGCTCATTTCCATGGAATACTAAGTCAGACCAGAACCACCAGACCAAAGCATGTTTTGAATCGACTCAAAACAGGCGTGCTCATGATCCCTGTCACAGCTCATTTCCATGGAATACTAAGTCAGACCAGAACCACCAGACCAAAGCATGTTTTGAGTCGACTCAAAACAGGCGTGCCCATGATCCCTGTCACAGCTCATTTCCATGGAATACTAAGTCAGACCAGAACCACCAGACCAAAGCATGTTTTGAATCGACTCAAAACAGGCGTGCTCATGATCCCTGTCACAGCTCATTTCCATGGAATACTAAGTCAGACCAGAACCACCAGACCAAAGCATGTTTTGAATCGACTCAAAACAGGCGTGCCCATGATCCCTGTCACAGCTCATTTCCATGGAATACTAAGTCAGACCAGAACCACCAGACCAAAGCATGTTTTGAATCGACTCAAAACAGGCGTGCCCATGATCCCTGTCACAGCTCATTTCCATGGAATACTAAGTCAGACCAGAACCACCAGACCAAAGCATGTTTTGAATCGACTCAAAACAGGCGTGCCCATGATCCCTGTCACAGCTCATTTCCATGGAATACTAAGTCAGACCAGAACCACCAGACCAAAGCATGTTTTGAATCGACTCAAAACAGGCGTGCTCATGATCCCTGTCACAGCTCATTTCCATGGAATACTAAGTCAGACCAGAACCACCAGACCAAAGCATGTTTTGAATCGACTCAAAACAGGCGTGCCCATGATCCCTGTCACAGCTCATTTCCGTGGAATACTAAGTAGGACCAAAAACCACCAGACCAAAGCATCAGCCATTCACTCACTTGATCTTCTCCTTGTTCTTGAAGAAATGAACCACAGGCGTGCCCATGATCCCTGCTGCGACTGTGAGGCACCTCACAGCTCCACTTTGGCTCCAGCAGACCAGGCTAATCAGAGAGACACGGCTATGTACAGGTAGAAGCACTCACTCAATCTTCTCCTTGTTCTTGAAGAAGTGAACCACAGGCGTGCCCATGATCCCTGCCGCCTCGGCAATCTCAGGGTCCTCCTCAATGTCAATCTCCACCCAGTGGATCTGACGGTCAAACTCCTCCACCACCTGTAAGTCAACGCAAGTCAGCGCAAGTCAACATGAGTCAAGCAATGGGGCAGTGCAAGGTAGCACGAATCTCAGGGTCCTCCTCGATGTCAATTTCCACCGAGCGAATCTGACAGCAAAAAGTTTCCACCACAGAAGCAAGCGCAGACCGTACTGACCATTGTACCTTGTGAGCAATGAGGAAAACTGGCCCGGAATCTACTCTACCCCCACATACCTTAGCGAGCATGGGATTGAGCGTCCTGCAGGGCCCACAGGTGGGCGAAGTGTAAATCACCACAATGAGGCGAGAAGACTCGTGGTAGAGCTTGCGCAGTGCGTACTGCCCCTTGTGACGCGTCAGCAGCAACGAGGAATACTGGGAGAACCCCAAAATCAACCCCGAGACGCTTACCTTAGCAAGCATGGGCTTGAGCGTCCTGCAAGGCCCACAGGTGGGCGAAGTGTAGATGACGCCGATCAAGCGAGGAGACTCGTGGTAGAGCTTGCGCAGGGCGTACTGCCCCTTGTGGCGCGTCAGCAGCGGGTCGAATCTCTCCTCCACGTCCTCCTCTGTCAGCTCCTTCTTCTCCACCACCTCCACCTCCTTCTGCTCACAAGAAGAACACACACAGACAGACCCAAAGGGGATCGGGGGGTAATGGTGGGTGTGAGAGGGATCCAGATGGGTCGAACCTCTCATCCACATCCTCCTCTGTGAGCTCCTTCTTCTCCACCACCTCCACCTCCTTCTGCTCGCAACAGAGGGAAGGGAACACATGGGTAGGGGGGTTGGGTGGGGGAGGGTGAGAAGAACGAGTGTGTAAGCAGTGGTTCGTGCAGGGCCATATTCAGCACATCTACGTACCACCTGGGAAGGTCGTTGGCAGTGAGGTATCGCTCCACTGACAGCGCTACCATGCACCCCGACGCTGCTGTGCTGCTGTTACTGCTGCTGCTGCTGTCACCATTGCTGCTCTTCCTTGTGTGACCATATTGCTGTTTCCAGCACCTACAGCACCACATGTCTCACCTGGTGGAACTCGATGAGCAGGTCGTTGGCTGTGAGGTATCGCTCCACTGACAGTGCTGCCATGCACCCCGACGCTGCTGCTGTGATGGCCTGCCGCCACTCGTGGTCCTGAACAAGTGAGAGTGAGATGGAGGCATTGGCAGGTGCCAGAGGGTAATTGAAAAACAGTTCGCTTCATGAGCACGATTGCATGAAAATGAAGTAAGAAACCCTCACCAAGACAGCCATAAACCCGCTTGCGACCAGCCAAGCACTCTCCACGGCATTGTCTTTCACCACCACATACCCGCTCCCATCCAGCTCCACCTGCCCCGCCCGAGGCTCGCACTTACCTTGGGGCAGGCAGGAGCCAAAAGGCACCTTAATGAGGGGACCTGATCTCACCTTGAGATCGCCAGCAGCGAACACGCCAGGAACAGACGTCTCAACGGCGTTGTCCTTCACCACCACATACCCGCTCCCATCCAGCTCCACCTGCCCCGAGCGGAGGCCAAGCACCCTAGCCCCACCTGGAATGCCCTACTGGCAGAGGGGGAAGTAAAGAGGCCAAGAGGTTCACCTTGAGATCGCCAGCAGCGAACACGCCAGGCACGGACGTCTCAACCGCGTTGTCCTTCACCACCACATACCCGCTCCCATCCAGCTCCACCTGCCCCGAATTGAGGCCACGCACCCTAGCGACAGAGGTACCTTGAAAAGGAGTCAAGAAGAGGCTCACCTTCAAATCTCCAGCAGCGAACACGCCGGGAACAGACGTCTCGACGGCATTGTCCTTCACGACCACATACCCGCTCCCATCCAGCTCCACCTGCCCCGCCAGCAGATCACTATTCGGCTTGTGCCCGATCCCATAGAACAGCCCCTTCACCGGAATAATCCTCTCCTGCCCTGTCTGCGCGTCTTTCACGTTCATACCAGCCATCTGCCCCTTGTCGTTCCCAACCACGTCTACAGGGATCGTGTTCAGGTGGACAGTCACGTTCGGGTTCTTAAACACGCGGTCCTGCATCGCCTTGCTGGCTCTTAACACGTCCCTCCGCACCAGCAGATGCACGTGCTTAGCGTACTTAGTTAAGTAAAGCGCCTCCTCCACCGCAGTATCCCCTCCTCCCACCACTGCCAGCTCCTGCCCCTTGAAAATCGGGCTCGCGCCGTCGCAAATAGCACACGCGGAGATGCCTCGCGACCAGTACTCTCTCTCGCTGGGGAGGCCCAATCGGCGCGCAGTGGCGCCCGTGGCGATGATGACGCTGTGGCAGCGCAACTCGCGGTCGCTGCTGCGCACTGTGAAGGGGCGGGTCTGCAAGTCCACGTATTCTACGTCTTCGGTATGGAGCTCCGCTCCCCACCGCTCCGCCTGCTGCTTCATTCTGGGGGATTTGGGAACGGGGAAGGTCGACGGGGAAAAGGGGAACGGGGAGGAACGGGGGAGGGAGAGTACAATGAGGCGCCCGTGGCGATGATGACGCTGTGGCAGCGCACCTCCCGGTCGCTGCTGCGCACTGTGAAGGGGCGGGTCTGCAAGTCCACATACTCCACGTCTTCTGTGTGCAGCTCCGCTCCCCACCGCTCCGCCTATTCTCGAGTCGACTCAGTCAATGTGTGTTTCTTCGTTTCAGCATTCCGCTTGCTGCTTTGCTTGCCCCTTCAATCCTTACTGTCCGTCCTTTATTCTGTCGACTCGCCCGGGCAACAGCGCTGACGGCCAGTCGATAGTTGCATTTCGGGCCTTTTCAAACGCAAAACTCTGAAAATAAACACGTCTGATAATGAAATAGGTTTCGGTGATTCCCATTCGACCCTTATCAAGCGCAAATTTTCGAGATACGCACCTGATCATGAGGTCGGGGCCCGTGATTCCCTCCGGGAATCCCGGGAAGTTCTCGACCTCCGTGGTGGTCATGAGCTGCCCTCCGGGAACTCCGCCGGCCTGCACGCCCTCGAACAGCACCGGCTTCAGATTCGCCCGCGCAGCATAGATCGCGGCTGTGTATCCGGCCGGGCCTGAGCCGATGATCACCAGATTCTCAACGGTCGTCTCCACTGAGAGTGATTGAGGGGTTGTGAGAGGGAAGAAAAAAATATATAGCAGAGAAAGTTTAGGATAATGCGAGGTGGTATCCGGCCGGGCCTGATCCAATGATCACCGGATTCTCAACGGTTGTCTCCACTGAAGGAGGTTAGAGGAGTGTGTAAGAACGGGGGAAGAGAGGAAGCAGGAATCGCTGAAGAAAATGGAAGGCCGTGTAACCCAAGCTGAGGAAGTTGAAGGCAAAAAAAGGCCGGTGATTCGGATCGGACACGAGCCGATAAGGACCAGATTCTCGAAGGTCGCTTTCACAGACAACAGACACGAAGGTTTTCGTGAAACAAGAATCCAGAAGCGAAAGCGCAATAGCCAGGAGATTAGACGAGTCTCGAAAAGGTTAGCTGAAAACGGCTGCGAGCGTTATTGAGAAGACTTTAGAAGGCTTAGCACATTTAGTTTTAATCAAAGAGACGAAAATGTTGCCTAAATGGACGTAAGGAGTGGGAACGATGTTCACAAGGATGAATGCCATACCGGATCAACTGGCATACGGGAAAACGCTCTTGCGTTATTGTTACACACAAATTGCTGTGCTTTGAGACGTACCTGTGCTATCGCCTGCAGTCGTCGTCGAGGCATCAGTCGTCGCCACCGCTGACGTCACTCTCCGAGTTTGCGTCGGTTTCGCGACGACAGAATTGAAATCGACCAATCGGGTCCCAGCGAGGCTCTGAACACTCCTTAATCTGTTGTATCTCAGCTTCCCTGATTGGCTCAAGCCACGAACGGTTAAGGATTGCGTGTTCGGCCTGAGTTGGGAAGCCTCGGTCCGACGAAGCGCCTGCTGCAAAGCAGACGCATTCGTGGCGACAGGCCCTCGGGCAAGGGCGTGGTGTGACGGCATTGTCGTTCAGAAGAGAGTCCGCTGGAAGCGAGGGAGAACGGTTAAGAACCTGATGTACTTGGTTTGAGGCAGCTAATACTTGCTTGCTTCAGCTGCAGAAACGCAAGCGACGGCGGCTCCTGAGAGACAACAGAGAAAATGACGAATGTCTTTTGAAGCAGTCTCCACAGAAAAACGTATTGCAGGAGAAGCTGAGAGAAAACGGAAGTGGAAATCTCGAGGTTGAAGCAGGAACAGGTTGGAATGGGGCTGACCCTCGAGCTGTATTCCGTCTTCCTGTCAGCTGCCACTATCTCTGGTGCTTAGTTTGTTTTCAAGAAACAAATCCCTGATTTAGTGGGTTGAAGCAGACAGTTGACCGAAGAATGTCTCTGAGGTAAGAGTTCGCCTTTCCGAGAACTGTGACCTCCACACAAACTGTACGGAGGTCTAGGGAGAATGGGCTGCTCCATCCGCACCACATCCCTTCGCCGCGTGGCACTCGTGCCATTTGTGTCCGAGCCTGATCGGCCTTGGATCACAAATTTCGTCCACGTCAGTCGATGCCCCGCGTCCAATTCTCGCACTTATGCATCCCCCCAAAACGGGAGCTGCTTCTGGAAGGCCCACAGAAGGTGTCGGTTCAGTGCGTCAGTCCACGTCATCCTTCGGCCAAGACGAGGCGCGACAATGGCCTGGTGCAGGTATGGTCTCCATCCATGGAGGTGCGGCAAGATACCATGAGCAGGTATAATTAAATCGAGGATATCAGACAACCACAAACTCGTTAGCGGTGCTGGGTAAACTACAGAAAATTACGTGTATTCAACTCTTTCTGACTATACTCTACTGCTGATGACACCAAACTATTCACACCCTGTTGTAGCCGTAAGTTAGCAGAACGCAGATAGCACATTACAGACGAGTTAGACTAATTTAATCAAGTTCATATTATCTTATACAGCTGAATCGTGTGACACGTTTCACTATCACCACACTTGAACATGAATTCAATGCTAACAATGAACCAAATGTTTTTGTCCTGCCTAGGATGGGAGAAGCGGGACATTGCCTAGGAGGGGGGCAGCAGGCGGCCGTGGTACATCTGATCCAGCAGTTGCTTCGCCTCGGGCCGCCGCAGCAAACCCTTGGCGTTCCCAACTCCCGTGCCCAGACACACCGGGCATACCAGCTTGCCTCGACCTGAGCAATCACAGTGATGTGAATAGTGAGGCACCAGGTCAGGTTCATGAAACCTTCTGTTCTCTGTGGTTCAAATCACATGAATCTACCCAGAAATTGCTTCTCTTCTCCACGCGCATTCTGTGCAGGATACTGCGCAGATATAATCGACTCAACCCACCACTCAAACTCTCATAAAACAAAATAATGCAGCATCTTACCGTAGCAGTTGGGGCATTCGGTGAATTCGTACGTGTCCTTGGCTCTTTTGCGGTTCAGCGCCTTCCACTTACCCGTACCACCACACATGTCGCCTGCAGGATAGAGAGAAGAGAGCAACGGGTTAAAAAAGGTGACTTTGAGTCACAAACCCTACACTCGCCAGTGTCACCACACAGGTCACCTGCAGCACAGAGAAGTGATACGAGGGATTCAGACGGGTTTTGAGGTTCTCCAAGGATCGATTGAGGTGCCTTGGAGTAAAGTTGCAAGTATCTCGAAGCACAAATTTTCCCGGCAAGTCGTTTCTGTACACTCTCACCCGCAACACGCTGGAGATAGGTGTTACCGTGTTACAAAACAAGTAACAATTTTCTTATTTCAGAGGCGGCTCACACATAGGGGTTACACAGTGAAGTCACTGATCTGGTGGAAAGTGGCTACAGAGGCTGAGAGAAGGGTGGCATGACATGCATATGGCGTCATAAGGTGTCTCAGAAGTCGCTTGTAGAGGCGCGCCCGGAATTTTAGGGTAGAAAAAGGGCGTGGTGGTTGAGAGAAGGGCGGCACGGATGGGAAAAAACTGGGGATGGGGATAAGGGGGACGAGGAGGTGAGGGGGAAGGGGAGGGGACGGGGGAAGGTAGGGGGTGGGTACTGAGGCTTGAAGAGGAAGAAGGAGAGTGGTGGAGAACTGCCAAGTGACGGTGAAATGCATGAGATGGAGGAAAGAGGTAGGGTGAGAGTAGCAGCGGGGAAGAGGTAGGTAGGGTGATGGTATGAGGTGAGTAGGGTAATGGTATGAGGTGAAACATGCCTAAGAGGGGATGCTGTTGCGATTGCGGCCACAACTGTCCCTGCTGCTGCCATTGTTGCTGTTGCTAGCATCTCCGCCCTAGAAACACCCCATACTGCCTCCACTGGTGCTGTCAATGCCACTGCTGCTGTCATTGCTGCTGCTTATTACCCAAACAAGGATGGCTACCTGAGAAGTATCGACAGGTGAGCACTTACAGACAACAGCGCCAGCGCCCTGGCAGTTGCGGCAGATGGATGAGTTGGAGGGAGGAGAGGGGAGAATTTCTGATAAAGCAACACCCCACACTGCCGCCAATGGTGCTGCCAATCCGCACTTGCAGGCAACAGCGCCGGCGCCCTGGCAGTTGCGGCAGACGGAGGAGTTGGAGGGAGGAGCGGGAATGATCTCCGCCCTCGCGTCACCTGACACCGCCGCCACCGCCGCTGCCACTGCTGCTAGCATCTCAGCTCTAGAATCACCCCGTACTGCCGCCAGCACTGCTGCTGCTACCACTGGTACTGCTTATTACCTAAACAACGAATGCTATCCGAGAAAGATATGAGAAGCATCAATAGGAGAACACCCACAGACAACAGCGCCGGCGCCCTGGCAGTTGCGGCAGACGGAGGAGTTGGAGGGAGGCGCGGGAAATATCTCTGATCAAGCAACACCCCACACTGCCGCCAATGGTACTGCCAATCCACACTTACAGACAACAGCGCCGGCGCCCTGGCAATTGCGGCAGACGGAGGAGTTGGAGGGAGGAGCGGGAATTATCTCCGCCCTCGCGTCGCCTGACACCGCTGCCACTGCCGCTGCCACCGCCGTTCCGCACGCTCCGCACAACAACTGCCGACGGCTGCTGCTGCTGCTGGTGGTGCTAGGAACATCTTTCGGCTGTTCCGTGCTGGCATTCGCATTATCTGTGGCGGGAGGAATATGCGGTGAAAAAGGAGGGTGAGCTCTGTACTGTAAGATCGGCTGAGCAACCTTTCTGAACAAATCGGCTGCTCGGTGCAACATCCCTGGACAGATCCTGATTGGCTAATTGCGTAGGGTTCAGAAGACGAACAGCAGCTAAAAAACAGCAATCGCCGATCGCAAGTAGACGAACGAGCTGAACTAGGTAAGAAGAGGCACATAAGAGAGTTTTTTAAGCCGCCTGAAAGATCGGCGAGAGGCTTGATGACGAGTCATCTTTCAAATCTAGCAACCTAGGAACTGCAGGCGAGTGCGTGGAAGCGTAACCGAAAAATATGACCAATTTCGTTTCTTCTTCTCTTCAACGTTTAGACCAGAGATAGACGATGCGACAGCGCCGAGGAAAGGCAGGTTCTCAGTCTCAACGCGAACAGCATCTTTCGTCGCTGCTAATGGCACGTGCAGCGTGAAAAGCGGCGATCAGCATGTGCGACGCGCGACGTGCGACGTGCGACGTTCCAAGTGCGACGCTCACCAGGTTCATGCGAGCAGCGAGCGGAATGGACGTGCGATCCAGCAGCAGCAGCAGGTTGTTGCCGGAGCGAGCCTGCGGCGGACGCGGGTGAAGCAGCAGGAGCCGACCGCGCGACGGTCGACAGCTGCAGCCGTCCGGTGAAGGACGACGAGGAAGCCATGCTACGATGCCGCGTGCAAAATGGCAACGAGACTGCTTATAACGCAGCTGTTTAACAAGCTTAGAGACTCTGACAAGAGGAATAGCTGAGCAGCTATTTGGCAAGCTTAGTCGTCGATCCTGACCCTGACTGACGAGTCAGCGGCTTGCTTGCTTCTCAAGCAGGTAAAAGAGAACTGGAGTAGCAAACCTCGGATGTTATCGAGGGTGTTCATGCAAGTCATGAACCACGGTTATGTTTGGTGCGTAGCGTTTCAAAGGGGTGTTTATATATGCCGCTCCATACCGTACCAAAACCTACTGCAGCGCACCGGACTATTTTTCCACCGCATCATGACACGGCAGCTGCACAAGCTAGTTCTGGTAAAACATGACGGATTCCGTCTATCCATGACATGAGAGTGGGGATGTACTGTCGCGTGGCATTCTCCCGCTTACATGGCAGCGTCGGGCAAAGCCACGTGCGCAGTGAGTTCCAAGGGCGATGGAAACGTGGGTCGTGCACGATTGCGCTAACACAAAACAAGCAATGACAGCGATTTAGGTACATGTAAAACACTAGCCCGTGGTAATAGTAAAGGGCAATCTCTATATTATGCCCAGTATACCTATATACTTATATAATCCTCAATGGTTTTCTAAATACTATGACTTTGGCAAGTGCATGTTCTTTTTTAGGAACTTGGAAGCTTCCCGATCCGCCCTATGACAAAGCACACGCAGAAGCACATGTGCATCGTGCCCAGTGAGCCCTGCGCCTCCACCCTTCACAAATGAAGACGCCCGGAACGCACCACCTGCCGCTTGACTGGCTCCCGCTGCTTGCTTGTAAACGATAATGACGTCAGCAGTCTGGAAAGGGGAGGACGATGCGGTAGTTGGAAGAACACGTGGGGTATTGACAGCAATATATTAAGTTGAGGCTAGGTTCATTAAAACAGGCGGTTGTAGAGTGGAAGGGGGCCATGAAAAATACCTTACAAAATAAAGTAAAAGTGTGTTACGAACATGCAAATACAGTACAAATGCATTATAAAACACTCACATCGAGGGAGTAGTAGTTAAGCACTTGCTGCACCTGAGCTGCTGCCTTGTTCACCACCTCCTGTGGCAAGCCATTGCCATTCGCCACAAAGAACTCCTGGGGGACGGGAAATGGGGAAAGGGAAAGTGAAAAGGGGGAGGGGGAAGGGGGGGAGGCCAAGGGGGAGACAGAAGGGGGGAGGGGGAAAGGATATCGTATCATGTAATGTATATTATGTGTCATGTCCAAATCAGGGCACGATCATGCATTATGCCATGCCACGCCATGCCAGGTCATAAAATGGAAAGGGTGGAGGGGCAAAAGGGAGGCGGAAGGGGGGCGGAAAGAATACCATATCATGCAATGTATATCATGTGTCATGTCCATATCAGGGCACGATCATGCATGATGCCATGCCACGCCATGTCATATGAGGTGAGCTTCTCATATTATTCCGTGCCATTCAACTCCATGCCATGCCATAAATTCCCAGAGATGTGAAACTATTCTGGAAATTATGGGGAATCACCTTGAGAATACGGAGGTCATCCTCCAGGGCATCGTAGTCTGACTGGGCAAACACTCTCAGAGGCCCGCCGTCCAGAAGCACACATCATGATCTGCCTGTTTGAGCCATCCCATATCATCATGCCACGACATCACCCCTCTCACCTTGAGAATGCGGAGGTCATCTTCCAGGGCATCGTAGTCTGACTGGGCAAACACCCTCAGAGGCCCACCGTCCAGAAGCACACGCAGCAGACCCTCCTGGTGGAGTGGGGTGGGTTTACGAGCGGTTTCAAACATCAGAGTGAGTGAACAATGATCAGAACATGCGTTAGTCAGAGGGACGATAGGACAAGATGAAAAATAGATCGCCGAAGTATGATCACAAATGAAAGAACAAACAAATCCTTTTCATCCCCCCCCCCCCCATCCCCCCTCACCTCCCCCCCCCCCCCCCCCCCCACCCAAAAAAAAAAAAAAAAAAAAAAAAACCAAATTACCAGAACAGAGTGCAGGAGAGAGGTGACGACACGGTCCCTCAGAGAGTCTGAGACGGTCTCCACAATTTCCCCCAACACCTGGAAGTGGATACAAGAACCAAAACCACCCACCCACACATTAAATCAGCATGGCTCACACCACACATGATCATTGCTCCATCCTGCAACACAGCATCCCGGAAGAAAAACACAAAAACAAACAACAAACAAACAAACAAACAAACAAAAAAAGAAAGAAAGAAAACAACAACAACAACAACAACAACAACAACAAAAACAGAACAAAAACTCTTACAGGGTCGAGCTTGAGCATGAGGTTGCTCATGCGGCACGAGTCCACGCTCACACGATACAGCTCCTCCAGAAACGCCTCCCTCAGGTCCCACCACACCACCTTGGTGCCTGTGTGGAGCGAGGCGAGGGAAGACATGAAAACAGCTCAAAACAACAATTCCGCGTTAGTTAAAAAAAAACCGATTACCACAAGCCAAGGTAAGATGCTGATTATTTTATTTGAAAAAATCGAAATGACAGAAAAGTTATAAGCAAGATCAACTTGGCACTACCCGAGGTAGTGCGAGAGGGTCTCCATGTGCTGTGCTGCAAGCGTGGTGGTCAGTACAGGCCTTTCTTGAGACACCTCAATAGGGGGCTACATGCTCACACTCATGCACCACACTCACACTCACACTCGCACTCACACTCGCACTCACACTCGCACACTCACTCACCGAGGTAGTCGGATAAGGTCTGCATGCGCTGTGCTGCAAGCGTGGTAGTCTGCTCATAGAAGCTTCCTCTCTTGAGCCCAGAAACACCCTCAGTGGATAGGCGGAAGGCGAGGGAGGAGGTTAGCTGGGATGGGGCCAAAGCTGTAAGCGGGAAAAGAGGGGGGTTCAAACAGGGGAGGGGAGAAAGAGCATTCCATGCGCAGACAATAGCAGAGAAGATTGATTTGAGACGCCTCAGTAGGCACCCAAGCACACCTTGCACATGAGGGGATGTTTGAGGCGCCTTAGAGATTGTCATAAACTGACAGTTTTGAGACGCCTACAGCACACTTGGCACACGAAAGGGGAGAAGCAGAGGCTCAAAGGTCCCCGCATTGACAGAGGAGATGCCAAGGAGGAGTACGAAGGACCAGCGGAGGCATATACTCGGCCAGTGTTCACATGCCATGTCAGCATTCTCATGTGCCACGTCAGTAGTCTCAGTTGTTTGCCACGTCAGCGTACCTGCCATGTCATCAATCTTGAGGTGCGGCGCGTACTCGTCCCAGCGTTCACAAAGAGCCTTCTCAGACTTGTCAAGCTCTACAGTCACGAACTGGTGTGTGGGAGGGTAACAAAGAGCAAACAGCGGAACAAGAGGGGAGAAGAGAGGGGAGAGGAGAGGAGAAGACGGATGATATTGGGGTGCGGCGCGTACTCGTCCCAGCACTCACAGAGTGCCTTCTCAGACTTGTCGAGCTCTACTGTCACGGACTGGTGTGTGGGGAACAGGTAGGATAGAGCAGAGTACAGGAGATTTGTGGGTAGCTTTGCAGTCAGACTCAGAGCTTTCAGACTTGTCCACCTCTGCTGTCACAAACTGGTTAAGTGGGAGGGGGAGCAAACCACAGAGCAGAGGAGAGAGAAGAGAGGGGAGGAGAAGAGGGACAATCTTGAGGTGTGGAGCCTACTCGCCCCAGCGCTCACAGAGAGCCTTCTCAGACTTGTCGAGCTCTACTGTCACGAACTGGTGTACAAGAGAGGAGTGGGAAGCTGTGCAATTAGACTCAGAGGTTTCAGACTTGTTCAGCTCTGCTGTCCCGAACTGGTGTAAGAAGGAGGGAGATCAAACCGCAGAACAGGGAGGGCAATGATTGAAAAGGCTTCCTCTCTTGAGCCCGCATCAGCGCAGCGCAGCAACACACCCAACCTCTCACCTCCGGGGTGTTGATCCGCACAGACAGCTTCCGCACGGGCAGCGCATAAATTCCAGCAGCCACGTGACGTGACATACCCAACTCTACACACCCATAACGCACCCAACTCAATTCTCACCTCAAGAGTGTTGATCCGCACACACAGCTTCTTCACAGTCAGCGCATCAATCGCAGCAGCTTTCGCCGCGTCAACCACCCTCACCCCAACTCTCCCTCCCACTCCCACTCCCGCTCCCCCTCCCCCTCCCCCACCCCCACCTCCCACACCCTTCCGCGCATGCCACAGCCCCTCCAAATACCCCGCTTTCCCTTTCTGCACCCGCTCCTCCCTCTCTGCCTTTCTCTCCGCCTTATCAGCGAGCCGCTGGGCCAGGTCCTCCTTGAAGCGTGTGAGGGGCGGCGGAGGCAGCTTGAGGTCGTCTCTGGGGCCGAGAGCAGCGATCTTGGAGATGTAAGTGGTCATGAGGGTGTCGGTGCTGTGGACGATTTGCTGTAGCATGGGCAGGCGGGGAGGGAGGCCGAGCCGGAAAAACTGCTCTAGCACCTGTGGTAGGGGGTGTCAAGGGAGGACAAGGGGGACAGGGAGACAGGGAGGTAGCTTGAGTTCGTCTCTCCGCCTTATCAGCCAGCCTCTGGGCCAGGTCACGCAGAGAGGTGTTGGTAACATAGGCGCTCATAAGGTATCAGCGAGCCTCTGAGCCAGGTCCTCCTTGAAGCGCGTGAGGGGCGGCGGAGGCAGCTTGAGGTCGTCTCTGGGGCCGAGAGCAGCGATCTTGGCCACATAGGAGCTCATGAGGGTGTTGGTGCTGTGCACGATTTGTTGTAGCATGGGCAGGCGGGGAGGGAGACCGAGACGGAAGAACTGCTCGAGAACCTGTGGTGTGGTAGAGGGAGGCCGGAGGGGAAAAAAGAGTGTGTTTGAGGTCGAGTTGCTGCTCCATTCAGCAGTCTCTGGGGCCGAGAGCAGCAATCTTGACAACATGAGCGCTCATAAGGGTATCGGTGCTGTGGACGATTTGCTGTAGCATGGGCAGGCGGGGAGGCAGACCCAAACGAAAGAACTGCTCTAGAACCTGCAGTAGGGGGTGTAAGAGAGGACAGGGAGGACAGACAGCGAGGACAGGGAGGACAGGGAGGACAGGGAGGCAGCTTGAGGTCGTCTCTGGGGGCGAGTACATAGCAGCTTGGGGCAGCTTGATTTTGGGGATGTAAGAGGTCATGAGGGTGTCGGTGCTGTGGAGTGGAGCATCTGCTGTGGCATGGGCAGGCGGGGAGGCACATAGCATCCACTGCTGACGCCCCGTGGTTGAGGTATGGATATTACAGAACCAGCACAAGCTCAGCTGTCGCCTGTAAAGGTAAGCAAGCACCACCACACCACCTCTCCCACCACACCGCCCAACGCACACCTCTCCCACAAACGAACGCTCACCTCTTCCACCAGGCGCACAGCATCCACTGCAGAAGCCCCGTGCTTGAGGGAAAAGAGAGAGACTAAACCACGCACCTCCCTCAGTAAATCCCCACCTCTCCCACAAACGAACGCTCACCTCTTCCACCAGGCGCACAGCATCCACTGCAGAAGCCCCGTGCTTGAGGGAAAAGAGAGAGACTAAACCACGCACCTCCCTCAGTAAATCCCCACCTCTCCCACAAACGAACGCTCACCTCTTCCACCAGGCGCACAGCATCCACTGCAGAAGCCCCGTGCTTGAGGGAAAAGAGAGAGACTAAACCACGCACCTCCCTCAGTAAATCCCCACCTCTCCCACAAACGAACGCTCACCTCTTCCACCAGGCGCACAGCATCCACTGCAGAAGCCCCGTGCTTGAGGGAAAAGAGAGAGACTAAGCCACGCACCTCCCTCAGTAAATCCCCACCTCTCCCACAAACGAACGCTCACCTCTTCCACCAGGCGCACAGCATCCACTGCAGAAGCCCCGTGCTTGAGGGAAAAGAGAGAGACTAAACCACGCACCTCCCTCAGTAAATCCCCACCTCTCCCACAAACGAACGCTCACCTCTTCCACCAGGCGCACAGCATTCACTGCAGAAGCCCCGTGCTTGGGAAAGACTTTTGAGGCGCCTTAAAAGTCGTCTCCATTCGCACAGCATCCATTACTGCAGCCCCGTGTTTGGAAAAGAGAGGCTGAAATAGGATCAGCTGACGCCTGTGGTGGGGTGACCTGTCACAGTTGCAGCCTTCACCAGTCAACCCCTACATTTTCTACCACAACCCACACCCCTCACCTCTTCTACCAGGCGGACAGCATCCACTGCAGAAGCCCCGTGCTTGATTGTCTCTGAGGCTGGCTCGAAGGTCTGCAGGAGCAGCAGGGGGAGGAGGAGAGGGTCAGGGGAGAGGGTGAGAGGAGAGGATAGGAGGGGAGAAGAGGGTTGTTGAGGCGGCTTAACAACAACATCCACTGCAGAAGCCCCGTGCTTGATTGTCTCTGAGGCTGGCTCGAAGGTCTGCAGGAGCAGCAGGGGGAGGAGGAGAGGGTCAGGGGAGAGGGTGAGAGGAGAGGATAGGAGGGGAGAAGAGGGTTGTTGAGGCGGCTTAACAACAACATCCACTGCAGAAGCCCCGTGCTTGATTGTCTCTGAGGCTGGCTCGAAGGTCTGCAGGAGCAGCAGGGGGAGGAGGAGAGGGTCAGGGGAGAGGGTGAGAGGAGAGGATAGGAGGGGAGAAGAGGGTTGTTGAGGCGGCTTAACAACAACATCCACTGCAGAAGCCCCGTGCTTGATTGTCTCTGAGGCTGGCTCGAAGGTCTGCAGGAGCAGCAGGGGGAGGAGGAGAGGGTCAGGGGAGAGGGTGAGAGGAGAGGATAGGAGGGGAGAAGAGGGTTGTTGAGGCGGCTTAACAACAACATCCACTGCAGAAGCCCCGTGCTTGATTGTCTCTGAGGCTGGCTCGAAGGTCTGCAGGAGCAGCAGGGGGAGGAGGAGAGGGTCAGGGGAGAGGGTGAGAGGAGAGGATAGGAGGGGAGAAGAGGGTTGTTGAGGCGGCTTAACAACAACATCCACTGCAGAAGCCCCGTGCTTGATTGTCTCTGAGGCTGGCTCGAAGGTCTGCAGGAGCAGCAGGGGGAGGAGGAGAGGGTCAGGGGAGAGGGTGAGAGGAGAGGATAGGAGGGGAGAAGAGGGTTGTTGAGGCGGCTTAACAACAACATCCACTGCAGAAGCCCCGTGCTTGATTGTCTCTGAGGCTGGCTCGAAGGTCTGCAGGAGCAGCAGGGGGAGGAGGAGAGGGTCAGGGGAGAGGGTGAGAGGAGAGGATAGGAGGGGAGAAGAGGGTTGTTGAGGCGGCTTAACAACAACATCCACTGCAGAAGCCCCGTGCTTGATTGTCTCTGAGGCTGGCTCGAAGGTCTGCAGGAGCAGCAGGGGGAGGAGGAGAGGGTCAGGGGAGAGGGTGAGAGGAGAGGATAGGAGGGGAGAAGAGGGTTGTTGAGGCGGCTTAACAACAACATCCACTGCAGAAGCCCCGTGCTTGATTGTCTCTGAGGCTGGCTCGAAGGTCTGCAGGAGCAGCAGGGGGAGGAGGAGAGGGTCAGGGGAGAGGGTGAGAGGAGAGGATAGGAGGGGAGAAGAGGGTTGTTGAGGCGGCTTAACAACAACATCCACTGCAGAAGCCCCGTGCTTGATTGTCTCTGAGGCTGGCTCGAAGGTCTGCAGGAGCAGCAGGGGGAGGAGGAGAGGGTCAGGGGAGAGGGTGAGAGGAGAGGATAGGAGGGGAGAAGAGGGTTGTTGAGGCGGCTTAACAACAACATCCACTGCAGAAGCCCCGTGCTTGATTGTCTCTGAGGCTGGCTCGAAGGTCTGCAGGAGCAGCAGGGGGAGGAGGAGAGGGTCAGGGGAGAGGGTGAGAGGAGAGGATAGGAGGGGAGAAGAGGGTTGTTGAGGCGGCTTAACAACAACATCCACTGCAGAAGCCCCGTGCTTGATTGTCTCTGAGGCTGGCTCGAAGGTCTGCAGGAGCAGCAGGGGGAGGAGGAGAGGGTCAGGGGAGAGGGTGAGAGGAGAGGATAGGAGGGGAGAAGAGGGTTGTTGAGGCGGCTTAACAACAACATCCACTGCAGAAGCCCCGTGCTTGATTGTCTCTGAGGCTGGCTCGAAGGTCTGCAGGAGCAGCAGGGGGAGGAGGAGAGGGTCAGGGGAGAGGGTGAGAGGAGAGGATAGGAGGGGAGAAGAGGGTTGTTGAGGCGGCTTAACAACAACATCCACTGCAGAAGCCCCGTGCTTGATTGTCTCTGAGGCTGGCTCGAAGGTCTGCAGGAGCAGCAGGGGGAGGAGGAGAGGGTCAGGGGAGAGGGTGAGAGGAGAGGATAGGAGGGGAGAAGAGGGTTGTTGAGGCGGCTTAACAACAACATCCACTGCAGAAGCCCCGTGCTTGATTGTCTCTGAGGCTGGCTCGAAGGTCTGCAGGAGCAGCAGGGGGAGGAGGAGAGGGTCAGGGGAGAGGGTGAGAGGAGAGGATAGGAGGGGAGAAGAGGGTTGTTGAGGCGGCTTAACAACAACATCCACTGCAGAAGCCCCGTGCTTGATTGTCTCTGAGGCTGGCTCGAAGGTCTGCAGGAGCAGCAGGGGGAGGAGGAGAGGGTCAGGGGAGAGGGTGAGAGGAGAGGATAGGAGGGGAGAAGAGGGTTGTTGAGGCGGCTTAACAACAACATCCACTGCAGAAGCCCCGTGCTTGATTGTCTCTGAGGCTGGCTCGAAGGTCTGCAGGAGCAGCAGGGGGAGGAGGAGAGGGTCAGGGGAGAGGGTGAGAGGAGAGGATAGGAGGGGAGAAGAGGGTTGTTGAGGCGGCTTAACAACAACATCCACTGCAGAAGCCCCGTGCTTGATTGTCTCTGAGGCTGGCTCGAAGGTCTGCAGGAGCAGCAGGGGGAGGAGGAGAGGGTCAGGGGAGAGGGTGAGAGGAGAGGATAGGAGGGGAGAAGAGGGTTGTTGAGGCGGCTTAACAACAACATCCACTGCAGAAGCCCCGTGCTTGATTGTCTCTGAGGCTGGCTCGAAGGTCTGCAGGAGCAGCAGGGGGAGGAGGAGAGGGTCAGGGGAGAGGGTGAGAGGAGAGGATAGGAGGGGAGAAGAGGGTTGTTGAGGCGGCTTAACAACAACATCCACTGCAGAAGCCCCGTGCTTGATTGTCTCTGAGGCTGGCTCGAAGGTCTGCAGGAGCAGCAGCGGGAGGAGGAGAGGGTCAGGGGAGAGGGTGAGAGGAGAGGATAGGAGGGGAGAAGAGGGTTGTTGAGGCGGCTTAACAACAACATCCACTGCAGAAGCCCCGTGC
Organism: Closterium sp. Naga37s-1; assembly: GCA_947471745.1. Lineage (NCBI taxonomy): Eukaryota > Viridiplantae > Streptophyta > Zygnematophyceae > Desmidiales > Closteriaceae > Closterium > Closterium sp. Naga37s-1. The sequence goes on along the minus strand of CANJKZ010000022.1, from coordinate 243,360 downwards.
TTGATTGTCTCTGAGGCTGGCTCGAAGGTCTGCAGGAGCAGCAGGGGGAGGAGGAGAGGGTCAGGGGAGAGGGTGAGAGGAGAGGATAGGAGGGGAGAAGAGGGTTGTTGAGGCGGCTTAACAACAACATCCACTGCAGAAGCCCCGTGCTTGATTGTCTCTGAGGCTGGCTCGAAGGTCTGCAGGAGCAGCAGGGGGAGGAGGAGAGGGTCAGGGGAGAGGGTGAGAGGAGAGGATAGGAGGGGAGAAGAGGGTTGTTGAGGCGGCTTAACAACAACATCCACTGCAGAAGCCCCGTGCTTGATTGTCTCTGAGGCTGGCTCGAAGTTCTGCAGGAGCAGCAGGGGGAGGAGGAGAGGGTCAGGGGAGAGGGTGAGAGGAGAGGATAGGAGGGGAGAAGAGGGTTGTTGAGGCGGCTTAACAACAACATCCACTGCAGAAGCCCCGTGCTTGATTGTCTCTGAGGCTGGCTCGAAGGTCTGCAGGAGCAGCAGGGGGAGGAGGAGAGGGTCAGGGGAGAGGGTGAGAGGAGCAGGGGGAGGAGGAGAGGGTCAGGGGAGAGGGTGAGAGGAGCAGGGGGAGGAGGAGAGGGTCAGGGGAGAGGGTGAGAGGAGCAGGGGGAGGAGGAGAGGGTCAGGGGAGAGGGTGAGAGGAGCAGGGGGAGGAGGAGAGGGTCAGGGGAGAGGGTGAGAGGAGCAGGGGGAGGAGGAGAGGGTGAGGGGAGAGGGTGAGAGGAGCAGGGGGAGGAGGAGAGGGTCAGGGGAGAGGGTGAGAGGAGCAGGGGGAGGAGGAGAGGGTCAGGGGAGAGGGTGAGAGGAGCAGGGGGAGGAGGAGAGGGTCAGGGGAGAGGGTGAGAGGAGCAGGGGGAGGAGGAGAGGGTGAGGGGAGAGGGTGAGAGGAGCAGGGGGAGGAGGAGAGGGTCAGGGGAGAGGGTGAGAGGAGCAGGGGGAGGAGGAGAGGGTCAGGGGAGAGGGTGAGAGGAGCAGGGGGAGGAGGAGAGGGTCAGGGGAGAGGGTGAGAGGAGCAGGGGGAGGAGGAGAGGGTCAGGGGAGAGGGTGAGAGGAGCAGGGGGAGGAGGAGAGGGTCAGGGGAGAGGGTGAGAGGAGCAGGGGGAGGAGGAGAGGGTCAGGGGAGAGGGTGAGAGGAGCAGGGGGAGGAGGAGAGGGTCAGGGGAGAGGGTGAGAGGAGCAGGGGGAGGAGGAGAGGGTCAGGGGAGAGGGTGAGAGGAGCAGGGGGAGGAGGAGAGGGTCAGGGGAGAGGGTGAGAGGAGCAGGGGGAGGAGGAGAGGGTCAGGGGAGAGGGTGAGAGGAGCAGGGGGAGGAGGAGAGGGTGAGGGGAGAGGGTGAGAGGAGCAGGGGGAGGAGGAGAGGGTCAGGGGAGAGGGTGAGAGGAGCAGGGGGAGGAGGAGAGGGTCAGGGGAGAGGGTGAGAGGAGCAGGGGGAGGAGGAGAGGGTCAGGGGAGAGGGTGAGAGGAGCAGGGGGAGGAGGAGAGGGTGAGGGGAGAGGGTGAGAGGAGCAGGGGGAGGAGGAGAGGGTGAGGGGAGAGGGTGAGAGGAGCAGGGGGAGGAGGAGAGGGTCAGGGGAGAGGGTGAGAGGAGCAGGGGGAGGAGGAGAGGGTCAGGGGAGAGGGTGAGAGGAGCAGGGGGAGGAGGAGAGGGTCAGGGGAGAGGGTGAGAGGAGCAGGGGGAGGAGGAGAGGGTCAGGGGAGAGGGTGAGAGGAGCAGGGGGAGGAGGAGAGGGTCAGGGGAGAGGGTGAGAGGAGCAGGGGTAGGAGGAGAGGGTCAGGGGAGAGGGTGAGAGGAGCAGGGGGAGGAGGAGAGGGTCAGGGGAGAGGGTGAGAGCAGCAGGGGGAGGAGGAGAGGGTCAGGGGAGAGGGTGAGAGCAGCAGGGGGAGGAGGAGAGGGTCAGGGGAGAGGGTGAGAGCAGCAGGGGGAGGAGGAGAGGGTCAGGGAGAGGGTGAGAGCAGCAGGGGGAGGAGGAGAGGGTCAAGGGAGAGGGTGAGAGCAGCAGGGGGAGGAGGAGAGGGTCAGGGGAGAGGGTGAGAGCAGCAGGGGGAGGAGGAGAGGGTCAGGGGAGAGGGTGAGAGCAGCAGGGGGAGGAGGAGAGGGTCAGGGGAGAGGGTGAGAGCAGCAGGGGGAGGAGGAGAGGGTCAGGGGAGAGGGTGAGAGCAGCAGGGGGAGGAGGAGAGGGTCAGGGGAGAGGGTGAGAGCAGCAGGGGGAGGAGGAGAGGGTCAGGGGAGAGGGTGAGAGCAGCAGGGGGAGGAGGAGAGGGTCAGGGGAGAGGGTGAGAGCAGCAGGGGGAGGAGGAGAGGGTCAGGGGAGAGGGTGAGAGCAGCAGGGGGAGGAGGAGAGGGTCAGGGGAGAGGGTGAGAGCAGCAGGGGAGGAGGAGAGGGTCAGGGGAGAGGGTGAGAGCAGCAGGGGGAGGAGGAGAGGGTCAGGGGAGAGGGTGAGAGCAGCAGGGGGAGGAGGAGAGGGTCAGGGGAGAGGGTGAGAGCAGCAGGGGGAGGAGGAGAGGGTCAGGGGAGAGGGTGAGAGCAGCAGGGGGAGGAGGAGAGGGTCAGGGGAGAGGGTGAGAGCAGCAGGGGGAGGAGGAGAGGGTCAGGGGAGAGGGTGAGAGCAGCAGGGGGAGGAGGAGAGGGTCAGGGGAGAGGGTGAGAGCAGCAGGGGGAGGAGGAGAGGGTCAGGGGAGAGGGTGAGAGCAGCAGGGGGAGGAGGAGAGGGTCAGGGGAGAGGGTGAGAGCAGCAGGGGGAGGAGGAGAGGGTCAGGGGAGAGGGTGAGAGGAGCAGGGGGAGGAGGAGAGGGTCAGGGGAGAGGGTGAGAGGAGCAGGGGGAGGAGGAGAGGGTCAGGGGAGAGGGTGAGAGGAGCAGGGGGAGGAGGAGAGGGTCAGGGGAGAGGGTGAGAGGAGCAGGGGGAGGAGGAGAGGGTCAGGGGAGAGGGTGAGAGGAGCAGGGGGAGGAGGAGAGGGTCAGGGGAGAGGGTGAGAGGAGCAGGGGGAGGAGGAGAGGGTCAGGGGAGAGGGTGAGAGCAGCAGGGGGAGGAGGAGAGGGTCAGGGGAGAGGGTGAGAGCAGCAGGGGGAGGAGGAGAGGGTCAGGGGAGAGGGTGAGAGCAGCAGGGGGAGGAGGAGAGGGTCAGGGGAGAGGGTGAGAGGAGCAGGGGGAGGAGGAGAGGGTCAGGGAGGAGGGTGAGAGGAGCAGGGGGAGGAGGAGAGGGTCAGGGGAGAGGGTGAGAGGAGCAGGGGGAGGAGGAGAGGGTCAGGGGAGAGGGTGAGAGGAGCAGGGGGAGGAGGAGAGGGTCAGGGGAGAGGGTGAGAGGAGCAGGGGGAGGAGGAGAGGGTCAGGGGAGAGGGTGAGAGGAGCAGGGGGAGGAGGAGAGGGTCAGGGGAGAGGGTGAGAGGAGCAGGGGGAGGAGGAGAGGGTCAGGGGAGAGGGTGAGAGGAGCAGGGGGAGGAGGAGAGGGTCAGGGGAGAGGGTGAGAGGAGCAGGGGGAGGAGGAGAGGGTCAGGGGAGAGGGTGAGAGGAGCAGGGGGAGGAGGAGAGGGTCAGGGGAGAGGGTGAGAGGAGCAGGGGGAGGAGGAGAGGGTCAGGGGAGAGGGTGAGAGGAGCAGGGGGAGGAGGAGAGGGTCAGGGGAGAGGGTGAGAGGAGCAGGGGGAGGAGGAGAGGGTCAGGGGAGAGGGTGAGAGGAGCAGGGGGAGGAGGAGAGGGTCAGGGGAGAGGGTGAGAGGAGCAGGGGGAGGAGGAGAGGGTCAGGGGAGAGGGTGAGAGGAGCAGGGGGAGGAGGAGAGGGTCAGGGGAGAGGGTGAGAGGAGCAGGGGGAGGAGGAGAGGGTCAGGGGAGAGGGTGAGAGGAGCAGGGGGAGGAGGAGAGGGTCAGGGGAGAGGGTGAGAGGAGCAGGGGGAGGAGGAGAGGGTCAGGGGAGAGGGTGAGAGGAGCAGGGGGAGGAGGAGAGGGTCAGGGGAGAGGGTGAGAGGAGCAGGGGGAGGAGGAGAGGGTCAGGGAGAGGGTGAGAGGAGCAGGGGGAGGAGGAGAGGGTCAGGGGAGAGGGTGAGAGGAGCAGGGGGAGGAGGAGAGGGTCAGGGGAGAGGGTGAGAGGAGCAGGGGGAGGAGGAGAGGGTCAGGGGAGAGGGTGAGAGGAGCAGGGGGAGGAGGAGAGGGTCAGGGGAGAGGGTGAGAGGAGCAGGGGGAGGAGGAGAGGGTCAGGGGAGAGGGTGAGAGGAGCAGGGGGAGGAGGAGAGGGTCAGGGGAGAGGGTGAGAGGAGCAGGGGGAGGAGGAGAGGGTCAGGGGAGAGGGTGAGAGGAGCAGGGGGAGGAGGAGAGGGTCAGGGGAGAGGGTGAGAGGAGCAGGGGGAGGAGGAGAGGGTCAGGGGAGAGGGTGAGAGGAGCAGGGGGAGGAGGAGAGGGTCAGGGGAGAGGGTGAGAGGAGCAGGGGGAGGAGGAGAGGGTCAGGGGAGAGGGTGAGAGGAGCAGGGGGAGGAGGAGAGGGTCAGGGGAGAGGGTGAGAGGAGCAGGGGGAGGAGGAGAGGGTCAGGGGAGAGGGTGAGAGGAGCAGGGGGAGGAGGAGAGGGTCAGGGGAGAGGGTGAGAGGAGCAGGGGGAGGAGGAGAGGGTCAGGGGAGAGGGTGAGAGGAGCAGGGGGAGGAGGAGAGGGTCAGGGGAGAGGGTGAGAGGAGCAGGGGGAGGAGGAGAGGGTCAGGGGAGAGGGTGAGAGGAGCAGGGGGAGGAGGAGAGGGTCAGGGGAGAGGGTGAGAGGAGCAGGGGGAGGAGGAGAGGGTCAGGGGAGAGGGTGAGAGGAGCAGGGGGAGGAGGAGAGGGTCAGGGGAGAGGGTGAGAGGAGCAGGGGGAGGAGGAGAGGGTCAGGGGAGAGGGTGAGGAGAGGAGCAGGGGGAGGAGGAGAGGGTCAGGGGAGAGGGTGAGAGGAGCAGGGGGAGGAGGAGAGGGTCAGGGGAGAGGGTGAGAGGAGCAGGGGGAGGAGGAGAGGGTCAGGGGAGAGGGTGAGAGGAGCAGGGGGAGGAGGAGAGGGTCAGGGGAGAGGGTGAGAGGAGCAGGGGGAGGAGGAGAGGGTCAGGGGAGAGGGTGAGAGGAGCAGGGGAGGAGGAGAGGGTCAGGGGAGAGGGTGAGAGGAGCAGGGGGAGGAGGAGAGGGTCAGGGGAGAGGGTGAGAGCAGCAGGGGGAGGAGGAGAGGGTCAGGGGAGAGGGTGAGAGCAGCAGGGGGAGGAGGAGAGGGTCAGGGGAGAGGGTGAGAGCAGCAGGGGGAGGAGGATGAGGGTCAGGGGAGAGGGTGAGAGCAGCAGGGGAGGAGGAGAGGGTCAGGGGAGAGGGTGAGAGCAGCAGGGGGAGGAGGAGAGGGTCAGGGGAGAGGGTGAGAGGCAGCAGGGGGAGGAGGAGAGGGTCAGGGGAGAGGGTGAGAGCAGCAGGGGGAGGAGGAGAGGGTCAGGGGAGAGGGTGAGAGCAGCAGGGGGAGGAGGAGAGGGTCAGGGGAGAGGGTGAGAGCAGCAGGGGGAGGAGGAGAGGGTCAGGGGAGAGGGTGAGAGCAGCAGGGGGAGGAGGAGAGGGTCAGGGGAGAGGGTGAGAGCAGCAGGGGAGGAGGAGAGGGTCAGGGGAGAGGGTGAGAGCAGCAGGGGGAGAGGAGAGGGTCAGGGGAGAGGGTGAGAGCAGCAGGGGGAGGAGGAGAGGGTCAGGGGAGAGGGTGAGAGCAGCAGGGGGAGGAGGAGAGGGTCAGGGGAGAGGGTGAGAGCAGCAGGGGGAGGAGGAGAGGGTCAGGGGAGAGGGTGAGAGCAGCAGGGGGAGGAGGAGAGGGTCAGGGAGAGGGTGAGAGGAGAGGGGAGGAGGAGAGGGTCAGGGGAGAGGGTGAGAGCAGCAGGGGGAGGAGGAGAGGGTCAGGGGAGAGGGTGAGAGCAGCAGGGGGAGGAGGAGAGGGTCAGGGGAGAGGTGAGAGCAGCAGGGGGAGGAGGAGAGGGTCAGGGGAGAGGGTGAGAGCAGCAGGGGGAGGAGGAGAGGGTCAGGGGAGAGGGTGAGAGGAGCAGGGGGAGGAGGAGAGGGTCAGGGGAGAGGGTGAGAGGAGCAGGGGGAGGAGGAGAGGGTCAGGGGAGAGGGTGAGAGGAGCAGGGGGAGGAGGAGAGGGTCAGGGGAGAGGGTGAGAGGAGCAGGGGGAGGAGGAGAGGGTCAGGGGAGAGGGTGAGAGCAGCAGGGGGAGGAGGAGAGGGTCAGGGAGAGGGTGAGAGCAGCAGGGGAGGAGGAGAGGGTCAGGGGAGAGGGTGAGAGCAGCAGGGGAGGAGGAGAGGGTCAGGGGAGAGGGTGAGAGCAGCAGGGGGAGGAGGAGAGGGTCAGGGGAGAGGGTGAGAGGAGCAGGGGGAGGAGGAGAGGGTCAGGGGAGAGGGTGAGAGGAGCAGGGGGAGGAGGAGAGGGTCAGGGGAGAGGGTGAGAGGAGCAGGGGGAGGAGGAGAGGGTCAGGGGAGAGGGTGAGAGGAGCAGGGGGAGGAGGAGAGGGTCAGGGGAGAGGGTGAGAGGAGCAGGGGGAGGAGGAGAGGGTCAGGGGAGAGGGTGAGAGGAGCAGGGGGAGGAGGAGAGGGTCAGGGGAGAGGGTGAGAGGAGCAGGGGGAGGAGGAGAGGGTCAGGGGAGAGGGTGAGAGGAGCAGGGGGAGGAGGAGAGGGTCAGGGGAGAGGGTGAGAGGAGCAGGGGGAGGAGGAGAGGGTCAGGGGAGAGGGTGAGAGGAGCAGGGGGAGGAGGAGAGGGTCAGGGGAGAGGGTGAGAGGAGCAGGGGGAGGAGGAGAGGGTCAGGGGAGAGGGTGAGAGGAGCAGGGGGAGGAGGAGAGGGTCAGGGGAGAGGGTGAGAGCAGCAGGGGGAGGAGGAGAGGGTCAGGGGAGAGGGTGAGAGCAGCAGGGGGAGGAGGAGAGGGTCAGGGGAGAGGGTGAGAGCAGCAGGGGGAGGAGGAGAGGGTCAGGGGAGAGGGTGAGAGGAGCAGGGGGAGGAGGAGAGGGTCAGGGGAGAGGGTTGAGAGCAGCAGGGGGAGGAGGAGAGGGTCAGGGGAGAGGGTGAGAGGCAGCAGGGGGAGGAGGAGAGGGTCAGGGAGAGGGTGAGAGCAGCAGGGGGAGGAGGAGAGGGTCAGGGGAGAGGGTGAGAGGAGCAGGGGGAGGAGGAGAGGGTCAGGGAGAGGGTGAGAGGAGCAGGGGAGGAGGAGAGGTCAGGGGAGAGGTGAGAGCAGCAGGGGGAGGAGGAGAGGGTCAGGGGAGAGGGTGAGAGGAGCAGGGGGAGGAGGAGAGGGTCAGGGGAGAGGGTGAGAGCAGCAGGGGGAGGAGGAGAGGGTCAGGGGAGAGGGTGAGAGGAGCAGGGGGAGGAGGAGAGGGTCAGGGGAGAGGGTGAGAGGAGCAGGGGGAGGAGGAGAGGGTCAGGGGAGAGGGTGAGAGCAGCAGGGGGGAGGAGGAGAGGGTCAGGGGAGAGGGTGAGAGCAGCAGGGGGAGGAGGAGAGGGTCAGGGGAGAGGGTGAGAGCAGCAGGGGGAGGAGGAGAGGGTCAGGGGAGAGGGTGAGAGCAGCAGGGGGAGGAGGAGAGGGTCAGGGGAGAGGGTGAGAGGAGCAGGGGGAGGAGAGAGGGTCAGGGAAGAGGGTGAGAGCAGCAGGGGAGGAGGAGAGGGTCAGGGGAGAGGGGTGACAGAGCAGGGGGGGGGGAGGAGAGGTCAGGGGAGAGGGTGAGAGCAGCAGGGGAGAGGAGGTTCAGGGAGGAGGGTGAGAGAGCAGGGGGAGGAGGAGAGGGTCAGGGGAGAGGGTGAGAGGAGCAGGGGGAGGAGGAGAGGGTCAGGGGAGAGGGTGAGAGGAGCAGGGGAGGAGGAGAGGGTCAGGGGAGAGGGTGAGAGGAGCAGGGGGAGGAGGACGAGGGTCAGGGGAGAGGGTGAGAGCAGCAGGGGAGGAGGAGAGGGTCAGGGGAGAGGGTGAGAGGAGCAGGGGGAGGAGGAGAGGGTCAGGGGAGAGGGTTGAGAGCAGCAGGGGGAGGAGGAGAGGGTCAGGGGAGAGGGTGAGAGCAGCAGGGGGAGGAGGAGAGGATCAGGGGAGAGGGTGAGAGAGCAGGGGGAGGAGGAGAGGATCAGGGGAGAGGGTGAGAGCAGCAGGGGGAGGAGGAGAGGATCAGGGGAGAGGGTGAGAGCAGCAGGGGGAGGAGGAGAGGATCAGGGGAGAGGGTGAGAGCAGCAGGGGGAGGAGGAGAGGATCAGGGGAGAGGGTGAGAGCAGCAGGGGGAGGAGGAGAGGATCAGGGGACGAGGGTGAGAGCAGCAGGGGGAGGAGGAGAGGATCAGGGGAGAGGGTGAGAGCAGCAGGGGGAGGAGGAGAGGATCAGGGGAGAGGGTGAGAGCAGCAGGGGAGGAGGAGAGGATCAGGGACGAGGGTGAGAGCAGCAGGGGGAGGAGGAGCGGATCAGGGGAGAGGGTGAGAGCAGCAGGGGGAGGAGGAGAGGATCAGGGGAGAGGGTGAGAGCAGCAGGGGGAGGAGGAGCGGATCAGGGGAGAGGGTGAGAGCAGCAGGGGGGAGGAGAGGAGCGGGGATCAGGGTGAAGCAGGGAGGAGGGGGGTGAGAGGGAGAGCAGCAGGGGAGGACGGAGGCCGGATCAGGGGAGAGGGTGAGAGCAGCAGGGGAGGAGGAGCGGATCAGGGCGAAGGTGAGAGCAGCAGGGCAGGGGAGAGGGTGAGAGCAGCAGGGGGAGGAGGAGAGGATCAGGGGAGAGGGTGAGAGCAGCAGGGGGAGGAGGAGCGGATCAGGGGAGAGGGTGAGAGCAGCAGGGGGAGGAGGAGCGGATCAGGGGAGAGGGTGAGAGCAGCAGGGGGAGGAGGAGCGGATCAGGGGAGAGGGTGAGAGCAGCAGGGGAGGAGCAGCGGATCAGGGGAGAGGGTGAGAGCAGCAGGGGAGGAGGAGAGGATCAGGGGAGAGGGTGAGAGCAGCAGGGGGAGGAGGAGAGGATCAGGGGAGAGGGTGAGAGCAGCAGGGGAGGAGGAGAGGATCAGGGGAGAGGGTGAGAGCAGCAGGGGGAGGAGGAGAGGATCAGGGGAGAGGGTGAGAGCAGCAGGGGGAGGAGGAGAGGATCAGGGGAGAGGGTGAGAGCAGCAGGGGAGGAGGAGAGGATCAGGGGAGAGGGTGAGAGCAGCAGGGGAGGAGGAGAGGATCAGGGAGGAGAGGATCAGGGGAGAGGGTGAGAGCAGCAGGGGGAGGAGGAGAGGATCAGGGGAGAGGGTGAGAGCAGCAGGGGGAGGAGGAGAGGATCAGGGGAGAGGGTGAGAGCAGCAGGGGGAGGAGGAGAGGATCAGGGGAGAGGGTGAGAGCAGCAGGGGGAGGAGGAGAGGATCAGGGGAGAGGGTGAGAGCAGCAGGGGGAGGAGGAGAGGATCAGGGGAGAGGGTGAGAGCAGCAGGGGGAGGAGGAGAGGATCAGGGGAGAGGGGTGAGAGCAGCAGGGGGAGGAGGAGAGGATCAGGGGAGAGGGTGAGAGCAGCAGGGGGAGGAGGAGAGGATCAGGGGAGAGGGTGAGAGCAGCAGGGGGAGGAGGAGAGGATCAGGGGAGAGGGTGAGAGCAGCAGGGGGAGGAGGAGAGGATCAGGGGAGAGGGTGAGAGCAGCAGGGGGAGGAGGAGAGGATCAGGGGAGAGGGTGAGAGCAGCAGGGGGAGGAGGAGAGGATCAGGGGAGAGGGTGAGAGCAGCAGGGGGAGGAGGAGAGGATCAGGGGAGAGGGTGAGAGCAGCAGGGGGAGGAGGAGAGGATCAGGGGAGAGGGTGAGAGCAGCAGGGGGAGGAGGAGAGGATCAGGGGAGAGGGTGAGAGCAGCAGGGGGAGGAGGAGAGGATCAGGGGAGAGGGTGAGAGCAGCAGGGGAGGAGGAGAGGATCAGGGGAGAGGGTGAGAGCAGCAGGGGGAGGAGGAGAGGATCAGGGGAGAGGGTGAGAGCAGCAGGGGGAGGAGGAGAGGATCAGGGGAGAGGGTGAGAGCAGCAGGGGGAGGAGGAGAGGATCAGGGGAGAGGGTGAGAGCAGCAGGGGGAGGAGGAGAGGATCAGGGGAGAGGGGTGAGAGCAGCAGGGGGAGGAGGAGAGGATCAGGGGAGAGGGTGAGAGCAGCAGGGGGAGGAGGAGAGGATCAGGGGAGAGGGTGAGAGCAGCAGGGGGAGGAGGAGAGGATCAGGGGAGAGGGTGAGAGCAGCAGGGGGAGGAGGAGCGGATCAGGGGAGAGGGTGAGAGCAGCAGGGGGAGGAGGAGCGGATCAGGGAGAGGGTGAGAGCAGCAGGGGGAGGAGGAGCGGATCAGGGGAGAGGGTGAGAGCAGCAGGGGGAGGAGGAGCGGATCAGGGGAGAGGGTGAGAGCAGCAGGGGGAGGAGGAGAGGATCAGGGGAGAGGGTGAGAGCAGCAGGGGGAGGAGGAGAGGATCAGGGGAGAGGGTGAGAGCAGCAGGGGGAGGAGGAGAGGATCAGGGGAGAGGGTGAGAGCAGCAGGGGGAGGAGGAGCGGATCAGGGGAGAGGGTGAGAGCAGCAGGGGGAGGAGGAGCGGATCAGGGGAGAGGGTGAGAGCAGCAGGGGGAGGAGGAGCGGATCAGGGGAGAGGGTGAGAGCAGCAGGGGGAGGAGGAGCGGATCAGGGGAGAGGGTGAGAGCAGCAGGGGGAGGAGGAGAGGATCAGGGGAGAGGGTGAGAGCAGCAGGGGGAGGAGGAGCGGATCAGGGGAGAGGGTGAGAGCAGCAGGGGGAGGAGGAGCGGATCAGGGGAGAGGGTGAGAGCAGCAGGGGGAGGAGGAGAGGATCAGGGGAGAGGGTGAGAGCAGCAGGGGGAGGAGGAGAGGATCAGGGGAGAGGGTGAGAGCAGCAGGGGGAGGAGGAGAGGATCAGGGGAGAGGGTGAGAGCAGCAGGGGGAGGAGGAGCGGATCAGGGGAGAGGGTGAGAGCAGCAGGGGAGGAGGAGCGGATCAGGGGAGAGGGTGAGAGCAGCAGGGGGAGGAGGAGCGGATCAGGGGAGAGGGTGAGAGCAGCAGGGGGAGGAGGAGCGGATCAGGGAGAGGGTGAGAGCAGCAGGGGGAGGAGGAGCGGATCAGGGGAGAGGGTGAGAGCAGCAGGGGGAGGAGGAGAGGATCAGGGGAGAGGGTGAGAGCAGCAGGGGGAGGAGGAGCGGATCAGGGGAGAGGGTGAGAGCAGCAGGGGAGGAGGAGCGGATCAGGGGAGAGGGTGAGAGCAGCAGGGGGAGGAGGAGCGGATCAGGGGAGAGGGTGAGAGCAGCAGGGGGAGGAGGAGCGGATCAGGGGAGAGGGTGAGAGCAGCAGGGGGAGGAGGAGCGGATCAGGGGAGAGGGTGAGAGCAGCAGGGGGAGGAGGAGCGGATCAGGGGAGAGGGTGAGAGCAGCAGGGGGAGGAGGAGCGGATCAGGGGAGAGGGTGAGAGCAGCAGGGGAGGAGGAGCGGATCAGGGGAGAGGGTGAGAGCAGCAGGGGGAGGAGGAGCGGATCAGGGGAGAGGGTGAGAGCAGCAGGGGGAGGAGGAGCGGATCAGGGGAGAGGGTGAGAGCAGCAGGGGGAGGAGGAGCGGATCAGGGGAGAGGGTGAGAGCAGCAGGGGGAGGAGGAGCGGATCAGGGGAGAGGGTGAGAGCAGCAGGGGGAGGAGGAGCGGATCAGGGGAGAGGGTGAGAGCAGCAGGGGGAGGAGGAGCGGATCAGGGGAGAGGGTGAGAGCAGCAGGGGGAGGAGGAGAGGATCAGGGGAGAGGGTGAGAGCAGCAGGGGGAGGAGGAGCGGATCAGGGGAGAGGGTGAGAGCAGCAGGGGGAGGAGGAGCGGATCAGGGGAGAGGGTGAGAGCAGCAGGGGGAGGAGGAGCGGATCAGGGGAGAGGGTGAGAGCAGCAGGGGGAGGAGGAGCGGATCAGGGAGAGGGTGAGAGCAGCAGGGGGAGGAGGAGCGGATCAGGGGAGAGGGTGAGAGCAGCAGGGGGAGGAGGAGAGGATCAGGGGAGAGGGTGAGAGCAGCAGGGGAGGAGGAGCGGATCAGGGGAGAGGGTGAGAGCAGCAGGGGGGAGGAGGAGCGGATCAGGGGGAGAGGAGAGGGTGAGAGCAGCAGGGGGAGGAGGAGCGGATCAGGGGAGAGGGTGAGAGCAGCAGGGGGAGGAGGAGCGGATCAGGGAGAGGGTGAGAGCAGCAGGGGAGGAGGAGCGGATCAGGGGAGAGGGTGAGAGCAGCAGGGGGAGGAGGAGCGGATCAGGGAGAGGGTGAGAGCAGCAGGGGGAGGAGGAGCGGATCAGGGGAGAGGGTGAGAGCAGCAGGGGGAGGAGGAGCGGATCAGGGGAGAGGGTGAGAGCAGCAGGGGGAGGAGGAGCGGATCAGGGGAGAGGGTGAGAGCAGCAGGGGGAGGAGGAGCGGATCAGGGGAGAGGGTGAGAGCAGCAGGGGGAGGAGGAGCGGATCAGGGGAGAGGGTGAGAGCAGCAGGGGGAGGAGGAGCGGATCAGGGGAGAGGGTGAGAGCAGCAGGGGGAGGAGGAGCGGATCAGGGGAGAGGGTGAGAGCAGCAGGGGGAGGAGGAGCGGATCAGGGGAGAGGGTGAGAGCAGCAGGGGGAGGAGGAGCGGATCAGGGGAGAGGGTGAGAGCAGCAGGGGGAGGAGGAGCGGATCAGGGGAGAGGGTGAGAGCAGCAGGGGAGGAGGAGCGGATCAGGGAGAGGGTGAGAGCAGCAGGGGGAGGAGGAGCGGATCAGGGGAGAGGGTGAGAGCAGCAGGGGGAGGAGGAGAGGATCAGGGGAGAGGGTGAGAGCAGCAGGGGGAGGAGGAGAGGATCAGGGGAGAGGGTGAGAGCAGCAGGGGGAGGAGGAGAGGATCAGGGGAGAGGGTGAGAGCAGCAGGGGGAGGAGGAGAGGATCAGGGGAGAGGGTGAGAGCAGCAGGGGGAGGAGGAGAGGATCAGGGAGAGGGTGAGAGCAGCAGGGGGAGGAGGAGAGGATCAGGGGAGAGGGTGAGAGCAGCAGGGGGAGGAGGAGAGGATCAGGGGAGAGGGTGAGAGCAGCAGGGGGAGGAGGAGAGGATCAGGGGAGAGGGTGAGAGCAGCAGGGGGAGGAGGAGAGGATCAGGGGAGAGGGTGAGAGCAGCAGGGGAGGAGGAGAGGATCAGGGGGAGAGGGTGAGAGCAGCAGGGGGAGGAGGAGAGGATCAGGGGAGAGGGTGAGAGCAGCAGGGGGAGGAGGAGCGGATCAGGGGAGAGGGTGAGAGCAGCAGGGGGAGGAGGAGAGATCAGGGGAGAGGGTGAGAGCAGCAGGGGGAGGAGGAGAGGATCAGGGGAGAGGGTGAGAGCAGCAGGGGGAGGAGGAGAGGATCAGGGAGAGGGTGAGAGCAGCAGGGGGAGGAGGAGAGGATCAGGGGAGAGGGTGAGAGCAGCAGGGGGAGGAGGAGAGGATCAGGGGAGAGGGTGAGAGCAGCAGGGGAGGAGGAGAGGATCAGGGGAGAGGGTGAGAGCAGCAGGGGGAGGAGGAGCGGATCAGGGGAGAGGGTGAGAGCAGCAGGGGGAGGAGGAGAGGATCAGGGGAGAGGGTGAGAGCAGCAGGGGGAGGAGGAGCGGATCAGGGGAGAGGGTGAGAGCAGCAGGGGGAGGAGGAGCGGATCAGGGGAGAGGGTGAGAGCAGCAGGGGGAGGAGGAGCGGATCAGGGGAGAGGTTGAGAGCAGCAGGGGGAGGAGGAGCGGATCAGGGGAGAGGGTGAGAGCAGCAGGGGGAGGAGGAGAGGATCAGGGGAGAGGGTGAGAGCAGCAGGGGGAGGAGGAGAGGATCAGGGAGAGGGTGAGAGCAGCAGGGGGAGGAGGAGAGGATCAGGGGAGAGGGTGAGAGCAGCAGGGGAGGAGGAGAGGATCAGGGGAGAGGGTGAGAGCAGCAGGGGGAGGAGGAGAGGATCAGGGGAGAGGGTGAGAGCAGCAGGGGGAGGAGGAGAGGATCAGGGGAGAGGGTGAGAGCAGCAGGGGGAGGAGGAGCGGATCAGGGGAGAGGGTGAGAGCAGCAGGGGGAGGAGGCAGCGGATCAGGGGAGAGGGTGAGAGCAGCAGGGGGAGGAGGAGAGGATCAGGGGAGAGGGTGAGAGCAGCAGGGGGAGGAGGAGAGGATCAGGGGAGAGGGTGAGAGCAGCAGGGGGAGGAGGAGCGGATCAGGGGAGAGGGTGAGAGCAGCAGGGGGAGGAGGAGCGGATCAGGGGAGAGGGTGAGAGCAGCAGGGGGAGGAGGAGAGGATCAGGGGAGAGGGTGAGAGCAGCAGGGGGAGGAGGAGAGGATCAGGGGAGAGGGTGAGAGCAGCAGGGGGAGGAGGAGAGGATCAGGGGAGAGGGTGAGAGCAGCAGGGGGAGGAGGAGCGGATCAGGGGAGAGGGTGAGAGCAGCAGGGGGAGGAGGAGAGGATCAGGGGAGAGGGTGAGAGCAGCAGGGGAGGAGGAGCGGATCAGGGGAGAGGTGAGAGCAGCAGGGGGAGGAGGAGAGGATCAGGGGAGAGGGTGAGAGCAGCAGGGGAGGAGGAGAGGATCAGGGAGAGGGTGAGAGCAGCAGGGGGAGGAGGAGAGGATCAGGGGAGAGGGTGAGAGCAGCAGGGGGAGGAGGAGAGGATCAGGGGAGAGGGTGAGAGCAGCAGGGGGAGGAGGAGCGGATCAGGGGAGAGGGTGAGAGCAGCAGGGGGAGGAGGAGAGGATCAGGGGAGAGGGTGAGAGCAGCAGGGGGAGGAGGAGAGGATCAGGGGAGAGGGTGAGAGCAGCAGGGGGAGGAGGAGAGGATCAGGGGAGAGGGTGAGAGCAGCAGGGGGAGGAGGAGAGGATCAGGGGAGAGGGTGAGAGCAGCAGGGGGAGGAGGAGAGGATCAGGGGAGAGGGTGAGAGCAGCAGGGGGAGGAGGAGAGGATCAGGGGAGAGGGTGAGAGCAGCAGGGGGAGGAGGAGAGGATCAGGGGAGAGGGTGAGAGCAGCAGGGGGAGGAGGAGAGGATCAGGGGAGAGGGTGAGAGCAGCAGGGGGAGGAGGAGAGGATCAGGGGAGAGGGTGAGAGCAGCAGGGGGAGGAGGAGAGGATCAGGGGAGAGGGTGAGAGCAGCAGGGGGAGGAGGAGAGGATCAGGGGAGAGGGTGAGAGCAGCAGGGGGAGGAGGAGAGGATCAGGGGAGAGGGTGAGAGCAGCAGGGGGAGGAGGAGAGGATCAGGGGAGAGGGTGAGAGCAGCAGGGGGAGGAGGAGAGGATCAGGGGAGAGGGTGAGAGCAGCAGGGGGAGGAGGAGAGGATCAGGGGAGAGGGTGAGAGCAGCAGGGGGAGGAGGAGAGGATCAGGGGAGAGGGTGAGAGCAGCAGGGGGAGGAGGAGAGGATCAGGGGAGAGGGTGAGAGCAGCAGGGGGAGGAGGAGAGGATCAGGGGAGAGGGTGAGAGCAGCAGGGGGAGGAGGAGAGGATCAGGGGAGAGGGTGAGAGCAGCAGGGGGAGGAGGAGAGGATCAGGGGAGAGGGTGAGAGCAGCAGGGGGAGGAGGAGAGGATCAGGGGAGAGGGTGAGAGCAGCAGGGGGAGGAGGAGAGGATCAGGGGAGAGGGTGAGAGCAGCAGGGGGAGGAGGAGAGGATCAGGGGAGAGGGTGAGAGCAGCAGGGGGAGGAGGAGAGGATCAGGGGAGAGGGTGAGAGCAGCAGGGGGAGGAGGAGAGGATCAGGGGAGAGGGTGAGAGCAGCAGGGGGAGGAGGAGAGGATCAGGGGAGAGGGTGAGAGGAGCAGGGGGAGGAGGAGAGGGATCAGGGGAGAGGGTGAGAGGAGCAGGGGAGGAGGAGAGGGTCAGGGGAGAGGGTGAGAGGAGCAGGGGGAGGAGGAGAGGGTCAGGGGAGAGGGTGAGAGGAGCAGGGGGAGGAGGAGAGGGTCAGGGGAGAGGGTGAGAGGAGCAGGGGGAGGAGGAGAGGGTCAGGGGAGAGGGTGAGAGGAGCAGGGGGAGGAGGAGAGGTCAGGGGAGAGGGTGAGAGGAGCAGGGGAGGAGGGAGGGTCAGGGAGAGGGTTGAGAGGAGCAGGGGAGGAGGAGAGGGTCAGGGAGAGGGTGAGAGGAGCAGGGGGAGGAGGAGAGGGTCAGGGGAGAGGGTGAGAGGAGCAGGGGGAGGAGGAGAGGGTCAGGGGAGAGGGTGAGAGGAGCAGGGGGAGGAGGAGAGGTCAGGGGAGAGGGTGAGAGGAGCAGGGGGAGGAGGAGAGGATCAGGGGAGAGGGTGAGAGGCAGCAGGGGGAGGAGGAGAGGATCAGGGGAGAGGGTGAGAGCAGCAGGGGGAGGAGGAGAGGATCAGGGGAGAGGGTGAGAGCAGCAGGGGGAGGAGGAGAGGATCAGGGGAGAGGGTGAGAGCAGCAGGGGGAGGAGGAGAGGATCAGGGGAGAGGGTGAGAGCAGCAGGGGGAGGAGGAGCGGATCAGGGGAGAGGGTGAGAGCAGCAGGGGGAGGAGGAGCGGATCAGGGGAGAGGGTGAGAGCAGCAGGGGGAGGAGGAGAGGATCAGGGGAGAGGGTGAGAGAGCAGGGGGAGGAGGAGAGGTCAGGGAGAGGGTGAGAGGAGCAGGGGAGGAGGAGAGGATCAGGGGAGAGGGTGAGAGCAGCAGGGGGAGGAGGAGAGGATCAGGGGAGAGGGGAGAGGAGCAGGGGGAGGAGGAGAGGGTCAGGGGAGAGGGTGAGAGGAGCAGGGGGGAGGAGGAGAGGGTCAGGGGAGAGGGTGAGAGGAGCAGGGGGAGGAGGAGAGGTCAGGGGAGAGGGTGAGAGGAGCAGGGGGAGGAGGAGAGGGTCAGGGGAGAGGGTGAGAGGAGCAGGGGGAGGAGGAGAGGGTCAGGGGAGAGGGTGAGAGGAGCAGTGGGAGGAGGAGAGGGTCAGGGGAGAGGGTTGAGAGGAGCAGGGGAGGAGGAGAGGGTCAGGGGACGAGGGTGAGAGGAGCAGGGGGAGGAGGAGAGGGTCAGGGGAGAGGGTGAGAGGAGCAGGGGGAGGAGGAGAGGGTCAGGGGAGAGGGTGAGAGGAGCAGGGGGAGGAGGAGAGGGTCAGGGGAGAGGGTGAGAGGAGCAGGGGAGGAGGAGAGGGTCAGGGGAGAGGGTGAGAGGAGCAGGGGGAGGAGGAGAGGGTCAGGGGAGAGGGTGAGAGGAGCAGGGGGAGGAGGAGAGGGTCAGGGGAGAGGGTGAGAGGAGCAGGGGGAGGAGGAGAGGGTCAGGGGAGAGGGTGAGAGGAGCAGGGGGAGGAGGAGAGGGTCAGGGGAGAGGGTGAGAGGAGCAGGGGGAGGAGGAGAGGGTCAGGGGAGAGGGTGAGAGGAGCAGGGGGAGGAGGAGAGGGTCAGGGGAGAGGGTGAGAGGAGCAGGGGGAGGAGGAGAGGGTCAGGGGAGAGGGTGAGAGGAGCAGGGGGAGGAGGAGAGGGTCAGGGGAGAGGGTGAGAGGAGCAGGGGGAGGAGAGAGGGTCAGGGAGAGGGTGAGAGGAGCAGGGGGAGGAGGAGAGGGTCAGGGGAGAGGGTGAGAGGAGCAGGGGAGGAGAGGTAGGGGAGAGGGTGAGAGGAGCAGGGGAGGAGGAGAGGGTCAGGGGAGAGGGTGAGAGGAGCAGGGGGAGGAGGAGAGGGTCAGGGGAGAGGGTGAGAGGAGCAGGGGGAGGAGGAGAGGGTCAGGGGAGAGGGTGAGAGGAGCAGGGGGAGGAGGAGAGGGTCAGGGGAGAGGGTGAGAGGAGCAGGGGGAGGAGGAGAGGGTCAGGGAGAGGGGTGAGAGGAGCAGGGGGAGGAGGAGAGGGTCAGGGGAGAGGGTGAGAGGAGCAGGGGGAGGAGGAGAGGGTCAGGGGAGAGGGTGAGAGGAGCAGGGGGAGGAGGAGAGGGTCAGGGGAGAGGGTGAGAGGAGCAGGGGGAGGAGGAGAGGGTCAGGGGAGAGGGTGAGAGGAGCAGGGGGAGGAGGAGAGGGTCAGGGGAGAGGGTGAGAGGAGCAGGGGGAGGAGGAGAGGGTCAGGGGAGAGGGTGAGAGGAGCAGGGGGAGGAGGAGAGGGTCAGGGGAGAGGGTGAGAGGAGCAGGGGGAGGAGGAGAGGGTCAGGGGAGAGGGTGAGAGGAGCAGGGGGAGGAGGAGAGGGTCAGGGGAGAGGGTGAGAGGAGCAGGGGGAGGAGGAGAGGGTCAGGGGAGAGGGTGAGAGGAGCAGGGGGAGGAGGAGAGGGTCAGGGGAGAGGGTGAGAGGAGCAGGGGGAGGAGGAGAGGGTCAGGGGAGAGGGTGAGAGGAGCAGGGGAGGAGGAGAGGGTCAGGGGAGAGGGTGAGAGGAGCAGGGGGAGGAGGAGAGGGTCAGGGGAGAGGGTGAGAGGAGCAGGGGGAGGAGGAGAGGGTCAGGGGAGAGGGTGAGAGGAGCAGGGGGAGGAGGAGAGGGTCAGGGGAGAGGGTGAGAGGAGCAGGGGGAGGAGGAGAGGGTCAGGGGAGAGGGTGAGAGGAGCAGGGGGAGGAGGAGAGGGTCAGGGGAGAGGGTGAGAGGAGCAGGGGGAGGAGGAGAGGGTCAGGGGAGAGGGTGAGAGGAGCAGGGGGAGGAGGAGAGGGTCAGGGGAGAGGGTGAGAGGAGCAGGGGGAGGAGGAGAGGGTCAGGGGAGAGGGTGAGAGGAGCAGGGGGAGGAGGAGAGGGTCAGGGGAGAGGGTGAGAGGAGCAGGGGGAGGAGGAGAGGGTCAGGGGAGAGGGTGAGAGGAGCAGGGGGAGGAGGAGAGGGTCAGGGGAGAGGGTGAGAGGAGCAGGGGGAGGAGGAGAGGGTCAGGGGAGAGGGTGAGAGGAGCAGGGGGAGGAGGAGAGGGTCAGGGGAGAGGGTGAGAGGAGCAGGGGGAGGAGGAGAGGGTCAGGGGAGAGGGTGAGAGGAGCAGGGGGAGGAGGAGAGGGTCAGGGGAGAGGGTGAGAGGAGCAGGGGGAGGAGGAGAGGGTCAGGGGAGAGGGTGAGAGGAGCAGGGGGAGGAGGAGAGGGTCAGGGGAGAGGGTGAGAGGAGCAGGGGGAGGAGGAGAGGGTCAGGGGAGAGGGTGAGAGGAGCAGGGGGAGGAGGAGAGGGTCAGGGGAGAGGGTGAGAGGAGCAGGGGGAGGAGGAGAGGGTCAGGGGAGAGGGTGAGAGGAGCAGGGGGAGGAGGAGAGGGTCAGGGGAGAGGGTGAGAGGAGCAGGGGGAGGAGGAGAGGGTCAGGGGAGAGGGTGAGAGGAGCAGGGGGAGGAGGAGAGGGTCAGGGGAGAGGGTGAGAGGAGCAGGGGGAGGAGGAGAGGGTCAGGGGAGAGGGTGAGAGGAGCAGGGGGAGGAGGAGAGGGTCAGGGGAGAGGGTGAGAGGAGCAGGGGGAGGAGGAGAGGGTCAGGGGAGAGGGTGAGAGGAGCAGGGGGAGGAGGAGAGGGTCAGGGGAGAGGGTGAGAGGAGCAGGGGGAGGAGGAGAGGGTCAGGGGAGAGGGTGAGAGGAGCAGGGGGAGGAGGAGAGGGTCAGGGGAGAGGGTGAGAGGAGCAGGGGGAGGAGGAGAGGGTCAGGGGAGAGGGTGAGAGGAGCAGGGGGAGGAGGAGAGGGTCAGGGGAGAGGGTGAGAGGAGCAGGGGGAGGAGGAGAGGGTCAGGGGAGAGGGTGAGAGGAGCAGGGGGAGGAGGAGAGGGTCAGGGGAGAGGGTGAGAGGAGCAGGGGGAGGAGGAGAGGGTCAGGGGAGAGGGTGAGAGGAGCAGGGGGAGGAGGAGAGGGTCAGGGGAGAGGGTGAGAGGAGCAGGGGGAGGAGGAGAGGGTCAGGGGAGAGGGTGAGAGGAGCAGGGGAGGAGGAGAGGGTCAGGGGAGAGGGTGAGAGGAGCAGGGGGAGGAGGAGAGGGTCAGGGGAGAGGGTGAGAGGAGCAGGGGGAGGAGGAGAGGGTCAGGGGAGAGGGTGAGAGGAGCAGGGGGAGGAGGAGAGGGTCAGGGGAGAGGGTGAGAGGAGCAGGGGGAGGAGGAGAGGGTCAGGGGAGAGGGTGAGAGGAGCAGGGGGAGGAGGAGAGGGTCAGGGGAGAGGGTGAGAGGAGCAGGGGGAGGAGGAGAGGGTCAGGGGAGAGGGTGAGAGGAGCAGGGGGAGGAGGAGAGGGTCAGGGGAGAGGGTGAGAGGAGCAGGGGGAGGAGGAGAGGGTCAGGGGAGAGGGTGAGAGGAGCAGGGGGAGGAGGAGAGGGTCAGGGGAGAGGGTGAGAGGAGCAGGGGGAGGAGGAGAGGGTCAGGGGAGAGGGTGAGAGGAGCAGGGGGAGGAGGAGAGGGTCAGGGGAGAGGGTGAGAGGAGCAGGGGGAGGAGGAGAGGGTCAGGGGAGAGGGTGAGAGGAGCAGGGGGAGGAGGAGAGGGTCAGGGGAGAGGGTGAGAGGAGCAGGGGGAGGAGGAGAGGGTCAGGGGAGAGGGTGAGAGGAGCAGGGGGAGGAGGAGAGGGTCAGGGGAGAGGGTGAGAGGAGCAGGGGGAGGAGGAGAGGGTCAGGGGAGAGGGTGAGAGGAGCAGGGGGAGGAGGAGAGGGTCAGGGGAGAGGGTGAGAGGAGCAGGGGGAGGAGGAGAGGGTCAGGGGAGAGGGTGAGAGGAGCAGGGGGAGGAGGAGAGGGTCAGGGGAGAGGGTGAGAGGAGCAGGGGGAGGAGGAGAGGGTCAGGGGAGAGGGTGAGAGGAGCAGGGGGAGGAGGAGAGGGTCAGGGGAGAGGGTGAGAGGAGCAGGGGGAGGAGGAGAGGGTCAGGGGAGAGGGTGAGAGGAGCAGGGGGAGGAGGAGAGGGTCAGGGGAGAGGGTGAGAGGAGCAGGGGGAGGAGGAGAGGGTCAGGGGAGAGGGTGAGAGGAGCAGGGGGAGGAGGAGAGGGTCAGGGGAGAGGGTGAGAGGAGCAGGGGGAGGAGGAGAGGGTCAGGGGAGAGGGTGAGAGGAGCAGGGGGAGGAGGAGAGGGTCAGGGGAGAGGGTGAGAGGAGCAGGGGGAGGAGGAGAGGGTCAGGGGAGAGGGTGAGAGGAGCAGGGGGAGGAGGAGAGGGTCAGGGGAGAGGGTGAGAGGAGCAGGGGGAGGAGGAGAGGGTCAGGGGAGAGGGTGAGAGGAGCAGGGGGAGGAGGAGAGGGTCAGGGGAGAGGGTGAGAGGAGCAGGGGGAGGAGGAGAGGGTCAGGGGAGAGGGTGAGAGGAGCAGGGGGAGGAGGAGAGGGTCAGGGGAGAGGGTGAGAGGAGCAGGGGGAGGAGGAGAGGGTCAGGGGAGAGGGTGAGAGGAGCAGGGGGAGGAGGAGAGGGTCAGGGGAGAGGGTGAGAGGAGCAGGGGGAGGAGGAGAGGGTCAGGGGAGAGGGTGAGAGGAGCAGGGGGAGGAGGAGAGGGTCAGGGGAGAGGGTGAGAGGAGCAGGGGGAGGAGGAGAGGGTCAGGGGAGAGGGTGAGAGGAGCAGGGGGAGGAGGAGAGGGTCAGGGGAGAGGGTGAGAGGAGCAGGGGGAGGAGGAGAGGGTCAGGGGAGAGGGTGAGAGGAGCAGGGGGAGGAGGAGAGGGTCAGGGGAGAGGGTGAGAGGAGCAGGGGGAGGAGGAGAGGGTCAGGGGAGAGGGTGAGAGGAGCAGGGGGAGGAGGAGAGGGTCAGGGGAGAGGGTGAGAGGAGCAGGGGGAGGAGGAGAGGGTCAGGGGAGAGGGTGAGAGGAGCAGGGGGAGGAGGAGAGGGTCAGGGGAGAGGGTGAGAGGAGCAGGGGGAGGAGGAGAGGGTCAGGGGAGAGGGTGAGAGGAGCAGGGGGAGGAGGAGAGGGTCAGGGGAGAGGGTGAGAGGAGCAGGGGGAGGAGGAGAGGGTCAGGGGAGAGGGTGAGAGGAGCAGGGGGAGGAGGAGAGGGTCAGGGGAGAGGGTGAGAGGAGCAGGGGGAGGAGGAGAGGGTCAGGGGAGAGGGTGAGAGGAGCAGGGGGAGGAGGAGAGGGTCAGGGGAGAGGGTGAGAGGAGCAGGGGGAGGAGGAGAGGGTCAGGGGAGAGGGTGAGAGGAGCAGGGGGAGGAGGAGAGGGTCAGGGGAGAGGGTGAGAGGAGCAGGGGGAGGAGGAGAGGGTCAGGGGAGAGGGTGAGAGGAGCAGGGGGAGGAGGAGAGGGTCAGGGGAGAGGGTGAGAGGAGCAGGGGGAGGAGGAGAGGGTCAGGGGAGAGGGTGAGAGGAGCAGGGGGAGGAGGAGAGGGTCAGGGGAGAGGGTGAGAGGAGCAGGGGGAGGAGGAGAGGGTCAGGGGAGAGGGTGAGAGGAGCAGGGGGAGGAGGAGAGGGTCAGGGGAGAGGGTGAGAGGAGCAGGGGGAGGAGGAGAGGGTCAGGGGAGAGGGTGAGAGGAGCAGGGGGAGGAGGAGAGGGTCAGGGGAGAGGGTGAGAGGAGCAGGGGGAGGAGGAGAGGGTCAGGGGAGAGGGTGAGAGGAGCAGGGGGAGGAGGAGAGGGTCAGGGGAGAGGGTGAGAGGAGCAGGGGGAGGAGGAGAGGGTCAGGGGAGAGGGTGAGAGGAGCAGGGGGAGGAGGAGAGGGTCAGGGGAGAGGGTGAGAGGAGCAGGGGGAGGAGGAGAGGGTCAGGGGAGAGGGTGAGAGGAGCAGGGGGAGGAGGAGAGGGTCAGGGGAGAGGGTGAGAGGAGCAGGGGGAGGAGGAGAGGGTCAGGGGAGAGGGTGAGAGGAGCAGGGGGAGGAGGAGAGGGTCAGGGGAGAGGGTGAGAGGAGCAGGGGGAGGAGGAGAGGGTCAGGGGAGAGGGTGAGAGGAGCAGGGGGAGGAGGAGAGGGTCAGGGGAGAGGGTGAGAGGAGCAGGGGGAGGAGGAGAGGGTCAGGGGAGAGGGTGAGAGGAGCAGGGGGAGGAGGAGAGGGTCAGGGGAGAGGGTGAGAGGAGCAGGGGGAGGAGGAGAGGGTCAGGGGAGAGGGTGAGAGGAGCAGGGGGAGGAGGAGAGGGTCAGGGGAGAGGGTGAGAGGAGCAGGGGGAGGAGGAGAGGGTCAGGGGAGAGGGTGAGAGGAGCAGGGGGAGGAGGAGAGGGTCAGGGGAGAGGGTGAGAGGAGCAGGGGGAGGAGGAGAGGGTCAGGGGAGAGGGTGAGAGGAGCAGGGGGAGGAGGAGAGGGTCAGGGGAGAGGGTGAGAGGAGCAGGGGGAGGAGGAGAGGGTCAGGGGAGAGGGTGAGAGGAGCAGGGGGAGGAGGAGAGGGTCAGGGGAGAGGGTGAGAGGAGCAGGGGGAGGAGGAGAGGGTCAGGGGAGAGGGTGAGAGGAGCAGGGGGAGGAGGAGAGGGTCAGGGGAGAGGGTGAGAGGAGCAGGGGGAGGAGGAGAGGGTCAGGGGAGAGGGTGAGAGGAGCAGGGGGAGGAGGAGAGGGTCAGGGGAGAGGGTGAGAGGAGCAGGGGGAGGAGGAGAGGGTCAGGGGAGAGGGTGAGAGGAGCAGGGGGAGGAGGAGAGGGTCAGGGGAGAGGGTGAGAGGAGCAGGGGGAGGAGGAGAGGGTCAGGGGAGAGGGTGAGAGGAGCAGGGGGAGGAGGAGAGGGTCAGGGGAGAGGGTGAGAGGAGCAGGGGGAGGAGGAGAGGGTCAGGGGAGAGGGTGAGAGGAGCAGGGGGAGGAGGAGAGGGTCAGGGGAGAGGGTGAGAGGAGCAGGGGGAGGAGGAGAGGGTCAGGGGAGAGGGTGAGAGGAGCAGGGGGAGGAGGAGAGGGTCAGGGGAGAGGGTGAGAGGAGCAGGGGGAGGAGGAGAGGGTCAGGGGAGAGGGTGAGAGGAGCAGGGGGAGGAGGAGAGGGTCAGGGGAGAGGGTGAGAGGAGCAGGGGGAGGAGGAGAGGGTCAGGGGAGAGGGTGAGAGGAGCAGGGGGAGGAGGAGAGGGTCAGGGGAGAGGGTGAGAGGAGCAGGGGGAGGAGGAGAGGGTCAGGGGAGAGGGTGAGAGGAGCAGGGGGAGGAGGAGAGGGTCAGGGGAGAGGGTGAGAGGAGCAGGGGGAGGAGGAGAGGGTCAGGGGAGAGGGTGAGAGGAGCAGGGGGAGGAGGAGAGGGTCAGGGGAGAGGGTGAGAGGAGCAGGGGGAGGAGGAGAGGGTCAGGGGAGAGGGTGAGAGGAGCAGGGGGAGGAGGAGAGGGTCAGGGGAGAGGGTGAGAGGAGCAGGGGGAGGAGGAGAGGGTCAGGGGAGAGGGTGAGAGGAGCAGGGGGAGGAGGAGAGGGTCAGGGGAGAGGGTGAGAGGAGCAGGGGGAGGAGGAGAGGGTCAGGGGAGAGGGTGAGAGGAGCAGGGGGAGGAGGAGAGGGTCAGGGGAGAGGGTGAGAGGAGCAGGGGGAGGAGGAGAGGGTCAGGGGAGAGGGTGAGAGGAGCAGGGGGAGGAGGAGAGGGTCAGGGGAGAGGGTGAGAGGAGCAGGGGGAGGAGGAGAGGGTCAGGGGAGAGGGTGAGAGGAGCAGGGGGAGGAGGAGAGGGTCAGGGGAGAGGGTGAGAGGAGCAGGGGGAGGAGGAGAGGGTCAGGGGAGAGGGTGAGAGGAGCAGGGGGAGGAGGAGAGGGTCAGGGGAGAGGGTGAGAGGAGCAGGGGGAGGAGGAGAGGGTCAGGGGAGAGGGTGAGAGGAGCAGGGGGAGGAGGAGAGGGTCAGGGGAGAGGGTGAGAGGAGCAGGGGGAGGAGGAGAGGGTCAGGGGAGAGGGTGAGAGGAGCAGGGGGAGGAGGAGAGGGTCAGGGGAGAGGGTGAGAGGAGCAGGGGGAGGAGGAGAGGGTCAGGGGAGAGGGTGAGAGGAGCAGGGGGAGGAGGAGAGGGTCAGGGGAGAGGGTGAGAGGAGCAGGGGGAGGAGGAGAGGGTCAGGGGAGAGGGTGAGAGGAGCAGGGGGAGGAGGAGAGGGTCAGGGGAGAGGGTGAGAGGAGCAGGGGGAGGAGGAGAGGGTCAGGGGAGAGGGTGAGAGGAGCAGGGGGAGGAGGAGAGGGTCAGGGGAGAGGGTGAGAGGAGCAGGGGGAGGAGGAGAGGGTCAGGGGAGAGGGTGAGAGGAGCAGGGGGAGGAGGAGAGGGTCAGGGGAGAGGGTGAGAGGAGCAGGGGGAGGAGGAGAGGGTCAGGGGAGAGGGTGAGAGGAGCAGGGGGAGGAGGAGAGGGTCAGGGGAGAGGGTGAGAGGAGCAGGGGGAGGAGGAGAGGGTCAGGGGAGAGGGTGAGAGGAGCAGGGGGAGGAGGAGAGGGTCAGGGGAGAGGGTGAGAGGAGCAGGGGGAGGAGGAGAGGGTCAGGGGAGAGGGTGAGAGGAGCAGGGGGAGGAGGAGAGGGTCAGGGGAGAGGGTGAGAGGAGCAGGGGGAGGAGGAGAGGGTCAGGGGAGAGGGTGAGAGGAGCAGGGGGAGGAGGAGAGGGTCAGGGGAGAGGGTGAGAGGAGCAGGGGGAGGAGGAGAGGGTCAGGGGAGAGGGTGAGAGGAGCAGGGGGAGGAGGAGAGGGTCAGGGGAGAGGGTGAGAGGAGCAGGGGGAGGAGGAGAGGGTCAGGGGAGAGGGTGAGAGGAGCAGGGGGAGGAGGAGAGGGTCAGGGGAGAGGGTGAGAGGAGCAGGGGGAGGAGGAGAGGGTCAGGGGAGAGGGTGAGAGGAGCAGGGGGAGGAGGAGAGGGTCAGGGGAGAGGGTGAGAGGAGCAGGGGGAGGAGGAGAGGGTCAGGGGAGAGGGTGAGAGGAGCAGGGGGAGGAGGAGAGGGTCAGGGGAGAGGGTGAGAGGAGCAGGGGGAGGAGGAGAGGGTCAGGGGAGAGGGTGAGAGGAGCAGGGGGAGGAGGAGAGGGTCAGGGGAGAGGGTGAGAGGAGCAGGGGGAGGAGGAGAGGGTCAGGGGAGAGGGTGAGAGGAGCAGGGGGAGGAGGAGAGGGTCAGGGGAGAGGGTGAGAGGAGCAGGGGGAGGAGGAGAGGGTCAGGGGAGAGGGTGAGAGGAGCAGGGGGAGGAGGAGAGGGTCAGGGGAGAGGGTGAGAGGAGCAGGGGGAGGAGGAGAGGGTCAGGGGAGAGGGTGAGAGGAGCAGGGGGAGGAGGAGAGGGTCAGGGGAGAGGGTGAGAGGAGCAGGGGGAGGAGCAGAGGGTCAGGGGAGAGGGTGAGAGGAGCAGGGGGAGGAGGAGAGGGTCAGGGGAGAGGGTGAGAGGAGCAGGGGGAGGAGGAGAGGGTCAGGGGAGAGGGTGAGAGGAGCAGGGGGAGGAGGAGAGGGTCAGGGGAGAGGGTGAGAGGAGCAGGGGGAGGAGGAGAGGGTCAGGGGAGAGGGTGAGAGGAGCAGGGGGAGGAGGAGAGGGTGAGGGGAGAGGGTGAGAGGAGCAGGGGGAGGAGGAGAGGGTGAGGGGAGAGGGTGAGAGGAGCAGGGGGAGGAGCAGCAGCATGAGAGGCGAGGTGGAAAGAGCGGGTGAGAAGAGCGAATGGGATTAGCGGGCGGATGAAGAATTGTGACAAGGAACTGAGAAGGGGCAAGAAAGTTGGAGAACAGAAATGCAGAAAACAGGAAATGCATGCCCCTCTCTCACCTCTCACCTATGCAGGCAGAGAGAGTCCACATAAAGAAACCGGATCCCTCTCTCACCTCTGCCTCCACGCCCCTCTCCATCCACACTTATTAGTCGCTTCACCCCACCTGCTCCTCGCATTTACCCTGCTCCACCCCTCATCTTTCCTCCCTTCCTCCTCTCTCACCTCTGCCTCCACGCCCCTCTCCATCCACACATGCAGCTTCTGCTGCGGTAAGCAATTCACCCTGCCTTCCTCCTCGCACACAACACTCTCGAGTCCCCCCTCTTCTATCCTCCCTCCCTTCCCTCTCTCTCACCTCCGCCTCCACGCCTCTCTCCATCCACACGTGCAGCTTCTGCTGCTGTGCTGATACCCATGCAGAGAACAGGCGCTTCATCACAGGGTCGATCTGAGGAAAAGGCAGACACATAAGAATGATTTTCAGGCACGCATGAGCCTCAGAAACAACGTCATGACTTTTGGGTTGACTTAAAAGTCACTTCAGGCACGCATGAGCCTCAGAAAAAGCTTCTGCTGCTGCGCTGACACCCATGCTGAGAACAGGCGCTTCATCACAGGATCGATCTGCGGGGAAGGGTGCAGCAAGGAATGTAAGGGAGGGCTCACGGTTATGAGACAGGAACAAATGCGCCCAGGGTCATGAGGTGTTTCAAAACACACCCACGTGGAGAACAGGCGCTTCATGATAGGATCGATCTGCAGGGAAGGCAGAAACATATGGGAGACCGGTTAGTCACTTGGTACAAAACAAAACATAACATTCTCAAGAGGGGAACTGATGAAGTACTTGCTAAGAATAGAAATGAAATAGAAGAAGGACGTTGGCAAGTAGTTCGCCTTCTCTTTTGCCAGCGGCCCTTGGTGAGATGCCCTTGGTGAGATGCCCCTTGGTGAGATGCCCCTTGGTGAGATGCCCCTTGGTGAGATGCCCCTTGGTGAGATGCCCCTTGGTGAGAACTGGTTCGCTTCTCTTTTCTTCTTGCCTTTTGGCGGCCCTTGATGAGATGCCCTCTTCTTTTTTCTTCTCCTCCTCTGCCCGCACCTCCCCATGCACCACCTGCTGCACTCGCCTGTCGGATGCAATTGCATCACAGCACCTCGAGACCAAAGGGAACCCACCTGGTACGGGTTGAGCTCGCTTGCGATCTGTGCTGCATGGCCGTATCCCCCATGCCCCTCTCCTGCTCTCCCCACAGGTGCTATGAACACCTTTGACAGTGGGACTTACCTGGTACGGGTTGAGCTCGCTTGCGATCTGTGCTGCATGGCCGTATCCCCCATGCCCCTCTCCTGCTCTCCCCACAGGTGCTATGAACACCTTTGACAGTGGGACTTACCTGGTACGGGTTGAGCTCGCTTGCGATCTGTGCTGCATGGCCGTATCCCCCATGCCCCTCTCCTGCTCTCTTCTTCTGCTCTTCCTCTGCCCGCACCTCCCCCTGAACCACCTGCTGCACGCGCCTGTCGAATTCGTCCACAGCGTAAAACACCTTGCAGCAGTCGGGGTGCAGCTCTGATACCACTGAGAGGAACGGGTCCTGGTGGGTGGTGATGGATAAGAAGAAGTACACAGGGGGGAAGGCGTTGGGAGTGGTGGAATGTGGTGAGAATGCATGGAGAGGGGTTGGAGGGAAAACGCCTTCCAGAAGTCGGGGTGCAGTGCAGCTCTGATACCACTGCGAGGAACCGGCCCTGGTGGGTCGGAGGTGCACACAGGAAAAAGATATGGATACAAGAAGCACAAACGACTTGCAGAAATCGTTTCTGAGAATTATCTAAGCATATTGCTTTAACCAAGCTCACACAACCCACCAGTTGCAAATCCAGCTGCTGGTGTAGCGCTGCTACTGCCACTGCTGCTGTCCCATACACCCCCAACCGCCTGAACACCTTTCTGAGACTAGCTGATGTGCCATCATACCAGCTCTTGCAACTCACCAATTGAGCGTCAAGCTGTTGGTGTAGCGCTGCTGCTGCCACTGCTGCTGTCCCATACACCCCCAGCCGCCTGAACACCGCACAACAACCACCCTTCGCCGCCCCACCATCCCCTCCCCCTCCCCTTCCCACAACTCACCAGCTGTGAATCAAGCTGTTGATGTAGCGCTGCTGCTGCCACTGCTGCTGTCCCATACACCCCCAGCCGCCTGAACACCGCACAACAACCACCCTTCGCCGCCCCACCATCCCCTCCCCCTCCCCTTCCCACAACTCACCAGCTGTGAATCAAGCTGTTGATGTAGCGCTGCTGCTGCCACTGCTGCTGTCCCATACACCCCCAACCGCCTGAACACCGCACAACAACCACCCTTCGCCGCCCCACCATCCCCTCCCCCTCCCCTTCCCACAACTCACCAGCTGTGAATCAAGCTGTTGATGTAGCGCTGCTGCTGCCACTGCTGCTGTCCCATACACCCCCAGCCGCCTGAACACCGCAACACATCCACCCTTCGCCACCCCACCATCCCCTCCCCCTCCCCTTCCCACAACTCACCAGCCGTGAATCAAGCTGTTGATGTAGCGCTGCTGCTGCCACTGCTGCTGTCCCATACACCCCCAACCGCCTGAATACCGCAACACATCCACCCTTCGCCGCCCCTCCCTCCGCTCCCCCTCCCCTCCCTCTCCCGCCTCCCTTCCCTGTTCGCCCTGCATCCCCCGCAACCATTCCCCCCGCCTCCCTCTCTATAACCACACTTGCCAGCTCAGCCATTTGAGCCAATCCCACCTCTCCGCCCGCCCCTGCTGCTCTGAAATCCGAAGCAGGTCCGTCTGTGGAAGAGTCTGGGAAAGAGAAGGAGGAGCTTCCGTCATTGTCCTGATCCTGTGCGTCTTTCTGGGCTTTCGCTGCTGCTGCTGCTGCCATAGCATCTAGGCACGCACAGTCGAAGGAGGAGAGCACTGACGTGTGAACAAACTCGAGTGCTTCTTCCACCCGCTCCACGCTCGGTGGTCCCCCTGGGGCCTGCGAATCACAGGTGAGAACGAGTAGACAATGCACATGCACACAAGGACAGAGTAGGAGGAGGAGAGCACTGACGTGTGAACAAACTCGAGTACGTCTTCCAGACTCCCACCCGCTCCACGCTCGGTGGTCCCCCTGGGGTCTGGGGGAGAGGAGAGCATGGAAGAGATTGAAAAGGAAGAAAAGGAAGAGAAGGAACAAATTCAGGGTCAAAGAAGGAGGGGCTGCCATCAGCGTGCTGGTCCTGCTGCTGGCCATGGGCGTGCTGCTGGCCATGGGCGTGCTGCTGGCCATGGGCGTGCTGCTGGCCATGGGCGTGCTGCTGGCCATGGGCGTGCTGCTGGCCATGGGCGTGCTGCTGGCCATGGGCGTGCTGCTGGCCATGGGCGTGCTGCTGGGCTTGGCCGTGCTGCTGGGCTTTAGCTGCTGCAGCTGCCATGGCGTCTCTACCCTTCATGCCCACCTCCAGCAGGTCACAGAAGCACAAGCATGAGTCAGAAAAGAAAATAATGCTGCTTGCTCTACGAGGAAATACCTGCCAGTACCACTCCCCAATCCCCTTTCTCACTGTGTGTCTGCGGCTGCTCCTCTTCCTGCCTGCTTCCAGCAAGTCACAGCAGCACAGGTAGGAGTCCAGAGCTGACTCTAGTGCCGCTTGCCTTGATAAGTGTGAGGAGCTTGAAGCCTGTAAGGAAAGAGCTGCCAGCCCCACTCTCCAAATCCCCCCCACTCACTGTGTGTCTGCGGCTGCTCCTCTTCCTGCCTGCTTCCAGCAAGTCACAGCAGCACAGGTAGGAGTCCAGAGCTGACTCTAGTGCCGCTTGCCTTGATAAGTGTGAGGAGCTTGAAGCCTGTAAGGAAAGAGCTGCCAGCCCCACTCTCCAAATCCCCCCCACTCACTGTGTGTCTGCGGCTGCTCCTCTTCCTGCCTGCTTCCAGCAAGTCGCAGCAGCACAGGTAGGAGTCCAGAGCCGACTCTAGTGCTGCCAATCCGTCTGCACTCGCGCCACTGCTGCTGGAAGCCTGGGGAATATTAGAGGATAAAATGGCACGGGTCAGGGGCAGGGACGAGACGAGGGGAAAAAAGAGAGGAGTGAGGAGGCAGGTCGCAGCAGCACAGATGCGAGTCAAGAGCCGACTCTAATGCACCAATCCGTCTGCACTCGCACCAGAATTGCTGGAAGCCTGGGGATTAAGAGGATAAAAAGGCAGGGTTCAGGGGCAGGGGCGAGACGAGGGGGAAAAAGCGCGGAGTGAGGAGGCAGGTCACAGCAGCACAGATGCGAGTCCAGATCCGTTTCTATTGCTGCCAATCTGTCTGCATTTGCGCCAGTACTGCTACTCGCGTTGGATGCCTGGAATCAAAAGCGGGGCAGGGGTCAAGGGAGAGCGGAGAGAGGAGGGGAGATGTGAGGCAGTCATATGGTACGTGAGAGGAGGAGACTACAGAGCCGGGTATGGACATGGACACATGAGCATGGCCACACGGGTTAAGGGATTCAAGCCTGGGGGGTGATAACCCACTCACTTCCAGCAGCGTGTGGTGTGGTGGTAGTCACTTAGAAGCGACGGTCTAAGTTTCAGGCGCCTCAGAAAGAAACTAAGCACTCACCTCCAGCAGGGTGTGGTGGTAGTCACTTAGAAGGGACGACAGGAAGCGAGACACCGACTGCACGAACGGGAGAAGGAGAACCTTCGCTGAAGGTTCCTCTCTGCAATCTGCTGCTGCTACTGCTTTTGCTGCTGCAGCTGCTGTTCCTGCTGCTGCTGTTGCGGATGAGGATGATGATGGTCGTGCACAGGCAGTGGTTGGTAAGCGGCGCAGTGATTGGCAGATGAGCGGAAGCACGGCTCTGATTGGCAGAAGCTGCTGCTGCTGATCTGGCAGACCGCCAGCTGGCGATGGTGATGAGAGCGGGTGAGGGAGGGTTGGAACAGAAGCCTGGGAGAAGAGGAAAGAAGGGAGGATAGAATGAGATGTTTGTTCTTGGTCGATTAAACAAACATGCTGCTGATGTTGATAGACAGCGCGTGAGAGAGGGTTGGAACCGAAGCCTCCAAGAGGACATGCATGTCACCTGGCAATCCATGTCACCTGGCAATCCATGTCACCTGGCAATCCACGTCACCTGGCAATCCACGTCACCTGGCAATCCACGTCACCTGGATGGGCATGCCACCTGGCAGTGAGCACACACCTTCTGGCAGAGAGTCCAGGCTTGCAGGGCACTGTGTGTGACAGGTGTCACTCCCAGAGGCTGCCACGTGGGCCTGATGGCCTCTATTCTCTCCTCCATCTCCTGAAAAATCGTGAGAGAAGCCGGATGAAGCGGAAGTGTTGAGGGGGTAATGAATTTTGAGCAAGCCAGGAAGAAAAGAATCAGAGAGTGTGGATGCTGTCCTGTGCTGTCCTGTCCTGCGCTGTGCTGTGCTGAGCTTACAAAGAGCAGGTCGATGGAAGAGGCCGAATCAGAAGGGTCACAGCAGGCGGACAGCAGCTGATGGTACAGAGACGCGTTCAAGCTCGCTCTGGAGGGACACCAGGCACCAGGCAGCACGGGTAGCTGCTTCCCTTGCCTCCCACCACTGCTACCAGCACCATCACTGCCACTGCCAGCACTGTTGTTGCTTGCTGCTGCGGTCAGTGCTGCTGCGTTTCCCCTCCTGCCGCCCCAGGCGAATCCCCCCACCAGCAGCCAGCGCAGCTCGCTGAGTTTTCGGCTCCACTTGGCCTCAAAGGATGGAGGCGAGGTGATGAACTCGTGACCCTGCATGGGTGGGGAGGGGAAGGAGAAAGATAGGGTGAGAGAGGAGGAGCAGAGGATACGAGCAGCCACCGCAGCTCTTAGAATCAATAAGACAGAGGTTAGGATGGACTGATACGACATGCACTTATTGTGGTGCGCTTTGAGGCGCCTCAAAACTCACCTCAATGCTCGAGAGGAGGAGCAGAGGATAGGAGCAGCCACCACAGCTCTCTTAGCGCCAATATGATGGACTGATACGACATGCACTTATTGTGGTGCGCTTTGAGGCGCCTCAAAACTCACC
Organism: Closterium sp. Naga37s-1; assembly: GCA_947471745.1. Lineage (NCBI taxonomy): Eukaryota > Viridiplantae > Streptophyta > Zygnematophyceae > Desmidiales > Closteriaceae > Closterium > Closterium sp. Naga37s-1. The sequence goes on along the minus strand of CANJKZ010000022.1, from coordinate 211,054 downwards.
TCAATGCTCGAGAGGAGGAGCAGAGGATAGGAGCAGCCACCGCAGCTCTCTTAGCGCCAATATGATGGACTGATATGACATGCACTTATTGTGGTGCGGGGGGGCACATAAGCGTCCAGCCCACCCCAACAAGTGCCAGCACGCCATTCAGAGAAGCTGCCACCTCAGCAAGTGCCAGCGCCAGCTCACCTTAACAAGTGCCAGCATGGCATCCAGAGCGGCTGCCACCTCAGCACGATCATCCCCGCCCGCGGCCTCTCCTCCCGCTCCTCCCCCTCCTCCCTTTCCAGTGCCCTGGTGCTTTGCAGTGCCTGTGACATCCAGCAGCAGTTCCTGCAGCAGCTTCACCTGGGGTTGACAAGCGGATAAGGGTGGGGGGTTGACCAATGGGTAGGAAGGAGTGTAGTAAGCATGATAATGTGAAACGTACAAATCAGACTAAGGAAGAAAGTACGAGTGTGGGATTTACATGAGGATCGTGGCACCAAGGATAACAACATTTCTATACCACCAACACACATCCACACAAGCGCGCGCGCGCGCACACGCACACGCACACACACCTGTCTGTGGTAGAAGGCCCTGCGGAGGTCTGGAGACAGATTGGAGAATGTCGCAGCGAGAGAAGAAGCAGCAGCCTTGAGTGCACCAACCCCCGGGGAGAAGGAGGAAGAGAGGGAGGCGGGGATGGGGGAGAAGTGGAGGAGGAAGCAGAGGGGGAGCGGGAGGGGGGGAATGGCGGCAGCTGCTGCTGCTGCTGCTGCACCCGTGAGCGGGCTGATGGGAGATGGCATTTCGACGGTGTGTGATGGGGGTGGGAGGAAGAGGGCTGAGAGGACGAGAGCTTGGAGAGACTCGGGTACCTGTGGAAAGGGGGGAGAGGGAAGCAGGGAAGGGCAGGGGAAAGGAATGGAGAGAGAATGAAGAGAGGCAGGATGATCTGCTGCTGCTGCTGCTGCTGCTGCTGCACCGGTGAGGGGGCTGATGGGGGATGGCATTTCGACGGTATGTGAGGGGGGTGGGAAGAAGAGGGCTGAGAGGAGGAGAGCGTGGAGAGACTCGGGTACCTGCCATAGGTGGGAGCGTGATGGGGAGATACCGGGGACGGAATAAGCACTTGCAGATTGAAAGTTGAAAAAAAAACAACTCCTGGGGAGGAGAAAACATGGGAAGAACAGAGACTGGAAAGAAGCAGATGCATGCAGGGAAAGAATGGTAGGAAAAGGCAAGCGTACGGTAGGACAAGGCAGGAGGAGAAGCGCCGATCACGTACCCCTAATTGCTGCCGCATGCGAGCCAGCTCCGGAGACAGGGCTCCTCCTCCTCCCTCCCCTCCACTCCCATCCCCAATCCCCCTCTCTCCACCACCCCCACCACCACCACCGCCACCGCCACCAGTACCACCAGCAGCAGCAATGCCAGCAGCAGGTTTGGCTCCCTTAAACTGCCCCACGTTGACCCCGACCTTCTTGGCAAAGCGGGACATGAAGCCGCCTGGGGACTTGGACTTGGGCTCTACGGGGGATTCAGGCCGCCGGGGCTTGCTCTTGCTGCTGCCGCTGCTGGCTGCACTGGTGGCACCAGGCGCTGGTGCAGACACAAGCCTGGAGTGGGCGGGGAGGGGAGAGTGACGCGGAGGAAGTAGACTTGATGAGAGCACAGATTTAGCTGCTTCGAGTTGAGTTGCCAGCTTCTTGCCGCTGCTGCTTACACTGGTGGCAGCAGGCGAGGCGCCAGTGTAGATCAGGATGTAGAGAGCACGGGGGAATGGAGTTCAAGAATAAAAGCAGGACAGAGCACTCCATTCCTCGTCCACGAACAGGGAGAGAAACGTCTCAAACCTTGATTCCGTCAGTCAGTCTACTCGAATGCAGCCGTGCTTCTCAGGAGACATCACAAAATCCAATCCAACTCACCCAAACCCTAAACCCTGCTGCAAGAAGCATCACTTCATATGCGCTTGCTTGAAGTAACTTTTGAGTTGAGACAAAAGTCATCTCAACTCAAACCAGGGCACGCTGTTCACCCGGACTCCACTGCTGCAAGCAGCATCACCTCATAGGCGCTTGCTTGAAGCTCCTCTGCCGTCAGCCCCGATGCCAGCTGGTGCGAGCACCAGCACCTCATGAGCGCTTGCTTGTGTCTCTTTCGAAAGCTCTCACTCTTGAAAAGTGACGCAAACTCACCCGGATTCCGCTGCTGCAAGCAGCAGCACCTCATAGGCACTTGCTTGAAGCTCCTCTGCCGTCAGCCCCGATACCAGTTGGCGCAAAGGCCACTTCAGCCGCCCCCTTGCTGAGCTGGCAGAGTCTCCATCTCTTGTGCCAGCTGGCGAGTCCTCGCCACCGCCCGCCACAAGCGTGGAAGACATCTCAGACGAATTCGAACACGAGGACGAATCAGACGATGCCACGTCATCATCGTCCTCGTCATCATTCCACCGCTCCCCATCAGTGCCAGGTGGCAGCTTCTTATTCGACCCACCAGACCTCCAGGCAGATCCCAGGACGCTCCCCTTCCCTCCAGACTCCTCGGCTCTGCCTCTCCCACTCTCGCTCTTCTTGCTTCCTGGTTCCCCAACAGGAGACTGGAAATCCAGCCGGGTTGGGACCGGTGGAGTAACCACAGCTGCAGAAGCCGCAGCAGAAGCAGCAGCACTCCCACCGCCACTCATCTGCACACCAGCACCTGCTGCATTACCAAACCCATGCCCGCTGCTGGCCACAGAAACCCCACCAGCACTGCCACCACCCCTGCTACTAACAGCCGACTCACGCCCCCCTCCAGACTCACGCCCCCCTCCAGACTCACGCCCCCCACCTGTTCCACTACTTGTCACACTCTCCGAACCATATCTATGTGGTGATGGGCCATGGGAATAGGGAGCGTGGGTCTGTGCATCTACAGGAGGAGTGCCAGCAGCAAGAGGAGGGCCTCGTGCTGCCAGAGTAGCCGCACCGAGGGCACTCAGAGCAGCTGCAGCTGCTGCCGATCGGGGAGCAGAAGAACGGTGGGAAGAAGCAGGGCTCCTGTTGCCTCCTGTAGGGGAGGGAGGAGGGTAGAGTGGTTCAGGCGGTGGCGAGCAGGGTTCGTATCGAGTTTCAGGCGGTGGTGAAGGCTGGGCGGAAATAGGACTCCTGCTGCCTCCTACAGGGGAAGGAGGAGGATAGAGTGGTTCACGCGGTGGGGTTTGGGCATACTGAGGTGATGGTTGGGAGGGAGCAGGGCTCCTGCTAGCGCTTGCAGGTGAACGAGGGGAGAGTGGCTGAGGGGATCGAATCTGATACGGAGTACGTGCAGGGCTGTCAGGACCTTGCAGCTGCAGCAATGAAGGCTTTTCTCGTGTTGGTGTCTTGACAGGGTTCGAATTCAGTGCCGGGATGGGCTTTGGACTTGGGGTTTGGGTAATTTGGACATGGTGTGGAGACCCTGATGCTGAGGCGTTTGGGTGATTTGAACTGGACGGTGATGCTGGGGAGGGCTTACCTGGGGAAGGCTGGCCTCCCCAAGCTGCTGCTGCATCTGGTGCACCTCCTGCTCCTGATGAAGCTTCCCTAGCAGCAGCACCTGCGGCGGCGGCGGCTGCTGCTGCTCCAGCTGCTTCTGGTCTGCGCGTTGATCCCTGGGAGAGGGCGTACATGGAGTGAACAGAAGAGGGCTTTTGGTTTTCATGATCAATGGCCCCTGCTGCCGCTACTGGTGCTGGTGCTGCTGCTTCTGCTGCAGTTCCAGCTGCTCCCGCTGCTTCTGGTGTGCCCGGTGAGCCCTGGGAGAGGGCGTACATGGAGTGAACAGAAGAGGCAGAGGAAGAGTAAGCCATAAACACCGAAGCTGATTCCACCGACCCTGCCACTGCCACTCTCTCCCGTGCTCCATCGCTCCCTCCTACGCTTTCCCTCAAATCTCTTCCTCCTGCAGCATCTTCCCCTCCTCCTCCTCGTCCTCGTCCTCCTGCCACCGCCGCCGCTGCTGCTGCTGCCGCTGCTGCTGCTTCTGCTTCTGCTGCTGCCTCTGCATCTGCTGCTGCTGCTGCTCCCTGTCCGAACCCTTCCCCTTCACACTCCAAGCCACTCGCCCCCACTTGTCCCCATCCCCCCCAGTTCAGCGCCCCTGTCACATCTGTCCCTGTGGAGCAGCGAACATCACTCTCAGTGGAATAGCCTTGAGGTGACGCCGCGAATGGAGTGGCAAACAGTTTTTTGGCTAATTGTTGCGCCTTAGGCTTGACTGGGGGAGGCGAATCCGGGGTTTGCTGCTGGGCTGGGGGGGAGAGCGGGAAGAGAGGCCGAGGGGGGGCTAGGAGGGTCTCTGGCTCGGCTCTGGCTGGTGGTTTTGCACGTCCTGCTCCCCAACCTCCCCGTGCTGCTCCTCCGACTGCTGCTCCGCCTGCTGCTGCTGCTGCTGCTGCTGCTGCTGAATCGGATCCGTGAGTTTTAGAGGATTGGTTCGGGACATGATCGGGAGCAGCTGAAGGGACAGCAGCACGGAACGACGGAGCAGCGGGTGCAGAAGGAGCAGAAGGAGCAGGAGGAGCGTATGCAGCAGCAGAGGCGAAGTCTGAGGCTGGCCGGGGATGGTGGGGCTCAGGGGGGAGGCGAGGAGGGGCAGAGAACTCTGGGACTGTGCGGGAGGGGACTGGAAAGGCGGGAGCGAGGCGAGCAGGCGGAGGGCCGGAGGGCTCTGTGGAGGAGAGAATGACGGTGGAGGCGGTGACGAAATCTGCCTGCGAGGCGGAGTTGAGTGGGATGCGGAGAGGTTGAGAGGCAACAGACATTAGGTTGGTTTTGGGCTTCGTTTCCCTGCGGCCCACTGGATCAGATCTGAAGCCGAGCATCCAATCGTGTACAGGAGTCAAGTTCATGCTACCGCAGTTATCGGAATATAGCCATTTGAGACATCGAATGACTGAAACACGAGGAAGACGAGTCGAGCTCTCACCTCACCCCTCGGAGTGACCGTTGGTTGGGCTGAAATGGCTGCTTTTATATCCACGCGCGTCCCTAAAAGGTCAAACGAAATCAGTATGCATCGAGAGTCGATACGAAAAGGTCGAACAAGCGAATAAGGTCTTCACGCGTTCTGAGCCGACGATAACAGAGCAGACATACGTGGAGAATATGAGTGGGAAAGTAGGCGAACCGCCGTTCAGTGCACTCACAACTCATTCAACCGGTGTAACATGGAAGAAGGCGAAGGAAAGTTCTACAATGAGACTCGGGTTGTATACCTGACGTGGCGCACCACAGGATGTAATCCACATTGATTCTGTCCAGGTCCGAGTCTGCCCAGCCGGTCGCCGCTAGCGACGTTAAGAGGTTTGAGAGCAGCAAGCGTCGGTCTCTCCGCACGCGGTACAACTCTGCTTCCAGATTCGCTACTGTTTCCATCATGACAGATGTCGTGGAGACTATTACTAACTTCGACTCGAACTACATAAAGGCGCCTCACTTAGCCAGATCCCATAGCACTCATCCACATCCGACACCAAAAAGGGTGAGATACCGGCCACTACGATGTCTATTTTTCATGCATCAGCACGGCACGGCACGCGTGTGGTACGGCGAGCTGGTCAAGCGTAGCAGTGCAGCAGGTTGATGCCACACAGTGACTTTGAATGTGCGAGTTGACATAAACCACACGCTGTGTGAAATCTGACAATCTGTCTACACACAAATTGGAAACCTATCGGGTGAGAGCTCTGAATTCTGGTCGTCCCACTAAAACAATCTCTACAAGCAATTTCGGCTTTTCTACAACCACTTTCATTGAATTTATATTCAACTTAACCAGTTTTACAATCCAGCATCTGAAATCCTATCTTTCTTGCCCCTCTATCATACACAACCAGCTTGTCACGCATAGCTACATCTGCATCCACAAGTTTCACATCCATATCAGCGAGGATTTCAAAACGCATGAAGACATGCGCGGAAAAAATCATGCTCCTCGTACCTCCAATAATGGTGATAGGTTGGCCCACCACACTATTTGAGTCATACACACAAAAGCACACCAAGTTGTCCTGCAGGCCAGCAAACAAAATGTCAGTCATTCCAGTAAATATTACACAATGTATACAGTAGGAGGCGAGCCATGGGTACTCACAAACAGCCAAAGGTAGTTATGTGGTGGTAACTCCAGGTTGGCACCATCCATCACGATTGCCACAGTCGGAAAAGCAGACTGCAATGTCGCCGTATCGCTGGAATGGAACACAATGATATGCTTAGTATGAAGTCAAAAACATAACGACATGCGTAAGAAACTGAAGAGAACAACCTTGAAGAGACATTGTAGCACAGATTTAAAACAGATGCGACGTTCCCACCAGCCAGCTGATTGATTTCTTCCTGAGAAAGCCTTTGAGCTTTCCCATCAACAGCTTGGATTACCTGCAGATCAAATAATGTTAATGATACAATGATATACAATAACACCCACGTTGATGGGAAAGGGCATGAAAGGCTTAAGGAACCTACTGCTTCTCTGAGGGGAGTGTACGCCGCTTCTGGGAGCGTGAGTGCAGTACTGCCGCTATCAATGATGCCACCAGTTCCAGAAAACGTGCCAGCAGGGATTTGTAGATCCTCGCCATTCACCTGAATACCAAATATCGTCGCATTGTAAACCCTGCACAGCGAAACACATGTCAGAGAGAACAAATGGGCCCAGCCTGAATATTTATAGCATACATAGGCACTTACGTGGTGTCATCCCCCATAGGGACGAACTTCATGCTCGAGTCAGCCATAGGAGGTGGGCCAAAGGTTATGAATCCGCCCCCATCCTCCCCACCCAAACAATGTGAAATTATATTCCCCTGAAGAACTCCCGCTTGCACTAGCTGTGAAGGGATGGAAAGAGGGCTTTGGCCAAGGCCAACCAGACCAATCAAGGGGTCTTTGAGAAGCCCCTCGGCTTCATGAAAGTCACAGCTGAAACAAACAACCAGGTGGTTAGCAACTCCCCATAAAATGCACACTGACCAACACGTAACAATCATTACCCAAAGGCAACAGGTGCTGATAACTCTGCTGGGCGGCCTGGAAGAGTTAGTATGTCACGCATTACAACTCCACCAGTGTAGCTTCCATCACCATATATGACAGCATAATTGCAACGACTTGTGCCATTAGGCCTGCTCAAACACGATGTTCTGAAAACGTCAACGATCCACCTGAATCAAGCTAAAAGTGAATTAGTTAATTTTACTTACCCGCATCCAGCAATGCAGCGACCTCGAACTCCAAGCCTTGTGCAACCGATTCCGCAACCTGCCCGATATGGTCCGGCGCAGGTGGTTTCATTGATCGCTTTGCACTCAGCACAATCGATTCTCTGACGAGTCGTTGACTGTTGAGCATTGAACGACCGAGCCTGGAATGTATAACACCGTGGAAGTCAGGATTTTACCATCATGCAAATTCATACAGTGACAGATGGACCCCTTACTCTTGTATTACGTGGGCAGTTTACGCAGCCAGTGCATCTGACCCACAACAGGTCGCTTCCAGTGTCAATGATGGTGTTCAGTGATTCCTTCTGAGAGCCCAGCTGCAGTGTAACGTAATAGGTCCTGTTGTAAAACGCTGCGTCAGGACACAGATATGCATCATATTCAGAAAGCAAACGAACGACCGACTGGTGACATACCCCAGTTGCTCAACGCCTCCATTAATCGGAAGGGTTGATTCCTGACCCCCTTCCTGGAGCTTCCTAGATCCAGAGGTCGCAGCGCTCTGAAAAGAACCAGACAAATAATAGGTGAAAGCGACGAAGAATGAAACGTACTGATAGGCACAAGGTTGACGGATGGAATGTGCCAGGTTTGGAACAGCACCTTACGAATACGCCTCAAAATAACCGCTGCTCGAGACTGTGTCTGCTTCTCCAGCCACTGTTTGTAAGAGCCGAAGGTGCTAGGACGGTTGTCTGCTGAAACTGTATGCTGGTGGCGAAGCTTGAACGTGAATACTGAACTTTCCTGCACGGAGCCATAACTAAACGGAAAGAACGCAAGGACGCAGAGCAGCGGGAATAGCAAGCCACAGGAGCCCATGGTCACTCGAGGATGGAGAGCTCAAGAGGCGTGAGTGAACGGGACAAGCTACTGGCTGCTAAAATACTACAGCAGCGAGGTAGCCTTGACTGAGGACGGAATGACCTGAAAAGGGTACGATCGTTGAGGACGAATGGCAACGTCGAGAAAACACAGTTGATGCCTTACATTGAACCATTACCTTTCTAGGCTCCTCGCGTCACAGATAGGAATGCGCGCTTCGGAACCTGGGTCGTTCCAGGCTGGATTGAAGTCACTCGCGTGACGGGAACAGAGGAGAAAGGTCGTGATTGGTGAGGTAAGGATTCAATCCATGGTAGAGGTAATCAGTAGGAAGCGGAAACGGAAAAGGCTCAGCGAGGATGTGGAGGAATCCTCGGTGAACTCAATTGAAGAGCGGGAGTGTTGGCAGGCATGCAGGCGATCAGTAATGACCGTGTAAAAGCTGCTCTTGTTATATGCTACAGTTTCGCAGAATAGATAGAACTGCTTCCAGATGCAATTAAAGATGGGGAAACTTAAAAGAAACACCATAAGGTAGATGGCTCAACCATGTTTAACCGAATCCATGGTAAAACTACTTTCCCAGAAATTGATTCTATGGGAATTCTGAAATACCTTACATACATTTAAAACAGTAGTAAACGAAACATCGTGATGTTAACAAGAGAGTCAATCAGCATACAGGAAGGCACAAGTAGCAACCTAGGCGTCGAAAGACGCACCACCCCTAGTACCAGTACCTTTTGCGGCAGCACCCCCAAAACCAGCACTCCCATCGTCAGCACCCCCAGAATCAGCACCCACAGTGGCAGCACCCCCAGAACCTGCACGCCTACTGGCAGCATTCCCAGAGTCCACAGCAATAGGCTGAGGTGCGGCAGCAATGACGGCTGTGGCGGCGACAAAGGCTGCAACGGCATCTGCGAGAACAACGCTGGTGATAGCTGTCAAACTATGTTTGTAGAAATAGATATGTTATAGTGAGTTGCATGTTAGGGGGTACAGAAACTATCTCAATACTTTGCTTGTATCCCCCCTTTGACCTAATCCTACCCCATTATCTCTCAACTACTTAGTTCTTAAGATGGTATCACGAGAAGGTGAGTTCCTCACCTAGCCTCGAATTGCCCCGCCCCTTAGCATGTCGTGCCCCGTCCCCTTAGCAGGTCGCGCCTTGCTCATTCGCAGGCCCCGCCCCTAGCCTACATCGTATTCGTCACGTCCCTTACCCTCGCGTGCAGCCTGTTCGCGCCACTAGCACGCACGATCGCACGTGCGCGTCGGCCATGCATACGCAGCAGCGCACGCGCACGCGCTGTAGCTGCCGTCCGCACATACGCTCGCCACGCATGCACAGCAGCGTCAACCAACTCCAGCACCCTATCACTAACTACTACCGTGCCACCCGTCCTGTTGTCACTCGTGTTCTCGCCTCTCTTGTCACAGACCCTCGTGCCTCTCCGCCGTCTGTCTCGGCTCTTACTGTCACTGTCTCTAACTTTGCCGCCACCTTCCGCCTTGATTACGCCACCCATGTGGTAGCTGCCCGTCCTCTGTCCGCCGGGGCTGAGTTCGCCCTTAGCTGTGACGTCCTAGAGGACATGCGGTTTGAGCTGGAGTTCTTGGCAGCCACTTCTACCCATCTCTGTACCATGCTGCTAGCTCCTGAGGAAGACCCCGACGCCCTTGACATACCGACTCCTCGCACGTGCAGTGAGGCAGTGTCAGGGCAGTGGGCTTCTCAGTGGATAGCGGCCATGGACTCAGAGATGGCGTCTTGGAGATCCACAGACACTTAAGTCGACGCAGTTCCCCCACCGGGGCGAACGCACGCAGTCGATGGCATGTGGATCTTCAAGGTGAAGCGGCCGTCTAGATCACCGCATGTCTTCAAAGCGCGCTACGTGGCTAGAGGTTTTAGTCAGCGTGAGGGAGTTGACTTCTACCAGACCTTCGCCCCGACCCTGAAGATGACTACACTTCGGGTGTTACTTCATGTTGCAGCACAGCGAGGCTACAAGCTGCACTCCCTCGACTTCTCCACCGCCTTTCTCCAGGGCAGCCTGCACGAGGAGATTTGGTTACATCGTCCTCCTGGATTCACTAGAACCTTCCCGCCTGGGACCCTGTGGAGCCTGAGGCGACCAGTCTACAGTCTCCGCTAGGCGCCGTAGTGGCACGACACGCTACGCACATCTCTTACTGCCCTCGGGTTTCGTCCTTTGTCTATCGACCCGTCGCTATTCATTCGTTCAGGGCCCACACATTTCTTCGTCCTTGTCTATGTCGACGACTTGGTATTCGCTACAGCGGACAGGGCTTCTCTGGCTGAGGTGAAGTGCGAACTGCAGAAGAGACATACATGCACTAACCTTGGTGAGCTCTGCTGCTACCTTGGCTTGCAAATCACCAGGGACAGAGCCGCTCGCACCATCACACTCTTAGAGTCACACATGGTGCAGCAGGTCCTTCAACGATTCGGGCTTCAGTTCTCCACCACACAGTCCACTCCTCTTGCCGTTGACCATAGACTCACCGGCCCTTTTTCCGACAAGCCCTTTGAGTATAGTCGTCCCTATGCAGAGCTTGTGGGCTGCCTCTTGTACCTGACGACTTGTACTCATCTGGACCTCGCCTTTCCCCTCAGCGTCCTCTCTCGCTTTGTTGCGATTGGGAGACAGCATCCTGTTCACTGGACAATTGCTGTGATGGTGGTGAAGTACCTGGCAACTACATCAGGCGTGGGGCTTTTTCTTTGAGGGACACATGCAGTTGTACTGACCGGTCACTACGAATCTTCCTACGCCGACGACGTGGAGACACAGAGGTCCACTCAAGGGTACTGGTTCAGCTTGGGCGCTGGAGTTGTGTCGTGGAGGTCTACTCGGTCGTCGTCTCTGGCTTCGTCTGGTGCTGAGGCAGAGATCTACGTCGGTGCCATGGCTGCGCATGAGCTTCGATGGTTGACTTTCTTGCTCACTAACCTTGGCGAGCGATTGAGCTCGGCACCGACCTTGTTCGCTGACAACAAGGCCATGATCCTCTTTTGTCGAGAGCCTCGACTAGAGACCATAGTGGAGCACATTGACGTCAGGTACTTTCTCCTGCGAGAGTTGCAGCGACGCGGCCAGGCACGCTTCGACTTTGTGGACTCAGAGGTCAACACTGCAGACATCTTCACCAAGGCCCTTCCGCTTGGTGACCACCACATGTTTTGTCTGCAGTTAGGCCTTGTTGATGTAGGCCCGCGGCTATAGTATTCTTGCCTCTTGTTGCTTGCTGTATTAATATAATTTATATATATGTAAACTCTTGAACTGTCCTTGTGGACCCTTGCTTGTGCTCATGATGTGTGGTGATTTCATGATCGACCCTAAGCTTCCTGTGTTCCTTTTTTGACTGGTCTTGTGACCACATGCATATCATGGTTGTTTTGATGCCCCTCACTTAGCCTATGGGGGTGTGTCAAACTACGTCAGTAGCAATAGATATGCTATAGTGAGTTGCGTGTTAGGGGGTATAGAAACTCTCTCGATACTTTGCTTGTATCCCCCCCTTGACCTAATCCTACCCCATTGTCTCTCCAATCAAGCTACTTAGTTTTAAAAAATGGCAGAGACTGCGACAACGGCTGCTGCGGGGATAGGGGCCGCGGGGGAGGCGGCGAAGGGGCCGACACAAAAGGCGCACCCCCACGTACCGGGCCCCGAGAGTCAGTAGTCTCTCTGATAGGTCCAATCGAGGGAAGGGGGGTGATATGAGACCAGGGCTGTCGATTGGTCCGGGTCCAACCCATACAAAGCTGAGCTGTCCCGAAAACAACCCTGAAATATCCGGGAAGTGGACGAATCCGACCCTTAAATTCAGCCCATACTTATTTCCGGCTCAGAGCATACATGCGTAAAAAAACTAAGTTTTAAGAGCTATTCGTACACTAGAGAGCAGGCCACACTAGGGAAGCGGGTGGGGGGGGGGGGGGGGGGGTGTTGTTGGGAGGATAGGGGAGAGAGGCAAGTTCGCAGTCTAAAGTTTTCGAAGAAAGGGGGGAGGAGAGGGAGGGGAGGGAGGGGGTGTATGGGAAATCCGGAGGGGGGAGAGGGGGGGGGGACAAAACCTGTCCATTAGGAATCCGGGCCAGGGAAAAACCAGCCGGAAAAAATCTTCGAGCTGGGCTGAAACTAAGCCTGAATTCACAGGTAAAAACCGGACAAATGTCCATGAATCAACAAACATGTTTGAGACACACCAGATGGGGCAGGACGTGGGGGCAGGGGAGCAATCGGAGGTGTGCGACCAAGGGGGAGGAGTGGGAGTGAGAAAGAGGGGAAAAGAGGGGAACCGGGGTATATCAGTGAAGAAGCGAGCGTAAAAGCATACAAACTCGTCAAAGTTGACGTCACTAGAGTGGGGGAACCGGTGACTCAAAGAGTGGTAGAACAGTAGTCGGGGGCGTCGAGAAGGAAACCAAGCAAGACATAAAGGAAAGTGCGGGTTTAGTGCTTGTTTGCGCAACAGTCACGGACGTGAGCAAGGGAGCCCTAGACACCAAACACATGTGTAGTTTTTCAGAATCAACTGTGCAGGAATGATTGGATTAGCAAGAGTTGGGATACAAGTAATAACCCTAGAAGTGCTGTACCCCATAAGGAGTGCCCCACTACAGTCTACAAGTAAGATTGTACTTTGACACTTCTGTCACCCTCTCCCCGTTGTTATTCATGTACACCCTCCCCTCCCGTCGCCCTCGCTGTCCCCGCTCTCCGCATCCCGTCGTTCCTCCTCTCTCCCCTCTCGTTCGGTCGCCCCCCTTGTCCCCACTCCCTTCTCACCGCCTTCGCTGTCGACCAATCAACCGTCCCGACGCCCTTCCTCTCTCCCCATCGCAATCTTTCTCGTACATCATTTATTAATTTATTTATTTTCATTTTTTTTTCTTTTTTTTTTCTTCGATTTTGCCTGTGTGTGCGCTGGGTTTTGCCTGATTTTGCTGTGTCCGCGCTAGGTTTTGCCTGATTTTGCTGTGCGTGCGCTTGATTTTGCCTGAGTGTGAGCACTGGATTTTGCCTGTGTGTGCGCTGGATTTTGCATATGTGAATTTTGGTGAAGTTACGACGATGACTCTTGAGAATACAACATTGCACCTTTGCGCCACACTCGCACACGAATGTGGGTGAAAGTCGCCATCAATCAGATTTGTAAACAAGTTCCAAAGGTTCCCCGTTCACATCGAGACTCGTCTGGGATGAAAAAGTGATAACGCACAGCACTTCCAACTCTCCAACCATTCCAAACAAACCTGTGTTTTCTAATTGACCCAACTAGAAGGGGGGGGTCACTCTTTTAGCTGCTGGCTTTAAGGCATGGTACATGACACCGGACAAATGTGTACGTGCCACATGGCATGCAGTATGTGAGTCATGTCTCATGTACTGGTTCCACAAATAGCTGCCTGACCACTGACCATGCAACACGTTCCAACCACAATTCTCCATTGCACTGCACCATGCCACCAGCTCAGCTGCGCACAGCATCGCCAGCCCGGCCTTGACTCCTCAAGCCCCTCAACACCTCCCAATGATGCCCACAGGATGGATCCACATGCACTGCTGCCTGCACCAACCCCAGAGGGCTCCTCCCCCCACATCCTCCTCCACTACCTTCCCTCCCCCTCTCTGCTCCTCCCTCACTCTTCTCCTTCGATTCGCCTCCTCTGAATCCTCCACCCTTCCCTGCTGCCGCGTCTTTCCCTCCCTCAACCACACGCCCTCCTCCCTCTCCACCCCCACCACCCCTACCTGCTCCTCCCCTCCCCCCTCCCCCTCCTGCTCCCGCTCTGCCTTCCCCAATCCCAGCAGCAGATGCACCTTTCTCAGATGTACCTTTCTCAGGCGCACCTGCCACTGCCTCCAGCCCTGCTAAAGCTTCTCCTAGTGCAGCAAGAACACAGGCTGGGCGACAGGCACAAGGCCATGCCGCCCATTCCTGTTGCAAGTGGGCGGCGCGTTTGCGAGGGGCGGCAGAACGCGAGGCGGCAAGTGAGTCAGAAGAGGAGAGCAAGAGGTGGGAGTGGGGCAAGAGGGAGGAGGAGGGTGAGGAGACTGAGAGCAAGGAGCGACGAGCCGCGAGAGGGAGAGAGGAGTCGGAGAAATCGACTTGATGGAGAGAGAGGAGGACAGAACCTGTTGGGTATGAGGACAAGTACTAACCCTAGAAGTGTTGTACCCCATAAGGAGTGCCCCACTGTAGCCTACAAGTAAGATTGTACTTTGACACACCCCCATGGGCTAAGTGGGGGACAGCAAGACGGTCACAAGACCAGTCAAGCAAGACAACAGAGCAAAGCAAAGCAAAGCTTAGGGTGGATCTCAAGGACACCACACAATCCGAGCACAAGCAAGCGGCCACAAGGCCAGTTCACATGCAGAGTTATAATAGCAAGGCAGTACACTGATCACAACCTAGCAAGCGTAAACATGCAAGTATAAAGATATATAGCAGTGTACAACAAGGACAAGTCAAGCAGCAGGTGAGGCAGAGTGGGCACAAGCCCAAGAGCAGTGCAGAAACGCTGATGATCACCAGACCCAAGGGCCTTGGTGAACACATTAGCAGTGTTGGTCCGACAGGCCACGTAAGCAAGGCGCAGCTGACCACGCTGCTGCGGCTCCTGAGCAAGAAAGTAACAAAGAGCAATGTGCTTCGTTCAGTGCTCCAGTCTCTGCTCGCGACACAAGGCAAGCATTGCCTTGTTGTCGACGTACAGAACTGGAGGAGAACGAGGCCGCTCCCCCAAGTCGGTCAGCAGGTAGGTCAGCCAGCGTAGCTCCTATGCAGCCATGACCCCAGCGTAGATCTCTGCCTCACAACTGGAACCAAGCACAGAATAAGAACGAGTGGACCCCCACGAGACAGAACCAGAGCCAAGACTGAAGGTGTAACCCTGTGACAAACTCTGAGTCGCCTGGTCATCGGCCCAAGAAGTGTCGGAGTGTCCTGTCAGTACCATTGGACCCTGTCCTCCAAGCACGCGCCCCATACCCGATGTACTACACAATAACGCAGCACCCTCGTCGCAGCATCCCAGTGCACCTTTCGGTGTCTACAGGGAGCCACGTAGCGAGCTAAGAGGCTGAGAGGGTACGCGAGGTCAGGTCGTGTGCACGTCATCAGGTACATGAGGCAACCCACAAGCTCTGGATACGGACCACTCGCCTCTACGGACTCGTCCAAAGGTGGAGCTGAGAGCGAGTGGCCAGTAGACAGAGGAGTGGGCTGTGGCGAGGAGTACAGGAAGCCGAAGCGCTGGAGGACCTGGTGCACCATGTGTGACTGAGTCAGGGTGATGGTGCGCCGTGGTCTGTCCCGGGTGATCTGCAAGCCAAGATAGCTCCGCAGCTCACCCAGGTCAGTGCAGGTGTGTCTCTCCGGTAGATCCGCCTTCAGTAGGGCCATCGCCTCAGTGTCAGCAGTAGCAAAGACCAGGTCGTCGACGTACACGAGAACGTAACGGCGGCAGGGTAGTGTCTGTGCGTAGAAACAGCGACGGGTCTGCAGAGAAAGGAGAACAAGAGCCGCAAGTGTCATCCTCAGTGTGTCGTGCCACTCGCGGGGCGCCTGGCGGAGACCGTAGACTGGTCGCCGTAGGCTCCACTGGGTACCCGCAGGAAACGACTCAGTGAAGCCCTCTGGACGGCGCAGCCAAATAGCCTCGTGAAGGCTACCCTGCAAGAAAGCTGTCGAGAAGTCGAGGGAGTGCAGATCGTAGTCACGCAGTGCTGCAACGTGTAGCAACACCCGAAGAGTAGTCATCTTCGGGGTGGGGGAGAAGGTCTGGAAGAATTGGACCCCCTGTTGCTGACCGAAGCCTCGAGCAACGTAACGCGCCTTGAAGGCAGGCGGAGAACCCAGCGGCCGCTTCACCCTGAAAATCCACATGCCACTGACGATGTTCGCCCCAGGTGGGGGAACCTCGTCGACGTAGGTGTCTGTGGACTTCCAGGAAGCCATCTCTACGTCCATGGCTGCCTGCCAATAAGAGGAGTACTCACCCGAGATCGCCTCTCTGTAAGAGCGCGGGGTGGGGATGTCAAGTGCATCCGAGTCTCCCTCAGGGCAAAGCAGCATGGATGCGAAACGAGGTAAAGCGGCCACAAGACACTCAAGCTCAAACTGCATGTCCTCAAGGACGTCACTGCTAAGGGCAGGCTCACTCTTGACAGACGGAGGACAGACAGACTCAGACTCAGTAACAAGACTCGCGACGTAGTCGAGACGACTCCTAGCTGCAAAGTCGACTAGCTCAGTGACTGGGGCAGACGCAGCAGTAGACTCCAAGTCAGGGTCAGTGACGACAATAGCGAGGAGACGAGTGACTGTAGGACTGGCAGCACGAGCAAGGTCGGACTCAGGGTCAGGGACGTGTAGAAGAGAGGACACGGGAGGCTCAGGCAGGACAACACGCTGTGGAACAGAGGAAGGACGAAGTGCCATACCGTGAGTGCCTGGGACAGCAGGAGGACAAGGACGGGCGACACGACGAGCACGAACAAGTGTGGAAGCACGAGTCTCAGGCTCACGACGCTCAGTCAGGGACTCTGTCACCTCAGTTGAGGAGCAGGAGTAGGCAGCGGGGAGCCAGGCAGTAGCTGTGGCTGAGACTAGTCTGTCGGTGGACACAGGGGAGGTGGAGTGAGGCCAGTGGAAGACGGGAGACTAAGAAACATGGCGAAGGACCGAGTCAGGCGGTGGTAGGGACGACTGCGGCTGCAGGTAGAAAAACAGTCGGCGCAGGGCAGTACCAGCAGCTCGAGCTCCTCCAGCACCAGCAGCACCAGCACCTCCAGCACCAGCACCTCCAGCATCTCCAGAACCTGCAGCTCCACCTGCTCCGGCAGCTCCAGCACCTCTAGTAGGAGCACCTCCAGGACCAGCAGCTTCAGCACCTCCAGTACCTCCAGTACCTCCAGCTCCAGCGCCTCCAGCACCAGCAGTACCTCCAGCACCTCCAGCGCCAGCAGCTCCAGTAGCACCTCCAGCACCTCCAGCACCACCAGCACCACATGCTCTGGCAGTTCCAGTACCTCTAGTACGAGCACCTCCAGGACCAGCAGCTCCCGCAGCTCCAGCTTCAGTAGCACCAGCACCTCCAGTACCTCCAGCACCTCCAGCATCAGCTGTACCTCCAGGACTAGTAGGTCCAGCACCTCTAGCACCAGTAGCACCTCAAGGACTAGTAGCTCCGGCACCTCCAGCACCAGCAGCACCTCTAGTACCTCCAGCACCTTCAGCACCTCCAGCACCTCCAGCAGTACCTCCAGTACCTCCAGCACCAGCAGTACCTCCAGGACTAGAAGCTCCAGCACCAGCAGGACCGTGCCCTCCACCACCAGGACTGCCTGCCGAACGATCCACGCACGAATCGCCTGCAGCGAGAGCGTCTCAAGTAGATCAGGCTGCAGTGGCTGTCCAGCTCCAGGACCTCTAGTAAGGTCACCCATAGCTCCACCGCCACTAGGACTCGCAACACCCCCAGAGTTAGCACCCCCAGTCGCAGCACCCCCAGAGCCAGCACCCCCAGTCGCAACACTCCCAGTCGTAGCACCCCCAGAACCCTCACCCTCTGTCTCAGCATCCCCAGGCTCAACACCAGCAGTCTCAGCTCCAGAGTCCACAGCAGCAGGCTGCGGAGGCGGTGAAGACGGCCGAGGCGGAAAACCAGGGGGGGTCTCCAAGCGTGGAGAGCGGCGAGTGGTCGCCCTGTCGTCAGCGGCGAGGTCACCCCCCTCAGCTGGGCCAGAGGAGTCAGAAGGGATCTCCAAAGGCTCAACCAAGGGGGGTGGATCTACCTGAGACACACCTGAGGGAGCAGGACCCTGGGGGGGGAGGGGGTATACCGGGGTGGGACTGGTACCAAGAAGAGAGGCGCAAGGGGGACCGGGTGGGATGCGTGCGGGTATAGCCTGTAGTAACAGACAGACTCGTCAAAGGTGACGTCCAGGGAGGAGAAGACGCGACGCGAGCGCGGGTGGTAGAACTGCCACGGCGGGGCGTCGGTGGGGAATCCAAGGAAGACGCAGCGGATAGTGCGAGAGGAGAGCTTACTCGCTTTGGCATCGCGAACAAGGGAGAGCGCGCCCTAGACCCGAAACACTGACACAACGCCAATCTTCCCCGTCCACCGCAGTGTGGGCGAGGTCTCTAGCTCAGAGACACGGGGCCAGAGGTTGAGCTGATGCGCAGCGTATCAGACCGCAAACGACCACAGAAAACGGGGAGCAGCCGCATGGATCATGCAGGTACGAGCAACCTCCATGATCAAGCCAATGCGACGCTCAGCAATCCCATTTTGCTGAGGAGAGGCCGGAAGCGTGAACGATTGGCGGATGCCCTCGTATCGACAGAACTCCGCAAGGAGGTCAGAAGAGAACTCACCGCCCCTGTCAGAGTGCATACGCATGACTGGGAAGTCCCGACAAAACCGCTCGCGCAGCTGGCGACGAATAGTACGGATCCAAGGGATCAAAATACCGCTGACGTCCGCCTTGCGCCGCAAGGGGAAGACAGTGGTGTAGCATGTGTAGTCGTCAACAACCAGCAGGAAGTAGCGCTCCTGGTCCGTTCCACCGATGGGGGTCGGGCCCCAAACGTCCAAGTGGAGAGTCTGCAGAGGAGCAATGGTCGGAGGAAACTCGGAGGAGTGAGGAGCGGAGCGCTGCCACCCCTCAACGCACGGAAGGCACGGCGGTGCAGGCGAGCGCGGTAGGGAGGGTAGGGACCTGGGAAGGCCAGAGACAAGGAGACGGGAGTGCATGCTGCGGAGACGCGGCAGCGAGGGGTGACCTAGGCGGTGGTGCCGGAGGAGAGTCTGGTGAGAGAGTACCCGACACGAGCAAGACGCTGCAAGCTGACCAGACGCAGACACCTGACTCGACGCAGCCACCTGACCTGACTCAGCCTCATGTGCATACGCAGTGGTCAGTGTGTACGGGCCGGACCCAGGCTGACGATTGAACGTAGCAAGGTGACGGCCAGTCCGTGAGCACTTACAGATTGCCACACGATGTCCTCTTGGAATGAAGGTGGCGTTGCTCAACAAGTTCGTTGAGAACGTGGGGAGGTGGAGACCTGAGAGAGACCCGGAGGGGACCGCCAGACACGGGAGGACAATAGAGGCTCGCACAACTACTGGGCCCCCAGTGGGGTCAGCCAGTGAGACTTGGACAGGTGCTGCGAGTGGTGTGATTGTGGTGCAATCACGAAAGAAGCAACGTGATGCGCCTGAGTCAAACGTGAAAGTGTGCAAGGCCTCAGCTGAGGCAGGACTTGTGGCTAGTAGACGCACTAGCACCTAGAGCGTTGGCAGACTCACGAGCAGCTAGAGCAGCAGCAAACTCATTAGCACCTAGAGCAGCAGCCTCTACACAACCAGGGACGCACCGCAGAGAAGCACAGTCGCGAGGCCGCTGCAGGGAGAAGGTGCTCTGCGGACGCTGCTGCCGCCGCTGTGCAGTGCCCATAAAACCTAAACCTCCACCACCAGGACTCCATCGCTAAAAAACCCTTTCACAAAGCTGCTGAGGGGTGGGGTCGTCCGGGAGAGGCAGTAACAGCTGCTGTCCACCCCTAGCCGCTGAAACTACCGTGATAGTGGCCATGACAGGCACTGACGGTCAGTAGCAGGTCCAGCACCTCCAGCACCAACAGCACCTCCTGCGCTCCCAGCAGCACCTCCAGCACCTCCAGCAGCAGCAGTAGCACGAGCAGCAGCAGTAGCACGAGCAGCAGCAGCAGCAGTAGTAGCAGGAGGGCGGCTCGAGCTGGGCGGCGCAGCTCGGGCTGGGCGGCGCAGCTCGGGCTGGGCGGCGCGGCTCGGCCTAGGCAGCGCTGTTCGGCAAGGCACAGCGCAGCAGTAGTAGCGTGTGCAGCAGCAGTGCGCTGGGCAGCACGGCGCGCTGGCGTTTTTTTCTTCTTCTTCTTCTTCTTTTTTAGTTTATTATTATTATTATTATTATTATTATTATTTATGGTTGCGGGGCGCGCTGGCGCGCTGGGCTGCGGGGCGCACTGGCGCGCTGGGCTGTGGGGCGCACTGGCGCGCTAGGCTGCGGGGCGCACTGGCGCATTTAGGGCTGCGGGGCTGCTCGCGGGCAGAAGGGGCGCGCAGGGCAGGGGCTGCTCGTGGGCAGAAGGGGCGCGCAGGGCAGGGGCTGCTCGCGGGCAGCAGGGGCGCTCGGGTCAAGGGCTGCTCGCGGGCAGCAATGGCGCGCGGGGCAGGGGCTGCTCGTGGGCAGCAGGGGCGCTCGGGGCAGGGGCTGCTCGCGGGCAGCAATGGAGCGCGGGGTAGGGGCTGCTCGCGGGCAGCGGGGGCGCGCGGGGCAGGAGCTGCTCGCGGGGAGCAGGGGCGCGCGTGACAGCAGGGCAGCGCGCTAGGGCAGGCAGTGCGAGTAGCTGCAGGGCAGCGTGATACTGTGCGAGAGGGCCGGACAGCGCAAGGGCGCTTCGGGCAGGAACTAGCGGAACGATCGGTGGGCCCTAAAAACCTAACAGGTTTTCTGCTCTGAATACCATGTCAGAATCAACTGTGCGGGAATGATTGGATTAGCAAGAGTTGGGGTACAAGTACTAACCCTAAAAGTGTTGTACCCCATAAGGAGTGCCCCACTAAAGCCTACAAGTAAGATTGTATTTTGACATAGTGCCATAGGACCGAATCAAGGAGAAGGTCGGCGAAAACTATGGCCGTGATACACGAGGCCACATGTTTAGTTGATGCACGACATAACAGATAGCAAACACCCATAGAAAAATGAGGGGCACTGGATTGAGGCATGGAGAAACGATAGATCTCCATGACAAAGCCAATGCGATGCTCATCGCCCCATTCTGCTGCGGCGAGTCTGGGAACGTGTACGTCTGGGAATATGAGATGGAATCAGAGCGAAAGGTCCTGTGGTTCAAGTCCCCATGTGGGCGCAGCTGACGCCCATATCGATCCTGTTGTGCCGTGTCCTAGGGCATCCCATTGAGGGAGGGTGTCACAAGATCCCCACTGGGTTACAGGCTCGCTAGCTTGGGGGGTTTTGGGCGCACCAATGCACTACATAACAAACCCTTTTCTCCCAATGGTCCGAGATGGGTTTTTTTGTACGATATTTGAGAATATCGCAGTAAGTATTTTCATGGTAATGCATTTATAAATTTTGATAAATAGTAATAAATTCTTAAGGCCACTTGTCAAAAGAATGCTACTCCGTAAACCCCCGATACAAGAAAGCTGTTGTAAAACATGAAGGATTTGTTTTATTTAATTCGCTCTAAGATTTGTGGTGATTTGAACATCAAACGAGTCTACTTTTAGCGGTTATCATTATCTTATGTATCGCCTTGTGGCCTGGATTCAAGAGCAAGGTGCTCTAGTTCTGAAGTGTTAGATTTTCCGTCCGCAACACACTCTGCCCATATACAGCAGTACACCGCACCTTGTGCGACTTGCTTGATTCCTGCAGATCCCGATTCGCCGCAACTCGATCGTTTCATACGTGCCAGCGTTTTTCGATCCGTAGCTTGGTAAGTCAGAGATGAAGCGGTTGACAGCAGGAGGCAGCGCAGGTAGCAGCAGCGGCAGCGTGAGCACGAGCGGAGACCCGCGGAGACCAGACGCGGTTAAGAAGTATGTCCCCCCGGTGGTGAATGCGGAGGATCTGCCGATCGACATGGCGAGCATGATGGCCATCTTTTTTGGGATCGCCGGTGTCATGATGCGGGTGAGCGGAGAGGGCCAAGTTTTCTCAGATCCCGATTGATGATGTCGGTGTGGGAATGGGTCGGAAGAGTTGCAAAGATATTGGGGTCGCCGGCGTCATGATGCGGATGAGCGGAAAGGGCTCGGTGTTTTTCAGATCCCTTTCGGTAATGTTGGCGTGGGGGGTGCGTTGAGGAAAGCCGGGAGCCAGGGTCTCATGTACGGGTTGGCCGTGCAGCTGCAAACCACTTGGACGAAAAGTGGGTGTGATGGGAGCGGGTGAGCGGAGGGAGCTAAGTGTTCTTAGATCTTGCTTGATAATATCGGTGTGGGGAGCCGAATGGGTCTGACGAGGAGCAGAAACTTTGGAATCTACGGCGTCATGAAGCGGGGGTGAGGTTCTCAACGGGTGCTTTGAGGAGGCAACGACGTAGTAGGTGAGAGGAGAGAAGCAGGTAGCGTTTTTGTTAATTGACTTCAGGAGCAGGTGGAAAGAGGGAAATTGGCGTGAGTGTCTTTCCTTCATGAGCTGATGTTGCTTGTCTGCATGACAGGAGTGAAGACGGGCGGACGGATCTAAAGTTCTGGGCGCCGATTCGGCTACCCGTTCTTGCTTTGGCCGTTTTCCCTTCTTCCTCTTCCACTCGTTTGTCCAATCGTGTTCTTCCTGCTCTCTCACACGTATCCACTTTCGTCATTCTCTCATTTGTCTTACTCTATTTTCTCCATGCAGCAAAAGCTTGCCTGCTGGCTGGCTCTTCTTTGTGCAGCACAAGCTCTGGCAAACATGAAATATGTGGAGCATGATTTAAAGCAAATAATTACTGCGCTCAGGTAAGGATCGCTACGCCAGGTTATCCTGCATTTTCAGCGCATACACTGTAGAAGGCTGAGCTGTTTCTTGTTATCATGTCCTGGCTGGGAGGACCTTGTCTTCTGTTCTGCTCCTTCAAATTCCTTCCTGTGACTTTCTCATTTCTTGCCTTCAGCTCCCAATTTTCGTTCACCTTTCTTACATATTATTTTCATACACCCACACGCTATTTGCGGACTTCTTATGCTTCCCTACCCTGTCTTCCGCTTCACTTGGCTGCAGTTTCGCGGTTATGGGCATCGTGACGAATTATTTTGCACCAGTGCCGGTACACCCTGATGCAATAGCAGCAGGCCAACAAAGTTGACTGAGATTTTCCCTTGCGTATTTGTATTTCCCGTGTGTGTGTAATATATGGGTCCTCCATCAAAATTGTCATCATGAAGATTGTCATCAGCTTTGTGATGTTTATATATACAGAGGCTCTCGCACAGTGTATGCATGATCAGATTGACTTGTGATGTTTACAAGTATATGCATGGTCAAATCGACAATCTCCATTGACGGGAGTCTGCCTGATAAGCTCGGCAACAGCCTCGATTCCTGCCGAAGCATGTTATGCAAATTCACTGCAATTGCTGGTTGCCCTGGAAAGGTTCGGGCCAAGAAGGCACCCGTTCGGGGTCTGGGCCCGGCTAATTCATTACTTGCTTCCCCCTCCAAGTACCTCGACTTACACAAGCTCACTGTACTCCACGTGTTTCCCAGTGAACTTTCAACTCGAATTGCCAGTTGGAACCTGGCTCTTACGAAATTTACATTTCTTGCCCGATTATGGGAGGGACGCAAGCGCAATCAGAAGTATTCCCTGCCTCTGCCGAAGCGAATTTCCGAGCCTGAGCAGCTTCTCTCGGGTGACCAGACCAGACCTCCTACCACACCCCTGCATTTGAACCTCGAGCCCCTCGCTTCAGCTTTCTGGTCCGACCTGAACCAGTTTCTCTGCATCAGCCCTTCTCAGGATTTCTGAAGAGCTTGTTCCTGGAGAGAGCTTGCTTGTAGAAGTTGTCTTCAGTTGCTTCTCAGCATTTCAGGAGCTTGCTTCTGAATCCAGCTTTTGTATCAGTGCTTGCTCAGGCTGGCAAGCAACTGAGCAAGACGACGATTTTTTCCTGCATTTCTTCTTATTGCTGTTCTCGTCTTCCCCGAGGGGACCATTCTGAGTCTGGCAAACTGGCATCAACGGCGTGTGAATTCGTGGGAGGGAGGTGGGTAGGGGAGGATAGACGCAGCATTAGTCGCTACACTAAGAGGAAGAAATAAGGTTAGTGATTTTGGGTGAATTCTCAGAACCGGATTTCTGCTGTGTATCTACGCTGGCCGCCGTAGGGCCTTCAGGTAAAAAAAAAATCGAACGTGAAAAAAAAGGTTCAGTTTTTGTTAAGTGACTGCGGCGAGTATTGTCTGAAAACAATCGGCAACTCTCGCTCTTCTGACGCTTCAGATTAACGTTTTGGCGGAAATCCACATTTCCCTTCGCGCGATGCATCCTTCTATGGATATCGTCACTTCCGTGGTTTCGTGGCTGTTACGGACAGTGCAGCTGAATTCCGGACCTGATGGATCTGGTTCGGACACCTCAAAGAAGCTCGGTGACAGGCTTGGGGAACCCGAAGCGAGAAACGTCCTCTCCCTCGGTGATGTATCCGAGGTCGGGGATCTACCGACCAGAGAATTTACGGAATCGGAGCGGCTGCTTATAACGGATACGCAGGACTTTATGAAATTTCTCCTGGACGGCTGTGATCGTCGAGACGAGGCATCTACGGCTGGGAACGCGTCGGCCAGCTTCGTTGCTGGAAATGGTGAAGGAACAGTCGAGGGAGAGGAGAACGGGAAGGGGACGCTGGAAGGAGGTGGGGAAGGCGATGTTGACGATGCCAGTGCCGAGGTAGGGATTGAACCCGGGAGACCCGAGAACAGCCACAAAGACAGACGCGAAGGCAACGCAGAGGAGGGAAAGAAACGCGCAGCTGTTGACGCGAGGGTCCTCGAACTTGCTGTGACCGCAGTTGTGACAGTGCTGAAGGCGGTTGCTTTGGCGGAAGCCCCGAACGCGCAGCTGGTTCAGCGGCTGCTGGACGTCGGTGTGCGAGCAACGCTTCACGCAGAGATTGGGAAGGCCTCTTTTGCAGAGGGTGTGTCTGCAGTAATGAGTGTGTCCGCAGGGCTTGTTGGGGAACAGTTGTTGGCGCTGGTGGCTGGTGCAGTTGCTGTTCTGGATGAGATGGGGCTAGATGCGTTGAATAAGGGAGTGGGTACTTTGCAAGAGGTGCCGCAGGAGGGGGTGGAAAGCGAAGCTGATGCTGGAAGAGGAGGAGTAGGAGACGGAGAACATTCAGGAGTTGAGGTTCAGTTGGGGGCTGGTAACGGAAAAGAGACTGCTGTTGTGAGAGGAGCGGGCGGGGCGAGAGCGGAAGTTCTACACGTGCTGCTGTCGTTCCTGTCCCTTGTCCTGTCCGCCTGCAGGGGTAGTGGTGGTCTGGGAAGAGGAGGGAGTGTTCTGGAAGAAGAAGAAGAGACAGGGAGGTTTGAGTTAAGAGATGAGGAATTGGGGGAGGGGATGGGTGAGGAGGGGATAGAGGATGAAGACCAAGCAGAGGAAGAGAACGAGAAAGAGGAGGGGGAGGAGGAGGAGGAGGAGAAAGAGGAAGAAGACGAGGATTCAGAGAAGGAAGAGGGCGATGACGAGGAGGAGGAAGAGGAGGAGGAGAAAGAGGAGAAGGGAAAGGTGGATGACGATGCAGAAAAACCGGAAGGTGGAGAGGACGGGTGGTCTGATGAGGAGCTCGAGAGTCGCTTCCTCAACACCCCTGCCGACTCCATCAGAACCTCATGCTCCTGCTCATCACTCCCCTCTGCGTCTGGCTCCGCAGCAGGAACAGGAGCAGCAGCAGGAGCAGCAGGGGGAGCTGCAGCAGCTGCGGCACCAGGGTGGTTGTCCCCAGCGGATTTATCCGCGCAAGCAGCAGCAGAGGCGGACGAGGAGAGGGCTGTGGCGTCCCGTGTGTGCTCGTTTGTGGTGAGTGGCAGCAACTTCATGGAGCAGCACTGGTACCTCTGCTACACCTGCGACCTCACAGTGTCCCGCGGCTGCTGCTCCGTCTGCGCTGCCGTGTGCCACAAGGGCCATAAGCTCGTGTACTCGCGTTTCTCCAGGTTCTTCTGTGATTGCGGTGCGACTGGCCCGGCTCCCCCGTCTAGCGCCCCTCCTGGCGCCCACACGAGTGGTTCCCTGGCAGGACCTGCTAGACGCTCTGGTGCTCCTCCTGCTGGTGCTGGTGGTGCTGGTAGTGCTGCTGCTTCGGATGCCACGGGCTTGCCGAACCAGGGGGCTTTTAGTCAGTCGGCGACAGGTTCGGGGTCTTCTCCAGCTGCGGTTTGGGAGCGGTTCCGGCGCAGGAGGTCCGGAACAGGCTTGGCGCGGCAGGGGGAGGTGTCAAGGGGAGCGGGAAGAGGGGAAGCCAGTGGGGGGAGCGGGGCAGGCGGGGATGAAAGCGTTTTCAAGGGCTGCTTTGCACTGAAGCCCCGCCCTGTGGGGTCAATGAAACAGGCAGCAGCAGCAGGAGGGGTACCGGGAGGAGAAGGCGGAGTGGCTTTGCCGGGAGGCACGTTTGGATGGCCTGGTGGGTACAGGAACGGAGGGAAGGAGCGAGGTGGAGGAGGAGTAGGAGGAGGAAAGGGAGGGGGTTCTGAGGTTGAAACGGATTGGTTGGTGGGAGTGGAGGCGTTTTTGAGCCAATCAGAGAAGCTTTGCTGGGAAGGGTTGTTGGGGAAGGAGAAACGGAATGGAGGGGGAGTACTGAGGTTGCAGGAGGGCTTGTGGAGCGAAGAGGTTGTGAGAGGGCTCAGGGGGGCTCTGTCAGGGAAGGCATGGGGGGGAGAAGGTGAGGAGGGGGAGAAAGAGGACGTGAGTGGGGTTGAGCGAGGTGAGAAGGATGGTAAAAACGATTCTGAGAAGAAGGATGGTGAGAAGGAGAAGCGTCAGGAGGAGGAAACGATGACCGTCAGTGGAGAGGGCATGCACGGGGATGTTGCAGCAGCAACAGGAGAAGCAACTGTAGCAGCGACTCGAGTGCTGGTTCTCGGGGAGCTAAGTCGGCAGCAGGTGGTGGATACCATCTGCCAGCTGGCGCGCAGGCATTGGCTGAGACGCAAGGCACTGGCGAGAGAGAGGGTTGTTCGGGCGAGGAAGGAAAAGGATGGAGTGAGGTTGGGGGAGGGAGGGGGTGGGGAGGGGGAGGAAGGACTTGGTGAGGAGGGGGCAGAAGAGGTGGTGGTGGATGAAATGGGGGAGATGGAAGGGGAAAAGGCCGAGGTGAAAGGGGAAGCGGAGGTGGTGGAGGGAGGGGAAAAGATGGAGGTTAAAGTGGAAGGTGAAGGGTTGGAGGTGGTCGAGAGTGTGGTGAAGGAGAAGGGAGGAGGTCAGGCAAAGGAGAAAGAAGAAGGTGAGGTGCGGGAGGGGGACGAAGGAGAAGCAAAGAGGGAGGTGGAGGAAGGGCACGATGGGGCGAGTGAGGGAGTCAAGGGAGGGAAGGAGAAGTCAGGGCGTGCAAGTGAGGAGCCGTCTGAGAGCAAAGAATCAGGGGCAGAAGGCTCGACTCTGCAAGGCGAAGGCAGTGGGACGGAGGAGGAGGAGGCTGGGTCCAAGGTGGGAGGTGAGGCAGTAGTTGAAGCAAGCTCAGAAGGGAGCGGAGCAGGTGAGGGCAGGCAGGGGGCTGCTGCGTCAGAGGTGGTTGTAGCGGCACCTGAGGCTCCTCCTGCGCTGCCAGAAGCGCTGCTGTCAGTAGAGCAAGCAGACTTAGGCAGACCTCTGCGCCTGTACCCGGCTGGTTCCTTCCCCCTCCTCCCACCTGCTTCGGCTCCTGTAGCAGGCGAAACAGGAGCAGCAGGTGAAACAGGAACAGCAGGTGCAGCGGATGTAGAAGGTTCAAGAGATGCAGCAGACGTAGCAGATGCTGCAGGGGTTGGGATTGGCAAAGCAGCAGCTGGGCCGCCGTCGCTCTTGACGATCAGTCTCGGGGGGAAGGTGGCAATTGGGGCAGGGTCAACTGTGAGGCTGTGGGAGGCGGATGACATAGTCCCTCGCACTGCTGCCAGTACAGGAGCGGATAATGATCACGCTGCTGCTGCTGCTGCCGCCGCCGCCACCACCACCGCCGCCGCCGCTGCTACTGACCTGGCACCTATACCTTCGGTGGAGGTGGCAGCAGCGCCGATGGAGATAGGGGAGGTGGACGTGGGGTACCCCGTGCACATGCTGGCCGTCCATCCCACTGTGGACTCGCTGCTAGCTGTCGCAGGGACCAACCAGGTGGAGGTAAGTCACTTCATGTTCGATGTAAGACCAGTCTGATGTGTTCAATGCAGCAGCGCCGATGGAGATGGGGGAGGTGGACGTGGGTCCCCTTCCATGTTGTGGGGTGCCCCGTGCACATGCTGGCCTTCAACCCCTCTGTCGACTCGCTGCTTGCAATTGCAGGGACGAACCAGGTTGAGGTAAGGCATTTATTGATGACGATCGCACATGCTATGAAACTGCGTGCCACTATCCCTTCACTATGCTTCTCTCTCTCTCTCTCTCTCTCTCTCTCTCTCTCTCTCTCTCTCTCTCTCTCTCTCTCTCTCTCTCTCTCTCTCTCCTCCTCTCTCGTTGTTTCCGCATCTCCCCTACCTTGCTCTCCTTCAGGTGTTAGTGCTGGACGATGACTGCACGCTCGTCACTCGCTCCGCGGTGAACCTGCGTGCTGGCCTTCGCACTGCAAGGAAACACCGCCGGCCACACAGGCAGCAGCAGGAGCAGGCGGAGGAGCAGGAAGAGCAACAGCAGGAGGAGAATGGGGAGGCAGAGGAGGAGGAGGAGGAGAAGGGTGATGGTGAAGCAGAAGGGGATGGGCCTGGCAAAGTAGTTGTTCCAGAAACAGATGTGGTTATAAAGAGGATGTGCTGGTTGCCCCTTGCAGGAGGCCCGTTTCTGGAGGTGCGTGCGTTCAGAAGAAGGTATTCTCTCTTTCCGTCTTTGTGAAAATACATTCTCTTCTGCACTTTGCATCATCTCACACTTTCTGTTAAAGCCTTTAAACCCCGTTGAAGTGATATTCTCCCCGTCACCCCTCCCCATTTGAATCACTCTATCTATCTCTTGCAGGCATGCCTGCTCGTGGCTACCCCCGCAGCAGCTCTCCTGTTTGCAGTGGCTGTGGGGTATGATGCCCAGCTAGTTGCCACCTTCCACCTCCCATCAAGCCCGCTCCCACCCAATCATCCCTTCCCTTCCCTTCCTCCCTGACTCTCTTTTCTTGCTACAGGCTAGTCTCCTGGTGGCGACCCCCTCAGCGGCTCTCTTGTTTTCAGTGGCTGTGGGATACGATGCCCAGCTGATTGCCATCTTCCAGCTCCCATCCCACCTACTCCTACCCAATCAATCATCCCTTCCCTTCCATTCCTTCCTCCCTGAATCTCTTTCTTGCTGCAGGCTCGACTGCTCGTGGCGACCCCTTCAGCGGCGCTCCTGTTTGCAGTGGCTGTGGGGTATGATGCTCAGCTGGTTGCCACTTTCCAGCTCCCTGCGGGCCAACCTTCAGGAGGAGGAGGAGCTTCATATGCGCAGCAGGAAAAGGAGGGGGATAGGGAAGAGGGAGAGGAGGAGGGGGAGGGGGTGGGAGTAGGGAAGGTGGGAGAGGAGGAGATTGTGGATGTGTGTGTGGTGCAGAGGGAGGAGGAGGACGAAGATGACGAGAGGGAGGGGCACGAGGATGGGGATGAGGATGATGGGCATGGGCATAGGAATGATGAGGAAGGTCCCCAGATGCAACTGACAGTTCTCACCAGCCAGGTGAGCAGTGTGTGTTTTTTGAGAATTCTCAAAAAACAGACTCACCAGCCAGGTGAGTAGTGTGTGCCTCTGTCCAGTAGGTTTGCCTTCCCTTCCAGTGTGCTAGTAATTTGTTACCCCTGAATTTATCTGCTTCCTCAGGTTCCGTTGCTCTTGTTGTGTATCTTCCCTGTCCTCTGTTTTTTTCACTGAGTGAGGATCCGCTTGTTCTTTCTGTTTATAGATTTGAGTCTTAAATAATTACTCAACGCTTTCTTTCCTTTTTTGTTAATAGAGCTCAGTCCTTCTCTTTAATATCGTTGTCGTTTGTGACAGGCTGCACTGTACTATGCAACCATAGACGATGGCGAATCAGCTAATGAGGAGGATGAAGACGACAATCAAGAGGAGGAGGATGAGGACGAGGATGATTATGATGATGCAGAGAATGGATTCGATCTGTTCCTGTTCATGCCATGTCAGCACGTCACGTTGCGCCACCTGTCACTCCGGCCATCAGGCTCGGGCCTACCCTGGCACCATCAGGCTCGGGCCGGTCTTTCCGCTCCTGCGTCTTTGGAAGAAGCTGGGGAAACAGAGGGAGGAGGTGGAGGAGGAGAAGGAGGAAGCGGTGTAGCTTTGGGTGAGGTCGGAGGGGTTGTGGGAACGAGGGGAGGTGGGTTCTTGTGTCCAGTGGCAACGCA
Source organism: Closterium sp. Naga37s-1 (assembly GCA_947471745.1). Classification (NCBI taxonomy): domain Eukaryota; kingdom Viridiplantae; phylum Streptophyta; class Zygnematophyceae; order Desmidiales; family Closteriaceae; genus Closterium; species Closterium sp. Naga37s-1. Next base: position 180,859 of record CANJKZ010000022.1, on the reverse strand, counting down.
CGAAGGATTTCTGGTCTCTCCTGATGGCCATCAGCTCTTTTTTGCTCGCCTCACACTCTCCGGTCAGGTGAGCTTCTTTGAGATGTCTCAAAACTCGTCTTTTGACAAGGGAATTTGGGTTCCTGTGTCTGGCGGCAAGGCAACACACAAGGTGTTTCTCGTTCTTCTGATGGCCATCTGCTGTTCTTTGCTCGCCTCACGCTCTCTGGTCAGGTGAGTTTCAGCAAAGCTCGTGTTTCTAGCAGTTTTAGATCCCGTTTTAGCAGGGGGGTTCAGTGAAGGGAGGCCTCTTTTTGTACCCTGGCCTGGTGGAAGGAACAGCAACGGAAGGAGGATATTTTTGCTGCGGGAGGTCTCCTTTTTCTTCCTTGTTAACCAGTATCCCGCATGTTACTGCACCTCTCTTCCCTGACTGCTTTGCTATGGCAGGCAATATCTCTGCTGCAGGAGATCACCATCAACAACCAGGGACCACTCGCACCATCTGCAGCGGCTGGGCATCAGGGTCAGGTTCGGGAGCTAGCTTCGGAAGGGTTCCGAGCCTGGGAAGCAGGCATATTGCAGTGGGAGGTTGCGTCTGGAAGGGGCAGGGAGAGAAGCAGAGGCAGCCGCAGGGGCAGGGGTGGGGACAGCTTCAGCTTCAGAAGCAGCAGCGGCGGCAGTGGCAACAGCGGCACCAGCAGCAGCAGCAGCAGTTACTGTGGAAGCGCTGTGGTGTTGAGTGAGGGAAGCAGCTGCCGGGTGTTGCTGGCGTCTGGACCCTTAGAGCATCTCACCAGGGGCCTTCCATGCTTCTCCCATGCTCTGGTCTGTAACGCTGCCGCTGGTAACCCTATCGGTGGTAACCAGGTTGGTGGTGGTAACCACCCTGGTTGCATTGTGGGCGTGGCAGCATGTCGAGCTAGTAAGGAGAGGGAGGGTAGTGAGACAGAAGAAGAGGAGGAGGAAGAGGAGGAGGAGGAGTACGAGGAGGAAGAGGAGGATATGCAAGAGGAGGAGCAGAGGGAGGGTGAAAGCGAGAGTGGGAGGGTTCAGGCTCAGGAGATTGGTCAGGTGGATGGGGATAACCGAGTGGTGCTGCTGTATCAGGATGGTTCTCTAGTGGTGCTCGGCACTCATCCTCCCTCTCCCTCCTCTTACACCGCATCCGCACCTTCCCTCACTGCACTGCAAACCTCCTCCTCCTCTAGAGCAGACCAATCTGATGCTGCTGACACGCCTACCTCTCACCCTGCCTCAGCTGCCGCATCTGTGCTGGTTCCGCCTGTGCCTGCACCTTACCCTGCTGCTGTTGCTTCTGAGGCCCCTGCCAGCATCCCTATCAGCACCTCTGCTTCTGCCCCTGATGTTGCAGCCCCAAGGGCTGCTGGCAGTACTGCTGCCACAGATGCTACAGCTGCTACAGCCGTGGCAGCTGGTCAACCAGGAGCGCCTGCCACACCCACCTCTTCTGCTACAGCTGCTGCAGCTGCTGCTGCTACAGCTGGGTCAACTGCTGCTGCTACAGCCGGGTCTACTGCTGCTGCTACAGCCGGGTCTACTGCTGCTGCTACAGCCGGGTCTACTGCTGCTGCTACAGCCGGCTCAACTGCTGCTGCTACAGCCGCCCCTGCCAGTGCTCCCCCGACCCGTCGTCCGCCCCTTCCCCCACCTCCCCCCACACCCCCACACAAGCCTCTTTCTCCAGAGGAGGAACTGCAAATCGCTGTGAATACTCTGCTCTGCATTGTGGATAATGGAGGGGCAGGCAGCAAAACAGATGCCCCAGTAGCAGCACCACCAGCAGCAGCAGCTTCAGGGGGAGCAACAGGAACGGGATCATCTGGGGCGGGTTTATGTGCATTGCAGCTTTCCAGGCCATTCCCGGCAGTGCCCTTGGATCTGATTGGCCGCCGGAAGCCGCCGGGGTGGACTCCCAGTTTCCCCCACGATTTCTTTGAGCATACGGTGTGTGTTACCCCGGAAGTGCGGTTTGCAGTGCAAGGGGTGAGAGGCAGCAGGAGTGGCGGTGGTGGGGGGAGTGGTGGCGGGGGCAGCAGGAGCGGGAGCGGGAGCAGTGGTGGCAGTGGTGCTGGTGGTGGTGGGAGGAGTGCAGGTGCTGGTTCAGGTTCTGCTGCTGACGTGGCAGGGATGAGTGACATGGACAGTGAAACCGTGCTGCATAATCTCATGGCCGAGGACGGCTTCTTGGAAGCTTCCTCCTCAAAGGGTTTCAAGGTGCGTGTGCAGTGTATATGCATCTTTGCCTCCTCGCCTCCCCACCTTTCACACCCCCACTCCCTGCACACAACTTCCCTTCAGTTTTCCCCCTCCCGCTTATCACCTTTACCATCAGCGTATGTTTTTGCCCCCATCTTACAACCTTAATAAGCTCAAAATTGTTTTTTCTTTTTTCCTCCCTCCAGATTTCCATAGCCAACACACATATGTGCGTTCACGTCCTCTTGAAACTTTCTCCCTCCTCACACATCCCATCCCCACCTCCTTCTCCCTCTTCCACTGCTCCTCGCTCTTATTTCCCCAAGCAACTGAAAACAACACCAGCAAGTCGTGCTGCCTTTCCTCCCTTTCTTCCCTTCTTCTTTTCTGTGGCCAGATCACCGTAACCAACACCAACTCCAGTCTTCTCCTTGTGGGAATCCGCGTCCTCGTTGGAATCTCCCCCTCCTCGCACACCCCCTCCTCCCTCTCCCTCTTCCACCGCTCCCTCCCCCTCGACCGCTCCTCCCGCCGCTGGTACGATCTCCCCTTCACTCCCGCCGAATCCCTGCTGGCAGACCGCCACGTCAGCATCCACGTGGGCCCTGCTTTTGGGGGGAACGCGCGTGCCAGGGTGGATGGGTTGGAGGTGTACGGGCGGCGGAAGGAGGAGTTTGGGTGGGGGAAGGTGAAGGGGAAGGTGCTGGGGTGGTGGCGGGAGTGGAAGAGGGTTGTGGAAGAGGAGGGGAGGAGGGCGAGGGAGAGGGAGAGGGAGAGGGAGGTGGAGGAGGGAAAGGAGAGGGAAGGGAAGGAGGGGGAGAGGAGGGAGGGGGAGGGGGTGGAGAGGGGGAGGGAGAGCGGGGAGGAGAGGGGAGATGGAGGGGAGGGTTTGTGTGTGGATGAGGAGAGAGAGGAGCGAGTGGTTGGGGATGCTTTGGCAGTGCTGACTGGGCTTTTGAGTGGTGGTGCTGGGGAGGGCTGGCAGCAGGGAGAGCAGCACGCAATGCAGGAGTCAGAGCGACAGGCAGAACAGCAGACAGAAGATGGACAGAAGGGAGAGAAGGAGGAGCAGGTGGAGGGGCAGGAAGGGAAGGTGGATCTGGGGAAGGTGCAGCTGCTGGGGGAGGATTTGCTGAAGGAGCTACTCCAGGAGGTGTTGAGAGGAGGCCCGGAGGAGGAGGAGAAGGAGGAGGAGGAAGAGAGGCTGGGCAGTCTCGTGAAAGGTGGTGGTGGTGATTTAGGGTTCTCCCGTGGTGGTGGTGCTGGTGCTGTGGGAGAAGGGTCCATGGCAGAGTTGCTGCTGGGCTTGTGCCGATCGCTGCGTCCGTCCCAGGCTGATTTCGTCCAGGTATGTTTGGCCTATATAAGTTGGTGAACAGATAGAAAGTAGGAGCTGGTTCTTTGCTCCTGCCGTGCCCAAAGCTGACATGCCAGCTCGTTCCTCCTCCTGCGGATGTTACGAAGAGTCAGTCCCTCCACAGGCACAAAGATGCCGTGGCATGGCGCACGTTGCACTGCTGCGACCAGCCAGCCAGCATGTGACATGCTGCGACCAGCCAGCCAGCCAGCATGTGACATGCTGCGACCAGCCAGCCAGCCAGCATGTGACATGCTGCGACCAGCCAGCCAGCCAGCATGTGACATGCTGCGACCAGCCAGCCAGCCAGCATGTGACATGCTGCGCACGTGGCAAGTGCCTCTTCCCTTAGAAGCTCTTCACAACCTTCCTCTCCCGTCCCACCCCCCGTCCCACCCCCCGTCCCACCTCCCGGCCCACCTCCCGTACTTCATGTGTTTCAGGCCTGCGACTCAACAGAGCTGTCTCTCGCCTTGAAGACACAGCCCAACCAGCGGGCATGTGCTCTCCAGAGGCACATGGACGCTTTGGGGATACAGCCCAACCAGCAAGCCTATGCACTCCAGAGGCACATGGACGCCATGGCTCACATCGCACTGCTGCGACCCTCCAGTATATGCCACTTCCCCAAGAAGCTCTTCACAACCTTCCTCTCCCATCCCCGCCCCTCCCCCTTCCTCTCCTGTGTTTCAGGCCTGCGACTCAACAGAGCTGCCTCTCGCCTTGAACGCGCAGCCCAACCAGCGGGCATGTGCTCTCCAGAGGCACATAGACGCCATGGCGCACATTGCACTGCTGCGACCCTCCACCCTCCGCCAATTCCTCTCCAAGCTCTTCACAACAATCCTCTCCCATCCCCGCCCCTCCCCTTTCCTCTCCTGGGTTTCAGGCCTGCGACTCAACAGAGCTGTCTCTCGCCTCAAAGACACAGCCCAACCAGCAAGCCTATGCTCTCCAGAGGCACATGGACGCTATGGCTCACATCGCACTGCTGCGACCCTCCAGCGTGCGCCACTTCCTCTCCTCCACACCCACTACAGGCGCTCCAAGCGCTGCTCCCGTAGAAGACCTGCATAACCGCCTTCTCTCGGTGCTTCAGGCTCCGGACGAGAGTGCTGCAGATGGGACAGCAGAGAGGGGCGATGACAAGGGTGCAGGCAGCAAGGGGATGGGTGGCAAAGATACAGGTGGCAAGGGGGTGGGGGAAACGGATGCAGATGGGAAGGGTGTGGGGGGGAAAGGAAAGGATGGTGGAGATGGCAAGGGGATGGAGGGAACGGATGCAAGTTGCAAGGAGGGGGCTGGTCGGGTTTCTGAAGGGGTGAAGCAAGCGCTGGTGGCCTCATACGTGCGACTGCTGGTTGGTGTAGCAGGCAGTCTGCTACTCCCAGCTGAACCCACTGGAGCTGCTGCTTCAGCTGCTGCTCCGGCTGCCCCTCCCACTGCTGTTTCTTCCACTGCTGCTGCTGCTTCTCCTGCTTCTGTGCCTGCTGCTGAATCCGGAGTGACGATGCAGTGGGTGGTTACCAGGTTACAGGGCCTTCTCCGTTCGTCTGATCCTGCTGTTGCAGAGGCGTGCTGGTATGTCCCACACACCATTCTTGTCATCTATTTGTGTTTTGAGTAGACTCAAAACACGCCTCGCCTACACACCATTCTTTTCTTCTATTTCCTCTTGTAACCACTTGTAAGCTCCTCTTATAAACCGTGTGCACCTGTTTTTGAGGCGCCTTTTGGGGCGCCTCAAAAACCATCTATTTCCTTACAAACCACTTGTGTAAGCCCCCCTTGTAAGCCGTGTGCACCTGCAACCCATTTTCATGTCTTTGTATCAAATACCCACCCCCCCATTGCGTCAAGCACGCGTTGCCAGATCAAGACCCACCCTGGACATTCCGTGCTCACCACGCGTTGCGCTCCCCTCTCTGTCTTTGCGTCTCTCCCTGCGTCAACTTGTGTCAACCACAGGACGGCTCTCTGTGCTCTCTTCCTGCCGCCGCCTCCTCTCCCGTCGCCGCCGCCACTAGCCTCCCGCCAGCCGTCCATGCAGCATGGAACAGCAGCAACCAACGTGGTTGACACAAGCAGCAAGCAGGCAGCAGCAGCAGCAGCAGCAGCAGCAGCAGCAGCAGCAGCAGCAGCAGCAGCAGCAGGAGCAGCAGCAGGAGCAGCAGCAGGAGCAGCAGCAGGAGCAGCAGCAGGAGGAGAAGCACCCCAAAGCTTCACATCAGACAGTGCCGATGTTTCTGGTGTCGACACTGGGTTTGGCGCAGAAGGTGCTGCTCTTGGAGCTACGACTGGAACTGCTGGTTTTGGGTCGTATGTGGAGAGTGGGGTGGTGGAGGGGGAGGGCTCAGCAGAAGACATGGATATAGACCAAACAGACATGACTCAACACATCAATCAACACTTTGGGCATCATGAGTTCGATCAGAACATAGACCCGCAGCTGTCGGTGGTGCAGTTCTGCTGTGATTCCTGCGGCGTGTGCCCCATTCAGGACGTGCGATGGCACTGCCTCGTGTGTGACGACTTTGACCTCTGTAACGAGTGCCACCAGGCCGTTTCCGCTGCCGCTGCTTCTGGTGGCTCCTCTGCTGCTGGTGCTGCAGCTGCTGCTGCTGCTGCTGCTGCTGCTGGTTCTGCTGCGTCTCTCTTCCCCTTCAGCTCGCACAGCATCTCACACCCCATGGTCTCCATTCCCATAGATCCTGCAGTGGATGGCATGGGGGAGGAAGGAGGAGTGGAGGGGCTTATGGATAGGCTTGGGTACGGGTTTGGTGGGGAGTCTGGTGAGGATGGTAATGCTGGTGAGGATGGTACCGCTGGTGCTGAGTATGGTACTGGGTTGGATCCTGGTGGGTCAATCGGTGGCTCAGGGATTGGGGAACCAGGGGTAGAGGCACATAGTGAGATGGAACAGCAGGGGCAGGAGCAGGAGCAGCAGGGGGCCGATGGGACTGATGGGACGGACAAGAGGGAAAGCACAGGGAATATGGTGAAGGATGGAGAGGAGGAGGAGGAGGAGAAAACGAAGCAGGAGAAGGCGAGGTGGGAGGAAGTGAGGATGCGTATGAACCACGTGGGACGGGAGGTGCTGCAGCAGCTGCTCTCCTCCTTCTCCCCTGGATGGTCCCTCCCGCCCCAACCCACTCTCACCCCCCCCTCCTCTGATACTTTCTGCCCTCGCTCCCCTCCCATGCCACTGCTGCAGCTGCTCTTGCGCGTAACAGGAGCAGGGGCAGCAGGGGTGGGGCCTATGGGGGTTGCTATGCCAAGTGTAGGTTCTATTGAGAAGAAGGAGAGGAAGGAGAAGAACGGAGGGGCAAGGAAGAGGAAGGAGAAGGAAACGGGTGACCTGGAATCGCCTGGAGCCCAGCTGCTGACGTGGACGCTGACGTGGCTGGTTGATGAGCTGGAGCACGGCTGGCGCCAGTTGTCCGGAGCGAGGGAAGGGCGTGTGGATGCCGGTGCTGGTGGTGTTAGTGCTGACATGGCAGCTTTGACCTGCCTCTTGGAGTTCCTTGTGCTGCTCTTCCGTACCTTGCAGTACCGTTTACAACCGCAGCAGCGGCAGCAGCAGGAGCGGGAGCAACAACAGCAACATGGTTCCAAGTTCGGGTTACACCTCCTTCTCAGCCGCTCTTCATGCTCCGCTGCCAGCAGGCTCCTCGCCCTCCTCCACTCCATTGTTTCCTCCTGCCACCCACACGCCCCACTCACCGACACATCTAGTTCCACCGAGACTAACCCCTCTGGGGCTGGACGGAAGGGGAGAGAGGAGCTGCTGCAGTGGGCGCTGTGCCTTTCTGCTGAGGTGGCACCCGTATGCCTCACAGAGAAAGGTGTACCGAGTGAGAAGGAATTTGTGAGTGAGAAGGGATTTGAGTCGGCATGGCAGCCACTGCTGTGTGCGTACCTGCAGAGAGCTGCTTCAGAGGGAGTTCTGGCTCAGCCCAAAGAGCAGGAGCGGACCAAAGAGGGCGCGGTTATTGCCCAGGTAGATCTGGGACGGTTTGGAGCGGTTGAGAGTGGTGGGAGTGGTGGTGGAGGGGGTGGTGATGGTGGGAAGGCGGGGGAGGAGGGAGGGGGTGGAGCGGGAGGGATGGGAAGGAGAGAAGGGAAGTATGTGCGGCAGCTGTTGCTGCTGACCTGTGGGGGTAATGAGAGGGAGTGTGCGAGGATGCAGCGTGTGTGTAAGCTTGCTGCATACATGCATGGTCTTCGCTCCTCTCTCCTCCGTTTCCTCGCTCTTCCTCCCTCCTCTCTTCACCTCCCATTTCTCTCCTCTTCCCAGCTCCCATCCCCCTCCTCTCCCCACCTCCCATCCCCCATCCCTCCTCCTCTCCCCTACTCCGTCAAAGTCCAATCCCTCCTGCTCCTCAACGCCACACTCCACGTGGCGCAATCTCAGCCGTCCACGTGGCGCTGGTACTGCGCAGGCAAGGACACGTCAGCGCTACAGCTGCTGGCGGCCGTAGCAGCCGCTACATCCTCTCCCCGCTGGGCGGCAGAGGATGAACCCCTCGCTGTGTGCGCGCTACAGCTGGTGGCTCTTGCGTTTGACTGTGATAGCAGCGGTAAAAGCAGCAGCAGCAGTAGCAAGAAAAGAAAGGGGTTTGGTGCGGTTGATATGGGTGCACAAGCAGTTGCTCTGTTTGGCGTCTCATTGGATTCCCAGCAGCAGACACAGGAGCAACAGGGGCAGCGGCAGCAAGAGCAGGGGAAGGCGCAGGGACAGCAGGCAGAGAGGGGCAGCAGCAGCAGGGATGGCGCGGCCACTGGCATTGTTCAGTTCATCGC